>JAMJFZ010003624.1:2585000-3785000 GCA_026225945.1 Cricetomys ansorgei
GAGCCACAGAACAGAGAGGAGCCAAAGTAAGGCCCTACTGACATTGTCAGGAGCATTACCTGTAAGGGTGTCTGGGAAGTATTGGTTGAAAACCTAGTTTGTTGATTAGTCAGACTATTCCATTTCAATTCTTAAGCTGACATAGTAGAGACTTTTTCTTATTTTTTAGGTTGCTCCATCATTTGACAGTTCTTATGTGCACCTATTTAGTCACTTTCTTTACTATTCATGTAGCTGGACCTCTGCTAATTGTTCTGGAGCTATGAGAGACAAAGTTGTCAGTGATTTTGTTGGAAATGTGGAAGATGCCAGCAGCAACAATTCTTTTCTAAACAAAGATGACTCCGAGAGAAACCAGTGCTTACCTGGCAACCCTGGCAGAAGGGGCATCGTTAGCCTGAGAATCCTCTGCACCCTCTTTTAAGGAGCACCCCATCCTTATTCTGGCCTTACCTTTCTTCTCTGTGCTTCTCTGTTTGTCTTTTCAGTTGGATAACCCATTGAGCTCAGGGGCAGTTTCTCTGCCTGTGCTCCCTGAAGAGCTGACCCAAACTCAGAGCATCTTCCAAGCTATTTCAAGAATGCTCTCTAGATCATCTCCCTGGAGAAGCTGCAGAAAACAAGCTCATTCACGTGGTCTATACAGCTCCACGGAAATGTCCCTATTTGCTTGCCAACCAGAGAGTGCTCGCTCATTCCCTTGCCAGCATCAAGTACATACAAGACTATTTCAAGCAGTGTGTGTGTGTGTGTGTGTGTGTGTGTGTGTGTGTGTGTGTGTGTGTGATGTTGGAGATTGAACCCAGGATCTTATATATGCTTAGCAAGCACTGTACTGCTAAGCTAAGATACCAGCCCAATAGTCTTTGTTTTTTTATATAAATCTTCTAAAATCGTCCATAAAATACTCTCCAGTGAAAAATGTTAAAGCTCAGTAATATGTAAAATAAAAGACTGTCTTACAATATAGGCAAACAATGAGCAGCTGGTACTTTGGAGGCCAATTCTCAAGTATTTCTTCTATGGATAAAAATGGGAAACATCCTTGAAATTGAAGTCTTCTGGGAATTTTTTAAGCACTTGCCTTCACTTAGGTCACACATCAATAAACAGAACCAGCTTCTGATCTCCAACAGGAGGAAGCAGAGTCCTACTTTGTCATCCTGGCATGAGGATAAAAAGAATACTCCTCTGTCTTAATGGAGTGATTATTACACAGTGCCCCTTGCCCTCAATTTAAAAAAAAAGTGAGCACATTGGCAGTGCTTTTATGTCAGTCTAGTTCTCCATGTTGCTAGTACACAAAGTAGGCTTTGTCCACCTGTAAATAATGATTCTTGCTGCCTGTAGGTCTCTCTGTCTCTTCCTGCAAATAACTGAAGAATGTTTTGAACCATTATTTTGTATTTAGTATTACTACAAAGGACTCGGGAAATCTGAGAACATCATGACCTGTTTCCATCCTTAAAATTAAGTGAAGAACGATACTAACATTATTTGGGCAGCTGTGACAAAATACCCATCTAGACTGGCAGCTTAAGCAAGAAAACTTGTCCTCTCAAAGTTCTAAGACTAGGACCAAGATCAAAGTACAGGAAGAGCCAGCGTCTGGTGAAAGCTTGCTTCCTGTTTTGCATTCAGTCATGTTCTCTTGTAAACTGCATGGCAGAAGCCAGTACTTGAGAGCAAACTGCCATATCCACTCTTCTCAAGGCATTCAATGCCAGTGTGAAAATCTTACCTCATGATGTCAACTATATGTACTGCCTTAAATCCTTACCCTCTAACACCACCAGCACTGTCACATGAGATTTTGAACTTCAGTGTATCAACATGGGGGAGAAGACATACAAATAATACAGGTTATAGCATATGGAAACCATCTGAAAGGAGAGGAAATGGTTGTGGAGTTACGTGTTACTTATCAATAGGTATGCATTCTCAGTGACATTAAGTGATTTTATTTTTCTTATATTACATCAAGTGTACTTATACAAACATAGATGGCATATGACAATCACTTAACACACCCAATTTATGTAATCAAGAGACATGGTAAATATGATATACCATATGGCTTCTATGATCATAACAGAACATCCTGTTTTACAAGACACTTTCCTTTATTGTAAGAAGAACATCCTATAATGAGAAAATATAGTACAGTAAACACTCACAAACCAATGAATCATTTATTATCATTATCCAATATTATGTACCATTCATAATTTAATGTGTTCTAATTTTACATGACTGGTAGCATATTAGGTTTGTTTACATCAGCACCACCACAAATAGGAGTTATGTATTGCAATAAAACATCATGACAGCTATGACATCACCAGGTTACGGGAATTTTTCTTTTCTGTTGCAACTTTATAGGGATTCATGAAACTCAAAGTCAATGGGAATGTCTCCAGTGAGGTAGGTTTGAGATTGCCATAGGCATGTGAACTGGACTGTGAAGGGTGGATAGGATCTGAATTGAGGGAAGTGGGCTCTACTTAGGCAGAAAGAACAGGCTCAGTTTTGAAAGTGAGCTTAAGACCAGCCTTATCTGCAGAGCAAGTTCCAGGACGGCCAGGCTACACAGAGAAACCGTGTCTTGGTGAAAGAAAGAAAGAGAGAGAGAGAGAGAGAGAGAGAGAGAGAGAGAGAGAGAGAGAGAAAGACAGGGAGGGGGAAGGGAGAAAAAGAGAGAGAAAGGGAGAGAGAAAGAAAGAAGAAAAGAGGAAAGAAAAGAAAAGAAAAGGAAAGGAAAGGAAAGGAAAGAAAAGAAAAGAAAAGAAAAGAAAAGAAAAGAAAAGAAAAGAAAAGAAAAGAAAAGGAAAGGAAAGAAAAGAAAAGGAAAAAGGAAAGGAAAGGAAAGGAAAGGAAAGGAAAGGTGGGTTACCTTACAAACACCAAATAGAGTGTATGAGCCTAACCCACATCTTTAATTAAAGCTCACAGAAAGGATAAAAGAAGGAAATAAAGGAAGGTGGGAGGGAGAAAGGATAGAGGGAAAGAGGGAGGGAAGGAAGAAGGAAAACAAGCAGGTAACAAGAGAAAGAAAAGAGATATTCCTGTTTTTTGAACATGCCTAAGCTTAGAGGCATCTATGTCTCACATTTTAAGTATCACGATGATTAATTACATCACTTAAAGATTGATTGAATGTCTAATTAATCAGTTAATTACTTGACCTAACCATCCATTCAGACAAAATCATCATGGTGACAGTTCTGTCTAGACACTGCCTGATTTCTTCAAGGTCAGATCCCGGGAGAATCATTAAGTAAATCCCAGTACACAGAGTTCAGAGTTCAGTGGCCCTGATAAGGTAATCAGTGGGACTTTTCTTAGCTGGTACTTTTCTAGAGTTGTAGGCATTTGTGAGCTACTGTTGACAGGAGTGCAGAGAACCAAGCCAGTCTTCTGAAAGAGAAAACAGTAAGTGCTCTTAACCACGGAGCCATCTGTCTGATCCTTAATTCATCTTGGGTTCAATTCCTACCCTAAATTTCTAGAGTTCAGTGCAATTTGGAAGCTGGGAAGAGGACTTTCCACTGCCTAATATTTTGCTGCAGGAGATCATAGCATATAAAACTAAATGGGTACACCTGTGCCTGCCCACACAAATCTCTCCTGTCTCCTGGAGACACAGGAAAACATCAGTTTGTCTTCAAGCCAGAACATGTGGAACCATGCTTTTGGAGAATAAGTGGCTTTTAATATGCACTGTAAGCAGTGTCTGCTCTATGTTCACCTTTCAAATTAGGATGGCTAATGGATCTAAGAAGGCTTGACTTTGATTGTCTTCTTTTGACTCTAGAACTTAGCTGATAAGAGTAAGTATCACTGTGTATGTGTAACTTATAGACAAATCTCTTAGTAGCAGGTAAATATACTGAAATAATGCCAATTTTTTTTCAGTATGCAAAGTCTATCACTAAACAATCTTTTCCATACCCACCCACTGCTTATTCAGGAAGGCATTTCTCTAAACAGGAAGTCTAACAATCAGATTCTGGGTAAAATTAAAACTCAGCTTAGTTAAAACAATAGATTCCCCTATCTCAATATATTTTTAAGATTTTATTTTTTTTTACATAACTCACATACTAACAGTGTACTTTGCTTAGTACATTAAAAATATATATGTCTTCAATTTTACTGTCTTGCCTTAATTATAAACTAA
The DNA here is from genome assembly GCA_026225945.1 of Cricetomys ansorgei. Classification (NCBI taxonomy): domain Eukaryota; kingdom Metazoa; phylum Chordata; class Mammalia; order Rodentia; family Nesomyidae; genus Cricetomys; species Cricetomys ansorgei. The sequence goes on from JAMJFZ010003624.1 coordinate 2,589,181, forward strand.
GGAATGTACCATTTTTAAAATGCACAATAAAAGGGAAATACTTGCCTCCCTCCCATTTAAAAGAAAAGTTTTTAGGATTTTGCTGTCAGCTATTCTGTTTGTTTTAGCCTTTGGCATCCTTTAATTAAACAATTTACGGGGGAAAATGTCATATAGAGATGATTTTGTGAAATGACTATTAAAAAATGAAAAAAGACTATTATTTTTAAATGATGAGTTACATCAATTTTTCACATTGCTGGGCTTGATTTTCCTAAAGACTTGAATACCAACGACAATAAAGAGTATGATTTTTACAGGTTGTTTTGGTTTGATGAGTTTGTATTATACATTATAGTATCAATATAAAGCTGACCTTCTAAAAACAATTAAAAGGTAATGTTCAAATTGCTGGAGAGATAGCTTAATTGATAATAGCACATAACTCCTCTTAAAGGGACTGCAGCTGAATTCTCAGCACCCATGTTGGGAGACTTGTGACGTGCCTGTAGCTCCAGCTTTGGCAAGCCCTCTGCTGGTCACTGCAACCATCTGCACTCTACAAATAAAAATACTTTAAAATGTGATCTCAAGCTGGTTAGCAAGGCAAGGACTACACCACAGAATTAGAGAGGCTTAAACAAAAAGATCCTAAGTTCAAGACCAGCCAAAAAGACAAGTATTTCTTTCTCTTAGTGCATTTCAAGAAGATTGGTAGCATTTCGCCCTTAACTGCTTAAATTCAGCTACCTCAGCTCATGTAGCAGAATTCCTGACTTCAAATATTTTTTAATGAGCTTTAATAAATTATGATCTTTTAAAAAGAAATGTCTCCCTTTAGTTAACTTGTCCCATTTAGTACCACAAAATAGTTTATAATACTATTTTGTTAGTAGGATCTACCATGATGCTTCTCTTCATACTGACACTGACACTAGGCATTTGTGTCTTTGGGGAATATCTTTACTATTTGTATCTCTAATTTTGTGAAATATTTTGCTAAATGAAATGAGCTAGCTTTGTTTTTCTTTGTTCTTCTTTGTTCATACCCTTACTTGTGAGTATGTTTAATTTCTTTGATTTCTAAGTCTTATGCACGTTTCAAATTCCTGATTTGGGTTTAATGTTGTCTGTCCTGTTTCCTAATTTATTAATATAGAAATTTAGCTCAGCAATGTTAAACCTTATTAGTTTAAGAATTTAAAAATATGAATTATCTATTGTGAATTACTTGAATGCATCACAAACAATTTTACAGCCAATATTTCACTAGAAATTTCTGGAGCAATATCATTTCTTGTGTTTTTCCTGGTTTGTAAGTTATTTTATTTTCAAATAATTTATTTTATTGACAACTGTTACACCTAGGTTAATTTTCTTATGTAGAGGCAACATGCTTTCTATGATTTTTGAAAATTTTTACTCTTTTGACACAGAATGTCCTATGATTTGGTGAGTATCCCAAGTTTTCTTGAAAAGAATGAAAACTGAGAACATTTTTCGTAGAATTTTCTGTAATTGTAGATTTACCAAATCATTCAGTTTTCTTCAATTTCTTTTTCATATATTTTGAAGCTCTGGAAGTAAGGGTTTACAACTTTGGATCTTTGTTCCTCTTAACCTTTTGGTAATAATGAATACCCCATTCTTTTTCTCCCCCCACTCTCTAATCTTTAGTAGTATACATTACCTTGAAATATATTTTTAATTATATTAGTAAAGTCAGAACACCTTTCTTTCTATAATGATTATCAGGGAATTTTTTTAAAAATCTTTAAATTTTCCCATCTGCAATTTTATATAAAATAGATTTAGTTCCACTAGCTTTGCTCTTAGAACTACAAGTTTTTGTCTTTTCCTAGGAACACTCACATATAAAGCAATTCTTCCTATGCTTTTGCTTAAGCTTCCTATAATTTGTAATATTTCATATTTATTTATTTATGTTACATTTTAATTTGTTTGTATTTGTGTATGTGAGTATATGTGATATGTGCAATGACATACATCTGGAGAACAGAAGATAATCCGAGGGAGTCACTAATTCACCGCCACCATATGGGCTCTTGGGATTGATCTGGAGTTGTCAGGGTTAGTGGGTAGTACCTTTTCCCAACCCATCTCCCTAGCGTGCATATATGTGTGTGTATATATATGTATATATATACAAAATGACACATGTCATATATATTATTTTTATAGCTTCTTATGTGTTCTTTAAAAATTAACTCAGCAGTTTTATGTTCCTTTGTATTTCCTATACAAGTGTATATGATGGAACTTTTTATTCATGTATTTATTTATTTGGGGGCAGTGTTTCAAGACAGGGTTTCTCTGCTGTAATTCTGGCTGTCCTGGAACTCACTCTGTAGACCAGGCTGGCCTCAAACTCACAGACATTGCCTTTGTCTGCCTCCTTAGCACTGGGATAAAGGCTTGCACCTCCACTACCTGGCTTGTGTGGTACCTTTTAAACGTTTACTGGCGTCTCTACATTTACAAACTAATCTTTTCATTTTATCATAAAGTATATTTAATGTTATATCACTTTACTTACTATTTCCATACTCATTCCTTACTAACGAATCTAAAAAACACATTTATTTTCCTCAATTCTGTTTTATTTTAACATATATACTCTCCTTATACCAGAAATCCCTCAAAAAATCTATACGCTGCCTATTTTTGAATGATAAAAAATGGATATTTTCTTATATGCAAACCACTTTTACTGTTTTTTTTTTTCCTTCCTTTGTGAGGACCTGAGTTTTACCAGCATATCTTGTCAAGGTGTGTGTGTGTGTGTGTGTGTGTGTGTGTACTGATCTGGTACATTATTCAGCTAGGTTGAGGTCGTTCTTTCTAGGAGGTCAAGCTGCTTCCTTCTCCAACCCAGAACTGTACCCTTTCCATTGAACAGAACCACACACCGTAGTCTGAGTTCATCCCTTTCTCAACAGAATGATCCAGTATATCTAGATTTCCAGCATGAAGCCAGAGCTTGCTTTTATGTTTCGCTCCTAATACATGGCACTGTTCTGGCCTATCAGCTGCATAACGTCTACTTTCATTGTTTTCTTAACAGCACCCACTTTTCTACACGTCTCCAGCAGGTTGATGAGTTTGGTGACGCACCACTACCAGAACTAGGAATTATGTAAATTATTTTCAGAATTCGTTTCCAAATAACACATACTCTCTTGTTTTGATATTTAGATGAGATATAGATGAGATAATTATTTTTACATCTGCTTTTTGTCTACAGAGAAAAAGAGTATCATGAATAAATTTATAGAAACACAGTGAAATTTGTTTCTTTAACCACCAGTAAGTATATTTCTGACTTAAAAAACCTGTTCAGTGTTGGGTGAAATCATGAAATTAAGTGATTAACTGAGAAAGAAGGGAAGAGGTGAAGTCAGAAGTTTGGGTTGTATTTGTATATTGAGCTGCAGAATTCATATTCCTTGTACAATAGTTAATAAATTCTGTTCTTATTGATCTGCTTGACCGGGAGGACTTACACAAAGGGCATGACAAATACAAGAGCCAGGCAAACAATACATCATTGTGTCATTTATGCAGTGACCCTCAGATACAGAGCTTGTAGCAAACAAGGCATGCTAAAATAAGAATCCAGGGTGTCAAGTATTTTATAGCTTGTTTTGTCAGCATATGCTGGGGTTGCGAGCACCTGTATAAAATGTAACTCTTGTCACACACATCCTCTTCTGTAGTCTTATGTCTTCTTATGCATGGATAAGCCAGAGGAATACATGCTTTGATCTCATCTACCCCTAATATCTCTCACACTCTTCTCTGAGGCCTACAAACCTGTCTCTCCCCTAACTTTATGTCCTCCTTTGTATTGGTTTATATCATTAAAGGCATCCAAAATTCAATTCGTATTCGCTACATGTGCATGAATGTCTCTCCATCCACTGAACATAGACAACCAACCAGCACCTAGATTCTGAAAGAAACCTGACTTTTCCTCTGTAGCTATTAGTTATCAGTACTTCCTCAGCAAAGTTTGAAACTTAGGACTCTCTCCTCCTGAGTTGGAATTTTGAATGATTTGATCTTGTGAAGTTCTTCTGCAGACATCTACAGCTGCTGTGAGTTGATGTGTACATTAGCGCTATCATGTTCACAATTACAGTTCTCCTTTCCATCCTTCAGTTCTTATATTTTCTTCAGCACAATAGGGTAGGCTAGTCAATGAGTCAATGATTCAGTGGATTGGTCTCTTTCCACTTGCCTCTACTGGGATTGTAAGTATTCACCACTATGCTTGGCTTTTTAAATATTGGTTCTGGAAATGGAACTCAGGCCCTCAAGGTTGCCAGGTAAGCATTTTATCAACTGAGCCATATCCTCAGCATCAGAATCACACATTTATGTTCAATTGTTCCATCATGGAATTTCCAAACAAAATATCTAAGTCAATACAGTGGGTAAAAATTAAGTGCAATATGGGGACCAATTGGGAAGGATTTAGTAGATTTCACAGCAAACTCAATATTGGCTAACTATAACTGTGATCATTCTAAAAAGTTAATGCAGGGCATGAATGAATCTGTTGAAATAAAATGTGTATAATCAAGAAAATGATACCTCTGTTCCATTCACTGCCATCAAGACCATGCCCTGATAATTGCAGTTCATTTTGGTTGCCTTCTTTTGATAGGGAAGATTTTTCAAGTGAGCCAGATCAAGAGGTTAAGCAGTCTGGAAATCAGATGGTCTGGGCTAGAAGGGAACATAACAGGGAACATAACATAAAGGGAACATAACAATTTACTAAGGTAGGTAATAATTTTCCAGTGCTTTGCAGAGAATGTTGTTATATATTCATTTAACCTTTATCCTGGGCGGAATAGGAGCATGTGAAGAAGAAAAGTGAAGAATAAGGGACTCTGTTGATAGCCCTGTATTCTATATTGACATCCTCCCTACTCCGCACAAAACGCTGTCAACTTTGCATATTCTATTCAAACAATATAAATCATACTAATAACTAGACCCAACTCTCATAGATAATATAGAAATAAATAACTTTTCTCCATAGGCTTCCTCTTGGGAGAGTTTCTCATACTGCATAGCCGATCTATTTTGTAGCTTAATCAGCACATTACAGCCAACAGATCTAGTACTACCCTTGTGTATGCTAATCAACCTTCGCCTTTCTCATTACATACTGGATTTTTAAAATTTTTATTCATTGTATTTTATAAATTAGGGCCGCGTATTGCTGTCTATCTCTTACTCGAAGGTTCTTTATAAAGAATAGTTGGAAAACTTCAAAGCTTTTAACGTAACTATAATTTATTTCATCCACTCTGGAAACACAATGTAACTTTTCCCATTCTTCTAGAGTTGCTTTGGAAAACATTGGAATAGAATATTACGCATAGTCTCCAAGATTAACGCTAGTATCCATGTGCAGAAAATTCAAGAGATAAAATTTGCATTTTTATAAAATCTCAGATGTAAAAATTAAAGTGTTATAAAAGTAGAATAAGACATTTTCAAGCCCTCCAGCCTTCAGAACTGGCCACCATTTAGTACACACTCATTCAGAACTCTCAACTGTCAATATCTTGTTTAAGATATTTTGTGATTTTTTAGGTCTAGAGATAGGTGCCTCGTGAGTGAAGTGCTTGCTGTGAAAGTATTTGGACCCCCAGAATTTACTTAAAGCTAGATACAGGAGCACATATCTGTAATCCCAATGTTCCTATGGCACATTAGGAGGTTGAGACTGGAGAATCCTTGGAAGCTGAGTTTCCAAGGGTAGTGAGCCTAGCATGTACAACTGTGAACAAAAAAGGGGACCTGTCTCAAATAAAATGGAAGGCAAGGAATGGCAACCTCTGAACTCCACAGATATGCTTTGATATAAACATGACCAAACTCACAAGTGTGCTCACACATGCATGTATGCACCATATTTAGTTTTTAAGAACTATATTAATTTTTAATTATGTACATGCATGTGTGTGTATATTAGTATGTGTATATCTGTACAGGTGTCCTCAGACACCAGAAGAGGGTTTGGATACCCTGAAGCTGAACTTACAGGCAGATGTGAGTTGCCTGACATGGATTCTAAACCAAACCTGAGGCCTCTGCAACAGCAAAGCAAATATTCTTAACCTCGAAGCCATCTCTTCATCCTTAATCTTACCTTTTGAATGGACTTAATGGATAAGACTTGCAAATCAGTTGATTAATACAATATTAGCTTTTATGTACAAAAATTCCAAAAGGTTATTATGATAGATGTGGCTGAGGAATGGAAATAATTGTCTATTGTGAAATATATGTATATATATATATCATATATATATATATTGTATATATAATATACATGTATATAAAGTATGTATATACACGTTATTACTCAGATATCTCAGTAAACCTGCACAGCTGCCATTCTCATTATTTCCCCATTTTTTGCACTTTAAGTAAGGCTCTATTTCTTGGCTGTCTTTTCTATCGCTTTGGCTAATAAATAATCTTAGCTCAGTGTATCTATTATGTGGAATAACAGGACACTATAGAAACTTTTCCCACAATTTATTTGACAACACAGATGTAATTTATCACTGGGAAAAGCACAAGTAAGTATGAACTAGACTGTTACACATTCTTTCACTGTTAAGGAAATCAAATGGATAATTTTACACACACACACACTCTAAAATGGTCAGGCTCAGGTAAAGTCACTTGAAAAATATACCAAAAGCTTTATTAAGAAAATTATTTCAAGAAATTACTCCTATTAGGGAAATTTTAAAATTAAGGGTTTTGAGATTTCAATTGTTATAGTAAATGAAAAGAACATTTATCATGTTTTATTTTACTTACAAATCTTCATATATTAAATATGTATAATTCAAAAATTTCACTAAGATGCACTCAATGATTCATTCAAACTTCTTTATGCTATAATCGTGTCAAGTATTTTCTATTTATCCCATTTTAAAAACATGTTTTTGCATATAAATAGAAAACTTTGCATGGCAACCATAAAGTTTTAATTAAAAAATTCTACTAAAAAATCACTTCAAGACAATTCTTTCCAGTTCATCTTATGAAGCTAGTATAAACTTGGTGCTAAAACTGAGAGTCCTCCAGGAAGAAAATGCAACTAAAAAACAGTTTCTCTCATAAATGTACAGATAAAATTCTGAAAAGTATATATCAGCAAGGGACTGAAGAGATGGCTCAGCAGTAAGGAACACCAGCTTTTCTCCTAGAGAGTGGGAGTATAGTTCCAGCACCCACATTAGGCAGCTCACAAGTGCCTGTAACTCCTCCTCCATGAGATGTGATATACTCTCCTGTGCTTAATGGGCACAAGCTCATATATGCACACATGCACACAGATGAACACGTAAACCAATAAATAAAGATAAAATTTTTAAAATGTATAACAGCAAATAGAATTCAATAGTACGTAAATGTATTTTATTTATTAATTAATTAATTTATTTGTTTATTTATTTATTTATTTACTTACTTACTTATTGTTTTTTCAAGACAAAGTTTCCCTGTTGTAACTCTGGCTGTCCTGGAACTCACTTTGTAGACTAGGCTAGCTTGGAACTCATAGAGATCTGCCTGACTCTGCCTCCTGAGTGTTGGGATTAATGATGTGTGCCAGGCAATAAATGTAATTTTAAATGTGTTCAAATTATGTAGGGTTTCAGAATGGGAGGTTCACTAAGCATTTTTTTAAAATGCAATAAGGAAATAGTATTAATGAGCTTTGAAAGAAACTGATGCAGAGGAAACATTGACACAACATCACTCTAATCTATAATGAAACCTCTAAAGAAGCAGAAATAGAGAGGAACTCATCTCAGGCAGAGTAACTATGAAATTATATACAGAAATATTTAGTACCCAACGCTTTTCCTGAAGAATGTGAGAAGTCAGATTCCTTTGCTTACTTTCCTTTTAAAGATCTATTTACTTTTTATTTGTTGTAAATGTATGAGTGCATGTATGTGCACATTGTGTGGGCAGGAATTCTCGGAGGTGAAAAGAGGGCATCAGGTCTCCAGGAACTGCAGTTGGAGATGTGGGCCAGAATGTTGGTTCTGGGAACTGAACTGGGTCATCTGCCAGAGCGCACAGTATTGTTAACTGTTCAGCCATCCCTCCAGCCTCTGGCTTATTACTTTAGTTCATCATAGTATTGTGAGTTTTAGTTGATTCAATAGCCAAGAAAATGAAAGAAAAGATACCTAAGTCAGAAGTAAAAGTAAAACTGCCTGTATTGTGCAGATAGCACACTTGTTTGCTCAGGATATTCTAAGCAATCTACCAAAATACTTCTAAAGTTCATAAAAAATGTAGAATAAAAATTAAACACTTAAAACTCAGTTGAATTTCCATAGCAATGAAATTTAAAATATCATTTGGAATAACCCTAAAGTCACAATGTTAGGTATAATTCTAACAGGACTTGGGTAGTACTTAAATGACTTAACTGCATGTACAATGGTAGAAACAGGAATTAAAGATAAAAGTTGAGAAAGATGCTGTGTTCCTGAGATTGAAAAATCAACACAGTAAATATATCTGTTCTCCGAAACTGATACACTGGGTTGACACAAATGCTGCAAAATTTCTTTATCTCTGTCTCTCTGTCTTTCTGTTTATCTGTCTCTGTCTTTCTCTCTGTGTATGTGTGCATGTGTACATACATGCATATGTGTTGTGTGTGTGTGTCTGTGTATTCGAGGATTGAACCCAGTTCCTTAAATATTATTTGTGCACTCGACCAATGAATCCATTCTACCCAGTTAGCACATTTTTCTACAAACATACTGTAGATTATCCTAAATTTTATATGGAAAGAAGATAAAAGTAACATATATCATTAAAATTCACCCTTAATCTACAAAATATCACTAAAAATTAGTAATGGATTAAAGTGTAAAATAGACTTAAGTATAAAAATTAAAGCCATAAAATTTTAAGAAAAAAAAAACTTAAAATTACAGACTTAAGGAAAAAGAGATATAGCAGCAAGAACAATCTCTATTAAATGGCAATTTAAGATGGATTTCATTGAAAATTTCCAGGCAAATTTTGTATTAAATTATCTGGATGGAAGGGAATGTGGGGGAGGATCTGAAAAGAGTAGAGGGATGGGAAACTGTAATCAAGTTATACTCTGTGAGGGAAAAAAAATATTTTCAATAAAATGAAGAACAAAAGTTGAAAAGCCAGGGCTTAAGAGATAGTTCAGTGAGTAAAAGAATAAATGAATCTTGAGAATGAAATCTTGAGAATGTGAGTTTGGATTCCCAGATAAAACCAGATGTGAGAGCACAGGCCTGTCTCTCAATGCTCCTGAAGCAGGATGAGAAATTGAGACAGGGGAATTCCCTAAAGCTTTCCTGCACAAAGATGAAGAGACCCTGTCTCAAAGTGGAGGGGAAAGGACACATATCCAAGTTTAACCTCAGAAAAAGAGCTGAATGAGGCTTAGGGCTGTACATGGGAGTACATCACTAAAGACTTTAATTCTCAGGTTTGGAACTTTTCGTTGTTACCTTTGTGTATGTAGGTCCATGGACATATATGTCTGTATGCTCATATGAGTATGTGAGTGCAGATATGAACATGACATGGTACATATGTAAAGGTCAGAGAACAACCAACTATGCTGAGACCCACAGTCTTCCACCTTCTCTGAGATAGGCTTTTTCTTATTTGTCACTGTGTACACTAGGCTACCTGGCCTGCAAGCTTCCACTTCACCAGGGAACCCCTCCCCCTTGCTGCCTGCCATCTTGACACAGGAGTGTAGACATAGGCTACTACGTCCGAATTTACAAAGATTCTGGGGATGTGAACTCATTTACCCATTGAGTCATTCCTGCGGCCCATGACATGGATCTAAAGTGTTATCCTGTGGTAGTAGAGATAGGAGTAATTTGCAATTCAGAAAACTCTAGAGTAACATGAATCTGCAGGTAAATATTTTGTACCACACATTGTGCTCTTACTTGTAATGATCCTCCAGTATCAAGGCATCATATTTTGCCCTATATAGCCTTATCAAAGAGCCTATTGTCTACTTCTCTCTTCCTGCTTCTATGTCTGTTTTACTATCTGCTTAGCTCCTTCTTCTTTTCCCTGAAGGATTGAATAATCATTCTTCATCTTCCCAGAGTAAAATGTGCATGTTTTCCTGAGACTACTCTTAGATATTATCCATGTTTTTGATTGCCCATTAAATTAGGAGATAAGTGGAAAGCAGGAAACTGACACAAATCTAACAGTGTGATGCCAAGTAGATCTGAAACCTTTCAAAACCTACCATCACCCCTTACAGCATAAAATTTAAGGAAGTTGTAGACATAGTATTCATTCAGTAGTTCAACCAACATTCACTGACCATCAGTCAATGTGCCAGGGGCTAGGAATGAAATTTAAAAAAACATGCTTTCTATCCAATGATTTTTATCATCAAGTTTGATGTTACTATAAAATCTTATGTAACAGAAAATATAAAATTCCAGAGTTTCACAGTGACAGTACAATGACTGGAGAATGCCAGTAATACTACAGGAAGTAGAAGACTCAGATGTCAGAGTTATGTCAACCAGTTTCTAAGAGACAGATTCTGATATAGTGATAAGAAAAAGAATTTGGGATCACTGTGGTACAAGGAACTGAAAGTGTTGACTTCAGGGAAATAGAATTTAAAGTGAACACAAAAACAAAATTCAAATACTTGGCGGCATTCCCAGTTTGATTTTTTTTTTTTAAATAGGGCTAATTTTCAGAGTGAACAGAACATTTGTCATAGTGTCTTTAGTATACGATCTTATACTAGTGAGATTTGAGCACATTGAATAATGGGACACTCTGGTCCTGTTCACATACTCCCAACAACTCACAGGCTTTCCCTAACAATGAAATGACACTGCAGACATTTTCATTATTCATAATTTCCCACCATCACCAAAGTGAAGCCATCCAAAGCCTTTGGCCATCTCATTCCAGAGCCAAATCTTCATCAGGTTTACAACTTCATCCATGGCAAAGGAAGACCAGAAACCTGTTTTTCTTAGCACCTGTTGACTTGCTTTGGTGGGAGTAAGGTGACTAGCAACGTGTGGGTAAAGTAGAGAAATTAGACCAAAAACATCTTGGTATCTCAAAGACGGGTGCCCAATAGTCTCTCTAGTTCATTTCTGGTTTAACACCTGAGCTTCTTACAATGACACCTATCTCATCTCAACTCACAATGAAACTCTAGTCCCTCTTAGCAGACTTTTCATATTCTGTTATATTATTGTCTTTTGATCTTCTAGTCTGTTCCAGAAGTCAGAAAAAGCACTCTGACTGCCTTTGTGGGGTACAGAAAGTAGCACAGGAAAGTGGTCAGAGAAATAGGAATTGATATGGAGTTATGAGCCAGAATCCCTGATCCTGCTGCCAAGTTTCTAAAAGGCTCCGTAATATCAAGGGACAGAATTAATTTCAATTCTTTCATTTATTAACAATTAATTTTCATTCAGTAAACATGTATTCAGCTCTTCCTATTGTGAAGTGTGTGGCTCTTAAATCTTAGTGCTTGCAGCCTTGTTGCCTTAGCCACCCGGTGGTTAAACTATCCATGTCTTTCATAATCAGAAAGGCACACAGAGAAGTTAGTTGACTCTTAAGTAAGGAGTCGCTGCTTTTCTAGACCTTATTGCCTCCATCTTTTGTATAAAAGCATCAGGTTTAAACTTATCCTTTGAAGAACCCAGTACCTGACGGAGGGGATCTAAATAATTGTTCTTCATCTTTTGTAACTAGTAAATGACATAATTCAAGATAAAACATGGCATGTAGCCACAGTATACCTACGTATACACTGTCCACCAACGTAGGGTTGGCAACGAATCTGCTCTTATTCCTGGATATGGTGTGCTTAAGAGTGCAGTAGAATTTTCAAGATACTCTGTTCTTCCTTACTCCTGCCTTACTGGCCTTGTACATTTCTTCCTTGGTTTTTGACTTATCCTCCCCAAATCAGGAACATTATGCTGAACTCCAATCTATTTGCCTGGGGCCCCAATATCTTTGCAAGCTCTGAGAACTTTACTCCCTGGAGAGCTGTTGACCTTTTCTTCACATTCTCCCCCTTGTTTACTGGAGCTCTCTTTTCAATGGACCATTAACCTGAAAATACCACTCTTTTCTGCACCACCTGCTCCCACCCACTTGATTTCAGGTGCTCCTGCCATCTGCTGTCCTGCTGCAATGCCCAACCGGCAATTCTGAATGTTGCCAGTCTCCGGCATGCCTCCAGCAACAATTTTCTTGTACAGATGGTTCAAGAGTGGCTAGAGCTGTCATCTTTTGGTATGTGACAATATTTCTTCCTATAAGACGGTAAATGCATTAGTCAGAATTATTCAGAAAAGGAGAACCAATGCAATTATCTATGAATATGCAAGAGAGGATTTCTTAGGGGAATTAGCTAACATTATTATGGAGGGCAAGCAGACCCATGAGAGTGTCTGAAAGCTGGAGATCTTGTGTTGCTTGTGTTATGACTGAATTCAGCTTCAAAGGCATCAGAACTAGAGAAGTTGATAGTCTGATTATGTTGAGAGCCATTGTTGAACCCTTTGGAGTCCTAATGTCAGAAGACCTGGAGTCCTTAGGTTTGGCCAATGAAATCTAAAGGGATATATGCACATTTTCCTATCCTTCATTAAGGTGCTAAGATCCCAATCATCTAAACATTGCTTGCTACCACTGCGGGTTTATCTTGCTCCTTAGATCACTCAGACTTGCACCCTAATCTCTTGTGGATATTCCCTCAGAAAAAAAATTAAACAATTTCATTCTGTATTCCATAATCCAGTCAATTAGACACCTGAAATTAACTACTATAGCACACAGATTCAAAATTAAGCAACAGTACAATGAATTGAAATAATTTACAGATATTTTTAATGTGAGAGAAAAAATAATGATCTGATTAAATCTTCCCCTAAGAAATCATTATTCTATTGAGTTCATCCAAATAGCAGGGTGTGATTTTAATTATTATAATGGAACATAATTGTCACTAAACTGAGGAGTTAATTATTCTGAAAATAATTGTGTCATTCTTCTACAAATAAATGATATGAAAATGTATTTTGTGGCTCTGAGTCTTGAATAATACCAACAGAGCCAATGTATTTACTCATGTGAAACTTAAGCAATAGTCACTTGTGATTCACCCAATTTTCTCCCTAGAGTTGGATTAGCAATTTTAAACTTGCAAATGAGATGGAGGCTTCGTTATTTCTTTAATGGGAAACACAAAAATCTTACAGAATTGCCTCAGAATTGGCGTTTGCCATCTATCTTAAATGCCACCATCCACTTGGCACATGGTTATAGGTCTCATTGAGACCGGGTCATTGTTTGTCTTTTCTCTTTCATGACTCTTGATTCACTGGATGATTTCCAGACAATTCAGCAGAGACCCCAAAGACATGTGATTAACAGACAATCAATTATTATCAGAGTCAGCATTGAGTTCCTGGAGAAAAATAGTGATCATTTTTCAAAATTAAGATTAAATGGTGGCTTTGAGGTAAATGTCTATGGAATGTCTTAGGCAAAAAACAGGAAAATAAGTGACTTCACTTCATCTCTTTCTCTCTGATATAATTAATTAGTGGAATGATCTTCCCATAACACAATTCTAGGTTTCTTTGTTCTTTCATATCTGAGCTCACCTGTACCTGAATGACACCGTTCAACCAGTCCACATTGCAGAGTCTTATGCCTCTTATTGCCAATGTAGGTTTAGTTAAGCATACTATCATCTCCTGAGAACCTTGCCTTTTGGAACAAACACTGCTTAGAGTTATTAGAATGAACTCCTATCATAAGAGTCTTTCGGTTTATAATTTCCCATTAAGTTCTATTAGCTGGTGCCATGAGGTCAGAGTTTAGAAGGAGACATTCAGTTAGAAACCGGTTCCTACAAATGTGTTGGAGGTCAGAGAGGCAGATAATCAGAGTAGTGTTTAAGATCTGACTGAGGAATACTGGATATGAGAGTCTCATTGGGTTCCACTGAAATGAATGCTCTCACCTATAGAAACAAGAGCCATAGACTTCATTTAAGATTACTCTTTAATACTTTTACTTTTGAGAAGTTCATACATACATACAATGCAAATGGAGATGAAGACTACTGTTTTTAAAGACTTTGATGCAAGAAGGAAAAATGGGCTTGAGATCACCACATATCAATCCTCAGTATAGCAAACTCATGGGCTTTCTTTAATAAATTATTATATTTCCACATTTTCTCATTGGTTAGTTTGAGTTAAGAACCTCATGGCATGTGTATAATGAGACAGGATATGCAGAGCCCAGCATGGTGGCACAAGAGGCTAGAGGGCAATTCAGGCAGGGAGAGACTTGTTTTCAGGACCCAGAAAGCAGAGTATTTTTAAGAATGAAAGTAGGGTTCCTTTAACAAGGGTTTAGAGTCAAGTGAAGTGAGAAAAGAAAAACACTCATTGAATTTAACTATGTGATGTTGTTAGGGTCTTTAACAATAGCTGATTTACTGGAAAAATGAAGACAGAAACCAGATTAGGAGGGCAATGCAGTAAGCGGTATGAAATGAAAAAATAGAATATCAACAGTCAGGGGAGAGAAAGGATACTTGGAAGAAGGAAATGTGTAGTCTTATTTATTTTTTTTGCAATTATCTGAATTTAGAGGGAACTAAGAATGTTAAAAACTAAAAATAGAAGATCAAGGAAATTGTTTATTGAATAGAAACTTGCCAGGCTAATGTGAAGATCCAAGTTTGGACTCATTGTGGCCATGTAAATGCCAGATGATCATAGAGGTTAGCTGCAATTCTGACACTGTAAATGCCAGATGATCATAGAGGTTAGCTGCAATTCTGACACTTGGGAAGTAGAGACAGGAGAGCACCTGAGCAAGCAGGCTAGATAGAATAGATGAATGGGTGAGCTCCAGTTTCAGAAATAGGCCCTGCCTTAAAATACAGGGCAAACTACAATTGAGATGACATCCAATCTCAACTTCTGGCCTCCACATTCGTATACACACATATATATTTACACTTACACACACGTGTGCAACCAAATAGAAACATGCATTCACACCTCACATAAACATACCAATAGAACCTTAACAATTCATTTGAAAGGGAGTTCATTTAATTATAGAAATAGAAGCAGTTAATCAATAGAATGTAGTTCCTCCATTGATGGGAAGAAACAGGCTACAATTGATGGAAGCAAACAGAACAGAAGGATTGGCCCTTGCTTAGAGAAGAGACGAATCTGGACTCTATCCTTTACTCTTAAAAAGAGCTTCTCGGAGCCCAGTGATTCCATCTCTCAGTTGAGATCTGCTTCTCTCTGCTCAAAATACCTGCATCACATTTGAGGATTATTCCTGGGAGTCCCTTCCAATTTGAGATAAGGATTATATTTTTTTTCTAGTGATGAGAAATCCTAACACCCACTCAGAACTTGGTAGAAAGTCAAGCTAAGGCCCTGAAAATATACATCACTCCTTTCTGGGGAGTCCATAACTACCAGTGACAGCTCTGATTGTATGGTTTGGAGATCTTCACTAGGAGCCTGAATCATGACTGATGGAGAATGGACAAACAGATGATACAAATGCACTCCATGTATTTCAAAGATTTATCTTATTTAAAAAGAAAGGATGCTATAGATGGGGGGAATGTCATTTACGGCATATGCCTCCACCTTAGGCATAGTTAATGGACAGGTTTGCTTCAGGACAGTGGGAGTTTCCTAAGAATAAAGAATAAATTAAAAGAAGAATTTGTCAGTAATCTATCATGGGACCTAAAAACTAAACCATTGACAAACCTTTCACACTCCTACTTACAAAATTCAGTTGTATTAGAACTCACATGAAATCACAAACTCCCCATGGGTGTTTTGAGGCAACAAAAGCCAAGTTGAAGAGCTTGACAGGGACTATGTATTAATTACTTTTCTTGTTACAATAACAAAAAAGCCAGCAAACACAAACAATCAAACAAACAAACAAAAACAAGAACAAAAAATGAACCCCAATGAAAACAACTTCAGTAAGGAAGAAAGGGCTTGCCTGGGTTCACATAGTCCATCATGGAAGTCGTGAGGGAGGAACAAGACACAGCTGGTCACATCCACCACCAGGACATAAAGAGTGATGAGTGCTGTTGCTGATGGCTTCTTCTAGTTTGTTTTTTTTTTATTTAATCTGGGACCCCAGTATATAGGATGGTCCCATTCACACTGGGGATAGAGTTCCTCTCTTCAGTTAAATGTCTCTATAAGAACTCCAGAGACAGCCAACTGGTTTCTCCTATGTAAGTCCAATGCAGTCAAGATGACAGTAAGGATTAATGATCACAGACCATGCAGTCCTTATAGACCATACTCATAAAATCCCCTTCAGATAATCTTGGATGACCTTGACTTTGAGGAAATGAAGAGCTCTGTAATGCCTCAGGCTACTCACAGCAAAGGAGGCAAAAGTACCTCATTAGCCATGAGGCAATGCTTTCAGACAGGTCCAATGGTCAGATTCACAAAGCCAGCCAGATGGCCTGGATTTAGAGGCGAGGCTCAAGTCTTCTAAAGCATTCAAATAGGTCAAGTTCTTCTCCTGTGTTAAAAATTTAAAAACAATTCCAAATTCAAGAGTTCAGAAACCAAGGTAAAGCAAAAGTATAATAGAAAGCCATAACGCTGCCCAGGGGTCACTATGAGTCAAGAATACAGTGACTTTCAAAAAGACTAGACAAGAGGGAAAAGCCCCTAAGCTGAATCAGAGGCAGCCAGCCATGATCCAGGAACCTTGAATTCAGCATAAGATAAAACTAAAATGTGGACTTGATGCCCTTAACATTAGTGAAGATGATGCCTAACGTCTGCTTGAGAGCTTACTGTATGCAAAGCACCATTCTAGTTCTATGAATGATTTCTCAGTATTTAATTCTCATGGTATTTCTCTAAGGAAACTTCAGTTTATATTTCAGGTGAATCATTAGTAGCTAGAGGTGCTTAGCATTCCCAAGGTTACATAATAAACAGCGGAGCTGCTATGTGGTTTCACACAGTCTGAGTTTAAAGTTTGCATTCCTAACTGATAGTTTAGTAACTATGCCATGAAGCAGTACTTAACAGAACTCTTGTATGAGACACTATAACTTTAATAGGAATTTTAATAGGAACTTAGCTAGATGGGCACAATTTCCTATGAGCTTCCTAGACTACCTTCAAAGATTGGTATTGCCTGTTTGGTTTAATGTCAGGGTACTCCTCTAATCTGCTGATATGTTTCCTTAGGAAAAGTCAGTGTTTAAAGACAGTTGTTAAAGGACAAAACATGCCTTTATACTATAACAGAGCAGAATGCTATGTAGATGTTATCTACAATATATAAAAATTTAAAAGTAAAATTGATCAGAGAAATACATTGTGTCATTCCTACTTGGGTGAGTGGAGACTGAAAGACATTCAAGACAATTTCTCCTTGAGTTACAACATTATTTCCACAGAGGGACTTTCAGTATGCAGACCTCTAGTCTATGACCCTTGGGCAGATGCTAGAGACCATTGCACTACTTTGCTTTTGGACACTTAGCAATTAACTTCTTTTAAAGAAAGATTTGTTTTTATTTTAAAAAAATGTGTGTGTATGTGTATGTGTGTGTGTGTCTGTGTGTGTGTGTGTGTGTGTGTGTGTGTGTGTGTGTGTGTCCATCCCCAGGGCCTGGCATTATATATGGTTGTAAACTTCCCAGCTTGGTTGCTGGGAACTGAACTAGGGTCCTCTGCAAATCTAGTAAATGTTCTTAACCATTGTGCCAGTCTTTCCAGCCCTAGTTCACTGACTTCTAAAACACACTGACTCATTTTCCTGGCTCTGAAGCAGTTACCTAACAGGTTCCATCAACATCTCTGAACATGGTTTTCTAAGCCAGTTTCTCCATGTTTATGTTCTCAAGATCATAATACAAGTCACCCTCTTTCTGTGCTTTCCAGTATGGTGGCTACTTCCCCCAGAGAACATTTCTCTCTTCATCTCCATATAGACACATTTTATCTGAAGCAAAGTGGCTTTCTCCGTGGTAACCTTGCTGTCCCCCCCTTTATATTGCCTAACAAAATCACTAAAGCATTTGTAATTTGAACAGTGATTTCAAATATTTTCTATACATACTTTGTTATATATAAAATTACTTTGATATTTTAAATTTAAACATACCATCTCTTTTTAAATAAAAAAACATAAATTTTGAGATATATTCAGATTTATATACCATTTGCATGTATCAGGAAAATAGTGTATATGTCCTGCAGTTTGTAAATTATCATTGGGAAAAGCCACCCATCATTTGCTCCTTCTTAGAAGTGCCGATTAGTACATCAGATCGTCTATTCTACCGATTCCTTCTTAACTGGCTTATGAAAGTCTATGACGTCACTAATTTATTGTTCAGCCATTCAGCTTTGATGGCCATCTAGGTTGTATCAGTTCTTATGTCATTAGCATCGATGACATAGACTTTTACGAATGTGGTCTCATCTATCCTCTTAAAGTATTATCTCTATCTAATTGGAAAATTTCCATCTTTCTCTGTATTTTCCCCCGGATTCCTGTCATAGATAATGAGCTTTCACTACTGAATTCCCACTGGATAGTCTGGTTTCTGTTAATTCAGCCATACACTCCTTGTATGTGACTTAGCTGCTATAAACCCCAGTTGTCCCTTACAGAGTAACGATGAACATAATTTTCTCAAAAAAATTTTTAAAGTACATTTAAAGCAAGAACACTGGTCTGTTTGGTTTATGATTATACACGGCAATATGTAGAAGGACTTTGGGTTAATAAGAAGACATAAATTCAATTCTTTAGTAAAGGTTAAGAGAAAATGAAACCATGTTTATCAAGTTTATAGCTGCCACAGAGAACTCAACAGTCCTACAATAACGAAGTCCTAGAAGTATTCATCTGTATGTGTTTCACTGAGATGTGATTTCAAGCTGTCATTTATTGTTGGGATAATAACAGCTTCCTCTTTGTGCTTCATGTGACAAAAGATGAGACCTGGAGTAGGGATAGCAAAGAAGGTACTAGCGATGGAGTTCTGCAAAGAGGGAGATGATATTGTTGTATTAGATAGAAATGAGAAGACAAGGTGAGTCACAATCCTATGCCATTGCATCTAGGAATGTTTGCTGTTTATGGAGTTCTCACATTTAAGAAGGATAATTAGCAACTTACTTTACGATATGGCATTTTGTCTTTGTCATTGGAGTTTGAATTCAGAAGTTTACAATGTTCATATTAGCCTCAGTGCAGTGGTACAATCCCAGCAAGCCCTCTGAAGTGCAGAGCACAGCATAGCTGACCTCTTGGATGCTCTCCAAGGGAAATTATTAATCAAATTTAGGAAAACATTTTTCTCAGTCCTCCTATTATCTTGAATCCATAAATGCTTTCATGACGTTGAAAGGCATAAATCTTTCCCCAGCAGCTGAGCAGTCGATGTGGGCTGAGAACGAGATGGTTGAGGTTGCGAGAACATTAAAGGCTCTTTAGAGATTCCTCATGCATGATAGAAAAGGTGACAGAGTATAAAGGGCTCACACTTTGGCAGCAGACCAGATCATTCATGAATATCGATTCTCACTCTTTAGTAGTGAGGTTTTGAAAAATTGCTTAATTCTTGGAGGTGCCTTATTCTTATATGTAGAGCATGGATAAACAACTACTGAATTTAAGTCTGTTGTCAAGATTATACAGGATGAAATGGATTAGGATTTTTGAGTGTTCTGTATTTCAAAATCTCTCTCATCCACAGATGAGTGGCTCTCAACTATGGAGCTATGGAGAGGATCACGAAACAGAAAATGACACCCCAGGAAACACCTTGAAGTGTCTTCGGTCACTGTGCAAAGTGCTTTATGAATTAAAGTGATAGTAGCTGCAATATCAGACATATCCCCAGGAATCTTAAGGGTTCACTATAATGAAAATTATCTGTGCTAACATCAGGGCACATGGCCAGCATGTTCCTTCTGTATGGAATTAGGGGCCCCTTTTCTTCCATCTTATAGCCTCACCAACTGCTAAATTCAAAACACCATGAGTCTTCCATTTCTATTCACTGGGCTGAAAATTGAATAGTAAAGCAGAGAATATGGGTGGCTGCTTTGGTCCAGCTGTGAGAGGCCATGTATCATATATACTACATTTCAGCGATCTTTGCATGTGGGCACACTGAACAATGAAATGGGCCAGGAAATAACAGTTATTCTGTATGTTTATGAAGAAAGGGAAATAGATGTAGCCCATAGTAGTTGATGCCACAGTTGATAAATATCATTTCAGCAGAAAAGTCAGGGCTAGAGAAGAAGAATGTAGACATTGAATGTTTAAGTTTCTAACCTCAAAAAAAATAGACCTCATTAACATGATCTTAAAGGAAAGGCAACAGTGATAAACAATAGTGATGAACAAATATAAAACTCAAAATATTGTGTAGCATCCTCACCACAAGTTGGAAGATAACCAAGGACCTGGAAATCTGGTTGATGAGAACCTAAAATCTCTTCTCATGTTTCAATCTATATTGTTAAGCTTCTATAAAAATCCATATAAGCAAGTTAAATTTAGTTGGAAGCAAGACCAATATCCCAAACAAGAAACTGAACCAAGAATTTAGAAAGAATTAGACATGATAGTGCTTCCTATAGTCAGAGGTTTTAAAAGAATTAGCACATGAAGTTTGGAGGGAGTGGGGGGTGAGTAGAAATTGAAGGGAGGGAATAGGGTAAATTCGATAACAATTTTTAAGACATTAAAATTATTTTTATAATTTAAAAGTAATTATATATAAATCCTCTGTCAGTTCTGTGTTTTGCAAGCATGTTCTTTCTTTGTTTCTTTTTGTCCGTGTGCTATTTTACTTTAGTGATTATGACTTTGATTGAACAGCAGTTTTTTTTATTTTTTAATAAATTCAATTATCTAAATTTTTATCTTGTTGATAATGTTTATATCACATCAAATAAATATGTCTACAGTCTCAACAATTAAAAGCAAAATGAAAACAACAACAAAAAAACCCAAGAATTTAGAAAGGGCTTTATACAAAAATGATAAAATCTGTCATAGGATAAGGAAAGTCTCAGGGTCTGAATTTTGAAAGTTAAGCAACTATCAAATGTCTTCGAGAATTTTTGGTACGTCTTACCTTAATCATTGCTGCCCATTGATGTTGGCATGCCCAGTCTACTAAGTCTACTATTAGGGGCACAAATTCTCTAAGATATGGAAAATGACCTAAGAAATGTAGACTCTGTTGCCTTCTCATAGCATGTAGCAGTCCCCAATGTCTTTATCTTGCATTGTTTTTCCATTTTATGGCTACTCTGAAGTGTCAAAACAAGTCAGAGAAACCAGTTTGTAAATATGAGAAGGAAGGTCCAGTTTACAAATTTTTCCTTGGCTTCCTTCTGCATTAGTCAGAGGATTAGATTTTCTCTTTAGCATTGAAGATTTAGGAGGCGGTGGATGGGCTCTGAAACTCATTTCTTGAAAATGTCTGTGGTTGGTTACATTATCCATAATAAACAAGTAAGCCTCACTGTGTTAGGAAACTCGGGGGTTTGACTCTAGACTTTCTGCCTCCTGAAGAAATAATAGAGGGGGATTTCAGCTCAGCAGCCACAGTCATCTTCTTTGGTTTCTAAGTTCTCTTAGGATCATATTTAGGATCAGCTATCTCATTTTGTTCCTTTCTTCTTAAAAATATATTTTTTTGTATGTCACTTATCATTAATGTGTTTTATTATGACATTATTATACATATATATTATATGTCCTCTGATTCACTCAGTACTCATTTTTTACATTTTTTTCTATAGTCCATCTTCTCTGCATATACCTGTTTCATATCACAAAAGTTTATACTAGGCTAAACCAGGAAAATTATCAATGAAGAAATGAAATAAAATAAGGAGGTTTCTTAGAGAAGGTGTTGGAACACAGGTCTAGCCTGCCCTGTATTCTCAACACAGCACCATCCATCTCTTCATGCATTGTCTACGGTTGGTTTCCCATTTCCATTGCAAGTGACAACATGATCTGAGAAACTCTCTGCAGCTCCTAAGGGCTCTTTATAAGGCAATCTTGCTGCTCTCCCAGGTTCACTGTTACAGACAGAACTGAAGGTTATTCCAAGTAGAGAGATACAGAAGTTTTGTGGCAGACAGACAAAGACGAGCAAGTCAGGAACAATAAGCAGTAAGCCGATTATAAATTATTCTAGATAGATGACTTAAAAAAAAACTATATGCACACATAAAAATCACTGAAGAGAAGCATAAGCTCTTTGGGAATAGCGATTTTATGTTTAACTTCCTAAAAAGAATTTCTTCCTTGCACTTCAAGCAGATACAAGAATGCAAGAAGTGGCAGGCTTCACGCCTCCCCTTGTCTCAGTCTATGTCTGGGCACTTTGTTCTGTTTCCCAGCTTCTAACTATGCTCAGTTAATGAATAGAGGACAACTTTTTCTTCTTCAGGGTCACTAAACTGGAACTTGTCTTGAGAATTAAAATGTACTTTAATTAAAGCTTAAGTATAACAGGAGTTTCTGCCACTTTTCATATTTTTTCTCGTGGCCAGGCTTCACTGGTAATGAGGCTGAGGTCATGGGCTTGATCCCCATGTGGGTCTCTTAACTCTAGTCTACTACAAGCTAGCAAACATCACAAAACTTTTACAATGTGCTAGGTGCTACACAGGCCACAAAAACTACTGAATGAAGCTCTGAATGAAGCATCGAGATTCTCTTCCATGACTACAGCATTTTAGGAAAGACTTGTTAGACCTGGTACATAAATAACTTCAACTCTCAGCACTACTGTAAGAAATGTAGACAAATGAGACTGAACAAACGGACAAACAGGCTCTGAAGTTAAGAAAGAAGCAAATGCTGCATACCCAGAACCAATGTAGTGGCTCACAATTATTTATAACTTCAGTTACAGGGGATCCAATGCTCCTTTCTAGCCTCCATGAGCTCCAGATATGTACATGTCACTCAGAAATACAGACAGATAAAATACTTATGTGAATGAAACAGAAGTAAATAAATATATTAATTTTTAATGCAGAAAATTTTTACAAACATTAAAAAATGAGAGTTCAGAGGATTATAAAATTATTATGAAAAGCCTATATTCGTTCTATGCACCAAACACACACAAGTACACACACACATACACACACACACACACACACACACACACACGGTGTTTCCGGTTTTTTTTGGGGGGGAGGCATGGTCTCACTGTGTATCTCTGACTGTCCTGGATCACTATGTAATCTAAAGATACTGTCTCTGCCTCCTGAGTACCATATTAAATGTGCATGCTGCCACCATGCCCAGCATGTATATACTTAGAAAACTATTGTGGGGGTTTTGCAGGTAAAATGTAGAGCACATACACAGAGTTTTAAATGGTGTGAATTTTGTGACCATCAACACCAGATTCCCCTTGGCTCAGAATATAGGGTAAATACATGGGAATGACATGACTTAAAAAAAAAAAAGTTTGAGCAGGGATCTGAAGAGCCAAATTGAAAAACTTTGTATTTCATTTGTGAAACTGAGAATAGCACTCACTAGTAGGTTTAACTCAGTAACTGTAAAAGAAGGCTAAGAAGACCAGCCTGGAATTTGCACAGGATCATCTGGAGTTGAACAGAGAAGAGAGTATCAGTAAAGTTATGATCTACTGGAGTAAGTGTGATCGCAGTGTGGATCATGGGCATGAGACCTAATGAGAATCCTAGTGGAAAGACGCAAAAGAGATCAGTTTGAGTTATAGCAGAGACCAAATTGAGACTATTTGGATTGTAGTTTACAGGTTTGTAGATACAGAATAAAAAGAAGAAAAATGAGTTCGTTTTCAAGCCTATGATGTACGCTTTAAATACAGACTCTGATCCTAAGTGAAATAAAAAGTAAAGCTGGTTTATAGAGGTTTGTGGGCATGTTTGGGAGTCCCACACTCACTATGGAGGTTTAACATGTAGGTGAAAGTTGTGGTGAGGTTACCCAGATTGGGAAGGTGATGCATGATGAACTGACAGACCTCAACATCTTCTGCACAGAAGTTATTCATTCAGAAGTTGCCATGGGTACCATTTCAGAACATGTGCATAGAGAGAGGCATAATGAGGTCTAAGAATGGAATCTGTAATGATGACAATGATGGAATAAAAGTGAAATTTTCTATGGCATAAAAGCAGGGAAGTGATCTATGAAATACATGGATTGCTGAGTGGCTGTATATACATCTGGAAGGCCACATTTCTGGTGTTTTATAGATAACCAGAGGTCTAAAAAATCTGCACAAAGGTAAAACAAGTAAATAAGAAAACAGTAATGATAGCAAAATGAGGACATAAATGTGCTTTGCAAGAATTTGGAAGTATCGCTATGATGGATGGTTTTAATTGTCAGCTTGCCACAGAAAAGAATCACCTAGGATGGGTTTCGATGAAAGATTGTCTAAATCAGATTGGCCAGTGTGATTGTATAAGAGGGACTGTCTCAGCTGCCTTAATTGATGTGGAAGGCCCAGCCTGAAAATAAGTGATGCCATTCCCAGATTTGGGGCCTTGGACTCTATAGAAAACGCTGGCTAAATGCTAGGCAGGCTTTCCTGCATTCTATCTCTGCTTTTGGTCGTAATGTGACTAGCTACACTAGGCCCTCAACGATGGACTGTGTAGCCTGGTATTATAACCCAAGTTAACACTTTCTCTCTCTAGTTACTTTTTATCATGGTATGTTAGCACAGCAATAGAAATGAAACTAGGACAAGGATATAACAGATTAGCCATAAATAAAGGGTTGAGATGTTTTAAGAGTCTCCAGCAACGGCTAAGTGTTGATTTTGTTGCAAAAGAATGTTTTGTGTCCATCTATGCCGTGTATTTATAATCAGTTCCTCTACTCATGTGTGGAAGAAAATGATAGCAACTAATGAAGTAGTTAGCATGAAGACTAGCACTCTGCTGGTTTTCAGAGGTTGACGCATATATATCTGTCCTTCCTTATCAGCGTTCTCCAGTGTGGGTACCTCTGATTACTCTAGTTCTGTGGTTTCTACTACCTAAGAACACTGGGATCATCCTTTCTGTTACATTCCAGATCCACCAAACAATGTGTTGGTGAGAAATTGGCCATTCACATATCTTGTGAATGTATTGACAAGAAGCTATTCCAGCTCACCTGATATGTTAGTAGCTGGCATTCTTATTTATATAGACTACTCATCTCTGAATATACTGACATATTTGAGTGACAGAACCGCCTTCATTAGTGTGAGGAACAGAAAATATAGTAGCCTCCTTTGCATAGATTCCCATTGATTTAATCTCATCTCATATTTTCAGTGCACCTTATTCACTAGAGCTGAGGACATTATTCATGCCCTAGTGTTGTTCAATTAAAAGAATTGATTTGTATCTCTGTTAATATTTATGAATTTGTGCCCTAAACATAAATGCTTTAAAGTTATATTGTGTCAATTCCCATAACCCTACATTGGGGTTCTTCTATGCTTGATAATTGTATTCCATGTGGCAGCCAAGAAGGTTAGTTAGCGCTAAGGCTAAGACTGCTTCTGTGTTCACCTGCCCATGTTAGTAGTATGCAAGAAATTCCTGAAAAAAAGCCATACGTGCAGAGGCTGACTGACTAGAACTTCAGCAGAGAGGATGCAATGTTGCAGGTACAAAGCCTATTTGCAATTTATCTTGGACTCTGTTTAAGCCCTTTGGCAGTCACTCCTTGTCTACCTCTGTGTCTTTCCTAACATAGTGTTACTAACAACTAAATATCCAGTGGAATGTATGAACAGACCCCAGGTTTCCATCATCCAAAGGGTTTGGAATGCTTCCAGACAACATCTAAGGCCTGTCACTTACCTTTTTCTTCTTTGCTTGGAACCTGCCTCTCTGATGATTACACTGATATATCTGAGAAACATCTTGATTTGTGACTTTCTTTGTCCTCTGACTGTAAACACATCATTAAATTGTTTCTTCGGTAGAACATGAAATTTGAGGTAACCTGAATCTGTATTCATGGGTAATGATTAATCCTGCGTGGTTCCAGAGGAAAATATCCTTTATCCCATTTGATATGAGTTGTGTTTTTGTGGTAGAAGTCCCTAGGGATTGGTTAAGTCTCCCTCAGAGTTGGTTAGTCTCATAATGGGTCTTGCTTTGAGTTTCTTAGTATACTTCACTTTGATGAATATCTGATATGGAACTTAGCTAATAAGAGAGAGGAAGTGGGTGCTACTTAACAAGATGCTGTGTTGTTTACTTTTCATTTGCTTTGATAGACATGAACGAATCAACTTATAGAAGGAGGAGTTTCTTTGTGCTTACAGTTCTAGAGGGTTAAGGTCAATAATCCTATCCAGTGGGTAGCATGGAAGCAAGAATAGAAGCTGAGAGTTAACTTTTGAACCATAAGCACGAAGCAGAGAACGCATCAGAAATGACTTGAGGCTCTGAAAAAAAACAACGTGTAATTTACTTCCTCCAGCAAGGCCATACCTCCTAAATCTACCCAAACAGCACCACCAACTGGAGGATCAAGTATAAAAAATATCTGAGCCTATAAGGGCCATTCTCATTCAAACTATCACACGAGTACATCATGTCTTCCTATCTGCATCTTATTTGTAAAAACAAACCTAGCTAAATTCACACAGAGAGAAAGAGACCATAGCTCTTCATAGCATACATACATACATACGGAGGAGGAGCTGGAATGGCTATCATCTCCTGTCTAAAGAGCAAGACATGTAATATATATCCAGTGAATGTAAAATAAATTTGGGCTCATTAATAAATGAGTTGATTTCAACAAAAGACTTTTACATCTTAGGTAAGGTATTGCATTCATTATGAGCCTATTTAGGAACTTGTTTCAGCATTAAAGAAAGTTGAAAGTCTAATTTATGGGAAAATTATTTGATTATATTCCAATAAGGGAATTTCAGAATAGCTTTGAAAATAGTGGTAAGTAATATATGTAGGGTTTTCTATGGTCTGGTCATTCCTATAATTATTTTCCAATTAATAATAAGCTTCTACTTGATGCTGCAGAGATGGCTCAGCAGGTAAAATTGTTTCCTGCTTTTCCAGAGGGACAAGTTTGGCTTCCAAAACCCACTTTGGGCAACTCACAACCCTCTACAACTCTAGTCACAGGTGATCTGACAACCTCTTCTGGCCTCTAAGGGTACCGGACATGCACATGGTACACCGACCTAAATGCAGCCCAAACCGTCATGTACATAGAACAAATGTAAACACATTTAAAAAAAAATTCTAAACCAAAACACTGAGCAATTAAAGAGTCTGTCCCAAATCAAATTTCTGGTTAGTCTCAGAGCTTGGATTCCAACCCAGAACTGAACTGCACTCTGCTTCTTTAGAGTAGGAAAAAAATAAAAAAATACCTTATCCTATTCTGGTCAAGAGAATAGAATCTCTGGCCTGGATGGTAACCTTACATCCCAGATGATATGACCAAGGGACTATGAGATGAGGTATGCTCATCCTAAGCCATGTTGTAAAGACATAAGTGGACTAGTTAGTCCTTTCCCTAGATACTGTACTTTTCTTTCTCAGGATTCCTGCCCCTAGAGCAGTAGTTTATTTGGCTGCAGCCATGTAGCAACATGAGTCGGCACACATTTCTGAATTATTCTTTTCTTTTCTGGTTTTTTAAATTCCTTTTCCAAACATCCTTTTCTTAATTCTTTGGGTTGCCTCAACATTTGGGGCTTCTTCACTAATTTTCAAAAGCATTCTTCCTCATAATGTCTTTGTCAATCACTTCTCTACCTTAGTTTTAAAGACAGGCTCTCACTGCAACTAAAATTGAGCTTTAGCTAGAATGGGAGAACAGCTAACTTCAGGGGTCTGTCTGCTTTCATGCGCTTTCCTCCATTCCTCGGCAATGGCATTACAGGAAAATGGGGCCACATCTGTCTTTTTCTGTTAATAGATAATGGGATCTCAACTCAGGGCCCTCTGTTTATGCAGCATGTACTTTACACACTGAGCTATCTTCCCAAACCCCTACAGAGTTTTTTCTCCTTTTAAAATTAGAGTGCCTAGCCCAATTAATAAAATATTTTGTTAGAATTCTTGTTTGTATGATACAAGAATACTTGGAAATATTTAGATTTTATTGAGAAATGTGGTTCTATTAAACAGGTTTTAATTCTGAATCCTGAATTTCTGTAACTCGTTATGAGTTTAAGAATACTAGTTAATATCTTAAAGTCTACTTCCTCGTAAACAAATTGAACAAAACTGTATATACCTCATTATGCATGCAATGGAGACAAATAAATAATACTCATTTAAATATCTATTTCCACCCTTCACTTAAATATGACTGCTTTATAAATGGTCATTTTCTTAATTTAATTTCAAAATATCATTCATTAAATTACTTGCTATTAAAATGCTTTTGAACATTAATATTTCATCTTCTATTTAGCTTTTAAAATGTTATATTAAAAAGTTATGTAACTGATTACAATGATATTAATATAAAATTTTATATGGTTTTTACAATTTAAAAATTATTTATACTTCTTAGAATTTTATAAAATACACATAAAAGAAATAATTACTATTTTTTTTATTTTCAAGGGAAGAATATGAATTTTCAAGATATTTTCCCTCACATTGAAAATTCCCAGAAATCAGCTGTGTCTAGGGTAGATATGGCATTTAGAAATGGCTTGGGAAAGAAACTTTAATATAATATTCAGAAATTTTCCTAAAGCAGTGGATCTTTATTCCCATCTCAACTTTCAGTCAACTGTTCCTTCTATTCCAACAATAAAATCATCCAAAACACTGCTCCTGTTCCATTATGCCCACATCCTCTGCCTCTTCCTTCCCTCCTTTCTTTCTGCCAATCTGAACCTAGCCCCACTGTACGAATCCAGACCAGCCTGCTCCTCAGGCTACTAAACCTGTAGCAGCTCTCCCCATCTTGAAAATACTAATACTGAGGTTATTGTCTGTGAATCTCTAGCTACCACACTTCTGGCTGCCTAAGGAAATGAGTTTATCCTGTTCTCCACTGCCTTCCCTACCTCCCACCAGGTAATCAGAGGGCCTTGCCATAGGCTCTCACTGAGAAATTGCCCCATCCTCAGAAAGCTATAACAAGAAACAAGATTGGGACATCTGCCACAGGAGCCCTGACAGCTCTCTTCAGAAACCTTATCATAATGTAGTCTTTGGTTCTAGGACCTGAACTTTCCATAAATCCCTATGATGCTTATTGTCTGTCTGTCTGCCTATGGCATTAATAACTCTTCTAATAAACTCCTTACCCCCCAGCAATCCATTCCAATGTCCTTCTTGAACCAATACCCCAGACCTTTCACAAATAATAGTAACAATTTGCAGACATGAATTTGAATTTCCAGTGTTTCCCTTTAGCAAGACTCAGCTCTAGTCTTTCTTGATTTATACTTTTTATTATTATTATTAACTTGGAACCAAGCAGCCAGATTCTTTGTTTGTGATAAACTTTACATTTGTTGACATGGGAAACAGAGCACTCACTTCAAAATAATAAGAATTTGTTCTCAGTTCAAATACGAGTGAGCATGGCACAGATTTTGATTTCCCCCAAGTTCCATGTTCACCATGGTAACATTTTCAGGAAGCTTTTATAGTAACTGAACAAAGGATCATAAATCAAAATACTTTCCTAAGATGGTGTGTGCATCAGATTAGGGAGTTGCAGTGAAGAGAGGAAATTGCAACAGGTCCCAGATATTCCCTAACAACACCCTTCGCTTTTGCAGTGGAGTAAGCTAAGTTAATGTATCCTCAAAATGCTTTGCCTGATGTTTTCAAGGCTGTTAGGTCAGACACAGAGGCCACCAATGAATGGCTATTGGCAGGCTGAAGATCACTCAAGATGAACTGTAATTAGGCTCTAGGTCTGCAACATTGCAACCCTTTCACAGTCAATGAAGTTCTAATGAGCTAATGGGTTATTGTAGAGTGTAAGGTACAGTTCCATTTAGGAACTTTCATTCATAAATAACCACAACTCTTATTCTTACGGTGCCAAAACAAAAGTCTCTGTCTCAGTCCCAAACATATTAGCTTCACTTTCATAGTTCCAACCATTTCTTGTCTACATCTGACAGGACAGCCAATTTAGTGATTGGAATCCTATTCAGATACTCTTGGTGACTCTACAAAGACAGCACTTAAGCCTAACAAGATGTGAACATTTATGAAAGACTCAGACAAATGTGTCCTATTATAACTGAATAATAAGGCATGATGGCAAAAATTATAGATAACCTTGCAAAGGTAGTTGTCATCAGATTGTGGGACTACTTCAAATTTTAGGCTTATTTCAACAGACGATTGACATAAATTTATCTTTCTTCCTGAAAGGTTAGCTACCTAAAAGCCTCAATTGGACTGAGAAGCTCTAGGTGGGAAAGTTGACTTATGTCATCTATGGAAGCTTCTCCTAAGTAAATCCACATATCAAACAGATTGGCACCTACCAACTCCAGGCTGCAGGAGAACTGTCCTCCACATGTAATCTTCCATCCCCCTTTGCTACCCTAGAAAAAATGGGGCCCCCATACCATGTGTGCACATTCTCCAGTCCTCAGAGAGACTGGCCTTTAGTTGTTCTGATTTAAGGACAGCTCTGCTTATTGGGATGCCTGACAGTTTTCCTTCATTTCCAAGTTCCCCTAATCAATTGCTATCAAACACTTCCACACATCCTTCCTTCTTCTTTCTAATCCGAATTTTGGATTATGAATCTGGCAAACTGTGACACAAGGGAACCGGTACTTAGCAAGAGTGAAAATGCCACTCCTTAGTTGTGTGGTTCATGTTCTGGCCCTGAAAACCTCAAATTGTTCTGTGGTCTCATCCTGTCTAACCCCAAGTTTTTGTTTTTTTGTTTCTGTTCCTGTATTGTCCTCATATTGCAACTCTTTTTTTTTTATTTTATAAATTAATGCATGTGTGTGCTTGCGTGGGTGTTTGTGTGTATGTGCATGTGACTCCAGGTACAGATGGAGGCCAGAAAAAGGTATCAGATTTCCTGTGAGTGGAGATACAGACAGTTGTAGGTCTCCTGGTATGCATGCTGGGAACTGAACTCTGGTCCTTGGCAAGAGCAGTATATGCTCTTAATTCAAATCCTTGCTCTCTAGATTTGCCCTTAGGCAGATGTGCTATGGTGAACAATAATAGGCCATTAGATCACACCTTGTTGTTCTTGATGTTAATGGATTTATAGCTATTTCTCCTAACTCCCATGAGGAAGATCCTTTTGAGTTATTTGAAACTGAAGAAACAAATCATTTTAGGAAGACTAAAAGATTCTGCTCCTCACATAAGGGAGTATGCCATCTCATGAAAATCCCTTGTTAAATAAGGCCATGAAGAATTTCACTTGCAAATATGTCTGATCTGTACTAAAAAGTGTGTATTTATGCATATTTGAGAGTCATCCTCTTCAGCAGTAGGGCTTTGCCAAAACCTCAGTTGTCTCTCATTATGATGCAAGCAGGAAGTCCCCTCTGTACTGCAAGAACTGATTTGCAAGGACCTCCATGATCCAGTAAGAGTGAGGGAGGAGATAAGCATCCACACTGATTCAAAGCCCAGGCCTTTCTCTCCTGAAATCTCTCAAACCTGTGTGTGTCAGCACCAGAGGCCACAGAACTCTCTGGATTATTATCTATTCAGACAAACTTTTCACCTGGTCATCATCCTTTCTTGGCTTGACATGCTTTTATCGAATAAGATGTTTTTCTCTGGGCAAATAAAAATACCTGCTAGATTGAAATAGAACATTAAATTAGTTTCACCTGCTTTCCTCACTGCAACTGGCGTCAAGGAGAAAACAGAGTGAAACGACAGATCTATTTTCTGCCTTTTGGAAAATGTGTCTGTATATATACCACTCTGATTATCCCCTAATGAATTAGCCCTCCGGGTTGCTGAGCTGTCTCTTCATGCAGTCTAGAACCAGCAGTTCTTGCTTCTTGTCCTCAAATAACCTCTTTTCATAAATCAAAAAAATATGCTATGTTTTATATTTTTTATTTATTTAGAGTGAATGTATACACCAAAGTGTGCTGTGTGGAGGTCAGAGAACAAGAAAAATCAGTTCCTTCCTTCTACCGTATGAGTCTAGGGGGGTCAAACTCAGGTTGTGAGACTTAGCAGCAGGTGCTTTTACCTACTATGCCAGGTGGCCAGATCAAATTACTGTTTTACTTAACATTTTTGAACAACAGCAACAAAAATCAGGAAATGGACCACCTACTTGTACTTGTAGCTACTGTTCTGTTGGGCTTAGAGGGGGTTGTCTCGTCCAGTTTCTGATCATAAAGAAATCATAAGTATCATGGGATATATATGTATGTGGAGCTTATTTCAAATGCCAGGAGAGACCTTTGTGGGAGAAGATTGAGTTGATCTGTGAAGACCACAAGGAATCTGAATGACAGCAGAAGAGATGAGAATTCCTAACAGGGAAAGGAAGGAACCTGACATTGTCAAGAATGTGCCACAGTGTGCAGAATACCACTCACTGAAGGATGCAGGGAAAAATGAAGCTAAAAGATAGATTCCTGACTGATAGATTTGGGCAGTGAGAGTGTGGTTGGGGAAAGGGTAAGGATGCAGATCAGGAACTTAGCCATGAGGCAACCAAGGCAGAAACTTGATTAGTCCAAATTCTGACTACAGCTGAGGTTACTAGTGATAACACAAAACAAGGACCCTTCCCCAAGTCAGCACATACTAACTGGAATATAACAGCAGCCTGAATTAAAGCCTTTGTGAAATGCATATATTTTTGCTGACCCTGACTTTGTGTGCACACATGTATAGATATTCATATAGATGTA
Organism: Cricetomys ansorgei; assembly: GCA_026225945.1. Taxonomy (NCBI): domain Eukaryota; kingdom Metazoa; phylum Chordata; class Mammalia; order Rodentia; family Nesomyidae; genus Cricetomys; species Cricetomys ansorgei. The sequence continues at coordinate 2,622,248 of JAMJFZ010003624.1, forward strand.
GGCTCTTCCACCTCAGTCATTGAGGTCAGGCTCTCAGACAAACCCAGAACTCACCAATGTGGCTAGGCAGACTAAGTAAAGAGCTTGCTCTGTGTATCTTCTGTCTCCATATTCTCAGGAAGAAATTACTGGAGGGCCACCATACTCACTCAGTTTACACCTCAGTTCTGGAAACCTAAACTCCAGTCCTCATGATTGTACAGAAAGTAATTAACCTCTGAGTCATCTCGGTAACATTGACTTCACTTTAATCTAAAATCTAGAAAACCTTGAAAAATTATGACAGTTACTATTTGCACTGTTTTATATGTTATTCGGGAAGTAATAGTATAGTGGTCATCTTAGTATTACATGTCCCCTTTTGAAGATCTACTGTGAACCAGGCACTTTATACTCTTCTGAATACTATCAATTACTCTGTGAATTAAATAGCCTAGTTTTCAGGAGAGAAAACCGAGGCAATACTAAGAGTTTTTCACTAGAGGTTACAATGCTAGCATGCAATTGATCTATGATGTAAATGAGAGTACTCATGACACTAGGCCTCATTAATTACAACATACTGCTGGAGGGATTCAGTGATGCTGAAGAGCTTAGATATGCAGGTTGCTAAGCCATAAATATGTAGCCTCTTGAAGAAACTTAAGGTTTTAATTAATGATTAAATACTTATAATTTTAGTGCCAATTGATTCTTGACACATAATAACTGTATATACTTTTGAGCAATAGTGTGGAATTTTTGTGAGTGTTCATCATGTACTGATTAAAGCAAGATAGTTAACATATCATTTTTTCTTGGTGTTGAGAACATTGAAAGACCTCTGTAGTGACTTTGAAATAGAAAGTATAATATTGTTAAGATAATTTTGCTGCATCTCAGACACAAGAACCAATTCCTCCCATCTGTCTATGATGTACAGTTGGCCAGTTCTTCCCTACCTCTCCCCATTTTCTATTGTCTTCAACTTCTACTAAACAATATCATACACTCTTCTTTTGTAAAATCAGCAATTGTTAGGTCCCAAAGAACAATAGAATCATGTGACAGTTGGATTTCTTTGCTGGATTTATTTCACTTAATATGATAAGGTCTTCCAGCTGTATACATGACATGTAACCAATGACATTAGTGTCTTGCCATTTTGATGGGTATATAACAATCCTTTTTGTATTACAACACATTTTCTTCAAGTGTTGATGATACATAGGTAATTCTATATCTTGACTTTCAGTGGATAAGAGTAGGCATTTACATTTTAAATATTACGATTCTATTTCCTTTGGATAAATAATACTAAATAGTGAGTTTGCTGGATCATATTGCAGTTGCATTCTTAATTTTTTGATGAGACTAATTGCTTTCTAATGTAATGGATACAATGGCATACTTTCTACCTACAGAATGTGTGTATATCTCCTTCCCCAAACGACCAACCTAGCATTTGTTACCTTTATATCTTTTTGATAATTGGCATTCTGGCTAGAGTCAGGAATTGATTAGACATTTTCAGATATGTTTAGTGATGTTGAGTAATATGTATATATATTGTGTATATATATATAATGTATATGTATATTATGTATTGTATATATATATTATTATGTATATGTATATATAATATGTATATATATATTATATATATATAATGTTTCTTTATTCACTTGTATTATTATTTGCTTGAGTGTGTGTGAGGGTGCATGTTCCTGTGTGTGTCTGTGTTTGTGTGTGTGTGTGTGTGTGTGTGTGTGTGTGTGTGTGTGTGGCATTATTAGTAGCAGGGGACTATAAAAAACATTATTTCATCTGACCTTCATGATATTGCTAAAAATAGCATCCAAAAATGTAGACAAGTAGATACTGAGAAAGAAACAAACTTCCCTTGATTTAAAGAGGAGCTATGAAATGTGAAGAAATATAACTGAACATACTTTACGAAGTAGATCTATTGAAATATAAAAGGCTAGGGAAATTTCTAAGAAAGCAGAATTTGAAAGTTAAATGACATGTGATTTGTCAAGCTGTTAATTGTTCTGAGAGCTTATGTCCTAGTTGTTTGGGTTTAAATGGCATCAAAATGACAAAGAAAATATTAGTTTCATATTAAATGAGGAGAAAGAAGTGAGAGCTTGATAGAAAACTACACTCCCTGATGTATATAATGAGAAACACAAAGATAACATGAAGAAAACTCTGGATGAGAAAACTTTACCAAAGAAAAATAAAGGAAGGATATTTTCCTCTAGAGAACTCATGAACTCAGATTTGGTCCTAACAGGCAAATGTACAATCAGTACTCACCATGTTGAGTATTTACATAATGAAATACACAAGCAAATAAGATAAATTAGTGAGGTCCACTTAGTCCACTTAGTTAGTGAGGATCCCTCACAAACAACACCCAACATGTGCTCCACTTGCAAAATTAAGAGCCTATGAGAAACAAAATCATCATGAATGAGTATACAGAAGCATTTTTACAGTAATATTATATCCAGGAAAAGATCACTGACAATATCATTATATGCAAAATAAAATAATTATGTTTATACTTATTAAGACAATAGAAGAACAAAGTAAATGTGCACAAAGTTCCACTGCTAGACATGAAGCCATGCTCTCAAAACAATTAGCAATATGGCTTAAAATAAATGTGAAGTCCTTGAAATTGTAGGGCATATGTTGACATATTATTTAGAATATGTCACCACAGCTGAAAGTAAATTTAATAAATGACAAAATATCATCTGATAAAGAAGAAGAAGAGGGTAAAGAAAAGAAAGAAAAGGATATAGAGAAGGAAGAGAGAAAAAGGAAGGTGAGGAGAAAGGATTGGTAATACTAGTAGTAGTAGCAGCAACAGCAGTAGTATTAACAGTAAGTCCACCTATTTATTATTAGTCACTCAGATATTTCCAGGTTATGGTGGTATTACAAATCACCAGTCTTTAGGAATAATGTCCCAATGGCTTTCTTCTTGATTTATATGGGTTACATGGGTTAGAGGCTATATCTTTCTATTTCTCCATATATAGATATAATCTCAGTGTTAGTTTTCTACATTGTAACTAGAATCATTCATTTACATTCATGAAGATTTCAACCATGTGTCTCTTTTTCTTCATTCTCTTCCTTAAATACAGGCCAGTATCCATCCAGGGCTTAAGATGGTTTCATTGTCTCACTTTGTAGGGGGAATGTTAAGTTAGAAAGAGAACAAACAGCAGTGGGCTTCATGGAAAATACTAACATGAGAGTACCATTCAAAACACCTTTGTTAGAAGACAGGACACTGGAGGGAGAAATTGAGTCATAGGGTCCAGAGGGACTTCACAGGAAGACATAGTTTCATGATGTGGAAGAGCATTAGAAGAAACATCAGCCATATATATCATGACAGAGGCCATGAAGAGAAGAGCCTTCAAATACTCCAAATGAAGTAAGTTTCTAACCATAGGTTTTCCAGGGAGTGGTGGTGGGTAGCCCCATTCCACATGACTAAGCCAATTCTGTCTTGCTTGGCAGGGACATGAAGGTAAATACCAGGATTGACATCAACTTACCTTGTAGTTGACAGGGGTACAGACTGAACTTCTTGTTCCCACCCCTAAGCCTGCGTGATAGCAGGCACCTGCTAGTTGTGTTTCCCAAGTCAGAGGCTGGCAAGGGGCACAGCCTGATTTTTAGGAAAGATTAGGGCTGCTGGAGAATCTGTGAGAATAAGAAGTATCAATTGTCTCACAAGGTGATTAAATACTTACTAACAGGCTACGAGTCCTCTTTTGATAGAGAGAGTTGATAACTTCCTATCTACCAGTTCCAGAGACAACAGCTTTTTCAGTAATTGTTTTAATGTCTGTAGGGTTTTGTGGGAGAAGAAACTTTTACCTGATTTTAAATCAATGCCTTCTTGCAACAGGTTCATATAAAGTCAACAAAACAAAGGAGAATTTCTTGAGCCATTTATTTTGCTTTAAAATCTTTACTCAGCAACCTAAATTTAGAATATAATAGAAGTATAAAAGTGTGAATGTTGCATACACGAATATTAAATGTCTAGTGTTTTTTAGTGTGTTTTCTGAATCTGAGTATATCTTCATTGTGGTCTATGTAGATATGTGACATGTTTTAAATATGTCACATATTTAATATTTAAATATGTCACATATTTAATATTTAAATATGTCATACATTTAAATAGAATCTTCCAACCACTGTCAGTGGATTAACACAGAAAATCTTACCCTTCCAAGGGATGGCTGGCAAAGAGAAGCAAGCCTTGAGATGAGAGATTGTTAACACATTACGTATTACGTCACAATATATTATATATATAACTGAGTTTATGGAAAACCATATGAGAATGCTCACATGTATCAGTTCTGCACTCCTTTTAGAACTAAAAGGGGAGAAATAATCTACATTAAATGTTCTGTTCTTTATAAAACAATTTAAATAAAACTTTTCTCTGAAGACTTACGTTTCTGTCACTACACTATCTGTTCCCAGTTTGTCTTGTTTTTTAATCACTTCTTTTTTTTCCCAGCTTCTCTCTAACTTGTATTCATGAATTGAATCTCGAATAGCCCATTGCTCTATAAAAATGCTGGATGCCAGTGAAAACAATGTTCCGATCCCCTGAAGGGACACTCAAGAATCTTGCAACTCAACATTGGGGCTACTTGTCAACTTTGTCTTTAAGCATAAAACTGATCTTCCATTCTGGTGCTCCACTCTGCTTGCCAATCTTCATGTTGTTGGTTTGTTTTGCCTATAACAAATACATCAGAATGCCTATACAATATTGGGACTGTGTTAACTTTTCCAGCAGAGTTGTGAGCAAATGTCTATTCAGGGCAACAGTGACACACAAGTAATGACTCTAAAAGCTTCCAATTTGCTGAACAAATGAGTGAGTTTATAGGACTTTTTTACAGTGCATAATTGAGGGGTCACTTACAGAATCATGGAGAAAACTTAGGCAACTGCATCACTTCGAATCCCACCCCATCATAGATGATGGCCTTGTGAAAGTTGTGTTGTGGAGTACTCTCTCCAGTTAATGTATGACTTCTTATATATCATAGGGGGCCTTGTGGTCCTTACCTTACTCTTTATAGTAAGGAGTATCAATGGTTCCATTACTGTCGCCATAGACTTGGAACCTCTATATTTCTCTGTTTAGTTAGTTGCCATGGTTACTAACCGAAAATGATTTCTACTTCAAGATGGAAATAGACAGGGTATCATGGATCATATTATGTATGGAGAGAAACCTCGTACTACAAGAGAGACAAAGCATTACTCTTTTATGGAGCAAGAAACATGGGGCACATAAATCCTACAAATAACACCCACAGAGTCAAGTATTATGATTATACTCTGACACAAACATAGATGAATACATTTGTGGTTTTTAATAATGTCAGAACTTATTGAATAGTAATAAATTGATAAACCATAGTGATTTTAATGGCAGTAATTTGTCAGATAATCCCAATTAGTTTAGTAATCTGATTGGGGCAAACAGGTTTTTGAAAACTTTTTAATCTTAATAACTAATATTATCTCATGTCACGCTACATACTATAGCTATAAATGTACCCACATGTATATGTAGATATGTGGTTTCCAAATGAATGCAAACTAAAGAGGCTACAGCACATTGCAAGCAGTTTTGTAAGTAGGCTGGCAGTACTGTAAATAAAATGTCTATTGATAACAAACAACCAGAAGACAAAGAAGAAAGCTGTTTTCAGGCCACTGTACAGTCATAATTTATAGTGAAACTACTACAGGGACAGCAGAGACTTCTCTGCCTGTTGGTACTACACACACACACACACACACACACACACACACACACACAATTTCAAATGACAAGTGTAATTTTGTAGGGCCACTGCGATTTCACCACTCAGTACCCATCATTTTACAGAGTCCAGGTGAAGGAGTTATACCTTTTCCTTGATCTGATGTGCTCAATAAATTTTGGGGCCTGGTTTCCCTGATATGATTTTAATATGCCCATGTGACCTCACAGTGTCAGTTCACCTTGATACATTGATAGGACAGCATCACTTCCATTCTGACAAATAAGGTATTTATCAGTCTGTGTAACATAGGTGGTTAAGATGGATAATGTTGTTTTCAGGCCTATCCAGAAGCACATTCTCTCTGTATCCTTAGTACAGAATCAAATGCTGCTTATAAAGTTGAGTCTCTGATGGCAAGACTCAGACTTTTAAAAAACACTATTTTCACAACATGGAGAAAGTTAGTGGAGGACATGGCCTTTTCATCATCAGACCAACTGTCGAGTTAGATGGGCCTGCACTCCCCTTCAACCTGTTACACTGTTGTTGTAGAGGCTCAGAAAGGGTGAAGCTTTTGAGCTGGGCCTGCTCATGTAGCCCATCATCATCTGCAACAGATTCTGCCCAAACCTCTACCTTTCTAAGTCTCCTGCACTCTGCTCATTTTCTCCTGAGTTGGCTAACAAATTGTTCGCTGTATTCCTGGATTAACTGAAAGGTTTCCCACAATTAATAGAAGGGCTCATAGGACCTCACCTTTATACCGAGGCCTCTGCTTTGCTGTCAAATTGTCTCCATAAGAAGGATGAAAGACTTGGTTTCTAACACCCACTGGGAGAATCAAACAGCCTCCCCACACACAAGACTTCACCTTTCATCATACAGAAGCTCTTTATATTCATAAAGAGAATACTTAGCATTCTGGTTTGAAAGATTCATATTTGGCTTTAAACCACTGTGTGGAGTCCTCACAGTGAAGAATGAATAAAATATTTGTTCTATATCTGAATGACGATACATCTATTCCGGCAGCTCCTCAAAAACAAAAAGGCTTATTTTGAGGCTATTTGCTTTCTATATATAGAGAAGATGCCAGAAACATTTAAATGTAGTCTTCTTGAAAGGCTATTTCTAGTTACTGTACATAGATACTTACCTGGTACTTATGAACATATATTTCTATTTATGTGTCTATGGTTTGATATCCTGCTTTCTGCATACACTGGGGTATAACAGAATTTATAGGTATCAGAGTATATGTGCATTTTTAGTCACCTTTTTCTTAATTTTTGGCCTCTTCTCCACTAAAATTTTAAAGTGTTTCCCAACTTAGTAGCTCAGTGAAGAGAGAACACAAAACTAAACGAAAGGAACAATATTAATTAATTGAATACTCTCAAAGTTTCGAAATAGATATATAAGACTCACAAAGATGCTTTTCATTTAAAAGCATGTACATTTTTTGTGTGTTTTGAGAATTAAATATCTGATGTAATAAGGTTCAGTAATAAAATCATTTTGAGAAGCATAGGGTGGGAGCCAGTCTATTATATCCTAAGGTTAAAGACCCTGTAGGCTTGCAGCATATGACAAGACAGAAGGGAAAAGTCTGTGAAGAGGCTGTATGCCCTAACACCAAGGCAGGGCCACCTGGGAATGATTTACATTACCCAAATTATATGTAGGTATGGCCATAAGAGAACATTTTAAAACAGAAGCCCAGGATTTGGCAGCTTTCATGGGGAAATCTCATTCATTCCAACGCTGTTCCTGAAGAAGGTCAAGAAATGATCTGAGAGGGAAGCAAAGAATTCCTGATATTTGAGTAAATTCTCTCACAGAAACTGCTTCACAGATTCAGACTTGTTCAATGATGAGCTAAATATTTTATGCAAATCTCAGAAAGACAATAACATAGATCTTGATGTTAGGACTGTGAGAACATGTATGTTATCTTCATAAGAACTGTCATTTAAAAGTCAAGGGTAAATTCCAACCCTGCTAAGGTTCACTACACAATAGCCAGTGATCAGATGCCTCTTAACTCCTGTGTCTGAGATCTCTCAATAACTTAAGTGTGTCTGCAAGGTAAGAGGGTTTGGAGATAAGCTCCTTTGATTTATAATTTTTAATTTTTAAATTGGCATATGTCATTGTTACAATCCCCAAAGTAACTTATTATTTATTTAATTTACAGGAAAAACAACTCAAACTCATGGAAGTTTGTAGTTTGTTAGTGTTTGAAGTCTTTGGATGTTGAAGATTCCAGATGCACTCAAATAAATTTACATTTCTGGTCTCTAAATCCCAATCTCTTTCACTGAAGCACAGTGTACCTTCAACTTTAAAAATATAAACAAATATATTTGTTTACTTTTATGAAAAAAGTACTTTTGCACATTGTTAAGAAAACAACTACATTCTCCAATGGATAAACAGGTACCTGATACCTGTTGACAATTTACTACATTAAAATAAACAAATAGTAGAATATTCTGCCATATTAAATAGTCAAGTAAACAAAAAAGCATAAAATATCCTATTTAATATCCCATTTTAATATTCTAATTTTAAAAAGTAAGTAAAACTTCTCAATAGTGCTCAAAAATTCAAAGCTACTATCAGATACAAAAGCAGTTTAAGGACAATCTGGGCTATGTGAGACTCTAACCAAAAATAAACACACAAGAAAGAAATGGACTGAGAATAGGCCCAGCAAGTAAGAGGATGTGCTGCCCTTCCAGATGGCCTGGGTTTCATTCCCAGCACTCACTTGGTGACTCACAACCTTCTGTAACTCCAGTCCCAAGGAATCTGACTCTGTCTTCTGGCCTCCATATGGCAGAGGCAGGCACATGGAGAACAGACATACATGCAGGCAAACACACACACACACACACACACACACACACACACACACACACACACAATTTCTATCTATCTATCTATTTATCTATCTATCTATCATATATCTATTATCTATCTATCTCCCTGTGTAATATTTTCTCATATATTATTTAAAGCTTGATTAAAATGCATATGAAAATAGATATAACTTGACTAAATATTTAAAATAAGACATATGAAACAAAAACGCTGAATGAACATATGTGTGCTCAAGGTTGGGTGGGTCAGGGGATTTGCTGTCAAGTTTGAAGACCTGAGTTCAACTTTCAAGGAAACCAACTCCTACAAGTTGTCCTCTGACCTCCACGTGCACACTGTGCCATATGTTTGCCACCCCCAAAAATATAAATGTAAAAAAGAAAAGACAACCAAATGTGACTCTCTCTCTCATGAAAGTCTCAGAGCCACCTAGGAAAGACTCTTGCTGCCAGCAAGTAGATTGTGAGCCTGCTGGAGCCTCCAGAGTGAACCTCCAGTTCCCAAAAGATGAAGGGAACTTGGGAAGCCCATCATGTGACACCACATGATGTGACCAATAAAATCCAAGATGTGGGAACTAGAAAGGGTTACTAACAAAATGGATCACACAGACAGAAGAAAAAAAAAAAAAAACAGCTGAAGAGGACACTAACAGATTACAAGATTTAAAAACACATCAACCAAAGGCAAGGTATAATCTGGATCTTGATTTAAACATATTTATATAATTGGAGAGATTTCAATATTTACTGAACATATAATAGTGTTGTAGAATATATATCTCCAACTATTTTTTAACAAAATCTCTTTATGTATTTCAAAGCCATGATCCTCCTGCCTCAGCTTCTTGAGTGCAGTGAGTCGATATTGATATTTTGTTTGCAATGCACATACTTCCATCTCTGTGTTATTCCGGTCCCAGGAAGAATGGATATTCAGATCCATTGTCATTTGTAAATGGTTCTTTGGCCAGAAGCAGTAATGTGGGAGACTATATAGTGAATAGAACATCTGGCAGCTCCACAGGAGAGCAGTCAACACAGAATCCATGAAAGGGAAATCCATATTATTCAGTAGTATATAGATTAATATCTTATCTAATGAGAATAAAACACTTTTCTGTAGTCGGTAAGGGGATTTCCCATAAATGACCTGCTATGAGTTGTCAGTTGGAGCCCTGGGTTTTGAGTGCTTTGTGGTGTCATTTCTGTTTTTGGCAGATGTTGTACTCAGCAGGTTCAGTCTAGTGAGACATCTATGTTTTGGACTTCATGCTGAGTCTTTCTCTCTGTGACGTCCATTGTTCTCACGTGAAGTGATAAGGAAAAGAGTCTAAACAATGACAGCACAGGTGCTAGATGGTTGTCTTGCTCATGTGACTACTAAGAGATGTGGTAACCCTGGGGAGCATCCACTCAGAGTATGGATTCTCTGACGTTCTGTACAACTTTAATCAATAAATCTGTGCTTCTCCTATCAAAGCTAGTCACTAATCTTCCAGTGTTTTCTTCAGTTCTGTGTCCCTTTCTCTACCATTACTTATCTATTCATCCTCATGATATTAACGTATGTCCATTTCAGCAATAATCACTTCTTTCTAAGAAAAATAATGGCCACATTTCTATCTCTAATCACTTTTGCACAATAGGAATGTTATTATCTGCTATGTTGTTTCTGCTAGATAGAGGAGAGAGTAGCAGTTGGTTTGGTTGGTTCAGGAAAAGAGCAGGTACATGGTTACTCTTTAGGAATAAGCTCTATGAGGAGATATGGTCTGGTGACCATGGGAGTCATGCTTAGTTCTTACTATAGAAGATTATTATGATTAAAGACAAAATGAATTGGCCCCTAAACAGAAAGATGGGCTTTCCTTTAAAACCTGGGAAAGAGATTCATTATGGGATAAAAGTTTAAGTAAAAGTAAAATAAACATAGTCATCATGTCAGGATGATAGGGAAGTTCAGAAAACAGTCTTTAGAGAAAATCCACTGAGCAAAGTGAATTATACTACTTTTGTATTTTGTAAATGGGTGGCAGGAACAGATGATTTAGTCTACACAGCAGGAACATGGAGAACCAGGCACTGGGAAGGACCATAAATTAGGGAGTGTAAAACTACAGCATGACAAGACTTTCTTAACTGAAAAAAATATGATGTGTGTAGGTGTACATATTTGTCTGTGTACTATATGTGTGACTGATGCCTTCAGAGGTCGGAAGAGGGTATGGGATCTGCTGGGACTGAAGTTACATACAGTTGTGGGCTGCCATGTGGGTCCTAGGAATGAAACCCCAGTCCTCTGAAAGACCATTCAGTGTTTTTCAACATTGAACTATCTCTCCAGCCCCAAGCCTCTTAACTTTTTAATCATTGTGTCATTTTTTATTTTTTTCTGCAAAGTTAAGTTATGTTGATATTTCAATTTCACTTAAGTCAGTTTTATGTCTAGTTTTCTATAAACCTAGTTCCAGGTATTTGATAATATGGATTAGCAAAGGAGTCTTTCCCTTTGAACTTGACTTTATTTCCATTGTTTATTAGTTAGTTTGTTAGTTGGTTAGATAGTTTGTTTGTTTTAAGTCATAAAGGGACATATGTATATTAACAGAGATGGTAGGAATGTAGAAGAAATAGATAATCTCTAGTAAAAAGAATAATTACAAGACCTTCAAATATTGTAGTTCATAAGCCAGGGATAGGGTGGCTGCTAAGTGTTTAACTGGAAAAAGATACTTTCTCAGGACAGAGTTATATCCAAACAAGCTATGAAAATATCACAACTCAAAATTGCATTTAGTACATATAACCTGCAGAACACCATAGTTCAGCAACACCCAATATTCTAGAATCTGTGACTTTTGTGGTCATGTGGCTGGTTATGGATAGTAGCTCATGAAACATAGCCCAGCACCATAACAGAGACTCATACTAGCCCAGCTCAGGAAATGGCTGGGATTCAAAGTACAGGATCTACTAAGAACCTATTACTGTGGTATGTTTACTTGTGGATAATATCTTAGTTAAGATTAGTCTCTTACTTGTTTACACCTCCGTGCCATCCCCAGCTTCCACCCCCCACAGGAGGTTCCTGTTATTTGTTGATTGAGGGTCTGTGTGAAAACAGGAAAAAAAAACACCTGGGGATTGAGGGGTGGAGCAAGGAGGGAGGAGGAGTAGGAGGTGGAGAAGGAGTAGGAGCAGAATGAGGGAGAAGAACGGAGAGGGGAGGATGGGTGAAGAAGCCTTGGAGTGAGCTCTCTGCCTAGCTGTCTGGGTATAGAATTCCCTGAGATTTGACATGGTTTGTGATTAATAAAGAGCATTGGAAATTTCAACGCTGGGCTCTCCGTTAAGTACCATAATGTTATTTTAACAACCTATTATTTCCATTACATTGTGAAGTGAATTGATTTTTAATTAATTAATTAATTTTTAATCTATAGCGTAATAATTCACAATTCATCTACACAAGACTGAGTGTTTTCATAGAAACTTTATGTTATATTTGAATCTGGATTCACATATGATGAGACAAATTATGTTTTTCTTTATGCTTTCCACTGCAATTGAAGCAATGATTCACTTTTATGTCATTACAGCCTTCAGATCCCAAGTTTACTTGGTACATCTTCCCAAAAGATGAGAATTTAGTCAGTCTTTCACCACTGAATATCCCAGACTACCAATGTTTCTTTTTCTATAACTCAATCAACTACCATGTTTTAAACCCAAGCAGGTAAAAAAAAAATGATCTCAATTTAAATTTCTGTCCTATTTCCACCATCATTCCTAGACATGCTCGTTATGTCTTTCAAGGTTCATGGTTACAGATAGGGTAATCTCCAACAATAGTAATTATGTTAGTCAAGAGACTTCTTATAAAATCTAACAAAATCTTAAGTAGTATATATACTAGATGATAGATTCAAGAGAAAATGCCATTAAGGGACCTGTTAACACCGTTGGTGGGAATGCAAACATATCTAATCATGATGTAAATTGATATAGCATGTTCCTCCAAAACTGCAAAAATATTTCCCTCATGGAGGGTACTTACCCAAAGGTCTCTAAATCAACATATTACAGAGATACTGCAGATCGCTGTTTACTGTTGCAATATTCACAATAGCTAAAAAATTATATATATATATATAAATATAAATGTATAACAGTCCTCAACTATAAAGAATGTAGTTATAAAGCTGAAATAATGGCTCAGTGATAAAGACTACTTGCTGCTCTTCTAAAGGACCTGAGTTCAGTTCCTAGAACCAATGTTGGGTAACTCACAATTACCTGCCTATAATTCCAGTTCCAGGGGACCTGATACCCTCTTCTAGCCTCCACTGCTACACAAACACACATGATATACACTCACAAACCCAAACACATATACATAAATGATATAAAATAATGAAAAAACAATATGATTACAATTACAGCAAAATGCATATAATTGGAGATAATCGTTAAACTGAGAAAAGCCATTCTAAGAATAAGAAATATAGAAATGTCTTTTCTCTGTGTCTATATAAATCATGTATGTATATATAACATGAAAGTAAATGTGAACAGAAGGGATAGACTTAAGGGTATGGGGGGGAAGGGGAAGAAGGTGGGAATGAGGGAGATATGCTCAGTGTCTACATAATACACTTATGTGGAAATATTCTTATGTAACACATTACAATGTACAATTGTTATATAAAGTGGAATTTTTTCTATTGTTTGGTTATCTTCCATATAATACATCCCAACATCCTTCTTCCAGTCCTTCTACTCCTCCCAGCTCCCCACATCAACCCTCTCTCCCAGATCTAACACTCCCATCATCCCACCCCCACCCCTGCCTCTTCCCAAGAAAGAGCAGTCCTCCTATGATAATGGCTCAAACATGAAACAAGATGGAACAAGGTCAGGCACTATTCCCTACTTCAAGAGTGGACTAGGAAACCCAGCAGGGGAGAAGGATCCCAAGGGCAGGCAAAAGGTTCAGAGACACCCCACTCCAGTTTGTGTGAGTTCTATGAGAGCACCAAGCCAAGCAACCTCAAGACATATTTTGTAAAACCAGTGGGTTCCATGTCTGCTGCTTCAGGCTCTGAGAGCCCCTAAAAGTGCTGATCTGCTGACTCCCTAAGAGTTGTTCTCCTGATGGCCTTGAACCCTCTGGTTTCTGCAATCCCTTCTCCTCCTCTTCTGCAGGCTTCCCAGTGCTCTACAAAAAAGTGAACTATTTAAAGCGAGAAGGCTTCTAACAAAATAAGACACTTTTGCCCAAACTTCTCTTCTGCTTTGTGATGACACTCTGCTTCCCCTGGTTGCCTCAAAGCTGTCAGTCTTCCTGGTGTGGTCCACCCCTTCACAAGAACAGGATCCTCTTCCTGAGATTTAGATTGTGCTTTTTCTGGGTAGAATTTGTGTAACACAAAGAAGCTGTGTTGCAGTCTTTCAGCTTTCTAATGTCTAATGTCTAATGTGTAGAAAAATACACTGAGATTTACAAATGGCATTGAATGAACCAATTTGTACAAAGAGATTTGAAAACAGAAGCCTATCTATTGAAGTCACTATATTAATATTAAATATTGTTGTCTTCAGTGGAGACTATCTCATATCCTAGATACCTGGTTAAATTTACCTTTCTCTGTCTTATATAGAACTTACATTAGTATCAATTCTATTATATATTCTCTCTTGCATCACATATGTATTTGTTCCACACTCACATTTTTGCCCCATTTCATTAATACACAGTCTTCAGGAAATCTGGACTAGACCTTGGCAATTTCTTATAGCACTATTGATGTATATTCACTAACCTGGTTGAAGAATATAACTATGGTTTCAGGCATCTGATCTTCAACTCCATTTCACCCATGTTAGCAGATGCTGCTGCATCATCCTGACAATGACCATTTTAGTTATCTTTTGGTACTGCAAAAAAGTAATTCAGACAATTAAATTCAAAACAAGAAAACATCTGGGGATCCCTAGGTACAGTATTTTCATGACAGCTTTAAATCCTGAGTTTGAACTCATGTGAAAAAGCTGGGTGCATACACTTATAATGTCAGCTCTGGGAAGAGACAAGTTCCATGTAAGGGAAGTAGCAAGGTCTAGGTAAAAGTAAAAGCCCCTATTTCAATAGTAAAAGTATGACGAGAAAGTCATGGTCTCTAGTGTATATGTGTGTACAGGTATACATAGATGAATATGTATACATGTGAACAGTTACAGACATGTTCATACACACGGGAAAGATTTATTTTCATAAGTAACAGTCCTACAGTTCCCATTGTGGGAACATACTCAAAGATTAAGATCTTGAACTATGCTTACTCTTTAAAGGTTTTTATCACCTCTGTCAGTGCCAAATTATGGGCCCATCTTTGTCATGCTCATCCCACCCATCTCTGTTTCATTTCTTATTGAGTTTTAAACAGTTTTGCACATGTGGGTAATACATACTGAACCCTCTTACCCACACTTCCCTCCTACCATTGTCTACCTCTCTTTTTCCTACCAATAGATCTCTTTCTTGTGTTCATGTCTATTCATTTTTTTTTAATAAACCCCTAGGATTAACCAGGGCTTTCTGTATGACAAGTGGTCAGGAGCTGTTTATTGGAGCCTAGTGAGCTCAGCTGTAGCCATACAACTAAAGAGTAATTCACTCTCTCCCAGGATCAATTAATAGTCAATAGTTCAGCTGTAAATATTGGGGACCTATGGGTTTCGCCCCATTTCCTGACTGATCATTGGTAGGGTCAGTCTTGTGTGGGTACATTGCAGGTAACTACAGTTATTCTAAATTACACAGCAATGTTTGCATCACATCTAGAGAATGGCATCTTCCAACCCTCACCCTATCTTTTAGCAAGGGCTAAGCTTTTAACACAGTCCTTAGAGGGCATTTTGGAACTAACTGATATAAAGTACCCACATTTCTGATTTTAGACTTTTTTCCTGTCATATGAGAAACTTAAATAGAATAATATTTATATGTCAAGTTCTATAGTTATATGGATTAAAATATTATATTGTTAGGTGCCAGAACATACTTTAAAAACACAAGCTGTTGATTTACCTTTTGTATGTGTTATTCCTTGTTCCCTTTTCTTATGCCAAAATGATATTTCTAATATTATAATCCAAACTACAATATTGCTCTCAATTATTAGGGAGTGCTACCTTTAAAGGGTATGTTTTATCCAAATGGATGCTAACCACAGTCAGTTTTCCACAAGGGACTTTTCCTTTTATTTTGATTTGTACAACTTTAAAGAAAATGTGTTTCAAGACAGTATCCCCAGAAGGAAATGATGGTGAGAGGGGGAGGAAGAGGCATGAGTCCTGAGCCATCCCATCCTTTAGTAGCTGATTATGAAGAGTTGTGATCTCAGAAACAGGAAAAGATGATTCTTGCCATCGAGAATGGGGGAACTTTCTTTCTCTTTCAATAACTACCATGGTTTCCAAAAAATCTGAACAAGCAACATTTGGATGGGATCCATTAGACTATAAATTCTCACTCATCAGCTGTGACACATTACAGCACTAAGAGACCTGGAATCAATGTTTCTGAAACATCTTTAGATAGATTCTCCCTTGGATGCTGAGAAAATTAAATAGAAAAGAGAGAGAGAGAGAGAGAGAGAGAGAGAGAGAGAGAGAGAGAGAGAGGGAGAGAAAGAGGGAGAGAGGAAGAAGAAGGAAGAGGAGGAGGAGGAAGAGGAGGAGGAGGAGAAAGAGAAGAGAAGGAGAAGGAGAATTCTTCATTCCTTCTATTGGCAGATGATTGAGGAATTTTTCTTTTAAAAAAAACAACAGATGTGCTTTACTTCATTTTGTTTTTCCTTTTGAAGGAGTTGGGAGCAAACTTATTTATATTCTGCAGCCCTATGTATTTTTCAATCACTGTGTTAACACCTTCCTAACCCAACCCCGTGGTTATTTCTCTGTTATCACAGTTATTTGGAATTTTTCAGAAAAATCATCAAAATAAAAACACCCTATACTCTCAAGGCTAGCTGTATTTTATTCCACATTGTGCTCGACACTTAGCACTTTATGACAATTATGGGTGTGGGAGGTGTTTAAGATGTTGGCAATTTTCAATCTCTACAGTGAACTGAGCCATTAACCAAAAGAGATCATAAGACCTTGGTGATTTTTACACAAGTATTTAGGATATAAACTCCCAAAACCCAACCAATTTTTTACTGGGCTTGGTTCCATGGAGAAGTCATTGGTGAACAACTCTCTATTCAGTGACCTCTTCCTCTACCTGAACTTATAGTGGGTATTATTTGGCACATTCATTAGAAAAATAAAGGATTCTGAAGACTGTAACATAGTCTATTAAAAAGCCTTGACTTCTCCTAATTCTAAGGAGAAGACATCACCTAAAACAGAAGACTAAATTTTGAGAATCATGATCTGATGTTTTGTTCACTGTGGCCTCCTACTGTGAACTCCAAGAGATATGTGAAAAAGTGTCTTCTCAACACACATAGGAAATTGAAAGACCAGAGCAATAAATCCAATCCACCTCTTTGAAATACTTACAGGAGAATAAATGAGTGATTATTAACAGGAGCTCAAAGGCAAGTGTATCCTTGAAAGCCCACCTGAGAAAGGGTGATGATTCGTGTCAGCTTGAATCCTGGAGTCCTCTGAACAATTTACAGGCAGTTCAACAGATTGGGAAATCTTTCTTCACAACAGCCATTATTGCTTATTGCTTATGTAACCTAGGGAGGGCCCCTGTGTACCTGTTAAGTTTCAGGTACTTCCTAAGACATTTGAGTTGTTGACCTATATATGTTTCCCACCCACACTCCCCCAAGAAAGAGGGGTTTTCTGTTCTAACTCTGGCTGTCCTGGAACTCACTCTGTAGACCAGGCTTGTTTCAAACTCACAGAGATCTTCCCCCTTCTGCCTCCTGAGTGTTGGGATTAAAGGCATGTGCCACCACTGCCAGGCTACTTCCACAATATTAAGTAACCTTCTTTTAGAAATTGCTTAGACTTGGTGAGCATCCCTCTTGGCTGAAATGTTTTAGCTGAGAGGAAATTGCTACACAGCAGGGAATATCTCAGAATACTACTAAATACTGAAGCAAATGACTAA
The DNA here is from genome assembly GCA_026225945.1 of Cricetomys ansorgei. Taxonomy (NCBI): domain Eukaryota; kingdom Metazoa; phylum Chordata; class Mammalia; order Rodentia; family Nesomyidae; genus Cricetomys; species Cricetomys ansorgei. The sequence goes on from JAMJFZ010003624.1 coordinate 2,640,088, forward strand.
ACAGTTATGTTTGTTCTCAACCAGCATGCCTGCTGTTCCTCCTTGTTCCTTTTCCTTGAGAAACTCATTTGGATAGAATGATTCCACCTCTGTTTCTTCCAGGATGCATTACACTGATGATCCCTAGTGTCATTTCCCAGTTTCAGAGTAACTCCAAACTATTATTCAGTATAGAAATTGGAGGTGGTGATACTACAGTCATTCCTTGCATCCTTTGTTTAAAACAGGCTTGAAAATCATTCCTCTCTTACCACACACAGCTGTCCAAATAAAATAGAATGAAATATGGGAATTTTTCAGTTGTAGACTTTGTGAAGTCTCCAAGGCAGATGTTGCTTTTGCTCTAATCCAGTGGTTCTCAGCCTCTCTAATACAGTGATCCTTTGGTACAATTCTTCATGTTGTGGTGACCCCCCAATCATAAAATTATTTTTGTTGCTACTTCATAACTGTAAATTTGTTACTGTTATGAATTGTAATGTAAATATATGATATGCAGATGATCTTTGATGACCCCTATGAAAGAGTTGTTTGACCCTCAAAAAGATCACAATCCTCAGATTGAGAGCCACTGCTGTAATCAGTATTTCAAGGCCAGGAAGCCTCCTCAGCATCATGAAAATGATCATATTTCTCTCTACTCTTTTCAATTTACAATCATTTCCTTTGATTACCTTTTGCAGATAAACATCTTTACAAAGCGGTTTGTATTCATGTAGATCCCCTATAGGTCCCTCTTGAACTATTTTTCCTAGATCCCAGTAAGAAACAAATACATCTCAAGATAGAATATTCTCATGAAGTTTTATTTACAATGATTATATTTACAAAGGATGGTGCTGTGGCCCATGGTTTGTGTTGTGGGAAACATGAGAAGGCATCACTAGGTTCAAGGGCATGAAAGGTGAAACACTAATGCAATGGAGTAGAGCAGCAAAAAGGCCACTCCAGAAGAGTGATGTTTTCAGGACCATGTCAACTCAAAGTGGCCACACAGGGAAAGAATGGGAAACAGTTCCCCTAGGTTAGGGAGCTTTCTTTCTCCTATTGTTTTATTAATATTTTATTAGAACAGATACTTTAGAAGATAGATGAATAGCAAGTGCGTCAATTACGTTCAGAACAGCATTCTAGGAACAACAAAAAGAGAAGAATAATAATAGGAAACTTGCAGCTCAATATTCAACTCTGCTCTAATTTTCACCCAGTGGCTTGCATATCACTTTACATATTCACACCTCCTCACTTGTCTCTGATGGCCACCCTCACTAATGAGTTACCTGTAAGTATGTATCTAAACTTGCTGTTTGTTTTGACCTATTTATCCTTTCTTTGGCTCACCTGAGAGATACATATTCATGATGTTACTAATATTTTCTAAAAATTTATTGTGTGTTTGTGTGTGTGTGTGTGTGTGTGTGTGTGTGTGTGTACATGAATGTAGATGACAGGAGGGCATCAGGTTCCCTGAAGCTAGAGTTGTAGGTGGTTGTAGGACACTAGATGTGTGTGAGGGGGTGAGAAAACACCTGTCTTTGGAAGAGTAACAAGTACTCTTGACCACTTAGCTGTCTCTGCAGCCTCTTATAAATCCTGAAGTATAATATATGCATTATATAATCTGTCCTACAAACACTGGGCTCATCCCACTGAAATAAAACTAATGATAAGACATTCCTCCTAAAATAGTTGAAAACCTCTTTATAGCCAAAAGACAACTCCAAGTAGAGAATTCTCTTAGTCCATCTCCTCTTCTCTTTGTTTCTTCCTACAGTCTTTGTTCAGTCAGGCTATTTCAATTTCTGCAAGTATAATCATTCCACCAAGATTTGAAGATACTTTCCATTTCTGAGTGACTTTTGCCATGTTCTGCCTAATATGTGGTTTCATCCTTAGAATTCCAGATCAAATATATTGTGGTCTATGGTTTCCCTTTCCTGTTTTTCCATCAAAAATGAATTCCTTCCACTGCTCTATTTCAGAAACACCTTCCAGCACCCTTTATTCTAACATCTATTTTGATACTGTACATGTAAACTGTGAAATAGTGCTTACAGCAGCAAATCTGTCTTACTTATGTTCGTAGTCCCATAGTATGCCAGAGTTCCTGAAACATGAAAACTATCTCCAAAGCTTTGTTAAATGAATGAGTGGTGACAGACATGATATGCCACCCTTTACCACATATGTAAAGAACTGTTCTCCAGCATGCATTAATACATGTAGCTTCCTATATAATGCTGTGTTCTGAGCCCTGGTAGAATGATGGGATCCAGACAAGCAGGTTTACTATGGAGAAGGTAATAGGTAACATGTTCATTTCCATGGAGGAAAGTTCTTGGCTTCACTGAGCGCGTAATCTTGTGTCAATAGTATGTACTCACCTTGAAGAATACTCCTTTGTGTAAACCTTTTATAGCAATGTCCTTTTCTTCAGAGTTAACTTTTCAATCCTTGAGGGAAGCTGATAAGGTTCAATAAGTTCTGAATGGAGGTTCTTTAAGACATAGGAAGCAAATAATCCACAAGCCTCAGGAAGTCCCTGAAACTGACTTGATGAACAAAACCTCCCTCCAAGGTTATAGAAGGAGGATGAGTGGCAATGAGATCATCATAACAACCAAGTTACCTAGAACAGATGGTCTGATCTGCCAAGCTCCCTTCAAATCATACAGTGAACTCTGGGCTTCCAGCTTTTGGGAGCCATTTGGGGTGGGCTTCCAGTAATTATATTTGAGTCTTTCTGCTCCATTTCTTACTCATATTCCTGTAACTAATCCCAATAAATGAATTGGCTCATCACATTCAACATTGTATGCTGTCACTGCTTGAGTCTATTGGATTCCATATCTGAGGTGAGTAGATACTTGTGTCTCATCTTCCCATGACATGTGACCTACAACAAAGCTAACCAAGCATCAAGCACAAAATTTTTCCTTGTAAGGCATGTTGTTATTTAAAGAGTATGGAAACCACTGAACACCACACAACATGCAACTAGGATTCCCTAGTTAGATGTACAATAGCAGACAATAGTCTGGTGACTCTATTAACTCAATTCTCTGTATCTCTGGGTTCCTTCCTTTCTTTCTTCTTTTTTCACCTTTCTTGGAACCTATCTTACAACTATGATTCCTTTTCTTTCACAGGGCACTTTGATGTGCCATTGAAGATAGTATCTAAAAATTATAAAATATAACAAAATCCCATTTTCTCTCTATTCCATATATATCTTATCTTTAAGAAATATAAAAAAGGAGATAAATATCTGTCTCTTCTTTCTAAGGAAGTTAATACAAATAGATAAATACATGACAAAATGTTTAAGTGTTCTACAAGGATGGAAGTTCATATTAAGTCATTATTCTTTTATATATGGTGATCAATGAATGACAGGTCTTTGTGTACTTGTCCTGAGATATACCAAACTGCAAAAGACAAGTGCAAGACTTAACATGCAAAGTCCAGTTTCCATCTGAAATAATAAACTCAGCATAACAGAAGGGAATACTCATTAAGTCCTTAAAGCATTCACAAGTCCCCAGATAGTGTGCAAATACATTGAAGTGGTGCATGCCTTAACTGGGTAATACCTTAATTGACAGGTAATACTTGGGATCACAGTCCTCTAAACAAAAACCCTGTGAAACATATAAACAAGAAAAGATGTCCAGTGGGCATTAACTTTAGAAAACAGAGCTGTTAAATAGGGTTAAGTAGTTTCAGAAACATTAATAACATCACAGTTTTGCTAAATGGTGAAACTGAGCATTGATTAACATTTTCTGTAACTAGTAGGTTACAAATGTGTTTCCCTTTACCTCTTTGCCCTTTTCCCACACATGGAAGCATTTATTGTAAATGTATGAACTAGAGAACTCTTATTTATGTTGCTCCAAGCATTGGGTAATTATTTGGGCCAATTTTGTTCATGAGGGAATTACAATACTTGAGGCAATGGCACAAGTTCCATTTAGTGTATAAGAGCAGGGAAAGTTTCTCATTATTTCAAAATAGCTGCTGTTTTCTTCTTCTCAATTCCAGACTAATTCGAATAGGTATCAATTAGGAGGTTCCCATAGGGACAGCAGCGAAGGTCTCAATTGAACAGAAAAATTGTCCCAATTCTTAATACTTTTGTAAGCCAGCTATAGACTTAGGCTCTGCTTATGCATTGTAGGAAACAATCTACCAGAAAGTTTCTTGATGAGTTTGCAAAAGACTTTTCTTCTAATTGTTTTAGGCCAGGACAAAAAGCACTTGAGTCAAAGCATCACTCACTTCTAGTTTTTGCTAAAAAACATAGATACATTTTTCCCTCCATGCCTAGTGTTCTGTATCTGTAGGTTCATCTAACCCTGAACCAAAGAGATACATCTTAAAATTTAAGTCTGATTTTGACAAGATAGTTTGGCTAGTAAAGTGGTTGCTATATAAGCAAGATGATCTGTGTTCTATTCCTAGAGCATGTATAAAAGAAGCTGAGTTTGTGAGCTGAGCTTATTTGACAAGTTTAAGAACAATGAGGGACCTTATTTCAAAAGAACTGGAATGATATGTAAGGAATGAGACTGGATGTTGTTCTGTAGTCTTCACATTATGCTCACACATGCAGATGTACCTGTACTCAAACATATATACATACAAAAAATATATCTGTACTAAAAATTTACCAATTGTTTTATGTCATATTCTCTAAAAAATATAGGTTATACACAATTTGTATAAATCTTTCATTATATTAGATATTGTATATAATGTAGATACAATTTAAAATGAACAGTGGTGAGAGAATGTAGCTTATCTGTAAGCACCATGCTGTTTTACATAAGGGACTTAAGATTTCACATATTTCAAAGGATGTTGGGCCCTATGAGGCCTATTGTCTGAGACCAAGCCAGGCTCGATTTCTGAGACCTGTCTCTCTTCCGCATAGCAGTGACTTAGCATAGCCGGCTCTACCTAGAAAGTGCCACATAACAGAACTCCACTGGCCCACTGGTCTCATACCACTTTACTCCTCCCTCCTACATAAGCTCATCCCATCCCGCATACTGCCCCCTACCCCTCAGCCTATTTAAGGGGCTGACTTGTACAGTAAAACGAGTTCCTGCTTTGACAGTTCTCCCTGCTCAGTGTGTGTCTTTTCTCTCGGTGGGGGAGTGGTCGGGCCGTGGATACTCACCATCCTGCTCAGCCCCGAGGGGGACAGGCTGGTCCTGCTCCCCCTCAACAACTCGTTCTGTCAGAATGCCCGACAAAAGGAGGTTCCCAAACCACTCCCTGTGAATGCTAAGGAATGATTCAGAGTATCACATTTACACAAAAGATAGTACACCAAAATAAAGAGAATATTGCAAGGGAGATCAAGAAAGTGGTCAAACACCCATGTGTTAGGACAGTGCACTGGGTCCCTGACCATGTCTCTAAAATGATGATGGAAAAGATCATTTTAATGCTGTTCTGTATTCACTTGTCTGAGTTTTGCAAATTCTCAGAATTCTGGATGTGTAGGTTGACATCCGAAGCCTAAGTCCTACTGTTTTCTGGCATGTAATGTATTTGAATTCTTTTTTTCCAAATTACATTGCATGGTGTGAATAATGTACTCAGTATAGGATATATGATACCATGGTCCTTCCTGGACCTCAAAGATGAGTCCATTACTTTAATTAATAAGCAAAGGTAAAATTCTAGAGCCACACACTATTTCAGAGTATGAAGAACACATGGTTTCATGTAGTCTTGTGTAATTTGTGAAAATTATGTTTTTCTCTTTTTTGTGTATGTGCTTTCTTAATGCTTTCTTTTTTTAAACAAATTATGAATTTAGTTCTTGCTTTTAGCTGTTTCACATGCAATGATAGATTGCCACTTCTCTTAGTTAGGTTTATCGTTGCTGTGATAAAATGCCATGACCAAAGAAACTCAGTGAGGAAACCATTTGTTTGGTTTATATTTCCACATTATTGTTCATCATTGAACATTCATCTTGTGTCAAGTTGATATAAAACTACCTTAAAACATCATTGTTTTCAAGATAATGTTTAAATGTTTATTTATTTTGTGAGTATGAGTGTTTTGTCAGTATACATGTCTTTGCACTATGTACACCAGTGCCTGTGGAGGCCAGAAAAGAGTGTTAGGTTCCCTGGAACTGGAATTACAGATGACTGTGAGATGCTGCATGGGTATTATAAATTGAATTTGGTTCCTCTACAAGAGCAGCCAGTGTTCTTAATCATTGAGCCATTTCTTCAGCCCCATTGCTGATGTTTAAATGTTTCCCTGCCTTCTCGTGTTTTTGATGTAGCCCATAGAGATTAGATATTTTTTGTTTTTGGTTTTGTTGTTGCTTCTTTTTTGTTTTGTTTAATTGATTGTAGAGAAATGTGCTGGTGTGAAAGCTGGGAAGCGTCTTCATTCCAGGAGTCTACATTCAGATGCCTGTGTGTCTGGATGGAATATAGACATACCTTGAATTCCAGCATTTAGAAGGCAGTGGTAGTCCATGCCTTTAGTCTTTAAGAAAAAAAATGTGGAAGCAGACATGGGAAGTAGAATTTAGGAGTCAGTGTCCCACACAGCTGACATCTGAGATGAGAATGGCATACAAAGTGACTATTCAGAGGAAGAGTTTGCAGAGTGAATCAGAGTGAGAACATGCCCAGCTCTCACGAGAAAAAGGCTCTCAGCTCAAGGCCAGAAGAGTCAGTAAAAAGGGGTTGCAGAAGAATCAGTTACAGCAGTCAGTTACAGAGGCAGTATGAACCAGTGAGTTACAGTAGGCAGAGTGGTACAGTGAGAGCTCATAGAGACACAGAAGCAGTCTGAAGAGTCTGAGTTCAGAGGGAGCTAGTTCAGTTGGCTCAGTCAGCAGTGGAGGCTTAAACATTCTAGATTGTATGGAGGCTAAAACCTTCCATGTAGGCTTAACGGTAGATTGAATAAAAACAGAAACACTCTAGGGGTCCAGGCAAGAACCAGAGATTGAAATAAAGAATAAAAAGCCTTTGCAATGAACCAATGGCTATGTCTAATGAATATACAACTATATCTGGCAAATTAGTCAAATAATAAAAAGCCTCTGCCCTGACTCAGCATCTGACATCTGGTGCAAATCTACATCTACAATTGAATTCATTTTGTATTGACAATCTTCTGCTGGGGCTAGGACCTACCATTACCTGTGTGAGAGTACATTGGAAAAAAAAACAAAGAAACTAATTTTTCCTTTGTAATTGGTTGTCAATTGGATATAAGTTCTTGGTTAGAAATTGGAACCCATGTCAAATACCTATTTCAGTACTGGGACCCCACACGGATTGAACCCTGTATAGGCCCTGAGCATGCTGCAACACTCTCTGTGAATGTAGATGTGTACCTATTCTGTTTTTAATGGAAGATATTGTTTCCTTGGTATTCTGTATCCCCACTGGCTATTACAATCTTTCTGCCTCCTCTCCAGCAAAGTTACCTGAGCCCTGAAAGGTGGGGAGATTTGATGAAGACATCCCACTTTCAATGAGAGTATTCTAAAATCTCTCAGTCTCTCTACATTGTCCAATTGTGGTTCTCTATTTTAGTTCCGATCTACTACAGGAAAAAGCATCCCTGATGATACGCATGTTTTGATGTATTGCTTGCCATGAACATGTCTTTTAAGAATTTTTTAAAAAATGTATTTCTTTCCTCTTTGATCCATTGGTTGCTCAAAAGTAAGTTAATTTCCATGTATTTTCTATTTCCAATATGTTCTCATTATTAATCTCTAGTTTATTTCTATTGTGTTCAGAATTGCTACTCAATGTGACTTCTTTAAGTTTATGAAATTATGTTTTGGGCTTCATCACATGATCTCTCCTGGAAAAGATCCTGTGTGATGATGAGGAAAAATACATCCTCACTGTTGGGTAGAATGTTATGTGAATGTCTATGAGGTCCATTAACTCTAGGGTGAAATTTAACTTTGCTGTTTCTTCATTTAATTTTCTGTCTGGATGATCTTCCGATTCCTAAAAGTGGGATGTTAAAGTTCTTAAATATGTATTGAAGTCAATCTCTCCCTTTAGAGCTCTTAACATTTGCTTTATATACCAGTGTCCTGCCATCTTTTGTGTGTGTATGTTTAGAATTTCTCTCTCCTGTTGCTGAGATAAACCCAATGTTGTTATATGATGACCTTCCTTGAAAGTCTCTTTTTACTATATTTTATTTAAAATCTATGGCTATAGCTATCATTTCTTTATCTTATTTGTGAAGAATAGCAGAATCCATTCATTCATTTTCAGTCTAAGTATCAAGCTATGAGGGATGCAAGAAATCATTGTACTAAAATAGCAATTTTTAAATTATAGTAACACAAAATAATCACAAGTGTAAGAACAGATGCGCAAGTATATTGATACTTGATTTTGTGTAGATCAAATTCCTTGATTCCTGATAGTACTTATATCTCTTTTCTTTTTATTAATGTTGTCATTTTATTATTATCAGGCACATATGTGCCATGGTGGCATGTGGGATTTAGAGGAAAAGCTTTCAGAAGTTAGTTCTCTTCTCCTACCTTTTTGAGGCAGGGTTTGATACCTAGGAATATATGACCTCACGAGAGCCAACCAGCAAAGGACATTTCACCAAGATTATGCTCAAGAGAAGTATGGAAGTGGTATGGGGGATGATGAGGAGTCATAGGGGGTGTAAAGTGTGCCTTTTGTCCTGAACAAAGAGAGTTAGCTTGTCCAAGCATCTCCCAGAATCTGGTCTCTTGATTCCGTGTCAACTCAGCCCCCAGGGCAGTCAGTAGTGGGAGGACACGGCCAGAGGTTCCAGGCAGTAGCTAGAAGTGCCCCCCAGTGTGCTCCCATAAACTACAACTAAGCTATATTTAAGGGTCTTTATGTAGGAATATTGTTATTGGATTTTCTACATGAACCTCTTCTAACCACAAGGTTCCAGATAAGAATGTGACAGTGGTTTAGTAAGCAATAAGATTCTGGGATGGACAGAGGCTACAGCCAAGGAATATTGGGTGCTATAGTGCCTGCAAGGGACAAGGAAGAAGATATTTTCCTAACACCTTCAGAAAAAATTCAGCTCTTCCACTACTGTAATTTTAATTCACTGAGATCCCTTTTGAAATTTAGCCTTCAAAATGTAAAATAACAATTTTCTATTGTTTTATACCACTTTATTTGTGGTAATTTGTTAAAAACCACAAAAATACCAGGACAAAATGTTCCAGGTCTATCATTTTAGTGTATCTGAGCTTAAATGGGGAGTTTAATTTCTAGCTTTATTTTCTATACCTTTAAAAAGAGCATAGTCATAGCCCTATCTTACAGAAACTAATTAAAATGTATAAAGCTATTGAAAAAGTATTAGGCAAATAGTAAATTGTAAATGTTCACTGTCACTATAAAACAGTAGTAATTATTCATTCATACAAACAATGAGTAAAGCAAAATGAATTGTTTTATTGTGTGCGAAGGTGTGTGTATGAGTCAGGGATTAGAATGCATGTGTTTGCACATATAAATTGAGGTCATAGACCATCACCAGATGCCTTTCTCAATTACTCACCACCTCAGTTTTTGTGACAGGGTCTCTTATTGAATCTGAAGTTAGATAATTTGAGCATATTTTCTGGTTAGCAAGCCTCTTGAATGCTCCTGCCTCTGTCTTCCTAGCACTGAGATTAGAGGAATTCACTACCATGCCCTGAGTTTTACATGTGTTCTTAAGAATCCAGACTCAGATGACCTCAGCAAGCACTTTGCTCCTGATCATCTCACTAGCCCTCAAAATAAACTTCAGTTTTTACAGAGTCTACATACTTTCTTACATCACAATTTATATTCAAATACACACACACACACACACACACACACACACACACACACACACACACACAGTGTGAATGTGTATGTATGATTCAGTCACAGTGGTTCTCAACCTGTGAGTCACAGCCCCTTTAAGACAGAGAATTCAAATACATAACTGCCACATATGTTTGTAAGGCAAGGAGCCATAAGCACTTTACAACATCAACATCCTCAATGTTAATTTTTCTGAGCACCATGTTTGGAACTTTACCCAATGGTACCTTGATAGTAGGATGGCCCTAACAATCCATATGTGAACGTTATGAAGACACATAGGGCAGAAACTAGAAGTCATGTGTAATGTAAGTACCAGGTCTAGGGAGTATATGAAATAAAATAGAAATGGATATACATTATAGAGCTTAGGGAACATGCCTATAAAAATGTTAGAGTTAAGAATGACTGACCTTGTACATAGAATAAAAGTCTAAGTTGGTGTCAGTATAGAAAAAAGTTTCATTCAGCTTATAACAGGATATTGTGACACTATTACTGCATGTCATTTATACCCACGAGTCTTCATGAGATTATATATGTATATGGAAGTGGAATTTAAGTCATTGAAGTACCAGAGGCCAATTGCTAATGAGTATTTTGGACATTAAAATGATTCATGGTATCTTCCATTTGATTAGAGAGCCAATTGCAATCTTAAAATAATGCATATATATACTAATATAAAACAGATGCACCTGTTAGGAAGCTCAGCTTTATAGCTCTATTTAGCCAGAGATTCAACTGCAGAAGTTGTCTCTATGCCACCTCTCTCCATCCACTTCTCCATGTCCCCTTCCATTTCTTCCCTCCATCCTCTCCCCCATCCCCTTCTCAATGCCTCCTCTCTATTTCCTCTATCTCCTCCCTCTGTCCCCTCACCACCTATCTCCATCTCCTCAGCCCTCCATCTCCTCCCTTTATCTCCTTCACTGCTCACCACTCTCCCTCTGCTTAGTTCCATTATCATATCTATTTTCTGGATGCTGAGCAGGCAACCTCCTTGCCGGCATTTCTCCTCGATAAAACTGAATGTAACTTTTATGTCATTACTAGGAAGTTGCATATCAATTTGCTGTAAAGGGAAGAGAAGTTGATGAAAGAACAGAGCTAGAAAAAGTGACTAGTAGTGTGTAAAATAAAAGGAATCAATGTTGAAATCAGTAGAAGGGAAAACAATCTTCAAAGATGTCTAGAAGTCCTAACACCCCATGCTCTCTACCCCTTCTTTCCTTCCTTCTTCTTTTCCTCCTCCTCTTCCTCTTTCTCTTCCTCCTCCTTGTCCTCCTTCTCTCTCTCTCTCTCTCTCTCTCTCTCTCTCTCTCTCTCTCTCTCTCTCTCTTTCTCTCTCTGTCTCTTTCTCTCCCTTTCTCTCTCTCTGTCTTTCTGTCTCTCTGTCTCTGTCTCTTTCTCCTTTCCTTTCCTCTACACTACATTGTTATTAACACTATATTGAGCTAGACTCTCAGGAGCCTACAAAAATATCTTCTGTTTCTCTTTCTCTCTCTCTCTCTCTCTCTCTCTCTCTCTCTCTCTCTCTCTCTCTCTCTCCCTCTCTTTCTCTCTTTCTCTGTGTGTGTGTGTGTGTGTGTGTGTGTGTTTGAGTGTGTGTGTGTGTGTTTGGCGGGAGAGAGATGTAGATGGAACTCTGATTTTTCTCTCTATTGTCTTGATTTCATGTTCTGGTTTGCTTCTAAACAATCTCTGATTGCTTTATTCATTATGCTTTTCATATGCTGAGTGTTTGTATTATAGCAGAACTGTGTAAGATTTGAGAACATTTTGAAGAAAATAACCCGTAATTCTACCACTCTTTAAGGACTATTTTGATTTTCTGGTTGTCTCATGAAGACTCTGTGTGAATGTGCACTTTTTTGTGTAACTAAAAATTCCAGGACACAACCGCTATGGCTGTTTTCCTTGAGTGTACCTTTTGTATTTTTTGGCAGTTTGACATATCTTTCATTGGCACCTTAATGACTGCATATCCACCACATTGGTTTGATTTAATGTTCTCCAGCTGGGATGTACGATCACTTGAAGTTGATAACAGATTAAAATAGATATTTCATGCACTACAAACTTTTTCTAAAAATTTTCTACATGTGCCAATTTTCATGTTTAATACAGTATGTCCAGAAGGTAAGACCTTGGTCTAACATACACATATGAATGACTACTATACATAAATGCTTCCTTTTATGACAAAATTTCTTAAAGTTAGAATGTACAGTGTGTACTCTCAGTCTGATATGGAAGGCTGAAGTGCAATAATGTTATGACTATTATCTGGTATAATTAGCCTCATTTAGGAATGAGAAAGACTATACATAGAATGGGTACATACCAGAAATATTAACAGATTAGAAACATAAATGGATTTCTCTATCTCAGTCTTACACTTTTTGTTTTGGACTCTCTTGATTCCTACTTCTGGGTTACAAGTTGTATTGTCAAATTTTAAGGCTGTATTTGGAATTATTGATGCATATTAATGGTATGTAGGTATGGCGCGCGTGTGTGTGTGCACACACACACACACACACACACACGATGTTGCCTTGCTACATGAAGGCATCTCCACCTACCATGGCTCCTATGTGCACTAAAGATGGAGGCCAGTCATCTTCAGGAATGGTGCTCTGGTCTTCAATTGCTCAGCATGTGAATACCATTTCCTGGGATATTTCTGCCCCAGCCATTCTTAGGCCAGTTGCTTCTAGAAGAACATGCTTGACAGATATACTGTGGTCTACCTCTGCCCAAGCAAAGTTTGTCTTTAGGGATAGTTCCTCATTCCACACACCTGCTGTTACACAGCATGCTCCCTATTTTAAGGATACTGCTGTTGTCAATGGAGAGTTCAAAGAGCTGAGTCTCTATGACTTTAAGGGGAAATACTTGGTGCTTTTTTTCTACCCTGTGAATTTTACATTTAAGTGTCCTACAGAACTCATTGCTTTCAGTGACAAAGCCAACAAATTTCATGATGTAAACTGTGAAGTAATTGCTGTTTCAGTGGATTCCTGAATCAATACATCAAGGAAGAATGGTGGTTTGTGCACTGGGAACATCACATTGTTGTCAGATTTAACTAAGTAAGTATCCTGAGACTAGAATGCTGTTGGAAGGTGCTGGTGTTGCATTCAGAGGCATCTTTATTATTGACCCTAATGGTGTCATCAAGCAAATAAGAGTCAGCGTCCTTTAGGTGGGACACAGCATAGAAGAAACCCTCCATTTGGAGATCCATGGAGAAGTCTGCCAGACCAACTGGACACCAAAATCCCATATAATCAAGCCAAGTTCAATAGCTTCCAAAGAATACTTTGAGAAGGTCCATCAGTAAGTTATCCCATGTCCAGTGTTCACCCCCAGCTTCTAATGCCAGAAAAGAGCCAGGGCTGGAGTTCTTTCAACACCCTGAAGATTATCTATAGAAGGCAAAACCTCATCGTGCTTGTGTTTATAAGCACTGCTCTACAGGATTTGTTTTGTAAAACAGGCTCAGGTTTCCTAAATGTACCTAGCTGTTTCCATAGCTGTCCTTACTAGGGACTTCTCGATGGCTGATGAGTTCCTACATACTGTTCAGCCTCTCATTTCTTAGAGCATATCTTCAGAAGGTAAACATTCTTCTTAGCCTGTGATGATCCTTGTTCTACAAAGAAGTAGCATGTAGCATCAGATCTGAAAGTCTATCAAGGTTCTCAGATTTCTTCTTGAATTTCTGCGTATTAAACTGAATTTCCTCATTATTTTCCTTATTCATTAACTGATAGTGTCCTTGTGTATTCTGAGGTATTGATGAGGTATAATCATGAAGGGCTATGTCTAATCCAGTGGATTCTTTTTTTAAATACCATAATCATTTTCTTAAGGTGTTAGGTGTAAAGTATAGTATAAAAGTAAACAAAATATTTTTCATGTTTGACACAAAAATATTGGTATTAAACTATCTCCCTACATATTCATATGTGATATATATATATATACACATATATATATATATATATTAGATCTAAGTGATATAATCAATTTCTTTTTATTGAATTCCTGTAAACATAACAATATAGAAATATGGTGAGTTCATTTTGTGTTTGAATTGAATTGCTGATTTGTGTGTGTATATATGTATAGATAGATAGATAGATATTAATTATAACTAGTATGTAATGGTGCACAACAGCAAAGGGTTGCCAAACATGACTGATCTCATACCAACTATGTCTTCCTGTGCGTATGGAAATTCATTAGGAATGTACCAGACAGAAAAACATGTATTTAACACTAATAACTAAAGATCCGTTGTTTTTTAGGTACTGTTATTCCCCCCTGTAGATATCCCAAGTAAAACCACCAAAATAAACAGGTACAAAAGCACATAAGCCGGCCATAGGCTAAAGCACTTTCAGAAACTTGTAAGCAATTTGTAAAGGAACACACGGATCTCTTCTTAACTACATAACACACCCCATGCATCCCTGCTTTACATCTAAAATTATTTAATGTAGGCTGTCCAGATAGCTGATTGGGTGAAGTTGCTTGCTGCCAAGCCTGATGACCTGGGCTTGATCTCTAAAAACAAAAATGGAAGGAGAAATAGGACTCCTAGAAGTAGTCTTCTGACCCCCATACTGGAACTGTGGTGCACATGTGCCCACACAATGCATACCCATAACACACATGAATAGTTTAGGAGTGGAAATTTAAAAAAAAAATTGAATGTACTAACCACTGAAAACAAACTGTTTGGAGGGCCAGATCGACCATAGAGGCTATGGATATGCAACCTTTGAAAGGTACATTAAATAGTACAAAAAAAGATAACTAGTGTCAGAAAAAAGAAAATGTCAACTCATGTTGAGTAAGTCTCTCAAGGGAAGCAGGACCTAAATTAAATTCTACAGGGGGCTGGGATCTCTGGGAAGCCTACATTTGTACTAAAAGTTACACGTGGGGTTTGCCATCTGAGGAAATGAAGTAGAAGAATGAGAAGCAGCCAGAGGGAGGAGCTTGACTTGTAGGAACCTCAGCCAGCCTTCAGAATCCTCCAATGTAAAGACGGCCACTCAAAAGCCAAATAGAGGTGAGTGCGGGGGAGGAAAGAAGAGGGAGACAGAGACAGATATGGAAACGGAGACTGTGGTATGGAGACAGAGAGACTGACCACTCAGCAGCATACCTTGATGTCAATCAGTTGTTGATTTCAAGCCATCCCATGAAGAAGAATGATCTCTCAGGTGGTAACTGTTAAGTGGGCTGATGGCTAAATTTGTAGCAGAGATCTCACTTTCCTGGGATAGGCACCTGCGTTTTTCATTCCTGAAAGCAGATCTGAACAATGTATCACAGCAACTTAATTCCCACGGAGAAGGGAAAATAATACCACAGTACTCAATTAGTCTGCTGCAAGCCACTGTTACATTTAGTATCGGTACTTCAAACAACTGAACCAATACTGTGTATACACCAGTATGTGCATTTACTAGTTGTATATGTGTGAGTATATATAGATAGGTAGGTCTCTCTAGTATGTATTACTGATTGTCATGAATCTCACCATGTAGACCAGGCTGGCATCAAACACACAGGAGTCCATCTGCCTGTCCTTCCTGAATGGTGGGATTAAAGGCATGTGCCATGATGCCCAGCAAGGTCATATATTCTAAGGGAATGGCTCATTGATTTTAGATCTTAAGATCTGCAGCAGCAAGCAAGTATAACCAGTGTGTAGTTTCAGTGTGAGTCAAATATCCAGAGGACCAAGAGAGCCAATGGTGCAAGCTAGGGTCTGAAACAGCAGAGTGAAGACTCAGGACACAAGAGAGATGGGTTTTTGTTTTTGTTTTTTTGTTGTTTGTTGTTGATGTTGTATTCAAATCCAAAGTCTAGGAAAGCCAGAGTGGCCTAGCATATGTGTCTTAGTTACTTTACTCAATGGTATTGCAAAATCAACTGAGGAATGAAGGGTGTATTGTGGCCCATAGTTTGAGGGTGTGTCTAGCATGGCAAGAAAGGCTTGGCAGCAAAAGCTTGAAGCAGGTGATCACAATGCATCCTGAATCACTGAGCTGAGAGATGAATGCTGGTTTTCAGCTCACTTTCTTCCTTCTACACAACAGCACCTGAGCCCTTGGAATGGTACTCACATTTAAGGTAGGTTTTGCAAATCAATTAACCAAATCAAGAAACTCCCTTGTTGATGTGCTTAGGGATTTATCTCCTAGATGAGTGTAGGTCCTCTCAATTTGATAATATTCACATCCTTCACATCCAGTAATTTTGTTTCATTCAGGTCTTCAGTTAATAATGAAGATCTACACAAAATAAGACAGGATAGTCTGCTTTATTAACTTCATTAACTCAAAATACTGATCTCCTCCAGAAACAAATTCCACCACCCATAATTGTGGCCAAATGTCAGCCCATTTTCTCCTTCCTTTTGTGCATTCCTTAGTTAAATTACCACATGTTACTCATATCTATGTAACTTCCTATGAGCGAACTACTAAGTGAGTAGAAATATGGAGATTTCTCTGATCAGATGCACTGAAGACATAGCCTCAGGTATCTAAACTGTGTGTGCTTTTCTATCCAATGGTTAGAATCAAGAGATTGCTTAAAATATATTTTCTCCAAGAAACTCTGGAGTCAGCTAGAGATTTTTCACGGTTGTCAATTGTCTTCATTTCCTTCCCTGCTACCTTCCTCCCTCCCTCCCTACCTTCTTTCTTTCCTCCCTCCCTTCCTCCCTCCTTTTCTTCCTTCCTTCCTTCCCTCGCTCCTTCCTTCTTGTTCTTTTTTCCCCTTGTTCTTCTTCTTAGTATTATTATTTTTTAAAAGAATTATTTTTTTAATTTAGTTTTATATGTATGAGTGCTTTAACTGCATGTATACCTGTGGACCACATGCCTGCAGTGCCCTCAGAAACCAGACGATGGCATGAGATCTCTAGAACTGGAACTAAAGATGGTTGTAAGCCACGAAGTGGGCGCTAGAAACTGTACCCGGTTCTGTGGCAAGAGCAACAAGGGATCTTAACCACTGAGCTGTCTCTCTAACCCCTTTTCTGTTTGCTTTTCTATTATTGTTTAAGAATTCATTCATGTATGTAGCATGTTTTGATTAAATCCACTGTCTGTTCCTTCTGCCGCTGCTTCCCTTGTCCCTGCAGCAGTACTTCCCCTGCCAACTTCATGTATTCTGTTGTAAGCTCACTAGGTACTACCTGTATGCCCATGGACATGTGTATGGATAGCCTATCTGGGAACACATCTCTGAAGAAAACTGACTATCCTTCCCCTCCAGTAGCCACGAGTTGCCAAAAGCTCTTCAGCTATGGATGGGACTTCCTTTCTTGATAAAATATTCTGACAAAAGCAACTACAGGGAGAAAGGGTTTATTTCAGCTCTCAATGAAAGCAACAGGAACTTGAAATAGCTGGTCACATGGCATCCATAATCAGGAAGCAGAGAATAATGAATGCTAACTTTCTCCTTTTTATACACTCCATGACCCAGCCCATCTCAATTAAGCTAATCAATACAATCCCTCACAAGCATTCCCAGAGGCTAATTAATCTCTCACGAGTGTGCCTTAGAGCTTGTCTTCCAGATGGTTTCCAATCTGTTAAGTGGAAAACACTAACTTTCACCCCAATATTTGTAAAAAGTTGGAGAAGAATTTTATCTTAACTTGCAATGAAATACCAAACTATGAAATTCTCATATGTATCAAGTCTGGATAGAAAGAAAATGCTAGAATATTTGGTGAGGATTTGTTTTCAGGTTCATGGATGATGCATGTTGGCTGTACCCTCATGTATGGAAATAAATTCAGAACTAAAAGCAGGATTTGGATTTTAGACTAGTGCCTTTTAAAATTATTTTTAATTTTATTATTAGTTCAAGAGTTTATACAACATGTTTTAATTATATTCACCTACTAACCCTTCCAAGATCCACATTCCCTTTATTCACCCAACTTTATGTTCTTTAAAAAGAAAAAAGAAAAAAGAAAGGAAGGAAGGAAGAAAGAAACAAACAAACAAAGAAAGAAAGAGAAAACACCAAGCCCAATTTCTGATGCTCAAATATTCTTGGGTATGTGGCCTTTCAATAGAGCATGACATACTTACCTGGGGCCACACTCTTAAGAGATTTTCTCTCCTTATTGTAGCAGCCAATAATTGCCAATAATAGTTTTGGGGCTAGTGGTGGAATTTCATTTATACTAGTCCTCTCCATGATCAGATTTGGTCTTGCTTAGGTTTGCACAAATCTAATGTATGTTATTGGAACTTCTGTGAATTCAAATGTAAATTTTTGAGGACATTAATCCAATTCAGGAGAGTCCATTCACATTGCCTAGATATCTCCCAAAGGCTCTACCTACCCCACATCACTAGCACAGGGATCAGAATTGCAATCTACAAACTTCAGGCTGTTACTAAGGAGTAAACTAGTAACCACACTTATAGTTAATGCAAACATTATAAACATGCTGCCTATGGAAAATATGATTTATACAAGCTTGTACTGATTCCAAATGCCAAATTGGTAAACTTTTCTATACTTTGGAAAAGGGGTCATGATTGAAAAGCCACAAATTTCTGGACTACTTACCTAAGTGAAGTAATAATTTAATTGCCTTTTAATAGCCAATTACCCTCTGTTTTCATACTCATCTGACTCATTCACTAGATTATTGTCATGAAATACATAAGCTAATAGGCTTTTCTATTTTTTGCATATTTATCACTCTGTTACTTTTTGATAATACCATGCATTTCTTTAATGTTGTTTAAAATAATACTTCTTACGCTTACGAGCACACACATTTTAGTAAAATGCAAAGTATGTCTTCCTAATTAGATCATGTATAGTATTGATTAATTCAGCATCCGCTGAGATTTTATATTCCAACACATAAACTACCCATTCTTAATATTATCCTCAAAATTGTGTGCTATTTATGTGTGTTTATATCTGTGTATATGTGCATGTGCATGCAGTGTCTGAAAGGCAATAGTATACTATGGTATACTATAGTATAATATAGAAATAGTATAATCTCTTTTCTTTATAATTTCTATAAAGTCATAAGAAATTCTTGAGTGGAGGTCAGAAGTGATCATGTTAAAATGGCTCTAATTTTTTAAATCCCTTCATCTCTGGTGAATGTAAGGATTTTTCTTCCTAATATAAGTGACCATTAAAGTGAATAAATGAAGAATAACGAAACCTAAGATACAATACATGTTCCTGTTAGCTTGACTTGTTGTCTTGACGCAACCTAGAGTCATCTGAAAAGATAATCTTAACTGATGAATTTTCTAGATCCAGTATGCCTATGCACATGTCTGTGGGGGATTATCTGGAGTGTTTATTGATGAAAGAGTTCACAACCTACTGCGAGCACCACATTTCCTGAACAGGTAGTCATGGGATGTTTAAGTTGACTAGTTAAGCGTGAGTTGTGATCAAGCCAGTTGGCCGTCAGAATCCTTCATGGTTTCCACTCTACTTCTTTAGCTGCAATGTGAGTTCTTTGATCAGAGGTAATGCTATGAGGATTAGCAAGCGGGCCATTTGAGTTTCTTCCCCGGATTCCCTCAGTAAGAAATTGTGGCTTAGTAGCCAAATAAATCATTTCCTCTAATAAGTTGCTTTTGGTCAGAACATTTTGTTCTGGGAGTATTGGGAGCTTGTATTTGTATTGGGAGCTTGAAATAGATCTTCAACATCTTGAAACTTGAAACTTGATGTGTACTAGTCCAAATAATAGTATGTATGACATCTAAAGCTATAATCTATCTGCATTATCCACCCAGTTTGTATTCACCAATCCATTTCCTTACTAAAATTTCACCCCCAAACCAATACTTGAAAAATTTTGTTGCAATTTACCAATATTCATATACACAGAGTGGTAGAATTTTTAGATTGGCAATCTACTCATTCCCAAGTGAGGTACCAGAAATCAAGGAAGGCTGTACTTTTGCTTCGGTTCTCCTACCACAAAGATGTCTCTACACACTGTAGGTAGTGCTGCGCTTCTTAAATTTTTAGTTTCTGTTGGGGATTTTGATGTTGAAAGTGGCCTCTGGACAATGTCTAATGATACTAAGAACAAGAATTCTTTGATGAGCATTACAAAGAAAATGAACGCCTTAGAAAACTTTCATTCAGGCATGAGTAATAGGGCTGCCTATGAGCTTAATTTTAGTGAATCGACAATATAAAATAAAGTGTCTAAGCAGAAACTCCAATTAAAAAGGGTTATTTGATAATTGGATATAAGGTGTACATGAGCAGCTTTCTGGAATCTCTTTACTATGCAACAGTGATTCTGTGATGTTGACAGTTTCTTAGAATCTATACTACTAGAAACAGTGAGAAGCTAATGTTAGCTTTCATTAGGCTTCCCTGAAAGCAACTCATATTTCTAGACTGTCTAATAGGAGGTAAGAAGAGGTGATATAGGAAATCATAATCACAGTAGTGACTCCCTAAATTGACAGTAGTCGAATCCCTATTTAGAGATTTTATTTAAGAAACTACCTCCTTGTGACTTTAGCTGCCAAAAATTATATGTCATTAGTTGAATCCAGCTGCCAAGTACTGTGTGTCATTCATTCCCATGTTGATCAATCTCCAAATGATTGTAGCCATCACAGCCTTACCCACTCCAGTCATCTCATTCAGGATGAGGGACTATCTATTGAACTGAAACATATCTGTGCTGTTTTTTCAGCCATTTATGAATTTACTAAAATCAATTGAGAAAATTTTAAATTGGAGAATGAATATGTGCTAAATTTGGTTAATTGTGTAACCATTAAGACAAAAAAACATGATTCTAAGTCATGTAAGTTACTGTCCTCCCTTAGAGTTTTGTTTTTGTGAGACAAGGTCTCATATATCTTGCCTGAACTCACTAAGTAGCAAAAATTGATTATGAACTTCTATTCCTTCTCTTTGTATCTATTCAAAGTTGATATTATCTATGTGTGGCACCATTCTGGTTTTATGTGGTGCTGGGGATCAAACCTAGGACTTCATACATACTAGGAATCTAAGTTTCTTTTCCTATTTCTATGATAAAAAATACCATGAAACAAACAAACTAACTTAAAGGATAAAGATTATTTTGGTTTATAGTTCCAGGGTACAGTCCATCATGGCAGAGGAGCTCCAAGTAGCTACTTACACTATGTATCCAGTCAGAATTAAAAATATATGACTGGATGCACTCTGTAAATCAGTTCCCTTTCTCATACAGTCTATATTCCCAGCCAAGGGGGGTGTGTCTTCAAACTTCAATTAGTGCAATGACGATAAGGATAGTCCCAGAGGTTCATTTCCCATGTCATTCTAGATTGTGTCCACCTGACAATTACAATTAATCATCATTCTACACAAATACTTTGCTGAGTCACATCACTAGTACTCGTACGCCTTTGTCTCACCTTTCAGTGCTATGAAAGTTAATTAATACCTCTTACTCTATGCAAGCTACACATTCAGAAATGAAGAAGGGTGATTTCTTTTCCACATTTTCTACATAAAAACCAGCTGGTAGAGATTGATAGACTCATCAGGTACACAGTTACAGAAACAAGTGACAGGTTGTATCTCGTTGAGTTTCACTCTCAAGTCCTCCCTTACTACCCAATGGCAGGACCATCACTGCTGTCTCCTTACCTCCACACATTCATCATTCCCTGTTTCCCTTCCTCCATGTCCTTTAGAATCCCCTTTTACATGCTTCTCTTCCCTCTTCTTTTTATCTTGGGATTGAAATAATCACTAAGTAGTGTTAATGTTCTTCCAAGTGTCTGTTCTACACTGAATTCAGGACAAAATCTCCCTATTTTCTGAACCCCTCCTCTACCTTCCATGCAATAGAACAAGTCTTTAGTGTTTTAGAAGCGTTGTTGAAGCACAAGGTTTGTGTTCAGTTTCTCCACTGATTTCAAATTATGCTACTTACTGTCAGTATTAAATCAAGTGATATATATATATATATATATATATATATATATATATATATATATGAAAAAAATAACAATTCCAAAGAGTTGCTTTAAAAAATTGTTGTATTCACTTTGTGTGTGTGTGTGGGCCTTTAGGCTTGGGAGGAAGCATATTTACCCACTGCATCATCCATCTTGCTGACCCTCAACAAATTGTTTCAAAAGCTGAATATATGATCTATATAAGCATTCCATGCATGTTACATATGACATGCTTAAGAAAGAACATGATGTTATAAATAGCTGCAGTGTAGTTACCATTCTGAAAGTTTGCAAGAGGCAGACTAAGTACTCAATGGCATAGATGTTTTATTATCAAGGAGCTTTCTCTCTGGGGTCCTGGGGTCCTAGGGTCCTGGCTTCACACTGGGCTGCCAACCCAAAGAGAAGTTAGAAATGTGCATTTTGTAAAGTTAAAAGCAACTGGCACAGGTAGGCAGAAAGCTAGAGCTTTCCTCAACTCTACAATATCTCCTTTCTGATCTACTGCCTAGAATATCTTTTTCAGTTTCCTTTACCCCATCTAAGCTTGAGCAGTAATAAGTAAGATTTGAAAGCATGGCTGTGAAGCAGCAAAGCTCCCAGTGTGATGGAGTTTAATAATGTTACAATTCCTTTTTGAATAGGAAATAACTCTTAAAAGATATTTTTCATGTAATTCCAGGTTCTGAGCAAGATCCTCTTCCCATCTCCTGAATTTATACCTTGCTATTTCTCATAGGCTCCCTGGGCTTAGCCTGCTTGTCCCCTGACAGTGTAGCTGAGAAAGCTCCATTCTCCAATTCCCCACAGAAAAGTATAAATGGCCTACAGACAAGCCGAAGAGTATGGCTAGTAAATATAGTAGTGATTAACAATGACATGAGCTTCACCAACTTAATTGATCTTTTTCCATAGCTAAGTTCCTTTAATTCATTAGTCAGATATTTCACTGGCTATAGTGTCTCTGTGTAACTATGGCATGAAAGTCCTCTCTCATAACCACAATTTACAGATGGTGTATTAGTTACTTTCCTCTTTGCTACAACAAAAAGCCTTATAAAAAGCAACTTAAAGGAGGAAGGGCTTGGTTCAGCTTGCTTTTTGAGGGGATACAGTCCACTGTGATAAGGACTTTTGTGTAATAGGAAGTTGAGGTGGCCAGTTATACAGAATCCACAGAGATGAATGCTTGTGCTCACTTCACTTTATCCCTGTTATTCAGTTCAAGAACCTATCACATGGAATAGCATTATCCACAATTAAGGCCATTCTTACCACTTGAGTGACTTGAATGAGAAGAGTTCTACACATATATTTGAACATGTATTTAATACATGATGGCATGGTTTGTGGAGGTTATGGAGCCTGTAGGAGTTAGAGCTCTGCTGGAGGACATATATCGCTAAATGGAGCTTTGAGGGTTTACAGCCTTACCACCCACTCATTCTTTCTGCTTCAGGTTTGAAGTTGAAGATGTGATCTCTCACATTCCTGCCTCAGCCACCTGCTTCCATGCCTAGCCTCCATCATGGACTCTTCCTCTCTGGCCCTGTAAGAAAAATAAACTTTTTCTTCCATAAGTAGCTTTTGATCATTGTGTTTTATCACAGCAACAGAAAATTAACTAGTACATCAGTCCAATTAATCTATACTAGAAAATCACTAACTTGTCCAAAGCTTTGTTCCCATGGTGATTCTAAATCGCATTAACATTAACAGACTAAGACAGAGACACTAAGACTTGTTGTGGTTTAACAACTTGCTTATAGTTGGTAAATGGTGAAGCAAGATTCAATGACATAGAATGAGATGTCCTTCATCTCCTTCCTTTTGCACAAACAAAAAGATCCTCTAAATATTCAATGATTGCAAAAACCTTCTGATCCTAATTTCAGCCATATTTCTAGTTGCCTGCAGTTAGATATGTGCACCATGAATAAGTAATCAGATCCTGTGGAGAGGTTAGGGTTCACTAAAAGAAAGAATTGTGAACACTGTGCGGTCTATAGCTCCGATATAAAAAGGAGTCCTATCACATGGTGTCTGAGCACAAAATTTGGTTTCCTCCATAATGTTTAGCAGGAGCAATTCTTCATGTTAACTATACCTGATCATTTGTAAGAATTGGGAATTCACTCCTTTTTACCCTTGTAGCATCTTTGACATTGAAGCATAATATTTAGCTTTTATTTTTTTACTGAATTAATAAATAAATGGTAAGTAAGACATGTTCACTGGGTCACCTCTGAGAGCAGCCTGCTAGCCTAGATCTCAAATAAACAGTTTGAAAAGTAGCTTATGTGTGGAGAAGAAAGTTAGATCTGAGGAATTTCAATGTTCCATGCAATTAATATAGCTTTTCTTGCTACCAGTGCATTGCTCTAGAAATTAACAGGCACTGAGACAGACTCGATCTGAAAGAAAACCTGCTGGAATCTATGTCTGCATCATAGTCGTGATTCTATTGCTGTGAAGAGACACCATGACCAAGACAACTCTTATAAAAAAACAAAACAAAACATTGAATCGGGGGCTGGCTTACAGTTTCAGAGGTTTAGCTCATTATGATCATGATGGGGACCATGGCAGCACAAAAACTGCAGTTGCAGTAGCTGAGAGCTACATCCTGATCCACGGGCAGAGAAATAGAGAGGGGGGAACTTGGCCCAGTGGGATTTTGAAAACTTCAAAACCCACCCCTAGTGGCACACTTATTCCAACAAGCCCATACCTCCTAATCCTTCTAATCCTATCAAATGTATGAGTCAAAGGAGGTTCTTTTTATTCCAACCATCCCAATCTATGTATATCTTTCTCTTATCTTCCATACATCTGATTTCCTTCTTTCTCTTCTTAGCCTCAACAAACATTTCCTTTTGTTATGGAGAAAAGTGGGTACAGGAGTGGGGAGGGTTGTCTCAGTGGGTAAGAGAACATTTTCTACAAACATAATGAACTGAGTTTGAATCCTTCAGCACTGTGTTGAAAACAAGCATGGCTGTAAGTGCCTTTAATCCTAGCATTAGAGGATAGAGACAGACAGCATAACACAAAGGAGGAGCTTTTGGTTAACTGAGAGACCTTGTCCTGAGGAAAAAGGGCAGAAAGTAATTAAACGTTACTGCATGTCTGCCTTTGGCTCCTGAGTACATGCTTATATACAGGTGTACGTAAGCATGCACTCCAATGTATACAACACATATACAGGTGTAAATATCAAATCCTCTTGGTACATCTCTAAATTTCACTATATCCCTTCATTTACTCTTTTTCAGATCTGGAGACAGAAACATAAAATAGGATTTAAATATTTTCAGGTAAAATTAGTAGTGATTCTCAAAGATATGAAGATATACACATGAATTTAGATTCTATGAATATTTCTTTCTTTTAGATTTTCAAAGCAAGACAATACTTTGCAAATGTTAATTATGTAACACAGGTATGTTACATGGAAATTTTAGTGTATATCTGTGTGTATTTTCCTGGAACCTGGAAATGTGTGTGTGTGCACATGTATTGGCTTGGATGTGGAAGTTGGATGACAAGCATCTTATTCCTGAGTACCCATTCACTTTGCTAGTTGAAACAGGACTGGAACTCATCCCACAGATAGGCCTTTCTCACTTGCCCTCACTGGAGTCCCAAACTTGCACCTCCATGTCCATATGCTTTATGAGTTCTGGAGAACAAATGCGGGTCATCATCCTTGAACAACAAGAACATTACCAATGAAGATATTGGCTCAGTAATAGAAATATTTCAAAGACAATCATGTGTTAAGTTCTGTAACAGACATATCTCTGGGCGATAAAGGAGAAAATAGAGGCATACTTAATTTGCAGAGAAGTTGTACACTAGCAACACTGATTCAGAGAAGATCCTCTCACTTTCTGCCATGATATCTGTGACTGAGTAGCTAAACACTAAATTTGGTGGGAATAATTTTAAAACAGATCTCTGGTGGCAGATCCAAGATGTCTTTAAGATGTGATAGGGAAGCAGGATGGACTTTTTTCCTGTTCAAACACAATTCAAGTTACCAAGCCCAGCATGGAAGGGATGAGGATGAAATGGCTTTCATGAAAGAATGAGTTTTTTCAGACAAATTCTCATTCTAGTTCCCCCTCATCAGAATATTAGCACCACAGAACCTGAGAGAGATACTCACTCAAAGAGAGAGGAAACACCACATTACAATTCTTTCTTACAGTAATGCTCAGAGATACCTGTTTCATTCACCTAATAGTATTCTTCTTTATGGGAAAAATTAAGGAACTTGAAGGCAATGTCTCTTAGCTCTTGTACGCCATTACAATATTCATAGTCCAACCAAAAATTCTGCCTATGCTGAATCCACCATGTTCCAGTTCTACCTTTTTTGCTTCTGGGATTTATAACATTAGGCATTTATTTAAAAATAATACAACAACCATTTATTATGTTATCAGAGAAATGTAGAAAATATGGACACCATAAAAGCCATTTGTTGAAAATTATTATGCAGATTTTTCCCCCAAGTTGTGTAGCATCATCAGGATCAGTGAGGATTCTTCCTGGGTTCTTCATGGATTCATGGCTCCCCAAGGGAATGCAATCAGTCAGAGACTTCAAACTCCATAATTGATGGGTAAAAAGAGGGTACCAGATCACCATGATTAGCTATAACTGATTCAGCAGTAATCGAGGGAGGAAACTGAAACCCAAACATGTCTGACACATGCTTTCTAGAAAACAAGGCTTATATCTATTGAAAAAGAAAGAGACTAGTGAATTTAGTTTTTAGGCAAACTCCAAGATTTCACATGCATGGTGGTGTTATGTTTCTTCTTTCTTCCTCAGAAGGCTAGAACAGAAAATGGAGACTGCAAGATAGATTTGCTGCTATTGAAATCTCATCAAGACAAAAAAGTTGCAATCAAACCCTCATCTGTGGAGAGCAGCTCATTGATCTGAGCAATCCTTGTTATTATACCTCCAGTGAAAAAGGCATTTTCATGTCATATTTTCTTATAAGGGTTCTTCAATATTCTGAACTTAAAACAAAATACTAATTTAATTAGCTACACACGTATTAGAGAAGGATCATAAAAATACTTAGGATTCTGAAAGACACATTTAAAACTTGAGTATACCAAGCTATTTGAAGAAGAAATTATTAGCATCCACAGAATTTAGTTAAGATCTCCATCTCCCTCAACAATTGCCCCATACGTGATATTTAATAACATTAAAACAAGAAATAACTCTTCTAATTAGACCACTATTTTGAATAACCATGAATTGATATTTCAGGGATAATTAATATAAAATTTTCCCATTATAGAATTATTTCTATTTATTTTTCATGTTAGTAAAGCTGTTTAGTAGAAATGGCTGTGTTGAAGCAGAAGATAGCATGTTCATGCAGAACTGCTTCATGAATAAATGGATTGTTAGAGAAACCTAGGAAAGAACGCCACTAACAATGGACCAGGACTACAGTAATTCATATTAACAGTCAGAATTCTCTGTCATGCATGCTTAGGAACTATATTTATGGGACATTGTGCCAGTGCAATTGAGGGAGAGAATTGATGAGTAGATGAGACTTGTTCATTAAATTTTAATAAGAGCTTCCTTCCATGAAAAGAATTTGGTCAAGCTTACATGCCTATTACAGTGCTGCTTGCTAGGCAATGTGAAGACAATTTATTGTCCTGGAAATTTTAGATGAAATCATGTTTATCTACTTTCATGGTCATTCTAAAATGGCATACCTACTAATGTGACTATGCACTTGTGCTAAGAAGTGTGAGATGATGACGATGATGACAGCAAGGCCAACAACAAGGAAGGAAGAGGAGGAAGAGAGGAGGAAATGAGGAGAGGAAAGCTGTGCACTATGCACAACAAAAACATGCTGTCTACTATCCCAAACAAGAAAAAGTCATAGAGAAAAACAAATCCTACTTCCTATTGGAAAATAAAGCAGAGACATGTCAAAAAGTATTTTGCCTTTCGAATTATTTATCTCTACTTCCTTTCACTGATCAGCAAGTTCCACATAAGTTCAATGTTTTGCCTTCACACTAGACTAGTAGCACCTGGGTATTGGCAACACAGGCTCACCCTGTAAGAACTAAGCAGCTGGCTACCATTCACAATGTATATTTCTTAGTATTTTCCCCCATGTGAGCTCCACCCACAACGATGAAGATATTCCTTGTGATGGCATAGTTTCATTTACTAGTCTTTCCCTCTAGAAATATCAAATTCCCCAAACTTCTTTCAAATGAATATTTTCTGAGAAAGTGAAGCCATGAGATATTTTCATGGCTTGACATTGTTCAGAAGAGGGAGCAGAGACTAATTATAGTTCTTTATCTTCCAGAATGCAAGCCTACTATAATATATTTTCTTTTAATTTTATTTTAGCATATTTATGTACTGACTTGCATAGCCTTCAGTTTAATCCTTTAAAAGCCATTAAAAGTATGATGCACCATTTTTATTTTGTTTAAAATAATGTGAAATAAATATGCATAAATAAATCATGGACACAAGAACTTTTACTGAAATGCTTTTGAATATGCAGAAAGTTGGGGACTGGGTAAATGACTGGGAAGAAAAGGTACTTGCCTTGAAAGCTTGAAGACTGGAAAGTGGATGCTCAGGACTCACATAAACTAGGAGAGAGTAGCAGCTGCCTATAATTCCAGCACTCTGGAGGGGCAGAGATGGGGTATCCTGGACAAAGCTGGCTATATAAGACCAACAGAATCAGTGAGCTTTGAGTTCAATTGAAAGACCCTGCCTTAGCAAATAAACTAGAGAGAAAAGGAAGAAGACACCAAATCTCAACCTCAGGCCTCCAAATGCAAGCACACATATACATGTGCTCACATGCAAATACACATACATGCAAAAAATTTTTAAAAGTTTGGTTATATATGATTACAGACACACTTTTTAAAGGTAGAATGTAAAAAGATATTTATGCATGACATAGTTACAAAGATCTTTCTCTACTGTCAAGTCCCCTGGGGACTAAATATGTGTATCCTCATCTCCTCGTGATTTTATGTAAAGTAATCAGTATAAAGTTCTGTTTCTGTGATGGCTTTTCCACACAGTGATTTCAAGCAAGCCTCAATACATCACTTGGTTTTGGTCAAGGCAAAAGTGTCTTAATAAAGTTATTTTCTCTCCCCCCTGTCTCTCTCTTTTCTTTTTCAGTTTTCTATCCAGACCACATTGCAGCTTTCCTTTAACCACATAGACTCTATATGAAAAAATAAGATAAAATAAAACGAAGAAGAAATGAAAAGAATTACCTGTTGACTGAGACAGAGGCAAGGATTGACTAAGAAATGAAAGAAGTTCAGAGACCCACATTCTTGCCAGGAACCAATAAAACGGCTGCCAGTGATCAGGACTGGCTGTAAGAATGATTCTGGAACTGAGCTAATGCAACTTCAAAGGATGTTTTAAGGGCCAAATTAAACGACTCAGTGAAGGCTAGTGGTGGAGCAGTATTAGGATCAAAACAAACACAGAGTATTCTCTGCTTTGGGCATTCTTTCTAGTTTGACACTCTGGGTTTTTAGAGCCAGTGTCTTCAGACTTGATAAATACATTCATACCTGGAATGTACTGTCCTTATGGTTTTGCTTCTGTGTTTAAAGAAATGAAGCAACTTCTTATAGTGACTTAATATGACAAGTGCTACATTGATATAGCTCACAGACACCAGTGTCAGCACTGATTGTTAAAATTGTGGCAATGGTTATGTTGGAGGCCTTAGACCACATTTTGTTGACATGTAGAATATCTAGAAATATTAAAAAGCTATAAGGGTAAAAACCACCAAAGAAAAAGAGACCATATTTTTATATTTAATAACATTGGAAGAAGTGTGTGAGACTTTCTTGTTTCTAATGTTTTAAAAAGTTATTTCTTAACAACGAAATCTTTTTTTCTTGGATGGAATAAAAGAAAAGAAATGGAAATTAACAGAGTCCATCTTCCAAGTGTGTCTTTCCTCTGGATAACAGTGTTAAAGAATTTCCTTCATGTCCCACTTCTCCTCAGTAAGTACAGTCAGGAAACAAGATCAATTGCTTATACTTTGGTGGTATTATCATCAGAGGAACAATTTCAAGTCATATCCTAATTACACAGTAAGCTCCTCAGAGTGGGGAATATCTTCAATTACAGCTTCCTTGATTAAATTTATAACTCATCTCATTCTGAACCAAAAGTTGTCATAAATGATTGTTAGTTCACTTCTATTATTCCCTTACCTCCTACCCAACAAGCTACCAAAATACTAGGCTCATTATAATAGTTTCTGAGGTAGCTTTGTGTAACTCAGGTGTTTTAGGACTCATAGTCATCCCTCATTAAACTTCACAGTATTTATTATCTTTTCGAACATATTTTCTCATTTTCAGAATAGGAAAAAAAAGCATGAGTATCATCCATGTTTTTAAAAAATAATCAGTGCTAGGTTTTGGTGCCATCAACTGAAGATGCTTCCTTCTTCACCTACATGGGCATCTTCAACCAGGGATGAATGTTGGCTGCTGGTACATTTAACTCTGGAGCAATTTATGAGGTGAGCATCCCTCATTTTGCAATTATCAAATCTAAGGAAACTGTGAAAATTTAGAGTCTCTCAGAACAGAAACTAAATATTTCTTGTTGAAGTTATAAAATCAGATATATAAAGAAGTCAGATTTTGATCCCCAGCTGAGTGCTTATATCCTTAATCAAAATATATCAAATATCAATCACATTCATAGATTTAACTTTGATAAGTGAATAGTATGACAACACCTAATATGTTAAGTTACATAGTTGAAGAACCAATTTGTCAGTATTCAGTGACCATTGATCGGTCATCTGCCTGTACTTCTACTCTTTGTTCTGGGGTGAGCAGAAAACCACAAGTCCAGGTCTTCTTCATCTCCTGACTGCTCTTTGGCTTGGCCCATAGGAAACACTAAAAGGAGATGGGACACCAGGAGACATGGAGCAGAATTCTCCTGTAGCTTTCACATATTCTCCCCTGCTTGCAGGAGGAGACACAAGAGGACCGAAAAATTCCAAAGAGCCTGAGCATGGCAGTAGCTCCTCTGTAACACTTCTGGAGTTCAAAGTTAACCTCTCCAGACACAGAGCAGTAAGGTTACTTGGACTCCAGGAAATTTACCACTCCATCTAACAGTGACACACAGAAAGTTTTTATTTTCTTTTGAGACTATCTCACTTCAACCTTCCAGTCTTTCCAATATATATGATAACAAAGGCACCATCTTAAAATATCTAGCATGGATGTATTCCTGATTGAATTAAAGATGAAACAGAAAGCCCCCCCACACACAATACACACATACAATCGCTGACTGTTAAATATTGGAAAGTACAATTTGTGTTCTCATTCAACTGCCTTTGTAGGTAGAGGTGACTTCATTGGTATTGGTAAATGATTTTTTTTTTTTTTGAGAAGCTAACGGGCACATGTCAGCTTTCTATTACTAAAACTGCAATGACAAACTTATAAAGAGAAAAGGCTTAGTTTCACTCATTGTTCTGGAGGGTTCTATGATCAATTGACCTCATTGCAATTGGGCTTGTTATAAAGAATTTGTAGATCATGATAGGTAAGCAGACTGTGTAGAAAGATAAGCAATGGTTTCTACACCATAAATAAGTGCAAAAGAGAAAGCAAGAAGAGACTGGAGAACCACAGAAAAACCTTCACGTGCATGTCCCAATGACCTAAGGTCTCCAATTAGCCTCCCCAGTTCTTAAAAGTTTACAACCCCTTCAACCAAAGTCAAGCTGGAGGTTAATTCTTTAATACGTGAGACATAGAGAACATTCTAGATTTAAATTATCATATGTAGAGAGTAGTGATGTTTCCATGTATTTAATGATGGCTATTATAAAGTGTTTCAGCAGGCAACTTGACTCAAACCTGGGAGCAGGAAACCTCAGTTGAAAAATTGCCTAGATGGGTCTGCTAACTGATTTAAATAACCGCAGCCCACTGTAGGAGACAGGTGGTCCCAGATTGTATCAAAAAGCAGACTGAGCAAGCTAGAAGGATTAAAGCAGTAAGTAGCATTCCTTAATTGCCTTTGCCTGAGTTCCTAGCTCCAGATTCCTGCTTCAGTTCCTGCTTGACTTTCTTCAATGATGGATTATGATCAGGGAGTATAAACCAAATAAAACCTTTCCTCCCCTTGAGTTGCTTTTGGTTGTGGTGTTTATCACAGCAACAGAAATCAAAGTAGAAGAGTTACTTAATGTGAAGTTGATTTTACAGATAAGACATGGATACTGAGGAATTCCTGTAATGGTGTAATTCTAATAATTGTGATTACTAGAGATTTTTGTGACTTACTTGACTATTTCTGACTGTAGTCTAGACATAAATAAGTCTTCATTCCATTCTACCCTTTCCCCTAAAATACAGTCTTTTTTTAATGGACACAGAATTGAGGCAGTTGAGAATTAAGTATGAAATTTGAAGTTCCAATAGAAATCACTACTCTTGGCCAGCCATTTACACAGAGGTCATTTGAGTATCAAGGAAAAGGGACTAAACTTGAGAAAGAGATGTTGAGTTATTCTCAGCTTAATAATATGAGTTATAATTACTAAGTCCCCACTGAACCTTTCTTTCCAGAAGAATCCATACCTTCTTTTCTGTCTGGAAAAGAAAAAAACTTTTCCCCCACTTAAAAACCTGCAATTGCCTCACTTAAGGAAATTATATATAAGTGGGAGACAGAATGTCTTCCAGATGATTTCTTATTGTCTTTACAATGAATACCAAAGTTAGAATGTATCACATTCCAGTCAGAAAAGGGCAACATCTGATCCAGGGGAAGATGATTCATACATTGAAGGAATTACAGGGTTTGCTAAATTGTATTAAGAAAAATAGATGGTATTTATCACAATTGTGGGTTCAGTCTATTAGCTTAAATAGATGGAGGGATTTCCAGAGGGAATAGAATCTTATGAGGTATCTAGATGATTCTATGGTAAACAAAACTCCTTCCTCTGTACATCAAACTAGCCACTCCATCATTGAAGGGACCAAGCTTAGGACACATGGCCTTCTTGAATTAGAAAGGTTCAGTTTCCATGGTTCACAGACACCAGGCATTACCACATCTAAACTCCTCCCCAAGCATGACAGGGTACTATTCTAAGTGACATCACTATTGATTAAACCTTCAACATGTGTTTCTCTTAAACTCACTGCACTGCACTGTAACTTAATTTTCCTTCTCTGTTGAACTGGTTACTTTTCTCACCACTGTGAAAAACATCTGGAAAACACAACTTATGGGATGAAAGATGTATTTTTGTATACAGTTTGAGAGCACAGTTCATCATGGGAAAGAAGGCATGATGGTAGGAGAATGAAGTAGTTGGTAGTTGGTCACATAGCATCTTCCATCAGGAAGCAGAGAGATAGGGGTGGTGTTCATGCTCACCATAGACCCTAGTCCTGGGATGGTGCCATGCACATTTCAGGTAGGGCATCTCATCTCAGTTAACCTAATCTACAAATTTTCTCAAAGAAATGGCCAAAGGGATTTTGCTAAACAATTCGAGATGTTGTGATAAATATTAGCAATCAAAACTGCCCACCATCTATTTCTTACTAGTTTCTTGAGTACTAATTGTTAATCTTTCACCTACTTAGAGTCATTCTTGACATATATGTGGTATTTAATAAATAGCTGTTTAAAACTATTGAGTTTAGAAATTACAGAATATGTTTTTTTCCTTTATGAGCTATTCATTTTCCTGAAGACACACCTGAAGAGCAAAAGCATTGGAAATGAGAAAGTAAAATCAT
Source organism: Cricetomys ansorgei (assembly GCA_026225945.1). Taxonomy (NCBI): domain Eukaryota; kingdom Metazoa; phylum Chordata; class Mammalia; order Rodentia; family Nesomyidae; genus Cricetomys; species Cricetomys ansorgei. The sequence continues at coordinate 2,673,856 of JAMJFZ010003624.1, forward strand.
CAATGGTGAAAAAGAAGAAATAGAGGTTTTATAGACTAATTCTTGGATTCCAACTCTAGACAGCAAAGTGTTTTGTGAATAAACTTTTGTTGGAATGGAGCTGTGGCTGTTTGTTTCTCATCTACAAATAGTGCTGCAGCACCAAATAGCTTCACTTTGCTGTCTATTCTATTTGTACAATCAGCAGGGATAAAAATCATTTACTCTCTGGTGCTTTAGGAAAAATATTTCAACTCCTGCTTGACATGATAAAAATTATCTGTGATATATTTATATCATATAAGACATGTAAACTATTATAAGCATGCTAGGAGTCTCCTGTAATCCTAGAACTCAGAAGGATGAGACAGGGTACTTATGAGCTTGATGCAAATCTGGGTTACATGGCAAAACCTTGTTCCCAAAACAGACACCAAACAAGCTAGGGGAGAGAAATCGGTATATGCCTTTTGAGGCAACCATAGAATACCACCATCTACTCAAAACTGTTGCCAGAACACAGGAGACTTTAAGAGATATGGAGAAAGAACATAAATTGCTAGGTGTTATTGGTAAAGGAGAGAGAACATATCCCTGATATAAATAACTGACTTCAACCAGAAAGGTCGTCAAACCCTGCTACACCTCGGTTCTGTGCTGTGAGCAGTCTTTCTGCTCCTGTTCTGAGATGCAAACAGGCTGATGGCTCTTGATTCTTCTTTCTGCATATTCAACATCTATTCTGTACAACACGTGACATCAAAAAATGCTCCTTTTTACCTTTTTCCTATTGAATGAGGAAGCATAATGGTGAAGTAATATGCAGTAATATGGATACAGTTTCCTTCAGCTAATTCATGAGATAAGGTAGACCTTTGAATAATCCTATAAATGCAGCATCAATACTGAATTTCTGTAATACACTATCTCTCAAATATTAAAGAAAATGCTGTTTGCTCAGTGATAGACCTCATGTTTTTCCACAGTATATAAAATAAACACAAATTTTACTATCCCTTTGTAAAATTCCCCTAAATAATTCATTTATCAGAAATATTATCTATGTCAACATAATCCTACTTCTGGGCTTTCCTGGGAATATCCCCATTACAAAAGAAGATGCATGGCCCATACCACAATTGTGCTAGGATTTCTGCAGCAGGAATTTATAAAAGAAGCTTATAAAAACAGAGAACAGTACCACATGTTCCCTATGAGCTCGTCGGTACATGTAAATATAAAAATGATTTCATCACATATTATCTGCTCTTATTTGTGGGTCACTAGTGGGAGAGAAACTTCAAGTGTAGACCAGCTCAGAGTACAACTGAGGAAATTTCTATTCCCTGGTGAACTACACTCTATTCTGATGGATGCTGGGATCCCAAAACAAAAAGATATTTATATGGAAATGGGACTTCTAGAGAAGAAGGGGTTTTACAGAAGTGTGAGGGTGCATAAAAGGAGATTGAGGTTTGAGAATAATCAGGATGCATCATATACATGTATGAATTTGTCAAGGAATTATTTTTAAAAATAAATGTATTTAAGAAGGACCTGGATGTGCGTTCAGTAGAAGATTGTGTCCTTAGCATGCACAAAGCCCTTAATTCAGGACCATCACACAAAGTTTGGGAAGAGTTTTCTGATAGACTGTAAAGGAAATCCACAGAAGAGCTTATATATGGGTTGGGGATGTCTTCTACATTTCTTTTTAAAGAGGTGAGTATTTGTTTTAAATAAAACCTTTATTTACTTTACATAATCAAGTTATTTAACTTCTCCAACATTTATAACTCACTTCAAGCAGGATGCTATGATTAGGTCAAAGGAAGCTAGATACATTGATTTGATTCATGTCATCAAACCTCCAAATTCCATTGCCCTACCCCCTGATATCTCTGATAGGGATTGGTAATAAATCTTGGGTGGCTTTTAGAGTATGTGTTAGAATTGACTGCATGGCTACCCTGTGGCACATGATCCTGGTCATCTGAAATCTATTTTCTGTGACCGTCTACTATACAGTACTCCAGAAATGGAGTTACAGGTAATTACTGTGGAATGCCAATCCTTCCTTATACCATGGCCATATGTTTATGGTGTTTGATGAGGGTCACTGCTTCCTTGAAGGGCATCCATCCATAAGTACTAGTAGAGTTAATTTCACTTGATAAATCAATGGAAAATTGTGAGTGTTCTGTAAGCCATATAGCATTATAGATTTTATGGACATAATTTGATAGATTGAATCTGAGATGGGGAAGGACTTTTGTAGGAGAAGGGATGTACCTTTAATCATCTTCTCTCCTGAGAATATCAAGACTACTAATTTTTATTTTAGTATGATACAACTAAACTGTACTATGTTAGCAACTTGTTAGTGTGTTCATTCTTCTCTATACATCACTAAACTCTGTATCCTGAAACAAAATATTAAGTTCCATTATGACGTTTTCATTATGTATAGGATATATTTCAATCACATTCACGACATTATAACTTTGTTACCCTCCCCTTTCCTTTGTCTTCTCCTCTTTCATATTTTAAATCTATATTATTCATATGAAAGAAAATATGTGATTCTTTTCTTTCTGAGTCTGGATTTCTTTATTTAACATTATATTTTCCAGTTCGATCATATCCTGAAATTGACATGATTTCTTTTTAATTCCAGAATAATTCTCCATTATATGTATGTCTATAAAATATTTTCTTCATCTACCCACTGAAAGACACATAGGATGATTTTATAACTTGGACAATTTGAATACGCCATAGTAAATACAGCAACTTGGTTGTGGCTTATGTATGGTGACAGCATAGCTTGCTTGCATGGTAGGTTTATTTTATATTTTATAGTTTCGTGAAGAAATTCTAAATTGATTTCTGAATTGCATACTCACCAATAGAGTTCTGTTTCTGCCTGCATCCTCACCACTAAATTTTGTTTTGTCTAAATGATAGCAACCACTTTCCTGGGTTGAAGTGAAATATTTATGGAGTTTTGACTTCCATTATCTTGTTGGCTAAGAGAAGTAAGCATTTTTCTGTGAGTTAATTGGCTAATTGTACTAGTAAACTCTTCAGTTCATTTCACTACTGACTAGATTATTTAATCTTTTGTGATCATTTCCGTGTTTATTTATATTAACCCTATATAGGATGAGTTTCTGGAAAAGACATCCCCCCTTCCCTAGGCTGCCTCTTTATTCTAGTATTTATTTCTTTTGCCCCGTAGAAGCTTTTTAACTTGATGTTTTCAGTCTCTGTGAAAAACATTTTGAAGAATGTTTTTCTATGAAGAACATTGTTGCTCATGCCTCTATCTTGAATTGTTTTGCTCACTCATTTCAAGATTTAGTTCTCAAAGTACATGTTTTGATTAACTTTGAGTTGTTGTTTTGCAAAGCTATAAAGATCCAATGCATCTTCTACACATGGGTACCAGTTTCCCCAAGACTTTTCCTGTCTTTCCTCCAGTGAATGCCTTTGCTATCCTTGTTGAGAATAAGGAGGCCATAGCTATGTGAGTTAATATCTGGATCTTCTCATTCATTGGCCCGTGTGTCTGTTTTGTACCAGTATCATGGCTGGGTTACAATAGCTCCCTATTATACTTTTTAAAAGAGATTAATTTGTATTATTTTAAGTGTGTGTGAGGTAGTTTTAAGTTTAAGTGTGTGTGTGTGTGTGTGTGTGTGTGTGTGTATACAATAGTGTAGCTACTTGTGTTGGACAGAGGTGTTGGTGCCCAGTGAGCAGGAGTTATATAAGGAGATTTTAAGTCAATTGATAAGGGTGCTGGCACTGAACTTGTGTCCTGACTGAGAGCAGTAAGTGCCTTCACCTCTGAGTCATCTCTCCATCCTTCTGTATTATATTTTGAAATTTGATATTATCATACCTCCCATGTCCTTTTTTTCCCCTCAGAATTGATTTGTCTGTCCAGGTTCTGTTGCACTTTTTGTTTATTTGGGAGGGGAGCAGTTATGTGTTCTATTTCTGTGAATAATGTGATTAAAATTTTCATGAGGTATTTCATGGAACGTGTGGAACACTCTTGACAGTACATTCATTTTCACAATATTAATTATACCAACATGGAAGCCCTAGGGGCCTTTTTACTTTATATTCTTCTTAAATAAATTACCTCAACATTTCTCCTTTGGTGTTAGCCACATGGTCCAGAAGCCAGTTTCATAGTTATTACCATAGATGGCATTTACCTCATTAGGTACATTTTTTTTTATTTATTAAATTACATATTTTTGAAGTACTTATGAATGGGTTGGTTTCTCTGACTTCTTTCTCAGTATATTTCTTATTGGTTTCTAGAAAAACCACTGATTTCGGTATGATGACTTCTATCCTGATGCTTTAATGAATATGGTTTTAATGGAGTCCTTAAGATTTTTTAAATACAAGCTTAAATCATGTGCACATAGGGACAGACTGACTCCTTTATTTTCTGTTCATATACCTTTCATTTCGTTTTCTTTCTTTACTGCTCTGGCTAAGAATTTAAGCACTATAGTGAACAGAAATGCAGGTTGTAAAAAAATATGCTTGTTTCTCTTCTGATCTTATGGGGAATGCTTTCAATTTGTCCCTGTGTAGAATAATAATACAGGTATGTCAAGCATAACTTTCATTATGTTATAGGATAATCCCTCTCACCCTAGTGTTGTCAGGGCTTTTATCATAGAGCTATAGTGAATTTTGCCAAAGGCCTTTTAAGTTTTTATTGAGATAATCATGTGTCTTTTGTTCTTGAAAAAATTTTATGATTCATTTTATTTCATCCTTTCTGTATGCCACATCTCTGAAGTAAAACCAGTTAGTTCATGTGTGATCTTTTTAACATGTTGTTGAATTTGGTAATAAGTATTTTATTAAGGATGTGTGTGTCTGTTTATCAAAGTAACTGATCTGTCATATCCTCTTTGTGCTGTGCCTTTAACTAGGTTTTACAGAAAGAGGTTGCTGCGGTGCCTTTCCTGTTTTATGGAATGTGCCGCGCCGACCTCGACCAGCAAGGAAAACACGACACGACTGATTCCTTCTCAAGGCAGTTTAATCAGGAAGTTGAAAACAGGAAAGAATGGCCCCGATCCCCAAGAGCAAGCCGCTTATATATACTGTGGGAATCGTGGTTCATGCTGATAGGCTACCTCTGCAGCACCTCATTTGCATAACTGTTTTTGCAGGCCAGTTATGGGTGTGTCACTAAGAGCCAAGCTGTTCTCAACTGTAGCGCATGTGCAAAGCTGTTGTTTACTACTAAGCTGTCTGGAAGCCGGCGCCATCTTGGAATGGCGTCCTACAATGGAATAGTTTGTGGAGCATTGGGATCATATTTCTTTAAGAATCCGGTAGAGTTCAGCAGTTCTTCTGCACTTTCTGGACTCTTGTTGGGAGACTCTTCATTGCCTGTCCACTTTCGGTGCTCGTTATGGATCTGCTGTAGTAGTTTACGTCTTATGAAAACTTCAATTTTGGAAGGTTATACTCTTCTAGAAATTAATCTGAATTTTTTTCAGATTTGTCTAACTTATTGGGATTTTAATGTTCAAATCATTCCCCACCAATGTACTTGATTCCATTGATATCTCCTGTAATACCTTATTATCAATTTTATGATAATTTTCTCCCACGCCTAGTTTGGCTAAAAGTCCATCAATTTTACCCCCGCCCCCAAAGAACCCGTTGTTTATTTTATTGAATCATTGCCTGTCTTGTGGTCTTTGTTTCATTAATTTTTTTCCCTGACTTTTAAAAATTATTTCTTCTTATCTACTTAAGTTTGACTTATTCCTATTTTTCTAAGATCTTGAGTCAATTATTTATTTTATTTGAGACATCTTTGAATTTTAGTGTTACAACTTTTAGTAAGCAAGTTCCCTCTTACACCAACTCTCTCTCTCAGATATTCTGGTAAGCTGTGTTTCCATTTTTATTTGATTCTATTGGGTTGAATTTTCTCCAGTTTCATCAGTGAGTGACCCATTGATAATTCACATATGTACTGTTGGGTCTCTGTCCATTTGTGCAGTTTTTCTTGATTTTTGCTTCTACTTTTACTCCATCTGTTAAAGAAGTTGTATTTTATATTTGCTAAGACTCAATTTATGGACTAAAATGTGCTCTATTTTGGGAGAAGCCTTATGGGCTACTGAAAAGATATTTATCCTGAAACTGTTGGATGGCATATTTTCTAGATGTAAGTTAAGTCGGTTTCATTCTTTTTGTGATGTTTATTGGTCTAGATAAATTCTCTGTTGATGGCAATGTGGTGTTAATATCACCTTCTGTTGTTCTATCTGCTCACTTTAAGTGTCTGTACTATGAAACTGAATGTGATATTGTTAAGTGCATATATAATCTCAATAATTATGTCTTACTTTTGGATATTTTCCCTTTATTAATAGACTCTGGCATTCTTCAGGTCTATTACATATATTGTAATATATGAAGTTCTATTACATATATTGTTTTGCATACTGTGTCTTTCAAAATGATGTATGTTTATCAGAACGACATGTCTCATACAGACCACAGACAGCTGGCATTTAAAATATCACTTTGCATATTCATTGTATATTGTGCTGTGTTACAAGAGATGTTTCAATATCAGTCTGTATTGTATAAACATATATTCCCTGATGTATCTCAAGCCTCCTTTATCTCACCCACCTCCCATTAGATATTCCTGTTTCATTTCTACTTCCATTTCATATATACATATGTTATTTTATATATCTACACAAAATGTAGAAACCAAAAATGAGAGAATACATGATATTTGACTAACTGACACTGGCTTAAATTGTTTAATATGATTGTCAAATATATCCAGCTGTATATATTTTCCTGAAAACAAGGACTTTCTTTTTTTATGGATGAAAACTTTTCCAATTTGTATGTATACCACTTCTCCCCCACTCCTCTGTAGTTATACACGAGGCTGCTGCATAATATAGCTGTTGTGAGTATCAGTGCACACTGATGTGCAAATATCTCGGTGATATGTTGACTTGGAGTTATTTGGGTAAATATCCAGGAGTGATATAGGACCATGTCATAGGTCTATTTTTATTTTGTGAGGATGGTCCATACTGATTTATGCAGTGACTGGCCTATTTTACACTACAAAGAGCAGAGCATAAGGGATGTCTTTTCTTCATCACAATGTTTGCTGTTTATTTATATATTTATATATATTCATATATATTTATATCTATATTTATATATATTATAATTGTTTATTAGTGGTTGTCATTCTGACTGGGTTATAGTTTCAATTTAATCATAGCAAGTTTGATTTTTTTTTCATGTGTTGATTGGCAATTGTATTTTCTCTTTTGGGAGTGTACTGTACATCTCATCATCCCATCTATTTACTAGGTTGTTTCATTTCTTGCTTAATTTTTGAGTACTTCATACATTCTCATTATTAATCCTTTATCTAGTAGATAGCTTACAAAGATTTTATTGCATACTGTAGCCTCCCTCTTCGTTGGAGTTCACATTGTATTCCTCTAATAGATTATTAATTTCATGATGTGGCACTCATGACTAACTGAAATCTGAATCACAGAATCCTTGTCTATGCCTATGTCATGAACTGGTTCCTTACATTTTACTCTGATAGTTTCAGAGATATTAGGCCCTACACTAATGTCTTTGATCTGTTTGGAGAAGCTTTGTGTTTGGTCATAAATAGAGCTTTAGTTTATCCTTCTATGAACCATATAGGGATGTGGCTATCAATTTTTCCTAAGATTAATGGCAATTTTTCCAAGACATATTTGAGCATCTTTGTAAAAAGTCATAGGATCATATATTTGTAGGTTTATATCTGGGTCCTCTAATCTGTCCTCTAATCATTCACATATATTTCTATTTTTATGCTAGTACCATGCATTTTTCTTTTCATTTTGTTACCATGGCTCTGTAGTATATCTTGAAATCAGGCATAGTGATATATCTTCATTATTATTTTTCACAGTATTGCTTTGGATACAGAGTGTTTTGCAGTTTCATATGAACTTGAACTTTAATATTGTTTTGTCTATGCATTGGATTTTTCATGGCAATTGTGCCGAATGTGAAAATTGCTTTGATAATATAGCCATTTCCACGATACTAATTCTACCAGTTAATTATGATGATGTGTTTTTTCATCTTCTTCATTTTTTCCATGGTGTTTTAAAGTTTTCATAAGGTTTTTCACTTTCATAGTTCAATTTATTCTCAGGAGTTTTAAATCTATTATATGTATAATTGATTTCCTTATTTCTTTCTTGTCATGCTTTGTAATGTTATGTAGGAAGGCAACTTATTTTGTATGGGGGCTGATGATCCAGGCTGTGCATGTAATCAGCTTGACAAAGATCCTGATTTTTTCCCCTTTGCTAGGAATCTAAAGCCCACCAACTGCTTTGCCTATTTCTCATCTTTACTGTATAGTGAAAAAAAGCCTCTCATCAATATTATTGTCTATTTGGCCTAATAGTTAAAATTCAAATCGATTCCTGGACTGGTTGGGAGAGGGACACTACCATCTTAGCTCTAAGTAATTGTAAACTGACCTTCAAGTTTTGGCATGTGTGGAACTATTCATGCTTTCTGTAGACATATCATAAAAATTATTCTTGGTTAAACTGACCTTCCCATGGAAACAGAACTATAGTTAAGATCAGAAACAAAGAGTATAGACAGTAGGTCAGCATGCTTGAAAAAACAAATAGATAATTCATCCCTGAATGCCTGCCTCCTTTAACAGTAAGTATGCAGACCAAAAATCAGCCATTCATTAATAAACTATTGTGTTAAGACTATTCACTAAAATTAACCTTGAAGACCAGAGGCCTGCAGCTGGGAGGGAGTGAACACTCTTGCATTGGTTCCATTTTTGATATATGCTTGACAGCTGCAGATAAACAAGCCTGCACTTTTGCTATTTTAACTAGAGCAAGGTCTTTGTCTGGAGGAGAGCCTTGTAATTTTTTCTCCAATGTGCATATTGTTACTTTTGCCTTTTCTAATTCTTAATTTTTCTAAGTTCTAATTTCTTTACTTTTTTATTACTAAATGGAGCACATTATCACACAAAAGGTGATATTATATTATATATTATATTATCACACAAAAGGTGTTTATGTGTATCATTAAAGTGTGAAATGCATATTATATTGGGTCTCATAAAAGAATGAACTACTGTGTTCATTTGACATAACTTTCAGTCCGTTTTTCTCTGTGAAGAGTTAGTGGAACTATTGTGAGTGAAGGCTGGTGAGTAACCCACAGTATGTTGTGTATTCTGACCTCTCACTTCTAAATATTTTGTAGTGGATTACAAAGAGTCTGTTATATAAAGATTTATATAAGTTGCAAATGAGGATACCTTTATTTTTTTCTTCATCTTTAAAAATACTTTTAACATTTATTCATTTTTTCCCCTGCTGCCCTGATGCTCTCAGTGTATATGTGTGTGTATCTATGTATGCATGTGGGACGTGAGTGTGTGCTACAGCCTGTGTGTGGATGTCAGAGGACAACTTGGGGGAGTCAGTTCACATCTTCCACCATGTGAGTTCTGGAGATGAAAATCAGGTTGTCAAGTCTGATGTAAGCAGCCTTATATGCCAAAATATATTTATTTCATTGAAAAATTTTGTATCTATGTTCATCAGGAAGATTGGTCCACATGTTTTGTTGCTGTTGTTTTCCTTATCTTGTCTGGCTTTGGCATGCGAGTCCTGGCTTCATAATAGTTTGACAATATTCCTTTTGTACTTTATGGATTCTTTTGGAAAACATTGTTGCTAGATACTCCTTAAGGTTATGTATGCATGTGAGTGTGTTTATTGGCAGCAGCAAATAGTCAGATTCTGTTTCATAATCTAATATGCTATGTGCATATTGACTCTGGAATTGATATCATTAATATTCAGGTTTTTATTAATTTGAGTCTGTATTAATATCTGTCATTTTCTTAATATTTTAGCGCTTGGAGTTTTCCCATTGACCTCATTTGTATACATACTGTGCCAGTGTGCCTCATTCTTTCCTGTAACCTCACTGATGGTTTATATTGCTTTTCAGTAGGAATTTTTTCCCCAACTATCTTCTGTAAATCTGGCTTAATGAGCATTACTTCCTTCAGCTTGTTTTTTGTCATAAAAAGATATTGTTCTCTTCAATTACATTAGAGAGTCTGCTATGTAAAGTAGTTAGGGATAGTGGCTGTCTTTTAGAGATTAAAGTATGTCATCCCAAACCCTCTTTACTTTTTAAAGTTCCTGTTGAAAAATGTGTTTTATGTGTTTCATGCTGTTTATCTTCAACAGCTTTCAATATACAGTCTTTGTTCTTTGTATGGAATGTGTTGACTAGAATATGATGCGGGGAGATTCTACAAGAACACAGGCAAGGTATGTTATAAAAACGTATGACTAGATGACATCCATTGACATCAGTAAGGGCTTCAATCATCCTTACTTAGGAAGCCAGATCTCTAAAATCCCTCACAGTTACACTCAGAAATTATGTTTAATAAACTATCTGGACATCAGTTAGCACATTCAAATTGACAAATATTTACCATCACACTTTGTTTTCACCAAATTAATGAATGTTTAACTATTGTATCATGGTCTCTGAGTGTAACTTGAAGTTGTGGATTTATGACTTTGCCTTTTAATATAAGCATTCACCACTACAGATTCATCTTTAATACTATCTTTATAATATTTCAGAATTTTGTGGTTTTTTTCTTATTTGTGTCAAGATATTTTTAATTTGCCTTTGTGATTTTATTCCTTGAGCCATTGGTTAGCAATGGATTCACTTCCACATAAGTATGGGTTTTCTATCTTCTTTCTGCTGATTTCTGGTTTCATTTCCTAGGAATCCCCCAAAAGTTTTGTGCAGTTTTAGCAGTTTAACATTTGACTTTGTGCCCTAACATATGGTTTAACCTGGAGAATATCCCATGTGTATTTCAGAAGAATGAATGTTCTAGGGTTGAATGGATTTTGCATGATTCTCTTAGGTTGAAATGGTGTACACTGTCGTTCAAAACATTTTTACAAACTTTTGATCTGGTTGTTGAATATGCAGCACTGAAGTTTCCTATTATTGTAAAATTCTCTGCTTTTCCCTCTTATACTTTCATGGATTGGTTAATGTTTACAGACATTAATATCTGGCAAGCATACATTCATAAGTGTACCTTCATGATGCATTGATCCTTCATCATTACACAGTATCTGTTTTCTCTTGTGATGATTTTGACTTGAAAGCTATTTTGTCTGGCATTAGGATAGCAATTTCTGTTCTCTTTGACCATTCTTTTTGTTGAATATATTTCTATAGTTTTATGTTTAGTCTGATAAATTTTGGTAGATCCTTGTGTCATAGACACACTATAACTATTTGTCCCTCTATAAATAGCAAATTTGAGTTATGTTGATTGCATTTATTGTGCACAGAATACAATAGTCAGTCCATTTCATTCCTAAACATGTGTGTTTCCAAGTCTCTGTGTTTTTTCCCTCAAGGCTCTTTATACAATTTCTATTAAATCTCTTACATTCTCTCAAAGTCTCACCCCTGATTTTTCCCATGCCTTAGGGGATATTCTGTGATATTCTTCTCATAATTTTTTATGTCCACAATCATTCAGGTATGAGCTTCCAGTGTGTGTGCTTTTTCTTTGTCCTCCAGCCTGATACTCAAATTATAGGTCAGTTTCAGCCAGCTCTCAGAGTTAAGGCACAAACCATTGCTCCCATCAGACATTAGGTCAAGTAGAACATGGCACAGAAGTTCCACTCTTTTCTTTCCCTTGTGAGGAATCAGGAATTGAGTGACATTCCTTGTAACCATACTGTTATCACAGAAACAGATGGAACAGCCAGGAATATTCCAGGAATATGGAACAGCCTTACAATATTGTGTTTTTCTTGGATGGGCATCCTTTCCATTGAGGAAAAGCCTTAAGATTTTCTTATGTTGCCATAAATAAACTGTATTCACTACATTATTTATGCTGCATTTGCATTGGAGCTTCACTAATGAAGTTACCACTTTGTCACACGTTTTTGAAATTCACTCTTACATTACTCCTAAAATATGCCAGTGTATTCCAGTGAAGAGTTAACACAACCTTGTTTAAGTTGTTAAAATGTGATGATGAAACCATAGAAACCAAATGAACAATGGCTTATTAGTAACTTTAGGGAAAATTTATCTAATTAAGCCATGGTACTTTAAAGGACTAAAATAAGAATTATGCTGAATACATTGTGTAGATCCCCAAACCTCATCTCTAAATAGTGTCCTATATGTAATTGATGATCAAAAATGACATCATAATGAAAGCCTGTTTCTAGTTGGGCTAAGCTGTGAGCAATTTGTTAGAGAGTTGATTTCCAATAATAAAGTATCTTCCTATTCTTACAAATTTAGTGAGGAAAAACCATAAGACTGTGGTAGGTAACCTAGGTTTCATCTCAGTCCTTAGGTACATAAGAAAATTTTATCGTCTGAACCTTAAGTCCTAAAAAAACTGTGTCAAAAAATATAGGTAATTAGTTTTCTATAACCAGAAATGTCCAGCCTCCTACAGCTAAAATTTCGCTTTAGGAAATTGTGTGTTTGTGTGTGCTTGTGTGTGTTGTGTGTCTGTAGTAGCAGAGAGCTTACCATTTACTATCTCTCCTCAAACATACCACTGCAGTTTAAACATACCATTGTCATTTGTCTTAATGCTTCCAGATATTCAGCTGACTCTTCATATTCTACTTGAATTTTATAATTTCATTTTTACTACTCCATATCTGGTCACCCCAGAAGTTACTGGAAAGTATTAATTTACATTCAAGATGAGTCTTCTGATTGACATTTCTTTCAGACCTCGTCATATATTTTTTGTTTTATGAAGGCAGGTATTTATTTTAATATTATCATTTAACTTCAAAATTCCACTCTGATTCATCATCAACGAGGTCTAGATTCATCCTGTATCATCACATTTATACTCCAGGGCCCCTTCTTTGCTGTGAATGTCATCTTCTGCTCTAATATGCTTTCATATTTGCCTTGAATTCTCACTGTACTCATCCCTCTCATAAAATTAATGTACACCTTTCATTTATCAAAAATACACTTAGAAGGGATGTACGAATGGCTAAATGGGTAAGAGTATACCCTGCTCTTATAGTGAACCAAAATTTGGTACTCAGTACATCTGTCAACCAGCTGACAACCACCTGTTAACTCCAGCTCCAGGGCGTCTGAGGCTCTGTTTTGGCATCCAGAGGCATCTGCACTTAATTGCACATACCCATACAGAAACATATAATTAACAATAAATCTTCAACAGTATTTACAATTTAGTGGCTTCTATCGCTTTCATCAATAGCCACAATGCTAATATACCAGTAGGTCCTGATTTCTGTAGCCCTAACCTGTGGGGTTCTTTTTTTTTGTTTGTTTTGTTTTGTTTTTTTCTTGCTATTATAATCATTTCATAATTTGAGTATAATGCTTTGTGCTGTGTATTCCTTAGCATGACCTAGAGCATAGGCCTTGGGGATAGGAAACCACCAGCTGTTTCATTTCTGTGGTGCTCTCAGCAAAGTAAGTTTTACAAAGTCATAGTTCTCTTTGATCACAAGAGCAACCATGGCAAGGATGGAGTGAGTTTGCTAAATAAGAACTGCAAGAAAAAGCAAGAACTATGCAGATCTGTGCTATACTGCCAGAAATAAGTAAATTTGAGGTTTGACTGGTGTGTGTGTGTGTGTGTGTGTGTGTGTGTTTGTGTGTGTGTGTGTATACAGGGTTCATAAAAATTAAAATATTTAAGTAGCATTGCATAGGTCAATCTCCAAGGCATTCTTTACATGTTCTTCAGATATCTTGGATTCAGGAATTTCCAGGAAGTTTTTAAATGTTTTAAGTTTCTTGGCTAGTCTAGAGAATATTTTCTTTGCTAGTTTGAACACTAGAACAACATATGAACTAAGAATGTTAATTCTATTATTATGTTTCACTTGAGCATTTAGGAATAGCTTTTTGTTGACTATGTCTAATCATTAACACCAGGCTGATACTTCTGTCTTTTTCATTTAACACCTTACTATCTCTGCTTCCTTACATCCTGGAAAGAAGGGATGGGAAGAGATGGCCCTCATTTTTAGATACTTTCAGGCAGGAGAATAATGGGATTGGTGACTTTTTTAAGGGAAATGTTCAACAGAGTGTTTTACCTGTTGCTTCTGAGGTCAGATTTCTCAGAATTGAGTTGATGCTAAGAATATGTTGTCACCATTATTCTGGTCTGAGCACTGTGTTTAGCCTATAACATAGCTCAAATTTTTGTTAAATCATTGACTGCTTATGAAAATTAAGAAACAGGCTTATTATATTTAATGACCAGTGCTGAAAATCACTCTATGGCTTTTATGGTGGTTCTTCTGCTATGGTTTCAACGGTGCTTTCAGAGCCAGCCAGCAGTGCTTTTAGCAGAACTATTTCCAAATAGTAACTTTGGACCATGCTTTCTTTCATTCTACTGCTTTCTTATTCCTTCACTCTGGGATCAGACACATAAAGTAACATAACTTGTATGCACATGATACCATTGGCATTATTATAGCATTGAGAAACATGTTTTACCCAGCATGTGCTGGCAGCACTCAGTAATGTATAACTTGCAGGTGTCACTCTAATGGAGGAACTCAGTTATCCATTTGAGTAACTTGATGCTTTTCCCCATTCCTTGGTCCAAAGCCGGACAACTACACCCAGCACCTCCTTAGTGATATGACTGGAGCCTTGTTTGTTCTGATTTAAAGAAGAAAATAATGGAAGTCAATAAAATATTTTGAATTAGTACACACTTAACTTTAAATCTTAAAGTTTAGCCATGGGCCAACTATGGCCCAAAAAAAGTGAAATTCCAGCATTCACATTGCAAATTCAGTTTAAAAGTGAAGGGAAAAAAATGGAAAAACAAACCACAAAATAAATTTCTGGAAAAAAAATGACTGAGACCCCACATATATTTTCATGATGATTTGTAAAAATCAAGAAAGAAGTATTTTTAAATAAATGTTTAATGGTATTCTGTGATGATCTTATATTACCCATGCATGTAAAGAAAGGAAACACTAGCCAGGTGTCAAGATTAAATGTGTTTATTTTGTGTCAGTGAATACAATGGTATATTAGATACCAGCACTCCAAGCTACACACCTATGCATCTGCCGCTAAACCTTCACACACTGTCAATCTCCGTTGCACTAACATTCCACCATTGAGCCTTCTATTTCTAGCAAAATCAGAGTTCAAGTTTTAAAAGAAAGAAAGAAACAGAAGGAAGAAGACTGAGCTCCACTTTGTGTTGTCAGTTTCTGCAGAAGGATCCAGGTGTCTCCAATGAATGTTTAGTATCTTCAGCTGACGGGAGAAAAATGAGAAGAGGAACACTAGTAATGGCACTAACAGGAAGAAAGAACAGAATGCAGATTAAAGAAGAATTTGAGACGGGACAAGTTAGTTTCTCCTCCTCAATTAAGAATCCACAGGGTAGTATGGATATATGACATCGAGGTTAAATTGTTCAATTTGTGGGCCACACACTTCAGCGTATTGGCTAGTACATTTTTTTTTTGCACTGAAACAGAAGCAGAACAGGTTTTATTTTCTACCGTTACACTTCCAGGTTTTTCACTTATGAGTATACCTGCCAACCTAATGATTCTTGCATGCATTAGAATTTGCTTTTGTAGAGTTAAGTTTATTTTCCCCATCCCTCCCACTCCCGTGAACATTGCAGTGTGAACTCTTTGCCCAACTTTAGAAAATGTTGCAAAGGACAGCTCTCCGCCACCGCCGGACAGAAATCACCTGTCCCTTCCCTGGGCCTCCTCGGATGGACCAGTAGTATTGATCTCATCTCATCTCACATGCAAACAGACACTGTTCTCTTAATTTCCCCATGCCAGAGGCATACGAGTCGGCAGGTATGCTTACAAAAATGGAATCAAAATGAAAAAAGAAAGAAGGGGGGGTGCAACAGAAAGAAAAAGCTTTCTCATTTTAAGCCTTTTGTCCTAGAAGGAATCCATCGCTTTGAATTCACTTAAAGCCTGCACAGGCGAGATGTGTTTCTTTTGAGATCCCCGTCGAACTCGTGTCTGGAATTCTTCAGGCTTTTCTCTTTTCACAAGAGGCTTCTTTTCGGGAGCCTTCATCTTCCAAGACACAACCGGAGAGTTGACAGCCGCTGTCCCATAGACCTTCTGGTATTTGGTTGACGCTACATAAGATGCTTTCACTGTGAGGACGACGGCATTCATCAGGTTTTTGGCTGCCTGGATGAGGGATGTAGCACTGTCCAGCTAGAACAGGAGAAAAATAAGATGCAGTGGGTCAGTCAAGGCCTCAAAGTCACAAGACAGAGGTACAGTTTCACACTTCAAGCAGTGCTGGTGTTGCCACGCATAAGCAAATGATCACAAGATAAAGTTAGCACATTATTAGTCAGCCACCTACTTTGCCCAAATCCCAAAATTAAAAACAAAAAATGTTGATCTACAGTATGTAGATCTCTAAAAGCCCAATACCACTGGAAAAGGAAGCCCTATTTTTAGCATGTAAGTATCTCCATGGGGAACATATATTATTAGACTTATTCACAATGATAGCAGTTTCTCAAATGTTTGAAAAGTATTTGGCAGGCACTGATTATTATTTTTTAGCAGCCACAAATAGTTACATTTCCGTTTCATGCCCCTACCTATGAAAGTATCTTTACAGATTACTTCTACATCCTAAGTTCAAGACTGGTAGAAATGAAGGCACGAGCCTGGCACAGGATTTTTAATTATTGGTCTTGGGGTACGAACTTCAGTATTTCTAGGTTATAAATATGCCTCTTGTGAAAATATCAATTATTGTGACAATTTTCTGGTTAGACAATGTTCAGCGAGGCTCACATGTCCCTGAGTTCATCAACTATTCCCTATATACCAAACATTACCACAGGAATTCCTCAAACACTTTCCCACTTAATTCTTTAAAAGCTCAATCTAGCTGTTATCACTATAGTCACTATGAGGAGAAGAGAGGTGGTCTAGGAACTTGTACCGTTTAAAATTATGGCGTTCTTACAAGTTTACTGGTTCATACGGCAACCTACTGGATATGTTAATTTAAAAAAAAAAACTGCCATGACAAGCCAGTCATTGAGGAGGCTGAGGGAGAAGGATCAAGAGTTAAGGCCAGGCAGAGCATGGTAGGTGGATCTCTGTCGGTTAAAGTCCTACCTGGTTTGCATAGCTTGTTCCAGGCTATCAACGACTACATGAGTGAGAATGTGTTATAACAAAATGACGACATAAAAAAATAAATAAATTAAGACATCCTGGGCTACATAGAAATCTTTGTCATAATAAATAATGATGAATAATAAAATAGGGTTTCAATCCTATTGCTTGTCAAGCAGGTTTCAGTTTTCATAATTTATGCTATTGGTTAGGTCACGTGATACATAGATACATAATGTCTACTGAATCATTTAATATCTGTTCCACTCTAATAACATCAAGAATTGAACCACAGATGCTAGAAAAACTATGTTTCCAAGAGTCCCTTTCAGCAAGGATTCTAATTGTAGCCTAATGAAAGAAACAAATCAATAGTTAGGTGGGAAATCGCACTCCAGCTTCAGGCATGCTTGAGCATGGTGGAATTCATGCATCAGTGGTTTTGCAGTGGGAAATAATCTTACAGTTTAAGGACCCTTGTCTGTACACCTTTGTTCAGTTCCGCTTACATAACTTGGATTTCTAGACTATGGCTACTGGAAGGAATGTCAAGGAAGCACTGAGCCATATAAGGTATAGTGATTAGCAATAACTTTAAGAACAGAGACTATGAACCCGATGGCTCTACACTTCTCTGCTTCACATCATCTCTTGTGATCAGCGTACTCTTTGTGCAGTAACTAGGGTCATTGAAAGGTGGATCAATGCCTCTCTTATGCCATTACTTTAGCAGCTTTTGCTCCCTATTCTTCATAAAAGGTTAAAAAAAACTAGAAGGAAAAAAAAACAGGCTTTACAGTGGGTTGAAAATTATTACAATCTAATGTGCAATTATTCTATCATCTAAAAGCTTTGAGTATGATCACTGAGAAGATATACCATTCTTTCTATATATAAATCCCTTGTGATACCAACAAACTGATGCTTTGCCATGAAAAAAATATCAAGACATTGACTATACAATAATGAAGAAAAGTAAAGTTTTGTGACTCTGAACCACGAAACAAGGGAAATAGAATGAATTGATGTGGGATTTAGTCCAATCGAGTGGAACAACCCATTTAGTATTCCAGTTTACCATGTCTGTCCATACTGTACAAGGTACATATACATCCAAATAGTGGTGCAATCCATGCCATTGAGTTTATACCACCTATTTTCTAAAGCTCACTTTAATGAGCAAATTCTACACTATTCAGTGTTAATATTGGAAAGAAGTTTAGTGTTTCTCAATCTATAGTCTTTGGATTGCCATGTCAGCATCACTTGGGACTTGTCATTTTACAGGCCCAATCCAAAGCTTTGTAAAAACCAAAACATAAAAATAAGGAAGCTTTCATTTTAACAAGTGGTCCAGTAGATTCTGATAGATATTCCAATGTTTGATAACAACTAGATTAATGAACTCCATCAGCATACTTTATCAACTGATTCCAGTACTTCACAATGTCTGACTGAATTCCACATTTTCAATTTTCCTCATGATCTCTCCAGGTGGAAGGATAAGAAATGGACAGAGATAAGACAGTAACATGTTGGGCTAATTAGAACACATCCATCCTGATTTCCGTGCAAGCTAAAAAGAACGTTCACCCATGCCCCTCATCCTTTACTATGACCAATTCCACATCAGTCTGTTAGGTTTCAAAAATGAGTGATACTTATAAAGTTAGTTAATTCTATTCTGTACATGGGTAAAATAGAGAGTAAAATTATATTCCAGGGATAATATCACTGTGGGGGGTTATAATAAAATTAGTAGAATAAGACAAGAAATGTCTATTATAATATTAAATCACTCTTGAAGAGTGAGTCTTGGGAAATAGAATGGATCTGAATAAAAAGATTAAGAAATTGGAGATTTTTACCACAGATTTCATTTTCAGATAGGAAGTGTCTTAATTCTGCAGCAGAGTTAAGAGAGCCTGTCTCTTCTTCAGAACCCATTCATTCTCCAAGCCTAATGCAGGAGTCCTGTGAATAAACCTCATATATTGTTTAGACTGGGACAACTCTGAGATATGAGCCTAGTGGTTTTGCTTAAACCACCCGCAAAGACAGCTATTGGGAGAGAGACAACTAACAACTAACCTTGAACAAAATTACACAAAGACAATAAGCTGAATCAAAAAAATTCATTAAAAAAGTGTGACTTTTAAAAATTTGAATTCCGAAGTATGTATTTTTGTCCACTGCGCTAGAATTTTTATGCTGTAGTTATTTTTCACCAGGGGTTATTTTCCTTTTAATTTCAAATAAATAGGTTTTGTTTATGTTTGTTCAAAGTGGTTTCTGACTGATAATTTTGAGCTGAAATTTTAATCCCGAAAAGATATTAGGAAGGGTAACGACATGTGGCATGATTTCTTTTAGCAAGGTTTAGGGACACCAATTTCGCATAAGTGCTCACTATTTTCTGATGTTTTACTCTAACAGTGGCATTTTCAAGTAGGATGAGTAAATTAACATATGTAAGTGAAGTTCTAATAATAATAACTGTCATTAATTGAGCTCTTAGGAGGAGGTGCCTGGCATTCTTAGTTATGTTAATTAAATTATGTGATCCGATTTTCAAAACTCCTCAAGTAGCAGAGATTGTTGTACTTAACTCCTAGCTGAGGAAACTGCCCTTTAAGGACTAAAACCAATTCCATCTTTGGAAAAAATTTGAAACCCCGTGAACATCATCATTCTCTGGAAGCACTCCGGACACTCTGTGGTCTTGCTTTTCAGCTACAACCTGTGGATCACAGAGTTTCCCCTTCTATTTACTCTGCTCAGTCTGGAAGTTTGATACCTTTCAACTCTGCAACATCCTGGTGTTATTGTCATAGTGTTTATGACGGTCTCCATCTCACTCTGTCTGGATCCTCTCTGTGTACACAGTTTGACTTTGTTATATTTCTGACTTGGGTTTTAACTGTTCCCAGCCCTGCAGCTGTCTTGCTGTCCTGGAGTCACACTCAAGGAAGCAGAAGCTACAAGGCAGTCTATAAACATTTACTACCCAGCTTTATCTACTGGTTAGAGTAGTCTAACCAAATGGGTCTCTGCTACTATGATTAGTGTTCTAAGCCTTGATCTTGGTCTCTTTAAAATCGATTCAAAAGGTAACAATATCACCAGCATTCCTCAAACATTCAACATTGACATCTCTTTCTAGTGTAAAGTCCAGTCTTTCATTGAAGACATTTCTGTTTCTCCTTGGTGACCCTTGTATCCAGACTAAGAGAAACTGTTCGTTTTCTAAGCTGATTTTAAAAATATAAGCCTACATTTCACAGTCACATGACTGCATTCTTTCATTTAGATTGGCAATCACACCTGAGAGTGACCATGTATCTATCTGGCCATGTGTGAATCCTATGATTCATACATAGCCCACGATAATTCCAAATCAAAATTTAAACTCGGGAAGCCTGTCTTGAGAACCCACACTGAGGTCATTACTCACCCTGACCAATCTCCATTCACTCCACAAGATTTCAAGCTGTGCTAGATTCATGTTCTTCCACATTGTGTCAGTTGTCCCTAGCCATAGAGATTAGAGATTCTCCTAATTCTGTCACTAATCTTTCAAAATATCAAAGTACTATTTTAAAAAAGGCAACAGATGTTTCCTCACATCTTGTTCTATTACAGTCCATGAAAGCAAATGAGGGTGAGTTAAGCTGTTTCTGGGGCCTTTTTCTGGCCTGATTTCCCCCTTCCCTGTTACTGTTCCCACTCTTCTTAACTCCATGCAACTTCCATCACCAAGTCACACAGGGATAGTCTTCCTGTGCACTGTCCTCATTACTGTCCTGAATAGAGGGAAGATTTTCCTGAATGTGATCCTTCCCATCACTGATACTTGTGCTGCTGTCTAATTCTTTATGACTTTAAAGCCAAAAAACACCATGATATGTGCTTGAAATGATTTACCAAGGACTCCTAAAACCTCAAGTCACTACTCCTGGACTTTTTCATTAAGTCTGGGCTTACACTGAACATGTGCCATTTCAACAAAACTGAAAATTGATGCACAACTTAGTTACACTTTTGAAAGCAAATCTGAAATGTCTTTCCCTTTGTTCCTCCACTCTTTCTCGATCTTTCCATCCACATATTTCTCAATCCAGTTATTTCTTCTATATTGTGTCCACCACTTTTCTTAAGTGATGAGTATTTACACATGAACAGACTCAGACACCAGACTGTTAGACGTCACAGAAGATTCAGAAACGAAGACACACAATCCAAAATCTTAAACTTTCTATGAGGAGCATCTTAGTAGGGTGTCAGGTTACACAAGGAATGATAGAAACTGAGGATTTACTTAGAGTCTTGTAGGAAAAGACAGAGCAGGTAAATGGGCTTCCTAGTGTTCAGGATTCCTAAATTCATCAATGGGGAAACAAGCCTCAGTTGCTTTATATTGATGTACCTAGGCAAGATTTTGAACATAAGAAATGTTGAGCTGCTACAGAACTTAATTTCTGGCTAAATAAGATTGATATACACATCTTATCTAACTGGAGTTATCTTAGGGACCATTAGAAGTACTGAAGTGAAACTTAGGGAGCTAGATATGAAAATCACATATTCTATTTACATTAATAAATCTTAATTTCACATATGTATATATAAAGTGGATATTCATTTATGACTTTTCTCCTCATCCCTTCTTACTTAGTGTTTTTTTCAAATCAAGATAAAAGAATACAGATTAAAATACTAAGTCTGCTTTGTCTCCACACATCCAAATATCCAATATATTTATTTAGAATTCTCAGCAGAAGACTTTCATGATAAAAATCAATATCCTTTTAATAATCTAAGACATGACATTGTCAAGAAAGAGCCTATTTGAATAGAAAATAACTTTGACCAGGGAATCATGAAAGAATTAGATATCCATAACAATGGAAAGCTTGCTGGAACCAATGAACAATAAAAAATGCTGTTTATGATTAACAATTTCCTTTAAGAAATAAAAATAACAATGCTTAAATGTGCAAAATGTAAAAAGAGTGGAGAACTCGCTGGACTCACAGGCACAAAAGGTGGCTGTTTCAGGAGGCTATTTGTAAGGGCCAGGATGTAAACACAGAGGATTGGAATGTCTACTGTGCACCAGCACACATTCGTTTACAGCAGACATGTGGTTTGGAAGCATTTTGAGCTTATATGTCTCTTTTCAAAAAAGATGATATGGACCAAAATAATAATAATAATAATAATAATAATAATAATAATAATAATAATAATAATAAAACATAAGGGGCAGCCCATAGAAATGAAAATTGTTCCCAGATTTAAATTAATGGGAATGTCATGGGAATACTGGCCAAATGGGGAAAAACGTCAAGTCCATTTGGAACATATTTTGGAAATATACACATGAAGGAGGATGTTTAATGAAAGTGAAAGGTTCAGCAGCCTAAGACAAAGTTCACATTCATGTCAAGGCTAAAACTGTTCTATTTTCATTACTGCAGCGCCAAGGTAATAACAATGTATATAAACTAGTAATAGATTTCCCTTTAATATGGCAGAAGTCCATTTAAGTCACTTGCAAAATTTCTGAGTGACTAAATATTAATAGCTTTCATAGGGAAAAGGAAGTAGTTTGAGTGGCACTATTCCACTTATTTTGGGGGAAAAAACTATGATAGAAAAATTGAGAATGATTTTAATAAAAGGCAAGTGCTTTCAGGAAACTACATCTGACCTTCATTATATTTAAACTATTATCCACCCCACCACCACAAAAATGTCACACATCACTTGGCCTAGTAGGGAGATTTTGCTACAAGTCATCTTTTCTCTTAATGAATGGAAAAGCTAGTGACCTAGAGCAATAGGTTCTATTATTGCCAAAAATACTTTGTATTAAAAAATGCATGAGGCTTTGAAGAGGTATTTGATCTACATAGAAACCATGATACATCTGAAATACCTTGAAATATCTGCCTCTTCTTTTTTCAGATTCTTTATCAATAATGCTTTTTTTTTAACAAAAATCTCTAGCAAGTCAGGAGTAATAAATAACTCAGACAAAGATGTGGTGCAAAGGTTTAGCTGCATCTCATCTTCTCCCATGTAAGCCATCTCAAGATGTTTATGTACTGGCAAAAAGGGGGAAAATGACATTTCTGTCATGGCAAGTTATCATTTTGTCTGCTCTCTCCACTCCATCTCAGATATCAACAATGAGATAAAAGTAAGCAAAGCTGGATTTCTTTTGCTTAAGACAGTGGTGAATAACAGATAGCAATTTACCACTCAACCTGGTAGTGTTCAAGGCAGACATTATTAGTCAATCACAGTGCTTTGTTTTCTAAGAACTGGCTAAGTGACGGAGAGGAAACGTATTTACTTCCCTCCTCTAAGAGATGACATATTGACATAGTTGTCAAACACAGTGTGGTATCATTTACAACATAGATAAATTATCCACTACATTAGGTATATATGTACATGAGCTTAAATACCTTTCAATTTCACTACTACCTATCAGACCATTGACAAATACATTTTATTTAAAAAACGTCATATTCCCTTTTTTGTTCCAATGACTAATTTTTAGGAACAGATTGTGAACTTCTTCATAATGCACTTTATTATGAGATGAAAATTAATGAAATAGCTAATGAGCAGACAAGTATTAAGAGAAGTGCCAATATGTTAGAGAGCTACTTTTAAATCAGGTAATAAAATCTAGCAACATATATTAACAAATGTTATGTCTGAGGTAAAAATAAATACCCCTGGTTAATTGCTGTTTAACCATAAGTACAATACATTATAAAATGCACCAATCTCTAATAGCTATTACCTAAGATACTGTCAGATAACACCTGAGAAGTTAGTTGAGCCTAGGGTTAGCCTTCTTATTTGATAAATAGGTCTTGTATGACTGATAGTTTCATCTTAAGTAGGGGATCAGTCATGATTGGAAGGAGCACAAGAGGTCTGAGTTTCTTCTGCAGGAGTTCCTCGAGTTCTGCCAGAGAGGCAGCTAATACTCTACCAATGCTGAAAGCCAATTCTGAGGAATTCTGTATGTAATGGCTAAAGCTTAAATTGGGAAAAATCTTAGCAGAAAGGCAATGTCTCAGACAGGCTAAGGAAAACATCTCTAAATCTTCACTGAGAAATTTTCCGATTGGTTCCTAGGTAACTCTCCACTGGAAGCATTTGTGTCTTGGATTTTTAATTCATTTAGGTAGGTAGTAGTGCTTCATAGTCAGCCAGTTCACTGATTAACTGTCTTCATTTGCATTTTTTCAATTATAGGTAAGTAAACCTTGGGGACTCCCATGAAGGCTTAATTACAGTCAACAAATTTTCTAAATATGGCTTAGAGCCATTTTTATTTTTTTTTCTCTACCAGTAAAGGCCAAATAATTTTTGCTCAATCCCAAACAAGAGATTCTTGCTACATTTGAGATGCTTTGCCTCTTGGAAAATTAAGAGTGATCAGGCCTCAGGCACCTAAGAATTCTCCATCTTTTCTTGACTTTTGTCTTTCCAACTCTCTACATCATCCCACCCTTTAGGTCTCATGGCCTATTTATCTCTAAATTGTTTGCTTCTATATGACAGCAGAACTCGTAAGGAAATAGATCCATCAGGTGAAGGAATGACCTATGCATTTTCACACACACACTGTGACAGAGTTATCATGGACAGAGTGTCAGCTTTCGTGTTATCACATAAGTATACTGCATTTTCACTCTTGAGTGTGTCATTTCTGACTATATATATCAGCATGGTTTACCATGTAAACTTGATGTCTTATAGCTACTCCTCAAAGGATTAAGACTTTTTTTCTTCCCTATAGAAAACATCATTACTTTCACTAACCGTTTTCCCAGTGAACCCACTTCCTGAGTTTCATGATAATGAAGCAATAGAAAAGAAATCTTCCTCCAATGAGTTGAAGGTCCAAAGGGATTGATCACTAGCTACATGTTCTTAAATGAGCTTCAAAATGCAGTTCTGCTTGAAAATCTTTGTCTTTAATGCACAGGAATATTTACTATAGCATTGTTTGAACTAGAAAAAAGCAAATATTTACAGCCACACTGACTGGATAAAACAACCAATCACATGACTAGTTCGTTACAATGAGAGACACATGGAAAAATAGCAATAATAAACTGTTAGGTGCTACTGACCACAGTAGAGAATCCTCTAGTGCTTTCCTAGGTTTCCAAGTGCTAAATGCGAAAATACCCTGAGTTAAAGGACTTGCCATGTACCAGGTCCTCAGCTCTATCTCTGGCTCTTATTATTATGGTGACTAAATATTTTGACACCTATTTCAGTTTTTCTAACTACAACTTCTCCAGGACCAACCTTCCAATTAATACTTTGGATGCTTAATTTTTTTTTTCTGCTTTTCCCGTCACTGTCTTCACCTTAACTAGCCATTATTGGCAGAATCTTATACTTTTCATGGATAAGGCATAGAAAAAAGTTCAGAAAAGGAAAATAGAAAACATGAGAGTGTCTGAATACTTTTTTTCACTATTAAATTCTTCAGAATACAGGATGAATCAAGAGTTGATATAGAAAATATTGGAATTCTTAGGTAAAACTTTGATGCCCAAATATCTAGCAGCACTTAGGGTTTGGTAGTGACTTGAAGATGGATCTACTGGGAGGTGGTGAGAATCCAATCTAGCAAAGAAACAAACTTTTACAAATCAAATTTTGGAAACATTAAAAGAAATAATCAATATCCAATATAAATACAATCATCTTTTTGTTTATATTTAAAATATAAAACATATTTCATTTATATACATATATATATGATATTACTTATAGTAATGTCTTCTATAAAACAGAAAAAAAGTAACGGATTATTTAATTCTTTCCTCAGCTTATTAAGAGCCATTTGTCCTTACCTCAGTGAAGACCATCAAGATATGGCTTATCTCCATTAAAGCATAAAATATTGGGTTCCCAGTTCCTTTCCTAAATTAATAAATCTATTTTGCTACAAAGTAGGTTACAAATGTGTAACTATTCATCATTACTTATTGACCATTTGACCTAGCACCTATCATATCCAGCTGAAAACAACTTTGTCTTAGTATTATTTAAGGGAACTTGATAATCATATCAAATTAAGTCTCATGAATATCTTTCTATCATTATTTCCTACTGGTAGCATTTATTATATTAACCAAATAAGGTAGGAAAGATAAAATAACAAGGGAATGTGTAAAAAATATTTTTTAATCCAAGATTATTAACAGTCAAAATTTGGAAACTACATCTAGTCAGCCTGTACTAATCAGGAGCAAGGATAATTGGTAAACATCACCCCCAATTCCCTTATGGGAAACGGCCATTTAGAGTTCCCATGTATAATGGACAGTCTCAGACTTCCTCTACTGTATGCTCTGTAGGACTTCTGTCCATACAAGTAATATTGCAAGGCAGTCTCTGCTGGATTCATGTCAGCTGTGTAATTGCAATTAAGGAAGGCCTCCTTATTTGTGGTTTTGCTATCAGTTTCAGTGATCCAAAGACAGTCTTGGACTGGAATTACTAAACAGGCTCTTCCAGAAATAAAACAACTTAAGTTTTAAATTGTGCATCATTCTTAGTAGTATGATGAAATCTTGTACCATTTCTTTTCTCAGTATGTGAATAAAACCTTTGTTCAGTGTGTATCCAAAAATAGTCACTTCAGAGCTGAGACTGATGACTATATCATATAGAGATCTTTGTGCTCACAGTTTCAGGTATCCGCTTGGGGCATCTCCCCTGTCATTAATTGGGTATATATTACTACAGTATATTAATTATCATTTTTATCATAATAATCTTCACACACAATTCATTAATAACGATCTTATATAAAATACAGAATACTGAAGTTAAATGTTAGACACATCTATAGCTATAAGAAATAATTCAGTACATTAACCCAAAGTTTCAAATCTTTTTTCATTATAGAAATGAGAATTAAGACAAAAAGAAAGTTCCATTATTCAAGTGTTCATAAGAGGCCCTTGGTATAATGCATAGTTTAATACCCAGTAATTTTAATTAAATTAGTTTTAAATTCAAGCAGCTGATGCATAGCTTTTATACTGAATACATTTTTCTTTTTACTTTGAGTAGACACAAAAAAATTGCCTACAAGCATATGCCCTCATCATGGTCACAGATTTTCCACTGTGAACTGTCACCCCGGTAACTTCTATGCAACTTCCGTATGCAACTGCCATAGATTTGAATATGGGTTTCACCTTGACCCAGGAATACCAATCAGTGGGTTGTAATCATTAATTCACTTCATTTCCAAATGGATTCTACTTCAGTTTCTTGAGTTATCTTTTAAAAGATCCTTTGGCATTTAGAGACTCATTTAATCTTTTGGAGACCTTTTCTTATTGACTTTTTCCCATTTTCTAAAGCTGGTAGGAGCTTTATGAATCACTCCGCCACTCCCAAAAGCCCACTCCTCCCACAGACCTCTCCCTCTCAGTCAGCAGGAGAGAGAATTCCTTCCCCTCTCCGTACCACTTAAAAATAGCACCCTCAGTCTTGTGCTGCACTTTGCTCTCTCAATTAGCATCTCAATTTACATCCTCTCCTCTCTTTACTTTAGAAGACACTTGCTACTTTACCACATCTCACTTTCTGCCCCTGCTCGCTCACCCCATCCAGCTCCTCAGACATCGCTGCTAGATTGTTTTCATTTTATCCCTAGCCACCAGCCTTGCTTCTAACTCCTTATCTACTCCACTACTCAAACAAAAGCAAGAAGTATCCTCTCAAATGAACTCAGGCTCTAATTTCTCTTATCAACCCTTTCCATTGGCTCTCCATCTCAATCTCCATCACATTTATCATGGTGGTGTCATGATGAAAACTAAACTATGAAGAGTTTCTAAATTTCAGCACACTCCCACCATGGTGGCCTCAGTCTGTTGTCTTCTTTCCCCTAAACATGTTTTCCAGACTCCTGTCAACTAATCCATACTGTATCTTACTTACATTTCCCCACCTGCCTACTATTTCTAGACACCTCCAACAGGGCTTTAATGAATTGTGACATTGCAGACTGGGAATATAAGTGGAAAAACACATACAAATTTAAAACCCAATGAGTAGCCTGGTAAACACTCCTTCTACCCAGTCATCTTCCCATGGAATGATAGCCCAAGGCATGAGTCTGTCAGAAGGGTAGAGAAGATACATAACTGACAAAGTAAACTTGAGCCAAACTGCAATATACATTGATTTAATGACCTCTTCCATCATTGTGCGGAGTGGATTTCAAAGCCAGCTTTCTTTTTTTTTTTTTAATATGTTTTATACATAAAAGATTATCTACTCTACTGAGAGTCCTAATGTTGACCAGGCACTGAGCTGCAGTTGTAAGATGTTGTGTTAGCACCACATATATACTTTCTTATCTTCAAAACAAGTACACATGCATATACCCTTCTCTATATATGAAGAAACAGAAATAGAGAAAATTGAACTTTTTGTGATGGGGATTCATTCCACTGTGACACAGTCTTCTTTGAAGAGGGGAGTCCACTGTAGGGTTCTACAACCCCATTCTCTAGCGTTCTGAGCATAGTGATAATAATGTTGGAGTTAACACACACTGTGAAGCACTCTAATTGTTCACAAGCATGAGTCATATGACCAAGAAGTCATCAGGGTCACACAAAGGAAGCCAAACCACATAAACCTCAGTTTTGTCATCATGATTCATAAAAGATGTTCACTGACAGAGTGG
This sequence comes from Cricetomys ansorgei, assembly GCA_026225945.1. Taxonomy (NCBI): domain Eukaryota; kingdom Metazoa; phylum Chordata; class Mammalia; order Rodentia; family Nesomyidae; genus Cricetomys; species Cricetomys ansorgei. Next base: position 2,702,941 of record JAMJFZ010003624.1, read on the forward strand.
TGAGGACATCATCCTATGGCTCTGATTTTTTTTTCAGCAACGACACCCCCAAAATGAGCCTCTATCTAGTCAAAGACAATTTGATTAACGACAACTTCTAATTTTTCTCATCTATAGATTTCACACATACCACTCCCTGTACCAAACAAGCTATAAAGAGAAAAGACTTAAAATTCTCACTGTTTAAATTTCTACATAGCCTTCTAATTTGTCATCTGGCAGACATCATGAGACAAAATGACACAGTAAGAACTGACCATTATCATCATTACAGCGCCTGATGTGACATTTCCTATATTCCACACTCCATAACTACGCTCCCATTTCATAAAACACAAGATTATCCATGAAAGAAAAAAAATTCTGTGTCATTTACTGCCTATAAAAGGGTAGAGCAGTCACTACTCTAAGTTTCTATTTCTTCAAGTGTAACATGAAATTAATCACAATTTTTTCAAAGGTTGTTATGAGGTATGACTAAGAAAAGAAAGAAACTTAAAATTTTTTTTAAAAGTTTTAAAAAAGTGTGTGGCTATGAATAATTATTATAAAATCTCTCATAACTCTTGAAATAGCTGGATACCACAGTCCCAAGCAAACTGTACAATTGCAGGTATTTCAACAAGTGATTCAAATAACCAGGCATCTTCAGTACTGGCAAGATAAGAAAAAAAAAAACAAAAACATTTTTTGTCCAGAGTTGAGTCTCTACCTTGGCTCTGACTGTGGGGTAGCCTAATTACAATGTCAAGTTTTCATTTTGCAAAACTCAGAAAATATTGTGTTCAGAGGAAACCACACAGAAAACCTGCTTTAAGGTGTGGAAAAGAGATGGACAAATTCTAAGAATAAATTGAAGGGAGGTCATGCCTACCGCATGAGCTAGCAACTCATCTATTAATCTGTCTTTCATGACTCCGTGTCAACTACGCTGCTTTTCTTGCTCCAATCAGATGAAGACCTATTTATTTGAAGTTTTGTATTCCAAAGATTTGTGGGTCTTGTCTCCATAGCTAGTATTCTAGCTCCTTAAATACAGGTACCTTCTTGCCCCTTACTAGTTTGTTCTCCCATGGGCTCCCAACACATGAAGTACATTGAGGTTAGATGTTGGTGATACTGGGAGAAGTGACAGTGAGCTCAGTGATAGCTTCATAGATCAAATTCATACTTTAAACTGAAGTATGATATGTACCTGTTGGAAACTGAAAATTGATGAGTATTTCTCTTTGCTGAGTTATACATTTTAAGAGATATTTCCCCAATTTAGTATATTCCCCCATGACTCAACCTATTAGAGCTTTCTTACATTAATCCTAATTAAAACAACAACAATAACAAATAAACAAACAAAAACTAATGCTGACTTTACCTTTACCTTCTTATCAGTAGGGAAAAGGAAACTTAAGAAGAACGTACAAAACACAGTTTTATCTGAGATGCAGGTGCTGCACTTTGTCCTTGTGAGTGGTGCATTTAGCAAGGTACCACAGTTCCAAATGCCTTGAACTAACAGAAGACATAAAAGGCGTCTAAGGAGGTTCACTTTAGAAGCCAGGATGCTTCTTCATACTGGTGCTTGGCAAAGCTTGGCCTAGTTTGGAAACCTTCTGGTTTTGCTCTCCTGCAGTGAATGTACTTTATTGAAAATGTAGCAAAAACACCCAGGGGTTTCCTTCCCCTAAAGCTGGAAATATTTTTGGCCCAACAAAGACCTTTATGGATGGACAACAAATTGTCTGTACCCTCTCAAAAGAGACTGAGGAACTCAAAAACTTTCATAATTCACAGGGAGGGAACGGAATCCTCAAAGGATAGGAAATGCATAACAGTATTGCCAAAAATCAGAGAAAAATATATCTGTTTCTGTTGAAAGGAAGTTTGAAAGCTGGGAAATTACAAAACTTATTTGGGGGAAAAATGCTACTTTAATTTTAAGACATCAACAACTGTTAGCCAAGGAACAAAGACAAACATTAAAGGGTTGAAGGTTAATTTTAGCATGGGCAGCATGTTACATATAATATTGACATGAAAGTTTCTCAGAGGCACAGTACTTTTCTTAGATTTCCTGTGATTCTAGCCTTGACAAATTTAAATTGCCTATCTAGGTATTACGAGATTTAAGGTTCTCTCATTTTTTCCTAGGAGACAAAAAATGTCAAGGCAATAGCTCTGTGTATATCGTTGGTACATCACTGAACATCTGTTATATCTGGGGTTCCACCTGCAGGAGCACTCTGACTTTGTTACAGTTCTTAACTATGAAATATATTTAGTCCTTAACCATTACTCCCGTGGTTTCAAGATTTACCTGATATAAACATACTATAGAATTTGCAGATTATAAATATTCCATAAAAAATACCATTAGGAATTTTAATTTCAACATTATCATTAGCCTAATGTGCTAGATATTTTTGAAAAATAATGTTTTAAGGGAGGAAACTAGTCTATCACTTCCCCTTTTTCCTTTCATCTTAAAAATATATTTATCTGTTCCCAGAAGATCAAGATTTCAAAGTGTGCAGAATGAACAAAATGCTACAATAATGCAATTGTTTTCACAGAAATTTAAAAATTAAATAAATTATCTGTATCAGGGCATTGAAGAATAGAAACTTGCAAGTTTTTAAATGTCATGAACACGGTGGAATTATTTTAATCTCCTTGTTTATACAAAGTAAGAAATTTAAGTCATTTTACCTTGCTTAAAATTTTCCCCCAATATTCACCCCAATATTCTCATTGAAACACTTAATTGTCTTTGAGAACAGGAAGTACTGAATCTGTAAGTCAGGAGGTTCTGGTACAACTAGGAAGGAAACAAGAAGATAATGCATAATACAGGACAGCTCTGATAGGTCCTTAACAATCTTTCTTTTAGTAAAGTACATCTCCATGCCCCTGTGCCAGACTAATACCAAAGGGGTTGAAAGTGAATCTTGAAGCACAGTATCTGACATCTTTTTCCTTTCTGAAGGGAAGAAATACAAAACTTGTTCTAAAATCTCAAAGGGTATGTAAATTCTGAGCAAAATGTCAAGATGGCAACTAGCTCTGATTCTCTTCAGAGCCAATTGTGTTGACCCCAATACACACAAATGTCATTGACTTGGTATGAGTAATTGCTGTAAACATGTACAGGGGAGAGTTCATAGAGAGTGATAAACATTCTACAATGGGAAATCACAACAAACCTCACAAAAAGGGTTATCTGGACTACTCAAGACTTGTCAAAGTGGAACAAAATAATAGTCTCCCTACTTGGGAGTCTCAGACTGCCTTTATATCTGAGGAGGGTTTCACCTTAGCCCATAAGGTTGTCCTCTCTCTTCTTTCTAGAGTCCAAACTGATCTGTTTCGGGAAACTTTAGGAATCAGATACTGATCCCAAGTTGTTTTTCAAACTTCAGTTTCAGAATGGTAGGAACAAGAATATGAGCGTCTCCTGCTTTGATAGCTAATGTGTTGCGCTTCCATAGTCTCAAATGTGAGAATCAATACTTTCCTCCTTCACAGAGTCATTGTTTCCCCTGATTTCATCCATCACCTTCTATGTGATTCCTCCAAATTCCCAATGGTGCACCACCGCTATCTCTATGAGGCAGAGCCTTGGGCTGGTTGCTCAGCACCCTGAATGTACAAAATCTTGGCTGGGGCAGACACAAATAAAGGAAAGAAGTGGGCACCTATGCCATCAAAAACGCTGTAGCATTTCTTGAGAAAGAACAAAAGTGGGGTGTTTCTCAAGTGTCCCTTCTCCTGTCTTTGAACACTTCCCTAGCTTCCTGCACAGACTGATGGGTGTAGGATAACAGCTGTTATACATGAAGGGAAAATAGAGAAGAAATTTAACACTTCCAAGTGATTGTTGATTTAAACAAAGTTATGCCAATAATATTTTAATATCAACCATCTAGGTCACCTTTCAGCAGGAATTTAAGATTAGAATGTTAATGTGTACATTTTTCAAGCACTTTTATTTAAAATCAGCAAATATATCTATCAATATTATTCCAGAAACAAATATTTCTCTGAAATGTTCTTTCTTTTCTATTTCTTCTCAATATTCTCTTCTTTCCCCCCACGCCCCATCTCATATACCAGATAGGTATCTGGCATACACTTCTTACACAACTTTGGAGATTTAGAGTCACTTAGCTTTGCTCTTCATTAACACTTCATGTTGGGATGTAACAAACAAAATATGAAAGACCATCTCTAGAATATCTTTACAGTTCTACTCTCTTCCTGGAGGTTCTTCATTTACTAATTCCTTAGACTTTGCAAGCATCATTCTTATAACATTTTTCCTTGTATTTAGCCAAAGTTTAAATGGACTATTTAGTGGATAGTCTTATATTACCACTTCAGTTTGAATGTGAAATGTTCCTTTGAGACTCATGAGTTACTGTTTTGAGTTGATCCCTTAATGGATTCATATTATGGTGGCATTATTTGAAAGTGATAGGTTTTGGTAGAAGAAAGCCCCAGGGACTTGTTGGAGAAGCTGTATCATGCTCTTAAGATGAGCAGCTTTTGCCATATGCTTCTACTGCCATAATCTTCTGCCTCAACTGGGGTCCACAAACAGTGTTAAGAAACCATGGCTGAACCATTGGAAATGATGGGCCAAAACAAGTAAGTCCACCCTTAAACTGGCCTTTCAAGGTATTTTATTTGTAGCAATGAAAATCTAACTAATGAAGTTACCTTTAACTATCTGAGTTTTCCTAAATGCTTAACTCCTAATGTTCAATTTTTCCCCCTGTGAAATGTGTTCCAAGAACAGAAAGATGAGTCACTTTGTTACTTTGCAGATTTTTAAACAGAGGTGTGAAAATGAATCACCTGGTGTGTGTTAAGAAGTCGGTAGTTAATTAGATATTCCAAGATCCTACTCTCTATCATCTTTATTCAAGAAGTCTGCAGTTTATCCCATGTTCTGCATTTTCATCAACTCCTCCTACCCCTATGCTGGACTTTTCAGGCAGATGTTTTGGTTATCAAAAAATAAATATAAAAGAATATTAACTGAACAACAGAAGTAATAATAATTTTAAAAAAAACATCTACCATTCTCTGACATTTTCAGGTCATCCTAAAATGTACATGTATGTGAATACCATGATTTTTTTCTGTTTTTCTCTTCTGGGATACTATACTTTCTCTTCTCCCTGAAAAACTTATCCCTTGAAGGTTCATTATTTGTAAAGAATATATATATATGTATATATGTGTGTAATATATATATGTGTCTGTGTGTGTGTGTGTGTGTGTGTGTGTGTAAAGCATACATATGTGTTGTGATGCTTTCTTTTGACTCCTTTTCCTTTTCTACATGAATTTTCAAACTGCTTTGTATTATATTTCTTTCAAGGAGATTAATGTATCGTTGTTACTCCTTTCAGGTATCTGTCTTCCATGATAATTTCATCTTCCACGATAATTTCATCTATGTATCTATACTACATCAAACAATAGATATCATATTATATTAAGTATTGATAAGCTATAGATATTATTATTACTAAAATAATCTAGAAGTATTTTTGCATGGACCTGGTGAGTGAGAGAGAACAACACCAACTTTCTCTTGGGACAACTATTTCTAATATCACCATCACCTTTTAATGATCTATAATGTCTTTGAAAAACAACTTGTTTCATTTGAACTTCTTATTGAAAAATCAGTTTCAACAGACTTGGGGGGGGATGTTGGGAAACTGCTTTGATCATGAAACTTCAGCATTCTCACATAGTCAAGTTCAGCCTGTGAAAAAATGATTTACTAAGATAATAAAATCTAAAAGGTAATTTTGATGTCACATTAAGAATCTAAAAAGCATTTCACAGAATGATGTGAACCAAATCCTTATTTAATTACAAAGCCCTGAGAATCTGGGAAGGGGCTAAGCTACAGGGTAGTTCTATTCATGGAAATCTTGTCTGTTAGAAAGGTCAAAATAGTAGCTGGGACAGATTTAGATGAAAAGAAAGTGAAGCAGAGTACACACTGCAAATCATCACCGAGTCTACATTAGAGAGGCTTTTGGATAAGTTCTTGTTTGTCCGTATGTATAAATCAGTCCTAAATCAATAACCTCTTCCCAAGTATATCATAGAAGAGACTTACATAATGACATCCAGTTTTCCTTAGTACTTAAACTATATCAACTGTGGCTTTTCTAGGCAGAGAATCTGACATGCTTCTTTCTTCATACATAGAGAATACTTCTTATTCCCTTTCCAAAATATCCTTATTACACAGATTCTCATTGGCTTGTGGACATTTCCATCACAATCTAACACTTCTAAACCTGCAAAGGATGTTCTAGGAAAATGTGCTCCTTTTCATTTTCACTAGAGAACTGCTTAGCTTTGGGGGCTAGTCTTTTTCCCTTCAATTCTCTTCCACAGATGTGACTGAGCTTTGCCACATGACATTCCGTGTAACTGAGAAAATGGCTATCTAGTATTATCTTCATAGAACACAATAGCAGTTCATTCATTTGTGGGATTCTAAATAAGTACAGTGTGTTGCAAACTAAGATTAAGTTAGAAAAGACTTGGGAAAAGTACAAGGCTATTAGTAGGGCCTTTAATTTTGATATACAACATGTCTGAATACAGCATATTCTCATATTCATTAACATTTCTTTGATCTTCAAGATCTACATTCTTCTCTGGCATCCTCATGTACAACAATTGAAATCTATATTTCTCTTCCAAGACTATGAAGGGTAATGACCTCCACTTTTCACAAAGTCATTTCATAGCACTTTATTCTATGAGATTGTTGTTCCCCCACAAACAAGTTTACAATCGAAAGGTAGTTCCTGAGATATCACAGGAAATTTATATTATTATTAGGAAACAATTCACTCTATAATCTAAATTTGGTGTTTAGTTTAGGAGAACATGGGGATATTGCTTAGTAACTTGAGCATTTACTATGAAAGTTTTCAAGTTGTCACTTGGCAAGTGTTTAGAATTTCCAAGAGTTGTATTTTCCTCAAGGTCTAGGTGAACATTTTTTTAATCTCCTATATAGCTCATAGCTTAGTACTCACTAATTCTCTACTCATCAATATTTATCCATAACATATGGGTGTTCATAAAATATTGCAAAGGTACCTTGAGATTCAGAGTCTCCAATGAGATCTAGTAGATACATATATTTTTAATGCCCAACAATTTTTTCTATCAATAAAAACATAAAAGTATTGAGTTCTAAATAAATCGCTCATTCAAAACAGCACAGCCACTTATCATGGTACTGTTTCTCCTTACATTTCAGTTTATTCAGAACTAAGTGGGTTAGAAAGAACAAGTTAATCAAATGATGGTTACATGCCAAAGAACATGGAGTATATATTTTAAAACCTATTTTTGAATGAACTTTTTTAAGGATTGAATATATATTGAATATAAAAACTGTATTTCTTCAAGTATTCAGTCCTTCTTTAGGCTACTATTTGTTCAAAAATCATAAATGTGTGTGTGTATGTCAATGTATGTATAAATCTAGATAGATAGATAGATACAGATATAGATATGGTTACATCCTTTTATCTACTTTATAGATAAGAAATGCAAATTCCCAAAAGATCTAAATCATTAACTTTGGGTAACTCTAACCAGTCAATGACAGAAGTGGAACAATTACAGATCTCAATCAACTATAACTGCTGTTATAATCCACAATCTCCTTTAGAGTATATTAAAAGTGTACATTTATAAATTGTAACTTTAATACATATAAAATACGTTAAAGAACACTGAACACCACTATAGATGGAACATGCACATGAAAATCCACAGGTGCATGCATGACACATTCCATGATAGACTCTCTGAGTTTGCACAAGCGTACAACACAACCACTCTTAACTCACGAAGTTTAAAGATGATTGTGTTCCAAGAGTTTGGAAAATATTGCCATTTCTTACCTGGCAGCTGTGTTAAAGGTTGATAAAAGACATTAACAACTTGAGCTATGAGTAGACATCACATTTTTCTAGCACTGAAAAATTGTTCCTACCTGAGATTTAGGGATATAATGCTTTTAATGAGAGGTAGATCATAGATTTGATGGGCATAAGCAAACACAAACATGTAACACTTTCAGCATTCACATGAGCATGGTACCATCAGCTTGAATGCTGGTGATGACTATCCAAATATTCCTGTTGGCCGACATGGCCCTACTTCTCTTCACCAGGTCCCATAGTTCCAAAACTGTAGTCAGTCCTATGGGCTAGAAATCTAGGTAGGAAATTAATTCTAGAAACAGCACCCCAAAAGGCCCCAAATTCTGGGCATCAAACTGGTTCAGTGCTTGATAAGATAATAAAGGTCTACAAATCTGGTATAAGTACAGGCTCTACACAAAACAGAAAACAATGAAAACTAGTGGTGAGGACTATATCTTTTTAGCATTGAGTATATGCTCTGTCATAGAGTGCTTTCTGAGCAACCAGAAAGCCTTGGGGTCAATCCACAGCATCACAAAAGTTGTGGTGATGTACGTCTATAAGCCCAGCACTCAGGAGATGGGGATCAGAAATTCAAGATTATTCTTAGCTACATAACTACTTTGAGGACACCCTGAGATATATGAGACTTTGTTTCAAAAAACAAAGCAAAACTGAGTAGATCTCCATTTAAACTGTCCCTACTTCCACCACCACCAATGTGCATAATTAAATGCTTAATTAAGACTCCATATTTAAAAAAATAAATTATAGACTCTTTTGATATTTTAAAATCGACAGAATCCATATCTAACATGTCCATCTCATCCCAAGAGGGCCTCATGTTCTAATGTTAAAAAAAAAAAAATCCATCCTAGTCCTTTCACATCTCTTAAAAGGTGTAACTTCATTCACGAGCCCCCTTTGCCCTCTCAGACAGAAGCCTCCAGCTCCAGCATTTTAATAAGAACCCAGGAGAGAACAAGGAAAGAAGCCAAGAGAAAGGTTCAGTTCACTTCATTTTTTCTCTCTAAATAGTGAGGCACATAAAGAACTAATCAGCAACAGAAACTCAAAGAACGGCAGCTCTCCACACATTTTAACCACCAAGTGACTCCATAAAACAGCAGTGTTATGACACTCAACAGCAGCAATAACATACAAAAAAGGTTTAGTTGTGATATCTTAAACATTCCATGCCTTAAATTTGCAGCAGTGGTTACTTTTTTTTTTTTTTTTTTTTTTTTTTTGCTAAAAATGTCAGTCTTGTCATGGCATTAGTAAGCTTTCATGTTCTTATACCTAAATGAAATGTATTGAAAAATACAGATTTTTTTCCTTTACTTTTTTGATCCCATGACTTTATGAGTGCTGAATAAGTCTCAGGACCATTGCCAGTAAAGGACATTCCAAGGTCCTGAAATTTTCCTAAATTTATAATAAATTAACAGTAATAATAATAATTATTATTATAATTATAATTATAATAATAAGCACATCCTCTAACTAGCTATCTTCAGGGGCATGCTCAGAGATTGCAGGATGGATTCATTGCACATTACACACATGCAATAAATTTCAGTCCAGATGATTCAGTCCCAATGGGAAGAAAGACTGAAAAGTAATGACAACACCATGTGTACTTCTCAAGTTCAGATCACAGCTGAAGTTTATCTTTGCTCTAAGATACCTAACTCTTGTCAAAAACACACAAATAGGGCCTGTGCCCAAAGTTGATTAAGTAAAGAAGGCTTCAGCTTGCATATGTTTAGCTCACCCCCACTCCCACCCTGCTCTTGAGAATTAATAATTATAGCAAGAGATATTAGATTATAAAGTGAAGTTACTTACCATGGAGGAGTCACTGCTTCCACTCCCGACTGGAGCTCCCTCAGCACAGGTTGGGAGGTGGGTAGAAAGTTGACTAGCCCTGCCCCCATCTATGACATCACAATCTACCTCATAAAAGGTAGTGAAAGTGCTCTGAACTCCTGTCTGATTTCCGAGAGATACAGAAAAGAGAAAGTGAGAGAGAGAGCAAGAGAAAAAAAAACCCGTATCCTACTTGGGAGGGAATTGGGGAAGTGGAAGAGGGATCAGGGAATTACCTAGAAGAAAGAAGTTATGAAGGAATTAGGTGCTGAAAGAGATATGTGCTGGCCTTCTTCATATTAAGCAGCCAGGTCATTCAGATTCCTCTTAAGGTGTCCAACAGACAAAGGGACCATGTGGGAGAAGGATGAAGAAGTACCCTTCCATGCCAAGCATACTCAGGGATAGTTATGTGGATTCAAAAGGAAATACTCCTATTTAATGATTGAACATTACCAAGAAAGAAAGCAAGGCTCTATGTAGCTCTTAAAATCTGGAACAAAATGGGGTTCCAGATACCTTGCTTGGAGGATCCAGTGTCCTACTATGTGAACTTGATCGAGCTCTTGACCTTTAGACATAAATAACCCAGCATGTGGTATGAAAGGGATACTTACCTCATTCATTCACTGTTGTAACTGCAATTCTTTACTATTGTTTTTTGGAACCCAATGATGGGTTATGTGAATGGCACGATTGAAAAGATAAGCCAATAACCAATGCCCATTCCTACCTTTAGAATTAATTCTTGAATTTTCTCAATATATGCTTTTCTGAAGATGTTGGTTTTTGTTGTTCTTTGATTTTAGAAAAGGTTTTCATATGAACCAATTATATTATGTGTCTTCACTGTGCCCATAAAGGCCATTTTTAAAATTCCAGAAAAGTCAAATGTAAGATTCTGATAGTCCCCCAAAACCCTGTACTTTAATGTGACCCAGAAGCTCTGGCCTAATGAAACATTCTTGGAGTTAACAACTCAAGTCTTATTGGCAGAACTTTCATATCTGATCCAGTTTTAGCTCAGTCAAGGTGCAGCAATGTATAAGAGAACCCTGATGGCTTTTCTCAAGTGACTTAGAAATAAAGACATGTGGAATACAAGTTATGGAGTCAGAACTGTGGTAAAGTAAACAGGTGGTACTGGAGAACAGTTCCTGTTTTCACATAGAAGGCAGAGCTACTTCTGTCTAATGGAATACATCAAAAGCAACACCATCTCTTTGCACAGAAAATATGTTAGCAAAAAGAATCACAATGGTTATCTCGGCATTGCCAAAGTTTGTTTGCATATGCACAGAAACAAAACATCAAATGTGTGGATTTTTGATTTTTTAAATCAATGTAATTTAATTTCTAATTCTGTTGTTATTTACCAAATATAAGTGTCTTACAATAATTACAATGTAAAATTATGCAAAATTGGCAGGTTTGGGGACAGTTTGAAACACAGAAGTTACTAAATTCAAATTAATGATAGATTTAGAAACATCGCTTCCATTCTCTGCTTCAAAGTGAATATTGGAGGCATTGAAAGAATGTCTTTAATGAACTCAAGATGACAACAAAGAAAAAATTATCAAGTGCATCTGCAGAAGGACATTTTCCTGCATCTAACAGTCTCCCTGTGTTAAAGAAAGCAAAGTAACTCTACATGTATTTTTCTTGACGTATTGCTGTATTTCCATTTTATGTAGGTCTATGCATAAATTCAAATTCAGCATATGAAAGCATTTATTTATGAGATCTTGAAACTAATGACCCAATGAAGTTATACTTTCAGTTTTTACATACTGAATCATTGATTAATTGGCTTATCTTTGTAATTTTAAATAATTAATAATTTTAGATGTGCCATTGATTTTAGATAATAAGCATTGCCAGATTTTTTCTATTGTAGACAATATGCTAGTCAACTGTAGCTATTATTTTCAAAGATCATTCTGAAATCTTAGGAACTTGAGAGTCTTCTTACATGTTTTAAAAATGTAAAGGTCATAAGGATTAATGATGCAATTGACCATTTTCAGACTTTCAACTATGCAATAAAGAAGTTATACTTCTACACCACTACAATAAAAGAAAAAAATGAGTTAAGTGATTTTTAAATATGGAAATAGAACGTACTGAATTTGGACCACGGTCTGTATTTTTTTTAACTGACTATTGATAATTGGGAAATGAAATACAACTTCAGGAACCCAATGCAAAACTAGGCTGCATCAAAAAGATGCGCAGTATTACACTGTGCTGAACTTTAGGGTGAATTTGGTGTGGCTGATAGTGAAAATTCCTGTAGTGATGATACCAGTTAAAACAAGACAGCTTGCTCTGATGAAGGATGCAATCCAAAGATCTAGACCCTTGACAACATTCACACAATCTAAGTTTGAATTAACCTAAGAATTTCCTGAATGCTTTCCATGATATTAAAACAAATGGGTAAGAAATCTCTTGAGGATAAGATGTAAAGTGATTTTAAGATGTCAGATAGCAGTTTCCATTGTTATAGTTACTATGTTCATCTGGCAAAAGACGTATAGGGTGACTTTTAATTTCTTTGCATTAATGAATCTGACTTAATTTATGATACAAGAGATTGAAAAGAGACCAGTGGAATGATAGCATTTTTTTTGAGAATCATATGCAGATGCATTACAAATTAATTGAACATGCAAAACATGACCAGGCCAGGGCCACACAACTTGAAGACTGTGTTGTTATTGAAGAAAAGTACCTCAAGGAGAGAAGTCTCAATAAACAATCATAGAGGCAGATCTGTTTGAATCAGAAGTTCCGAGATGAAGGCATAAATGTTTGGTTTGTTCGATTCATGATACTCCCTTATACATAGAAATTAGAGTGAAAAGAATGGAAACTTCTTTTAAAGTAACTCTGACTAGAGAACCAGTCCATGATAGTCACTCCCAGTTGCAAAATAGATTTGCCAAAGAAAATAGATAAACAAAGTTAAGACATAGGCCGTACAAATTTGACAGAACATCTAACCCCAGTTCCAGTCAACTTCATTATCAACAAGGCATCTGCATAGATAAAGTTATTCAAAGAAAAGTAATAGAATAAGATAAGTATTGATGATGAGAGGAAAGATTAAAAGTCTAAATTAAGAAAGCTTACCTTCTAGAAAATAGGATTAAGATGAAGGATTTGAAATACATTTATTGCCTAAAAGGAGCGTGATGGTTCAAGATTAGAGTAAGATGATGTGTTCTGAAGCAGTTCAAGAAATCTGAAATAAGAAAACTCCATATTGCCCATCCAGAAGCCTTTCCTATTTATAAGATACATGGACCATAATGTGTCACATATTTCTCTTCTAAGGGCTGTGATCAAAGCCACATTTTGTAAATCATTTAAATTACACTGGAGAAACACTTGACAAAATAATCTAAAGGGACAGAATATAGACAACAGTACGTGAAACACACTGTCATTTCCAGAATGCAAGAGAACAGTAAAGAAACAAGAGGCAGCCATTAGAAGAGCACTGCCGTTCCAGCGGAGAATACCAAACATCCCATTAAACTGAGAAACTGCATAGAAAAAGAGATATAGTCTAATAAAGGGTACATAGTCTAATAAAAACACAATAGAAAGAAAATATCCTCCATGGTAATTATTTGCTAGTAAGACTAAGAAGCTTCATATGACTTGATTCAACTCCTATACTGTCCACTATATTTCACACAGTAAAACTGTGAGAGAATCAATGGATGTTGAGTTCAAGGAATCAGGAACTCTACCACATTGGATGAGTGCAGTTCTATGAATTCCTGATTGTCTGTCTGTTACTGGAAATTAGGATTACCTTGACATGTGTTCAGTATGAAAGCCATCCCATCTACAGGATCATATATTTCACTAACAGCAGTCACACTGATCTTCAGGACCTAAGAAAGCTTCCCTCTGAAATGTGGCTTCCCAGTAAGATTTTCAACTCTAAATCATGAAGATGTGCACAGTGATCCTGCTTAGAAAAATACTGCTCTCAGGAATTTACAAGATCTAGAACTGAAAAGAGCCCAATCAATCAGCTTTGCTATGTTCTCGGGCATGTTTGATAATTGAAAAATATACACAAAATTAACGATGGAATCTCTAGATCACCTTTAGTATATGTCTTACTATTGAGTCTTTCTATTGTATCTATTTAATATTTTTATCAACTTTCCTTACATTGTATATCTTTCTTTCAATATTCTTCCTTCCACCTAGAAGATTTTCTGGGGGCAAATCAAAATATAAATGAGAAAAAAGTACCATAGATTAGCAAACAATGTACAGACTAGTGATAAACATTTTGCTAGCACTGGTGGGTCCTCTAATAAAGGGAAAAAAGAAAGCCGGGACTGTATTTCTATGTATTTTATTCACTGAATGCTTTGACCTCTCAAAATTATTTGGTTCATGGTCAGGGAGCACGTATATATGAAATGGCTCTTACGTTTCAAAATTGCTCAAAAGATTCCCTTTACAGCACTCATCTAAGCATTACTTCAAGTTATTTTTCTGTGCTAGACACCAAAACCCAGAGCACTGAGCTTGCTAGGCAAATGCTCTACCACTGAGCAAAATCCTTGAAATATTTATAATAATGAAGATCTTGGGATGGAACTTTAAAAAGCTGTCGTACGTGAAACTGTCTTCAAGATTATAATATTCCTTACATTAACAGTTTACAAGTTAATACTACTTCTATAAGCTTGCCTAAGTTTTACAGGTACTTCAAGATATAGCCAATTACCTCCCCTCATTCAGGTACCTCCCATGTATACAGTTTCCAAGTTTATACAAGCTATTATTATTAATTGGTTGACAAATAATTCTCAGAATATCAACTGAAATCTAAGGCATTAGTTGATAATAGATTAAGGTGTTAATTATTTGCTTTCCTTTTAATTAGAGGCTTGCAACTTGCAAAATGTCTAAGACTCAAAGAAGTAACTGCTGATGCTGATAATTCTGGGATTGATACATCTGTTTAAAGCCATGAACCCTTTCTACTCTTATAAGCAATAAGACCTTTGTAATGACTGCTTTTGACTACTAACTTGAAAAGATCTAGAATCATCTGGGAGATGGGCTCCTGGTCATTCCAGTGGTGGATTTTCTTCATTTTGTTAATTGACCTAGAAAGATCCATTTTAGTTACATACGGGATCATTCCCAGGGCAAGAGACCCAGCATAGCACAACTAGAAAATGTTAGCAGTATCATACATTCTTCCCCTCTGCTTTTCTAGTGTGGGCACACTGTCATCAGCTTATTAAAGTTCCTGTTGCCTTAATTTTCCCAACATGATGCTCTGTGCTCTTGATCTATGATGCTAATAATCTTTTCACCTTAAATTGATTTTCTGGAGGTATTTTAATCCCAACAAATGAAAATGAAAATAATACAGTCCTCAAACTAAACTAAAAATAACTTGTCAGCTCTGTACAAGTTTAGGTGATGCCACCAAGTGAATCTGGTGAGGAGACCAAGCATAACTCAATAATAAACATGTCCGAGTAAAATAGATCATTTACTGGGCTCATGCCCTGGCTTTCTCACAAAAAGCATCTTTTTCTTCTTTTCAAATTAGCACATTGGAACATAGTCTATTCGTATATAGAAAATAAATCAGTATAATCACCCCCTGGTTCCACTCTTTTCAGTGAATTATTCCTTTTATAGGCAAAACAGTAGTTTAAATGAAAAAATGTCCCTAATAGTATTTGACACTTGGTCCACACTTGGTAACACTGTATGGAAAACTTATGGAATCTTTAGAAGATGGGGACTCGTTAGAATTGGAATATTACTGGTGGAGGCTGTGAGGGCTTGTCACTTCACTCTACTTCCTGTTCTTTCTTCCCATATCCTGGTGCCATGCCTTCACCAACATTGTAGACTCTGTCCCCCGGGTTGCATTGCATTATGGTATTTTATTACAGCAACAAAGAAGCAAGTGAGAAAAAATAGAACTGATCCTATTTGTAAGTTGAGAACCCCCAGCATAGAGTACATCACTAAAGAGCCTCTTCTTATAGTGGATAAATGTCCTATCATCATCATCAAGCAGCTCAGGCTGTTTGCATTCAAATAGACAATATACTGGGCAGCTGACACCTCATATCTCTATAATGCTCATTACTTAAGGAGAATTTATTTTTACATATTTTATTAAATTTTGATTCCAAAGTTCTTCAAATATATGTCAGATTACACCACTGGGAGTGTATATATATATATATATATATATATATATATATATATATATATATAACTGAAAATAAGAAAAACAACTTAGCTAATGGTTCTTTGTCCTAGAGAATTTGTGAAAAACTTTAATACCTGAATGCACTGGTATAAATATGAGTTTAAAATAAAATGGAAGAATCAGAATATAAGTGTGCATTGCAGTTTTGCCATTATAACAGACTGTGGGTAAGGCTTTGGGAGAAAATTTACATCATGTGGCAATTCACTTCACCAATAAAATGTGTATTAAGAATTGTTGCTATTTCTTGGCTGATAAGTACGTATTTGATTTTATTACTTATGCACAGTATATGCTCCCCAATCCAGATTTGTTATCTGGAATTTATGTTCTCTTACTCGCTATAGGCATGAACACTGAGACTGTTTGTAGACGAAGTAAGGTAGGTCCTTTAAGCCTGAGTACTTAACGACCCACTGGCTGGAAGGTTGGAATAAAAGTCTTCTAAACTGCTGTGAATTTCTTAAATGCATATTCTTTTATTCAAAAGAAACACAGAAACGTGCTCTAAGTGGAAATAGCTAGCAATTTAGATTCCGACCCCTCCCCCATTACTGCTACAATTTGATCACTGAAAATAATCAAGAATCGACTATAGCTAGAATCAGAGGATATTGTAAAAACTCCAAAAAAGTAGATGCTTAAAGTATGAGTCTGCACAGTTAGATGTAATGGTTGTCCCGAGGACTACTTCATCCCACTACAAAATACTAGGACATTATTTTATGTATTGGGAAGATACAGACTTGCTCAAATAAAATGTCACCCTTATCATATATAGATTATATATATATATCATGTATCAGATATCATATATTGCATCGTTTATTTTCTTTTTTATAAACTGCTTTAGATCAGATCATATACATCAACCAATGAACTATTTATTGTATTTTGAGGGCACAAAAAGGAAATATGAAGTATATGTATGGTTTTTTTTCTGTGTATATATAGATACACATGTATTTTTATTTACATTTTATTGTCAGGATTGATTTAAACATGATTAGTTTATAGTATTTTACATAATATTATTCATCAACCCTAAGGAGTAGTCATTATGCATCTGAATTTTCTAAATGTATAATGTAAAATATGCATAATAAGATGACTTGTAACTGGGCCAGTGAGATGGTCAGCAGATAAACATGCTTACCACACAGGTCTGATGAACTAAGTTCGAATCCCCAGAACCCACTTGAAGGTCTAAGAAAAGAACCAGTTCCACAGAACTGACCTCTGACCATCATGCATTTGCTGTGACACATACACACCACCAGCCCACATAGAGTAATGAAAACTTGAAATTGCTTCCTCACTCTTTATACCTATAGATGAGTGCAGCTCTGAGACCTCATCAGAGATATTACCATGTTCAGTGCACTATGCTACACAATGTATCTCACAACTGAACAAAGAGGAGAGAAAAAGTATCCATGGAGTGCTCAGCCACAAATTACACATCTATGTCACCATCTTCTCTCAAGGCTCAAGGGTCATCTGGGAAGTAAAATTGTGTCTTATGGGCATGGCAGGACCACTGCATTCATGAACTCAGCTGCTGTAGCTGACTCAACAAGCCCTGTTCAAGATCAAGCATGTTAATATTCCAATATGAAAGGGGGAGCATCTCATGATCCCTACCTCTAGGTAGCTCTTCACATGAGGTGGCTTCTGGGATAAGGAGGATTTGTCTTCTTTAAAGACATGGTAGGTTGAATACAGTTTAGTGAATGGCCACATACTCACACATTTATGTGCAACACGAAGTGAATTCAATAGGCTTTTCAAATAAAAATAAAATAAAAAATACAAAACACAAGACCCTGGAAGATGGCTCAGCAGTTAAGAGCATTTACGTTAAGAGGTAAAGTTCCTAGCACCCACATGGCGGCTCACAACTGTAACTACAGTTCCTGTCGATCCAATTTTGGGCCCTAGCCCCCACAAGCACCAAGCACACAGAGGTGCATAGACATTCACATGTATATATAAAATATACATCTTTCTAAAATGTTTCTTTTTTTAAAAACAGGACAAAAACTGGAAAAGGAATGGGGAGGCCAAGAGGAGATCTGGGAGAAGTTAAGGGGAGGGGTTGGTGAATGTGATCAAAATACATTGTATAAAATTCTCAAATAAATAATGCTACAATATTTTTTTAATTCGGGTAATTACTTTATTATGACATTAGAACTCATAATCAACATTTACATTAAAGAAAACAACTTTGTCTCAGGGTTCTGAAGAGTTATCTCAGTTGGTGAAGTGACTCCCTTACAAACATAGCACTTGAGTTCTATGCCCAGCACCACGTGAAATTCCCAGCATTGTGACTTCTTCCTGTAACATAGCACTGGCAGTGAGAGACAGGCCAATCTCTGAAGCTCGTTGGTGGACCATCCAACCTAACCAAATCATTGAACTTCAGTTTCACTGAAAGACACTTTCTCAGAAAATAAAGGTAGAAAGTGACTGAGGAAAGACACCAGTGTTGGCCATTCTCCACATGCATGTACACATGTGTACTAACACCCACTTGCACACCTGTACAAAACTAACATACATATTTGAGTGTGTGCACACCCACTTAAAAAAAGAAAAAAGAATACATGTTGGCTGAACATTCCTGCTACAATGACACAATGCTGTCACCCTTAAAATATTTTTGCCTATACTACACTAGTATGCTATATTATGGTAATGTTCTCCTTCCTTTCTCCTTTTTCTTCTTGCTTTATGCTATTTCTTCCCTTTTATCTTTTATTCCTTTCCCCCAAACTGACTTAAAATTTTAAAAACACTAAATTTAAAAGGCTAGCTCATACTCAACCAGGCTAATCTCTGAAACCCATTTCTTTTTTGCCCTAATATTTCTATCATTCTGTGGATTTAAAAATTTGGGCATTATTTCATTTATAACTAAGTTGAATTCATTGGCTCACAAAGGCATCTACTACCTTGAAATTTCATAAGAACTGTGCCATTAGGCTGTTCAGAATTGTGTAAGCCAACCTAAAAATAGATTGTCAGCTAGAGAACAAGTGCTTCTCAGACAGTAGCTGTGAGAATGTGTCTCCAAAGACATACATCTTGGACTACTTCATTTCCGTAATTTCTTTCAAGACTCAGAGTTTTTTTATACCCATTATCTCCAATGATCAGTTGAGTTTTCCTTCTACACCAACTCAAGTCAAAAGCAAACACAGTAAAACAGGCCAGACCCAGCTTGTCCATATAGAATCACATAAAACATCAATATGCTGACATGGAACGTACAAGTGCATTTTACTTTAAGGTGTGTTTACCATGACAGCATAAAACATGGCTCGTGTTTTCAAACTCAAATCATTTTTTCTTGGCAACTGCAGGTAATTTATCCAACTCTCTATTCATTTGGTGGAGACTTTGACTTCCCAGTGGCTTTCATAGATTTCAAAGAAGATGCAATATTGATGAAATCAATGAATATGGGGAAACTGAGAAAGAGACTTCTTTGATTATATGTGAAACTACAATGGTCTCTCTTGGAAAAAAAGATCAGCAACTTTGTCACAATGGAGAACAAAGCAAATGTAGCACACAACACTGGTATAATTTTCTTGGCAAAAAAAATTCAAAATTTGTGTATATGGAGTCTCATATCCTTGACTTTCTGAATTAAAGGCAGTCATTTGTGGCTATTTTGCACAGTATGTATATTGCTTTTAGAACTTTTCTCCAGTTTAGCTATCAGTGAAAAAAGATGAAGACTCATATGAAGGGAAAGATAGCAGGCTACAGATGCAGATGTGGCACCACACAGCAGTCAAGCTTGAAAACAAAAACCATGAGGTGGCCCCAAGCAGGACCCAAACTGAGCAGTATGACAGCCAATGTTCAAAATGCACTTGACTCTGGATTTTCATAGTTGTATAGCATTCCTCTATAAGAAGCCTTCCCCCATGCAAGGATTTATGAATTTACCAGTAAGACTCAAGGAAGGAAACAGGCTTCTTGGTGGTGTTCTCAATCTCAAACACCTCTGTAAATGCCAACAGTATCAGTGATTCAAAGCCATGACGGTTTGGACTACATCTATATGATGGAAGGACATGGAAATGAAGCTCTAGAAGCAGTGACAGACAATGAGTACTGAGAAGTTGATGGACAGCAGCTCTGCCAGGGAAAATATTTGCCCAGATGAGGTTGATGGAGTCTGAGATCCACAAGGATACACTGAGCATCCATGTCAATCGTAAGATTCGGAAAATAACAAATGGAAGCACATGAGGCAAGCTGAACAAAAAGCACTTGGTTTCACAGGTGCTATGGACAGATGAGTACACGAGCAGAGTGGTATGGAAAACTATACCATCAAGGCTGAAGACCAGAAAGAAAGCAAGGGAGATGCAATGTTTTGATCACTTTTTAGCTAGAGAAAATTGATCATCATTAGATAGACAAAAGGACACACTGCAAGACAAATAGCTCTTGGTTGTGGAAGAATGTTGAAGCAGGAGCATATTGGAAATGCAAAGAGGTGACTGTGCTTTGGGAAGAGGCACAAAATAGCCAACTGACTGAGCTGTAAGGTAGGACTGCATGGAATGGACTTTCCAGATGGGCCTCCCATGCCAGCCAGACCAGCTCTTTCCCCAGCTATGGAGTATTGTCAGCAAGGCAAGCCACACAGGAACAGAAACACTTGGGCTTAGGATGAGTTATACTCCTGCACATAGATTTACCAAGCTCCAAAGTATTAGATTTCCAAGACAGCAGAAATGATTTCAGAAGGAACTGAATATTTGTTCACGTTCATCGTATTGATAAGGCTATGCTCCTGCTCACTCTGCAGGTATGGTGGCTGCATCATGGTTAGCTGGGAAAAGAACTAAAGGTGGCACAGCCACACTTTGGAACTTGCAAATCATTATAGTAAATGGCAGCCTGTGTAGAGAGAGGGGGAATGAGGGAGGAGAAGGAGCCAAGGTAAAGAGCCTCAACACAATCATTTGGAAATCTTGCCAAGAAATTTGATTTTTCTAAATATTCCTTGAACTTCTTGCTTCTGTACTTTGATGGAAATGGTTTAGATAATTATATTTTATGAAAAAGGGAAATATTAAGGTGCTCTATCAAAGAATATATGTGTTTCATAACTTTGTAGGATTTTGGCAACAGCACATCAACCTGTGTTACATTCAAACAATTGACTGTCAAGGGTTACTAATAACCTAGTATGCATTGGAACCTGATAAATGTCTCATCGTCTCTAACATGTGAACATAGTCCACATTTAGAGAGGCTAGCTCCTGAAGAGAGAATGAAAATTACCAGCACTAAAAAAGGGAAAGCAGACTCACAATGAGTAAATATGCAAAAGCCCCCAATAATTAGAATAGTCACAGCTTGGCAATGAGTTTCCAGACTATGAAATTAGTTTTCTTGTGAAGAATGGAGATTTTACAAGGCTAGTGTAAACATGGGGTAATTGGAAAATCAAATTGCTCTTTGTGAGCTATTGTAAGGTCTGGAATAATGGTGATAACATTTTTTAAGCTGTGAATCACTGTCATTTGGTGTTTTTAGCAGTACTGTTGCCAAGAATGTTTGCCGTGGAAGTACAACAGTGGGAACTTGACATTGTGAAGCCCAAATCCCAACTTACCCCTGACACAATGAGCTCTCCTCCCAGATTCTGAACTTCTGCCTTCACTTTGCTGCAGATGTTAAGCTGATGGCAGTACAAGGCAATCCGCTGAAGGTAGGCTAATAAATCCTGCTTACATGCTGAATCAGGACACTATAAAAAAAAAGTGCTATCAATTAGAAAGTGCTCTTCAGTTTCTAACACTTATGGTTTAAAAGGCTTTGGTGTCACATACTTAATTACATTCATTTAACTCTGCTTTTTCATGATGCACTGGAGAAGTGTCATAGTCAAGGATTTGAGTGGCTTGCTCCATTTTGATAAGATTTTACCCATGAGATCTCAGCTACTATGGTTGCTTGCATAAGACCTGTACATGAGTCAGCATTCCAGTATGGGTTTGGAAGAGCTCACATGGTTCTAGCTCTAAGACTGTCTGAGGACCTACAGACAGCCCAGGGCTGCTGAGTGAAGGAGAGTCAGATTTCTTCAGTGACAAACCACATGGTAGTTGCCCATGCTGCAATGGTCACCCTACACCCTTGTGTATATGAGCAACACACATTGAAGCCAGTAGGTTATATGTATGAACACACACACACACACACACACTATATATATATATATATATATATATATATATATATATATATATATATATATATATATATAAAATAACAAGAAATAATGAGAACTAACAGAAGGAAAGGCCTTGAATTTGAGTAGAGGAGTTTAGAGGAACATAGAATGATGATGAAAGTTGAGCAAAGGGGGTATATTGTCAAAATGCATAAAATGTAACAATTACTCTTTTAAAATGTAGAAAATGGGGCTAATAAAGATGATATACAAAGTCTTATTGGGAAATGTGCATTAACTATCTTCTGAACACTTAAGAAAATTAGTTTTCTTCTATTTTCTCAACATGAAGAAACACAGATATAAAGCATTAGATGCCAGCAGTCTAATACTCTTGTAACAATCTGTTGCAAATTAAGGGGTAAGTTTCAATTCATTTAGTTGGACAGAAAATGTTTGTTTCTCTTATTTTCTAAGGAGTGTTCCAAATCACTAAGTCTATACATTTTGTGGATTTCCCCTACTTATCAAAAATTTTAGTAACAAACTAAACTCTTAAAACAGGAGATTCAAATGAATACATACATATATATATATATATATATATATATATATATATATATATATATATATATATATATCATAAGAACCAAGATCCAAATTTGAAGCATCTTACAACAAAGAGTATGGGGCTATGGGGCTACACTGTAGTTCACTGGTAGTATGTTCAGCTAGCACACACAAGGTTCAACCCTCAGTACCTGTCATAAAACCACACCCTGTAAGAATATGGGAGAAAGTCTGACATAAGTTATCTATAAACTATGAGAGGTGAATTCTTTCAACAATACTGAGGAGCTGGTTCTATGAAATTACTTACTCAATAATAAAGAAAGAAAGAAAAGAAAAGAAAAGAAAAGAAAAGAAAGAAAGAAAGAAAGAAAGAAAGAAAGAAAGAAAGAAAGGAAGAAAGAAAGGAAGAAAGGCAGGAAGAAAAACGCCGTTTCTTTTATCCATAACACCTACTACCATGATATTTTTTCCTAAATGCATTTATCAAGAAAGTATTCCACAGAGACTGTTTTCAGTTTTCTACAAGTACTTAATATTGTAATATTCATCCTACTCCTGAGACCCATATACTGGAAGGAATTAACTTTAAAATGATATCTCCCCAGAGGGTTGACAAAACTTTCAATACAAATACCTTGCAGCAAATTAAACCAAGAGTTCTATCTCAATGGAACAGTAATTAAAAATGCAGTGGTCCGTAAAGCATTTATATTGCATGCATATCTGAAATCTTAAAAAAATATTTTCAGGCAAAATGAAAGCAACCAATCTGGTCTTTGGCCATACTTTGTTCAATTATTTAAAATGAATTAGTTAAAACATTAATTTTAAAGATGAGATCAATGAAAATTTCAAAAACACTCTTTACCTGAAAAGCAACCCAGGATTTGTAAAAGAAACAACCTGTGAGATAAAACATTAACAAAAACTCCAGCTATTTCATAGACAATGACTGCACCAGAAAAACATGGGATTATTCTTCGTCTCTTTATTTCAAAAATCATTGCTAATAGTACCCAAATGCTCTATGTCTTAATCTAGAAATAAATATAGAATCTTTTCTCTCTATACCTCTCTCTCTCTCTCTCTCTCTCTCCCTCTCTGTGTGTGTGTGTGTGTGTGTGTGTGTGTGTGTATGTGTATTCATAATTCATATTACGTTTAGTGTCTATCAAAACTGTTTTTGGGAAATCCTTCATATTATACTGTCAACTATTAAGAACCTAAATTGTACAAACAAAAACAAGAACCAAAACTGGGACTATTGAACTTTACAAACCTAAATATACTAATCAGACTTTCAAAGATGGATAGTTAATATGTAACAGAAAAGCCATTCAAACTCCACTCAATTTTTTATTTTAAGGAAAAAAAAGACAAAATCCTTTATGAGAAGTCTTATAGAATCACTCTTCCATCTTTCCTGGCTCCACATATCCCAGTTCTCACCAACATTTGCAGACTAAGCCCATGGCTTTCTCTTTGTTTGGTACATTTGTTGGATGTATCCAGGTGTGTCTTCTGTCTTTTTTTGCTCTCATGTGAGCTCTCTAGAATATGTATAAAACTTTCTAGAAAGAAGTCCAACTTAACACTCCTAAGTATGAAATTTGATATAACCCATCAGCAACAGTAATGGTTTGGTTTTCAACTGCTACAAATGATGGAGAGTTTTGTTAGGGTGAAAAATGAGAATCTGAAATTATGATAATAATAAGATTTCCAACCAGTAAGTTTCTCACAAACATTCCTTTACATTACCATCATGTATAAATACAATTAAAATGGGAATCTTTCAGCTTTTGATGTATATTCTATACAATTGTTGAATCTTCTGATGGAAGAGGCTAGCCATTAAAAGGTTGGTGCATTTTTTTGATATTTTCACATTAATCCTGGGACATTGGACAGAACAAAATAGACAGAATAAATAGAAGATCAGTCCTAATTTTTTTTAATGAGGGAAGAAATCTATAGCTAGGAATTGAAACTCAAAAATCAGGAGACATGGCACAGCCTCAGAGAAGAAACCAGCCTTCTATCTTTCAAGATCTTCAAAAGGCACCATCTTCTGAAGCACATTCATGTTCATTATGGCGTGTCCATGTAATGAGAGTACATGTTGTTTTTATTTCAGAATCATATTTTGTAATTTAAAATATATTCACTATGAAGTAGTTCAGACTGTAAACTATTCTTAACTGCAGTTTGAAGGGATAATCAGTTATCTGGAAATGTCTACTGCCTAATGTACCCTTACAAGAAATGTTCCAGCAGCAAGACATTTAGAGATAGATTCTAAAGTTCTAGTTCAAGTCAGACTGGATAACAATTGCTGATATATAATCAAATATTCTATGTGAGACAGAAAAGGCTTCAACCATGAGTCCTAGTTTGCTGTGAAAAGATAGGTGAGGCTTTGCAGAGTTCAGTTTTCTGAAATCTAGAGTGTCCTCAGTAAAAGGTATTAGTCACCTTATAACAGAGCTTAATATTATGAATGACAGATTATGATAGTAAGATCAGTGTAAAGTAATGGGAGTCAAACTTTCTAACTACCACATGTTTTTTTTTTGTCAGATTGACACAAGTTGTTGAAGTTGTCTGAAAAGAGGTAACCTCCTTTGAGAAAATATCACCCCTCAGACTGGCTTGTAGGCAAGCCTGTTTTGCATTTTCTTGATGAATGGTTGATGTGAGAGGGACAAGTCCATTCTGAGCAGTGTCATCTCTAAGTTGGTGGTCCTGGGGTATCTACCTTCTCTGGTTTTGCTCTCATTATGCTATATAATTAGTTTTCTGAATGGAGAAGACTTGGTTAACCTGCCACTCCATAAGCCTTTGGTGCCTCTACTGAGTTAAAGCTACCTTTGCCATGAGCTCAGCCTCAGAAGAGGCCAGTTTGTTAAATATTAAAGTCTATCTCAAAATGCATTTTGTAACGGCATGTATAAAGGGTGTATAAAACTAGTGTCAGAGAATGGGTACTAATTTATGCCCAATCTTACTCTTGTACTACCTGATCAGCCACTGCACGGGCTAATTTGTCCATTCGAGAGCCTGCTTCTGCAATCTTCTTGGCAGCATTAATAACATCAGATGTATTTTTCAATGGGCCTTTGCCTCTGAAAAAAATCATATTCAACATAATTAGCATTCTATTCAATAGCTGGCAACCCACAAACCTATCACACCCTTTGTCCAAGATGGCAGTTCTATATTTGATGTGGTCTAGACCTGTTACTGAAAATTTCAGTGTTGCATTGACTCACCCTAACTTCCAGGTTGATAGTCTACCATATGTCCTTATGTGTGTAGGGTAAGGGGTTCTCCTAATTTCATATACACATTCAGATTTATCCTTCCACTTTTCAACAGTACTCAGTGAAGATGTTCATAAAAAGAGCAAGGTACCTCTGTACCTAATGGTTTTCTTGTGCCAGATGCTGTCATATGCAATGCCACTGTGTGTGGGTATGAAGCAGTTGGTCACATTGCATTCACAGCCAGGAAGCAGGGAATGACGGATGCACACAGGAGCTCAGCATACTTTCTACATTTGTCATCATCCTGAGCCTGAAATGGGCCCTCATGCAATAAAGTTAGCCCTTAACTCACATTAATTAACATAATCAAGATTAACCCCTCACAGACATTTCCAGAGGCTAACCTTCATCTAGACACCCTTTCACAGATATTCCCAGAGACCGGTTTCCTATGTGATTCCAGATAGTATCAAGTTGTTAGTTAATAACAACCATAACATTCATCCATACAGTTAACAATGATGAATTCTAAAATATAAATAGAGTCTAGATCAGCTAAGCACAGAAATGTAGCCATCCATACTGTGCTCAGCAAATTGATATTATTTAACTCAAGTCCAGACTGCACCTTGAGAAGCATGTCTCTTTTCAACATAATTTAGGAATATTTGGCTAGAATTTCAGAAATTGCAAAATTTCCCAATATCATGTACATTTTTTTCTGATATGTGAATGATTGAACTAAACACTACGCTTGTAAATGCCCTTATGCTTGCAGTACCCCAACATTTCACATACGGTTTTCAATTAGGTAGGCAATTAAACATTGTATTACTGAAGCAACTTGCCTGTTTAATTTTAAATGCTGATTAAAGGGGAGGAGAAATGTTGATGCACCATGGACCTTTAAACACAATGCAGCACATAAATTTCCACTTTCTTGGGAGGTAAATAAAGAATAGATTGAACATGTTTATCCTTAGTTTTCAGCAGATTTTGCTATCCTTCCTCAGACATATCTGAAATCCAAGCATTTTTAAGGCACCAGGATTCCTTTCCTGTGCCATGAATGTGAAGAGACTCGGGGAAAGCCACTCAGAAGTGATTTATTTAGACAACATATGGATCAAAGAAAAGGGCAATGACCACAATTGTTATGTAGTATTACAAAGTGGAAGGTGTAAATGCTTTTCACTTCATCAAATAAACGTTACTGAAGTGTATATTGTTCCGTTTCACTCCAGTTCTCATTTTGGATCTTTTTTTTCCTATATTGGTAGCTGAAAATAAGATAGATGAAGTTCATACTACTGTTGAGACACACATCCTGGGGACTCTAACATAGGTGTTTCAGTCCTTGTAGTTTCATTGAGTCTTCCGCAGAATCCATTCACTGATATTTCACTGGCCATTAAGCTTTTTCAAGTACAAATGAGAGACCACATGAGAACTTTGTATAAAATAGCTGAGGTAAAGATTCTGTGAAATTCTGACTTCTCTTCCCTCATAGTGTTTTTAAATTATCATCTCTAAGCAGCTCCCTTCTTTTTGTTGTATACTTTTTTTCCTATTATTATTTAAAGGAAAGCATCAATACGACACTTGAAAAATGTTGACATATTATGCATTTTGCTGTAACTTCCGTCTTTTAAAAAAATCTCTCGTGAAGTTTTACTCTAACATGATACCTGTTAGCCTTTGCCTTTATCTAAACAGAGTCAGGAAGAGCTTAGGAGTTGCTTCATTTTCATTGCCAAGGAAATGTATATTTGTTTACTTCAAGAAGTTTAAAGTGGACCTAGCCTTAACTGCAGTTCAAGGGACGCTGTCCCTCTTCTGGCCTTTGTGGGCACTTGCAAACGTATAGTACATATAAACCTACCCACATACACATGTTGTAAACAGAAATACATAAATACATACATACACACATATATGTGTGTAAGTATATAATTTCAGAGGATCTAAAAATGTCTCCTCATAAGCTTTAAATGATAAATTTAAAAACCAATTAAAATGTTATAATTTGGTAAAGAGCATCTTCAGAGAGACACTGTTTGGCTGAAGCTCACATGCCTATCTTATAGCCAAAGTGAAAGGACAGTATGTTTTTATTCCGCCAGTAAGTACAGTTCAAAGGCTCATTATCACCATGATGAAAAAAAAATACTTAAGACTCCAGTGTCCACACTGGAGGCTCAATTTGAACTCTTGGAGTTAGAATTGTTGGGGTAGTCAGGAAGGCTCATAAAACTAGCCAAATAAATATTTTATGGTAACATTCATTTTTGAGTGGAACATTGACACTCAGGAAGGAAGACTGAGAAACACTTCCAAATGATGCCTATGCTCAAAGAGAAGCCGTCTGGAGATCTCATAACACTGAGTCACAGGAAACACAGTCACGTTTAAGAGCACTAACAATAAACAATCATGAAATAAAATTAAGACAGCAACACAGGATGTGCATTAGCCCCGTGTTAGTATCTGCCAGAATAAGGCTCTGGGTCCAACATTCAGTCTTGAAAGAAATTTTTAAAAACTACACTAAAAACTCATTCAAGGAATAAAGAAGGAGTAAACATAACTAAGGTGGCACCAGATTTATATGTTAGGTGCTGTATAAAATATTTCTGGAAAAACATCAAGACGGCACATGGAAAGTCATCCTGCAACATGAATTGGATGGCTTAGAGATCTACAGATACAAAGCAATCCATATTAAAATCACGGTGGTATATTTTGCCCAAACAAAATGAAATATCTTAAGTTCACTAAGAATCTCACATAGTCAAAACAATCAGTCAGAAGAAAAAAAGAGCTGAAGGCTTCATAGTACAAATGTACAGTAGGCAAAAGAACATAGACCTAATTCAAAGGCAAAAACATAAACAAATGGAATAGGATTGAGTTGAGAAACAGAACTTCACACATACGATCAAGTGATTTTCCACAGGGTGCTATGACCCCTTAATGAAGCAAAAAGTAGTTTCAATATATGGTGTCAGGGAAACTGTACATCCACCAGCAAAATGTTCAGCTCAAAACTAATCATTCTAAAACATAAAGCTAACGTATAACACCATAAGAAAAAATGTGTGTGAATACCCTATGTCATTGAGTCTGACAGACACTTCATGGCTATAACAAAAGCACAAACAACTGAAGAAAAAATAAAGTTGACCTTACATTTAAAACTTTTACCATCAAAGTATGTTTTCAATGGATATTGGAAATAAAATTCACAAAATAAGGAAAATACCTGACTCTTCCCCAGTAAGGAGTCAATATTCAAAATATATAAAACACTGACAACAAAAGAGTTATTCAATTTAATGCAAGTAAGAGATTTGAACAGATATCTATTTTCAAAGAAGCCATGTATTAGCCAATAACCACAGAAAAACATACAATGTCACTGGTTATTAGAGAAATGGAAATCAAAACAACCAGGATATTTTACTTTATACCCTTTAGGAGGACTCCTATTGCAAAAGGAGAAAACCCTATGTTTGATATAGAGGAGTTAGAACACTTTTCTATTGCTGGTAAGAAAGGAAAATGATTCAGGAACCATTGAAAGTGGCTTGATGATTCCTCAAATTTTTTTTAAATAGAAAGGATCCCATTCATCTTTAATTAGGGACTCAAGAGATATCTTCCTTGTGTTCTCAACAGCACTTTTCACAATACCCAAAGGAAGAAGGACTAGGTCATCATTATCAGATAAGTAGAGAAACCAAATGCGGTGTATCCATTCTGGTGGGATATTATTCAGCTTTAGAAAGGAAGGGTTTTTTTGCATGTGGCAACATGGATGAACTCTGAAAATATTATTTTCTACAAATGAAGCCAGTTGCAAAGGGACAAATATGAACTATGCCTCTCATGTGGTACCTTGAGATGTCAAAGCCATAGTGACAGAAAGCTGATTTTTCAGATGGTTTTAAGAGCTGTGGAGAGCTGGTGATGAGAAGTTACCAGGCAACACATACTGGATACCTGTGTAAGTAAAATGAACACGTGTAGACCAATGGCAGTGATGGATATACACCAGTGCATTTAATGTCGCAAAGTTGCCACTTAAATAATTATTAATGTAGTAAACTTTATGATGCATGTAACAATCAAAAACAATTTAAACAGCCATATTTGGCTACTGGTTACTGTATCAGACAGTAAACGTATAAATGAGTCATCTGCCTAACACTGAATTGAGAAATAAATAACTAGAGAAGAAAAAAATAAGCAAAAAAAGTGGTCTAGGAAATTGACAAGTTAGTCTTTCTGTCATTGGAAGCAAAGCCAACAGGGAGGCTATCCTACTTGCCAGAACTCCCAGTCACACAATGAAGGCTCACACCCTGGTGTTTCTGTACCTTCGAGCCAAGTCTATGGTGGGGAGTATGAGAAGGTGTTTCATTGAATCTTGTGGCCCTAATGACAGAAGTCATTCTATTGTCTCATCTGGAACATGTTGCTAGTATTCTTAGAAATAGAATCTATTGCTTCTCTACTACACAGAATCTTGCAACATCTTTCATTTAAGCACAGATGATTTGAAAATAAAGGCTAATAATTAGAGTCTTTTTCAAAGATGTGGTCACTCCTAAAGGAGAGTCAAGCTGGGTAAACTATTATTTCAGTACTGTGAGCTCTCACTTGCCAACTTATTTTCATTTATTTTACAGAGTCTTAATGTGCAATATCAGTGTGTTGGTATAGTGTGAACAAAGTATTCAGTACTCAGAATTCTAATTGAGGGAAACCAAATTTAAAGGGTTTATTTTCTATAGCCTTCTCAATACATCTAATCTGTTAACATTAAATGTAACTGGTGAGGAAATGCAATGAGGATATTTGCAAATGTGTGGAATCATCATAAGCCTCTCTGGAACCACAATTTCAAAGAAAAAATGCTCTGCTGGGCAGTGGTGGTGCTCACCTTTAATCCCAGCACTCAGTAGGCAGAAGCAGGCAGATCTCTGTGAGTTCGAAGCCAGCCTGGTCCACAGAGTGAGTTCCAGAACGGCCAAAGTTACAACAGAGAAACACTGTCTTCAAAATAAAAATGCTCTAAGAAATTTCCCCTGGATTGGCAAGACAGTTTAGTGGGTAAAATGCCTGAAGCTCAAGCCAGATGACGTGAATTCAAGTCCTGGAACACACAATGGAAAGAGCAAACTGACTCCCTAAAGACATCCTTTCATGTTTACCAACATAGAATGCATGGGTCTACACACACACACACACACACACAAAAGCACACCCGCACACCTACATGCTTGCCACAGCAGGTGAAGCATGATGAATACACATAGAAAAATAACTTACCAAATTCAGTGAATGCTAAGATGGTAGGGAGGACCTTAGAACCATGAATTGAGCTTTTTATAGGGGGACTATTTAGGTGATGTTATTGAAGTGCAAAGCAGAAGCAGAGCACCACAGGTCAAAAAAGGCAGGCATTAAAGGGCAAATTCAAAGGCGTTTTTCCAGTGAAAAGAGGTAAAGTTTTGGTGCAAGCGAGTTGCATAGTTGACTCTATTGACCAGTTGTGGTTTAAGAACAGAAGAGGGCAGATTGAAATGGAAATACCATGCAGAAACACTGAGCTGAGGGAGTGAGCTCCTGAACTAAAGCAGAGCAGGGTTTGGAAGTATAGCTCTTATGTGAGTTTTGAGTTCATTGCTCAGTGCTTTACAGTTGATGATGTCCAGACGATCCCACCCCATGTCGAGTTTCCTCCGCTTATGTTGGTTTTTAAATGAGGACTTTCCCCCTCGTTCTTCAAATAAGGCTGATCTGAGACACCTTGGTTGGGCTGCACAAAACCGATACAGAGCAATATCTTTCTCAAAATGACAGGAGAAGTCTAACTTTTCTGTGCGAGGGATGATGCTTCAGCTTTGCCCATAAGGTGAAAGTCAAAAACCAAGGGTGGGGAAGGAAAGGGATGTGAGACCCAATGGGACCCCTCTCCTCCAAGAAGAAGATAGTGCATGAATAACCAGGCAGCAACTCTTCCTTTTTGATAACAATAAAGTGGTTCTCATAGAGATGAGGCAACCCAGTTAATGAATTATCCGGTGATAAGAATGAAAACAACACAATAATAAGAGTGGTGTTTGTGGGACCTGAAGACCCTTTAAACACTTGAGTAGAAGAGTCAAGCTTCAGTTTCCAATCAACTGTACACAAACTTTAAATAACAGAAAATGATACTTACGAATGTTTAAATGTACAAAGCTACAATTATCCCTTCTTCAAGTAGAAAATCCAATTTTAGTAATAATAATGAACAAGGCTGAATGCAGTGAATTTAGGTGAGAGGCCACCAAAAAGGACACCGCCAAGTACTGCCTTGCTCAGGAGGAAAATGAGCAGAAGGCAGGGAGAGCATGCCTCAGCCTCCTGGCTGCAGTTTTAATCATCCCTTCCCATTATTCTGTTTCTATTAGCCACCCCATTATTCCCCTTGCCCTAACAAAAGGCGTGCACATGTGTGCGTGCACGCGCACATACACAAACACACACACACACACACACACACACACACACACACACACACGCATGCGCACATGTACTCTGGCACGAGCTCATCGGGCATTAAGAAAAATGATTGCCAGTCTTAGGCTGGACATTTCATTATTCAGATTAACACAAAAAATATTATATGATTTCTGTAGGAAACTGAACCAGCTTTCTTTTCACTCTTCAAATAATGCTTTGACTAATAAAAAGTCTATATTCTTCAACATCATCGAACAAGACCCCTCAAATGTATTTATCTTCCTTGACCACAGTTATATATAATGCAAATTACAAAATGTTCTCCTGATCTAAACTAGCAATGTGACTGAATTCATTATTCACTTCAAACTAATGAGATTATTTGTTCCACTGATGTTATTAATGGGTTGCATAATATCCATCAGATAAAATACTAATAAAATGTTGAAAGCAAGCAAATGAAGTCATCGTGGGCCTCAGGAAGCAATGACTGAGGCTGCCACCATTGTGTCATTTGTAGGCGATCCAGACTTAAATAATGGCTCAGACTTTCCCCCTGATATTATTTTCTGCGTGAGAAATGCATTTGTGAAACTGAAGGAGACTAACCAAATGTACAAACTTGAACTTTGAATGAATATGATGACATTTAGAGCTCTCGAAGGTCACACTCTTCACACTGAAATCATTTCACTAGAATCAAAAACAATTTTGGAAGGTTTGGAAAAGGAGCCAAGTAATGTTGTTAGTACATATTTGCCAGAGGTAAAGGGTAAAGGGGATGACATAGCCATGTTCTGTATTTTATTAAAACCTATAATCAATTCTTGCCTTTCCTTATTCGAAGCAGTCAGCAATCATGAAAAATGTTGTCACCCATTAAGCTGTGTCCTGACATTGCTATACATCTTGCACCATTTTAACATACCATATTCAACCATTAAGGAATCTACACATATGTTAAAAAAACACTAAAATGAATGGTCTGCTAATTTTATTTTGAAAATATGTGCAAGCATATATGTATATTTGTATGCATACTATGTAACACAATGCTAACTTATGATTTAGCATTAATTTTGGCTCACGTTCTACCCTAACATAAAATCAGGTACAATAATCTAAGGTTACAGAATTTTGACCAGCATATTAAAAATCAGAAATTAAATCTTGGGCTAGTGAATTGGCTCAGTAGATAAACACTGTTGTACAAGGTGGAAGACAGGGTTTTAAATTCCCAGAAACCCACCTGTGTATTGCCAGATGCAGCAGGATGCATTTATAATTTTAGCTTAACATAATCATGCAAGAAGGGAGGCATAAACATGAGAATTCCTCCAAGCTCACAAGCCAGGCATCTCGGAGCACAAAGCAGTAGAGAACAAGAGAGAAGGTAGAAAGTGAGATTCAATACCTGAAGTTGGACTCTGACTTCCACACACACATTATGGCACCTGTATCTATACTCATACATACAAACCATGAACACACACACACCAATTAGATACGGACTCAGAAAGGCCTTGTCGAATATTTTAAATGTTTTTGGCAGCATGGTTTCTACTTGAATTATTCTTTTGGATTAAAACCTTTCCTGAGAAGTTGGTGAATATTATCCTACCTTCGTACAAAGAGAGTTAAGAACTTGTTCCACTTCACCTCATCTTCTTACTCAGAATCATTGAGGTGCCTTTCCTCTGAGATTTTTTTCTTTACCCATTTGCTCATTATGTAACTCAGAAGGATAGAGAGATTTGTCACTGGACCCTTAAGAAGACAACAAAGGCAATGATAGAAAGAACCTGTGACTTGTAGTGAAGAAAAGACTCCTGACAGAGTCTTGGATGCCACCTGATCTATGAGAATGGCTGCTCAGAAGGAGAAGAAACAACATTCACACAATTTTTAATTGCCCAGTCAAAATTCTGTCCTCTTCAGTGGTTGGACATTACTCCTAGTACGTTAGGGTAATATACGAGCCAAAGTCAGTCCTGAATCATGTACTGTTAGAACACATGAAACAGCTACAAGCACATACAAACATGCACATATTTTCCCAGTGGGAAATTAAGAAAGCATTTACTTTATCATTGGAACAGTATGTAAATGTATTTAAAAATAAATAGTACAGAACACAGATGAGTCACCCAAACCCTGAGTTTTGATGTTATGATTACCTTCTGAGAGATAATCAAAACAATAATAATTACAAAAGGGCAATCTGTTCTCTTTGACCAGAGAGGAAAGCATTTTGACTTGTAAGTGTGAATTTATAAGAGCACCACCTTGCTTTGATATGGCACTTTAACATTTCAACAGGTTTTCACATGATAACAGCCAGTACTAAAGATGTATGTTTAGCAAGAACATGGTCATCTCCTGGTCTCTGGGCCTCACCTTGTGAAGTCTGTCATCTCCATCATGATCATACACATCTGCTTGGCCAGCACAATGATGTCATTGCCGCTGTCATCCCATTTGGCCACTTCAGCGTCCAGCTTGCTTTTTTCTTGGTGGAAAATCTCCACCTGCTCAGCTATTTTTGCTTTCTCCTCTTGTGGTAGTTGCGCCATGATGGCCTGTGTGGGTTACAGGGGGAGAGGCATGACTAACAATGACGAAAGAATTAAAAAAAATCCCAGGTTGACTCTGCTTCCTGTGGATGGCAGAGCCATACTCACAAGGCTTATAGGATGCCCCATCGTTCTAGAAGATGGATGTCTTCTATATAGCAGACAGGCCAAGAGTACAAGCTGTCAAGGTTTTCTAGCTCCCTGCCCCCTCCCTTATATAAATGACACAGAGAGACCCGAAAATGCAGGCATGCTGACAGTAGCAGAACTTCCCTGTCTCTTTGATGGCATATGTTTGTTCAAAAGAATCTATTCTTAACAATTTTTATATTTGGTCTCAGGAAACTTTTACCAGATGAAAGAATGCACCTCTTTCAACACTGAAAGCTATTCAGAGAAGGGAAAAAGAAAAAAAAATCCTTCTGATGCTGGGAAGGATAGGAATTCTAAACAATATTTGAGCATTCAAGTAGAATGGGGTGGAAAGACTTTTTTGTGAGTATAAATGAAGACATCCACAGAAAGATGCTCCAAATAACAGAAGTATTCCCTTATTAGGACATTTATGGGATGGCATCGTTCTTCTTAACCTTCCTCCCCATTTTCCTGGATAACCATGGCTCCTTGGTGAGCCTGTGAATATACATCAGCATTGAAACTGGAGGAAGTCCAGACTGCTAACTCCCATCCGAGACGCTTACACAGGAAGCATTTAGACTTGGGAGAATGTCCCTAATCCAAAACTCAAAGATGCTGAGAAAATTTAAGAAACATTGAGCTTAACATCAATACTCAATGTATTTTAAGTGCTGAAGCATTTCAGCTCTCAGATTTTCAGAGATCAGAGCTGCTCAAGCTGAATAAGAGTAGGAAGCAAAGGTTAATCTGCCAAAGTTGCTGCAGAGTAAGAGATACAGAAAGGAATAAAGGAGTCTTCTTGCTCTTCACAGACTCTTCATTTGCAAAGTTGCTGATTCCCTCAAATATATATGTAAACTCCAAATCAATGCTAATAGTACTTCTGTAGTCATTTGCAAATGACACAAGAAGCAGAAAATTCTGAGCCACCCATTGCATGCATTCCTGGATCACGCTGAACAAAGTCATACTCTGCCCTTGATCAGCTCTCCTATTATAAACAAGTGTTATTCTTCAGTCTTTTAAGTGATACATTTTTTCATGTCTTTGTACTACTTATAGTGGAGATTCCACCATGCAAAATAGTTCCCAATCAAGATGTTAAGTGACCCTAAGCAAAAGAAGTCTATGATGTGTCTCATGGAGAAAAAAAATGAGCTAGATATGCTATGTTTATACATTGATGTTGATCGCCTTGTGTTCAATGTCAATGAATCAACAATATAAGATATTTTCACCGGAGCACCTTGGAAACATTGTGGTGTGTTAAACAAATGAAGAAAACATTGTGATTTGCATCTCTCAGCAACTTATTCCTATATATCTCTTACGAGCAAGGGGTAAGTTCTTGTTTAAGTACTCATGAGAGATTTACAAAACATAGCTACTGTAAGAATCAAGTGAAATGTTTGTCCTTGCTTCATGTCATTCTCCAAAAACCACTTTCAAAATGTCTCAGAGATGTAGTCTTTGCAAAGTACTTCAGCTTCTCCTCTAGTTGTAGGTTCAATGAGTTCTCCAAAGAGAGACCAAAGCTGCATGATTTGGGGGGAATCTAATGTTTGTACAATAAACAATTGATAATATTTGTGATAAATGTTTAGTTCACAAAAGGAAGTGAAAGAGGGGTCCAGAGAGATGGTTCAGCAGTTAAGAGTACCGATTACTCTTCCAGAATTTGTGAGTCCAATTCCTAGCAACCGCATGGTGGCTCATAACCATCTATAATGGGATGCAGATAGAGAACTCATATTAAATAGATAGATAGATAGATAGATAGATAGATAGATAGATAGATAGATAGATAGATAGATAAATAGTGAAAGGAAATTGTCCCTGTTAACTCTAACTGCCAACTTGAAATAGTCTAGAGACTTCTGATTGAATAGAACATAAATTGAACAATTACCTAATTTAGATTGGCCTGTAAGCATTTTGTGTGGGATTGTCTTGATGACTGATGTAGAAAAACCCAAACAAGTATGTGTGGAGCCATCCCTAGATAATTAGTTCAGTACTTTATAAGACAGCTAGCTGACCATAAGCCTGTTTATAAGGCAGCTAGCGGGCAGCATCTTCTATGGCTTCTGCTGTACTTCTTCACTGTAGAATGAGTTTCTTAGTCGGATATAGCAATGATGGGATAGGAAATAGGGCTGTCTTCAATTTCCCTCCGTGACTTCCCTCAGTGATGGGCTGTGATCAGTTGTAAGCCAAATAAAGCTTTTCCTCCTCTAAGTTGCTTTTAGTAATTGTTTTATTACAGCAACAGAAATAAAACTTGAAGCCAACACTGTGTAATTGTGCACATTATTTTGGCATCAATTCTTTCATCAGATTGGTTTCTAATTACCTTTATTATAGTAGAAACAAAGGACATGCTAGTCCAGGTCCTGACTATTGATAAATAGAAAACACACATAATTCCTTATAAACATACATGTGTCTGAGATTTATGTGTACCAAGTAATTTAATCTACTTAACTATTCTAATACAAGTATCCACATGTAATAATGATAATACCTAAGCCCAGGAAAATTAATTAAGTCCTTAATACCATACAACTTAACAATTTGCAGACGGAAAGCTCAAACTGAGGTGGTGAGCCAACAGCATTCGTTGTCACTGTGTACAAGGATTTTGTATGACGAACCATCCCAGTGGTGCAAAGGCTGTTATAACCCCAGCTCTGCCTACCATGCCATGTACCCTTATGATTAACTTCCACAGGCCAGAGAAAAGTTCGCTTGGACTCATGGAGGCCTAGATGATGTACCTCCTTACAGAGAGTCGTGTCCATGAACTCTCATGCATACATTACATGAAAGTGTAGAGTATAGATTTACATGTGAATAAATTACGACTCACTCATACGGTATGGGTTCTCTATGTTTGCTTAAAGTAGAAGCAAGATTTATAGAAACATGCTACCTAAAATATTTAACGTTCTATGTTTGGAAACATTTTACAGCACTTATATAAATTTAAGAAGGTTCATAATATATGACAGAGCCTGTCATAAACTCTTATTTGTTGTTCCAGGCTAAAAAAGTGGATCCCGCATTTTTCACTTGGCTTCAGCTGATACTTTTTTCTGAAGTATTCCTATCTTCTTGATTCACTAGGCTTCTTCACACAAAAGAGATTTCATGTTTTATTTAGGTAGCTCAAGTCCTGGGGAAACATTACCAAGTGTGTTCATTTGGGTGCCTCTATAAAAACAAACACCAACAGGGCCACTGCACTCAGGACCCAGGTGGAAAAGAATGTATGTTCACTCCCAAAGCAATGAGTGTGTGCATTGGAGGGTGGACTCTTCCCTGACAGCTACAGCACATTTATCTCCTTTGTTTAATTTAGCACTTAAATATTAATGGCTTTACTTTGTCTTCTATTTTTGTTGATTCTTTTTCTTTTTGAGACAGGGTCTCACTGTTTCATCCTTGCTGGCATGGAGCTCACTCTGTAGACCAGGCTGGCATTGAACTCACAGAGATGCACCTGCCTCTGCCACTCCAGTACTTGGACTGAAAAAGGCAGATGTAACCATACTTGGCACTCTCTAGTTTTTGTAAACAATTTACTTTATTTTAATTTTAATTATTTGCATATGTGTATGTGAGTGCAGCTTTCTACAAATCTGTATAAGTTCCGACAGGGTCCAGAAGAAGGTATTGGATCCTGTGAATGCACAGTTACAGGAAGTTGTAGACACCCAGCATGGGTGCTGGGAACTGAACTCTGGAAGAGTAGCAAGTGTTCTGAATTGATTGGTCATCTCTCCAGCCCTCCAGGCCCATGTTCTCTAATTTACATTACTCATTCACACCCTAATTTACACCCCTCATTACCAGAAGTGTTTCCCAAAGGTAGAGCCCTTGACTTCCTGCTCTGTGCGGAACTTCAGTGTCCTTTGGCAGATTGCTTAAGCATCTTTCTACTCAAAGCATCAATGTCACTCAAGAGAAGTCACCAGAAATGACAGGCATTTTTCTGAGGACACACTTCAGAAGAAAGACTGGCCCCTTCAAAGCAGATTTGCAAGGGAGATGTTATTTTGACTGGAGGGGTGCTTGACCCGCATAATGCATTTAATGGCGTGTGACTGGGGTGCAAGTGTCATTACATTTGCCTCTGCTGTGTAGCTGTCAGTGAGTGCAAGGCTTTTCTTGAATAATCTTAAAATGCTCTTGGCTTTTAAAAATTCATTATTGACCTTTTCTGAAACTGGAATTTAAAAAAAGGTTATCTATAAACAGTAGATCACAACTGCAAAATTTGCAAGTTAATCAAATTAAAATTCAACACATGGGTTTTAATTAGGTCTTATCAATGTAACTCAGCAGTTTGAAATGTTAACACATTAAAGGCATTCTAGGTAGGAAAAAAAAATAGAAGGCTGGCTACAATTAAAATCAAACTCAGTGTGAAATATATAACATATAATTGTTCATTCTCTCAAACTAAGGAAACAGGAGATAAATTATTTGCATGGTCAAGGGAAAAGAAGATGAATCAGCTTTTCTGTTCCTGTGATGTGATCTAATTTCTGCTAGTTTCTATAGCCTAGATCCTTACTAGGCAAGCACAATTCCCCAGGCTGTGCATTTGGCTGGTTTGGGGTCTAAAATGAGAACATCAGAGACCAGAATCCACAAGGATTTACTTTGCCCCGGGTATTCTGCCTTTGCTCTGGCTAGCCAATCATTTACTTTTAGTGATTAGTAAAGACTTCATATTGAGATCAAAGTACTGGTCATTGACACAAAATAGCAGCCATTCAAAGGGACCAAAACTCTTCTTCAGTCGGTATCTTCAATCAGTATGTCCATGTCCACCTTTGAAACACAAGGCTCCCTGAACTGGCAAGGATTGCTTTAAAAGAACAGAATTAAAATGAGGGCTTCAAGTGCAGTAAAATTTATAGAAGGGGCAAAAATTCAATCTGGTATTTCTCCTCTCTTGACTTTAAGTCAGGACAATAAGTGTAAATAAATGTTAAACAGATGGGTTCTTTGAAACCTGGTCTTGGTGTGTGGATTGGAAAACCAAGATTCCTTCTGTTGATGCAAGCAAACCTTCCCATGCCTCCTTGAATATTAAGTTAGCTTTTCAATATTAATTTACCTTGTAGAGAAATTCCCGGAAACACTACCATTTTCATCACAGTGGAGCAATATGCAGAGGTGTAGGGCAAAACTTGAGACATATTTTGTAATGTCCCACTTTTAATGTCACCATAACATAGATATCTAGGGGTCTGATAGGAACCTTTAGTTATCAACCTGACACACCTCCAACCACTTCAGAAGAGGCTTCTCAGTGAAGGATTGTCTAATTTTTAGATCAAGTTGGCCTGTGTGCATGTCTCCTTGTATTCATTGTGATGGCAAGGCCCAGCCCAGAAGTGGGCTGTATCATCCCTTGGGTTTTGCTTCTACTTTAAGCAAACATAGAGTAGGGAAAGCTGGGTCACTGAACATGCATACATTTACTCTCTTCTGCTGTGGTTGTGACTAATTGCTTCAATTTCCTGGGCTTCATGATCCCACAAAGATTGAACTGTAACTTAGGGTAGTGAGCTAAAAGAAACCTTTTCCCCTCTAAATTGCTTGCTGTCCCGTATTTTACCACAGCAACAGTGGTAAAACTAGGACAGAAATTGATACCAGAAGTGGAGTTCAAACCCACGTAGGCATTGGCCCATTGGGTATAATACATGCAGAAGTTAAAAGACATATCAGATTTTCCAAGCTCATACTTAAAAAATTAGTTCTGCATAGCCTCAAAGAAATAAATTCTATTACTAAGGTTAAAGGCCAGAGAGCTGCTGCTGGCCTACTTAAACTATGGCAACCTATGAAAAAACAGTTGCAAAATGTCCCATCAGGGAATGGGGAGACGGGTCATCTCTTCAGAGGCCCTGGGTTCAATTCCCAGCATCCACATGGCCAGTAACAGCCATCTGTAACTCCACTCCCAAGGAATCTTTTTCTGGCCTCCACCGGAATCAGGCATGCACATGATAGAACTGTCTAACCTACACAGTGAGTGTATGTGCCAGTACACATATATACATAAACACCACAGCCATGCAAACATTGTAGAAAAGCAACAGCAGAAGCCACATAAAATAATGTCCTCTAATTCCAACAGTTGAGAGCAATATTGGAGATGTTTTCAGAGTGAAAGATTTTTCTGAATAAGAACAAAACATAAGGCCATTATCAAGAAAGACTGTTTGCTAGGAAGACCTAACACCTTTATCAAACACATAGCTGTCTTCCTTCACAGTTTTGAGTGGCTTGTCAAACATTGGTGGTTCACATTTCAACAATCTATTTCCTTAGCCATTTGATATGCCCTCTTATTCCCAACTTAGTAGCCATGATCCTATGGCTCTGGTGGAGGTTGACTTAAGAAATATGGCTGTTGCCTGCAAGATAATCCCGAACGTGTGACAGACCTCCAAGACAAGCTAGCAAGTGCCAGATAAGACAACCAAGTTCTTATTCTCTTAGACCCTGATCATATTTCATTCTGAAAATAGACAACAGAGTGAAGAAATGATGATCAAGAGGAACCATCTAAATTGTGATTCTGTCCATCATCACTTGCTTGATGTCTAATGTAAGAACAATGTCTGAAAGAAATATGTGCAGAGCCTATTCTTAAATGTGGACTGTTCAGGCCATCTTCACAAGATGGCAATCTCAAAGCAAGATAAGGCTTGCATAATGTGTCTTATTCTTTGCAGTCACAAATCAGTGAAACCAGGGCTGGATTCGGTCAATAAAATTAACTTAGAATTGATTAATGTTTGGATGAGTTACTCAAACTTGTCCTTTGTCATTGACATAAAGATGCTGGTTTTACTTAATTTTAAAGATGAGTCGGCTTGATTAATTAGTTTGGTGTTATGCCAACAGACTCAAAAAGATTCTTTCTTAATGACCTTCCCAATTTTGAATATTTTAGGCAAGATTGAAGAGTCTGTGGGGAATTTTTAAATGAGGTTCTATGCCCTTCCATACACTTTGATGTCACTGTCCTGTGATCAGAAGGCACCTTCTCTTCCAAAGGAGCATAGTGGTCACAGCCAGACTTTATTGGGCATTTACTATATGGCAAATGTTGTTCTATTAATCTGGAAATATAAAATAATCGTCAAAATAATGCTTTCAAGAAAGTCTGTGGTTCACATTTGAACAGATAATGTATCTGAAAGTCAGAGAACTCAAGCAACACATAGTTCATGGAGTGATGCTAGCATAAGCTTTATAGATCAAAACCAAAGTTGTGTGAAATAAGAGCTACTATGTATTCTGTTCGTTTGGTCAGAGAAGACCTTGTACATGCTAGGTAAGATTTCTACCCATTGAACAACACCCTCAATCCCTGTTTTGGTGGCATCATGGGGTCTCACTATTGGCTACTCTTGAACTCACAGTCCTCCTAGCTTCTTCCCAAATCCCAGTATTAAATTTCTGTTTCACTACACCATGTAACTTTGTGC
Source organism: Cricetomys ansorgei (assembly GCA_026225945.1). Lineage (NCBI taxonomy): Eukaryota > Metazoa > Chordata > Mammalia > Rodentia > Nesomyidae > Cricetomys > Cricetomys ansorgei. The sequence goes on from JAMJFZ010003624.1 coordinate 2,745,866, forward strand.
CTTTCGTGCCTGAGTTTTTACTTTTTTATTTCTATTAATCTATATCTATAGGTTCTCAGTCATTTGCTTTGGCTTGTAGCATAGAAACTGGGTTTTAAGTACAGTCACTGTGAATACCACATTTCTTCTGCATTCTCTTTATTATACTCTTTTAATTAGCTGTATCTTTTCTTTCACAATTCATATTTCTGCAAGAGCCTCCTGGTATATTCCGAACTCATATTCATCCCCAACACCTCTTTCTCAACCTATATTTGCATTTAATTTTTATTGAAATATATATGTATGTACATACATATGTTCATTATACAAAGCATTGGGTTTCAATTAGATAATTCCTTTAAGTATACCAAGTACACACCACAGTCATACCTTTCATTCCTTCCCTTTAATCCTTTCTGTTTCCCAGTCATTACTCTCTTCCTTTCTCCTAGTTTTTCCTTCTACTCTCATGTCAATAAATGTGTGTGTGTGTCTGTGTGTGTGTCTGTGTGTGTGTGTGTGTGTGTTGTAGTTTAATGCATCTATAAAGAATTCTAAAGCTGGGGAGACGGGTCAAGATTAAGAGCATTCATGCCAGAGAAGAAAGTTCAGTTCCCAGAATGTGCATGAGGTAGCTCACCACCTTTTGTAACTCCCAATTTGTGGTATTTGGCACCCTCCTCTGGCCTCCATGGGCTCTTTCACTTATGTGCACATACCCACACATACGCATACAATAAAAAATAAAATAAATCTTCTTAAAGCACAATTTAAAGATGCAGAAATAAGAAAATATGCAGTATTTATCTTCCTGCATCTGACTTATTTTTCTTAGTATTATAGTCTTCATTTGTACTTATTTTCTGACAAATGACATAATTTCATTCTTTATATGGATGAATAAGATTCCATTACATATATGTTTATTTTCTTTATCCATTCATTTGTTGAGAGGCATTTGGCTGGCTCTATAACTTGGCTATTATACACAATGCTACAATAAGCATGCATGTGAATGTGTCTCTGTGGGATTCTGACTTAAGAGTCTTTGAGGGCGAAAACTCAGGGGTGGTATGGTGAGTCATATGATGGTTCTATTTTAGTTTTCGGAGAGCCTCCATAATTTCTACAGTGGCTATACTGATTTGTATTCCTCCCAACAGTATATAAGGGTCCCCTTTCCACACATTCTTGTCAGCATTTTTTATTATTTATTTCCTTGCTGATAGCCAATCTGACTAGGGTGAGGTAGAATCTTAATGCAGTTTAAATTTGCAATTCATTTTTGGTCCAGCATGTTTTGGCCATATTCTTATTTTGAGACTGTCTATGCTTATTATATTTTCTCAAGCAAAATTTAACAGATAATTAGAATATAAATTTGTAGTTATACTAAAATTTGAATGTTTTTACTCTATGAAAATAACCTTTTGAAAATAATTTCATTACCTACTACATGTATACAGCATTCATAGCTATAATGCTGGAAATACAGGTGGTCATGTTGGCCAAGCTCTGGGATGGTCATTATACAATTTCTGCTATGAATGAGGTCACCAATTGTTCATCTGATTGGCAAAGTTGTTCTGTTATGTTGCTTGATTCATGCCTTAAACCCCAAACTCAAGAGATTTGTGTAATTTTTTTCTATTACTTGGTAAAATCTTTGCCCTGGCAACAAGTAGGTATTAGAGGGAAACCAAGATTTCTCTCTAACCAATGCCCTTGAGTCAACATGGTCATTGCTATCGGATCTATCCAAGAGTAAGAAGCAATTGTCAAGCCAGTAACAAAGCAGAATTCTAATTCTCCATTTGCTGTTGCCTCTTGTGCTATTTCTGAACTCGTTCATTTCTCCTCAGCATAATGATGAATACAATGCAAAATTTAAGCATAGATGATACCACCTATCAAGTTACTATCCTCAGGCCAAATATAATCCACTACATGTGCTAGAGTAGGTAGTGCTTAGATGTAGCTGCTATATCCAATGGATAGATGATGGAGAGGGTTAAAAGGAATTGAGAGCAGTGGTGGTTGCTACCACCATGAACACTGTGCATTGTCACAAACCACTCAAGTAATAGCCCAAAATTCTGAACCAAGGATATCTGGGCTCCCAGCAACTATAATGCAAAAGATTCCTCCAGCCATTTATATGAGTTTTCTCAGGCATTTCTCCAAAGTCGTAAATGTTCACGAACCCGTGCACTCTGCCCAGCAATGAGTTGGTCGTCCTCCGTCTGAACACTAGTCCGACTACGCACATCATAATCTTCTTGCTCAAAGTCAGAATCATCTTCTAGCTCTTCTGGCGTCTAAATAACAACAGAAAAAGAGAGCATTAGTTCACTTTTACCCACACATTCCATTGCAAAGTCTAAACATCTCCAAAGAAAGTGTCTACAGCATCTTATATGTATTGTGGCTACCTGTGTGGGTATCAGCCCCCAAACCATGGGAACCATACAGCCCTAACTTACCTCTTTAGAAAATGCATTTTATTTATTTTCTCTGACAAATATAGAAAAATCTAAGTTTGCCTTTTAACATGAGATGGCTTCTAATTCAAGTAAGAGTATAATTGTGTAAAACCCATGTCTATTTAAAAATAGAAATGAACTACTCTCAACAAAATTTGTACTATGGTTTGTCTCTAATATCATTTTTTCTTTATTATAGTTTGTTAAAATAAAGTTATGGTGCTTAATGGAGAGTCCAGCGTTGAATTTTCCAATGATTTTATTAATCACAAACCATGTCAAATCTCAGGGAATTCTGCAGCTAGGCTGAGAGCTCACTCCAAGGCTTCTTCATCCCATCTCTCCTCTCCCTTCTTCCAGTCCTTCTCCTCCTACTCCTCCTCCACCTCCTTGCTCCACCCCTCAATCCCCAGGTGTTTTTCTTCCTGTTTTCACACAGACCCTCAATCAACAAATAACAGGAACCTCCTGTTGGGGGTGGAAGCTGGGGAAGGCACAGAGGTGTAAACAAGTAAGAGACTAATCTTAACTAAGATATTATCCACAACTAAACATACCACAACAATAGTTATTCTTTTTTCAATAAGCGAAATGATTAGTGATCTCTATGCCAGTGACTAGACCCCATAAAATACCAGGTTTGCCCACTAAGACATAAGACAGAAAGACAACATTTCAGACTATATTCATCCCTGCCTGAGTATATACTGCTGTGTGGACCTTAGCATGCCATCTGACATCTCTGAGTTTTGGCTCAGTGATGCCTTTCATTCTGGTGAGTGTGTGTGTGTGTGTGTGTGTGTGTGTGTGTGTGTGTATAAAAAATTATGTTACTCAATATAGATTATCTAGTCATCATAAAACTGCTTGCCATCATAATTACTTAAAATTTAAAATTAATTCATTCAACAAAAATTATTTTGTTGCAGCTCTCACTACATAGCCCTAGCTGACTTGGAACTTACTGTGTAGACCAGGCTATCCTTGAACACATAGAGACCCACCTTTGCCTCCCGAGTGCTAGAACTAAAGATATGTGCTATCATACCCAGCTTCAACAAAATTTTTAATATGGAAGTTACCAATTACTGTACAACATTAGGGACTAAATTTTTTTATACATACTGTTGATTCCGAGTATACCAGCATAGTGATGTGACAATCATTCTCTGTCTACAGTCAAGGAAAATCAGGTAGAAAAAAATTCAATAGCACATCCCATGTCTTTGATTTGGTAACAGAACCAGAATTTGGATCTAATAAACCAGTAAACTCTGTCTGATCCCCAACCACAAAGGTCTTTTGTTTTGTTATTTGTTCACATTATAAAGTGGGTAAGAACCTACATAATGAATGGCATAAAGGGAATAGAGTTAGATTAAGATCTTCCCAAATCATTAAAGTCTGTGTTGAAGACAGATAAGAATGAATCTATAAGCCAACCAATAAAACCCTGCCCCACCACAGGTAGATAAATTATTAAGGGTTTACTACCCAGTTTCTCTGAGAGCCACGAAAACTCAAGAAAACTTCACACTCCTTTGAGGTGGACAGTAATTTTGTTCATTTGCTTTTGTTTTATTTTTCTTTTTAAACCATTTTGCAGATAGAAGACTGAAGAATAAGAATTACTAAATAGGCAATTTGAACATGCACTCAAGACGATCACATACTGCAAACTCTAAGATGATCTCTTCAGGATGTGTTGTGGTTATGCATGTAATGAGAGGGCATTGGTAAGAGGCCTCTGCTCAATTGTCCTCTTCAAACTGTCTCCTGGTATGTAGCAGGAATTCCTTTATCTTTCAATAGAAACTCCCAAAGATATGAGATATAAGTAGTGTATCTTTCAATAGAGATATGGGTAGCAACAGTTCTGATGATGCTGGTGCCCATTTCCCTGTTTTCATAGTGCTGATTTCCTTGGCATCCTTAGTCTAATTTATCAGATGGAGTTACTGATGTAGCCTTCAGATTAGTAAGACAAGCATAAAATGGGCTTGTTCGCACCAGTATTGCATTATGCTTGGCGATTTTCCATGTTTAGGTATAGAAAAATCTTTGTTTTCCTTCTCTCTGGCACATCAACATCATTAACATTCACCAAGTCATCTACAGATGCTCAGTTTTGTTTTGTAGCAATTTTAAAAGAATGGGAGGAAGTGGTTCTCAGCAAGCATTCTGTCAATTAAAGTGCAGGTGAGAGAGGCAGAACCTGCTTTAAATAACTGGTTGTATGTTTACTGTGGACAGAGGCAATTTTCTGTGATCATTCCTCACTTCTGGAAGGGACTGTGAAACAACTGCAGCAAGCTGACAAATTCTGCTTTCAGATGAGATGACAAAATTGCAAGCACTTTCGTCACTACTTCTTAAAAGGGGGAGAAAAATAAAATTGAAAATCTCACATAAGAGAAATAAGCAGTGTATGCCAGGGCCTGTGGTACTGTGCCCAAACACTGCAATGGCCTGGGCATTTATACAGCTGACGAGTTAATGGCAAGCCTCACCTGGCAGAGCAAGGGTAATGACTCTAAGATTTATGGAAATGGCTATAGCTATGAAGTAAAATTGAGAAATTGAAATTAAAGCAATAATAACCCCAGGATCAGAGGAGATGGCTCAGTTGATAAAGTGTTTGCCAATCAAGTAGGAGTGAGGTTTGGATCTCTGACATCCCCATATCCATAGCTTTGGAGGCTTGCTTCATAAGAGGGATTTCATATCTAGTATGGTAAATTTGGCCCAAAGGCCATAGCTCGAAATATTGTAAGTTTTAGAGGGTAACCTACTGTTGCTTCACTAAATGGTCAAATCATCAAGCTTCTTTTTAAATATTTGTATTTATATCCATAGACACATGTGGCTTTCAATCTCAGCCAGAGAAGCTTCTTTTTCCAGTGGTCGGGGTTAATACACAGACTCATAACTGCTCCAACTCCTTAGAATGACTGAGAGTGCTAAGCTTCAGATGATACATCTTCATCAACTTTTTCTCATCCAAAGTTCGGGAAATGCCAAAGCAGTGTTCGTGGGGGAGGGGGTTGCAGAATGTAAGGGATAGGGGATGGGGGAAAGTTCTGTGAAAGGCTGTCTTCTGGATATGACATGGCTGTTGCACACAGGAACACAGCAGCGATGGTTGCCTCCACAAGATCTAGCATTTAAGGGGAGGGTCGTCAAAGGCCCACCAATACAGGAGGAGCTATTGGTAGTTCATATCTGCTGAGGAAGGGAGAGTCACTTTTCTTTGGGAATGTGACAAATGGTAGGTTATCCATGCCCCAATAGATGGCTCCGTATGCACATATGGCCATCTCAAATTGGATTGAAGAGACAGTAATAATAATAATAATAATAATAATAATAATAATAATAATAATAATAAGGAGGAGGAGGACATAAAGTTTGTAGGGCAGTATGTTGGGGGATCTGGAGGGTAGGACTGAAGGGAGGTAGTAGTGGTATGTCTGAACAAAAGCTCTGTATGTGTATAAGAAATTTTCAAATAAGTAAAGCATTGCTTTTTAAAAACCATGTTTAACTGTATAAATCTATAACTCAAACACTTGGGAAGTGGAGACAGGATGGTCCTTGGGACTAGTGGGCCAGACAGTCTACCCAAAATAGCAAGCTTCGGGTTCAGTGAGTGCTGTAGAGATAGACAGCTGAGGTTGACCTGTGGTCAGCAGGCAAGTGTACCCATGTACACACCCACATTCATATACCACATACATATGCACACACAAAAGGTAAAATGAAAAGTCTTGATGTGGTCCCAGACGTGCTGATTTTGTCTTCCACTCAGGCTATAAGTCTTCAGTAAGTGACTCAGTTTTGTTGCTTTGATGTCTCCTTAGTCATAAATGAATACCTTAATTGTTATTTGTCCTGATTGCCTAAGAGGACTCCTAATCACAGATATATATGAAAATGTTTTGCAAAATATAAAAAATGAGCAAAAGCATAAATGACAGTGATAATTACTATGCTTAATAAAACATAACACCTAATAACAATAATAACAATATTAATAACTATCATCATGTACCACACACTATGTGGCAAGCAGTCAACTGCAGAATTTAATTTGTATAACAATGAAATAAATTTTGTAGATTCATGAAGTGTCTCAGTCTTTATGCTGGTTGACTTTAACTTCAATTGGACATAACCTAGAATAACATGACGAATAATCTAGATTAGGTTGCAGACTGTCTTCATTTTTAATTGATACAGGAAGACCCATTCCATTATAGGTGGCACCATTCCCTAAGCAGGAGGTTCTTAACATTTTAAGCCAGGAGAAAGTTAGGACGGAGCAAGCAAGTAAGCTAAGCTATATGTATTTATTTCTCTCTGCTAATGGCTTTGGATGTCTAGGTGTTTAAGATCCTGACATGACTTCCCTTCATTAATGGACTGTAACAGGGAATTGGAAGCCACTTAACCCTTTTTCCCCTAAGTTGCCTCTTATCAGAATATTTTATCGCAACAACATAAATAATACTAGACTAGCCTTCAAGCAAAATTTCTGAGGCGTCCCCATTCTAAACTGGCTGAACAGAGAAACAAGGTGAAGAATCCATGATCTTAACTATCACAAACACCACCTGAATATAGAGAGGTATAAAATATTTTCTGTCTATTAAACAAAATCAAACCCATATAGGCTGCTTTTATAAATAGTTCTGCACATGCACAGTCTGATGACTGTCAATTTTCTATTGATCAAGGACTTCCACAAACTAAAGAAGGCATATTAAACTACAGATGATCTGAAAGTGGTCACAAAGAAATAGGAGGTATATTATTAGATGAAGTTTTATGATCAAGACTTGAACATGCATGGGTGTTTCATTGAACGGAAGCTAGATATTTGAAGATCTAGCCTCACTTATACAACCTGTTACTTTGAGGGAGGTCATTTCACTAAACCAAAACAGCACAGTAGGCATAATCCTAGTTTCCTGGATCTACCACAGTCTATCTATTGGGTTGTGAACATACATCTTTTCTGTAAATTCTTTTGAGCTTTTATCTTCCCAAAACTGTTTTTTAAGCCTATAAGTAACATGTGCCTATTGCAGAGGCCCAAGAAGGTCTCATAAGTTCTCCAGGGATATACCAGGTGTAAGATGCTGAGCTCTGGTGCTTAACCCTCACCATAGCTTGTACAACAGAATCCAAATGCATATCCACGGAAGCAAAATGAGATGATGATGGGTTTAAAATTGTTTCCCTTGGGCATATGAGGAAAATATATTAAGGAACATTTAAAAAAATGTTCAAATGCTTATGACAGTTTTTTATTGAAAAATAAAAGGGAAAATACAAGTTGATTGGATGTTTTGGGTGACTTACAAGAAATAACTTCCCACTAGCAATCTATATCATTAAAGTGTGTTGTAAACAATAAAATAAAAATTAAAAAAACTAAAATTAGAGATCTAAAGCTAATTATATATATATATATATACAACTCATAACCCATTAAAAAGAGCATAATATATTATTTCTCATCAATGGTGTTAGGGAAACAATGGTAGGACCTACACAGGACTATGATTAGCTGCCACAAAGTAAAACAAACTATATAAGTATATAAGTAACTTCCCACCTTTCATTTTCTAATTATGAGAAATAGTTTGATTCTAACTGCTGGAATTTTCACATTGTTGACTTCTCTAACAAATTCTATATTATTAACCAATTGGGGAAAACCTCAACTAAACGGGATTATGAAAAGAGAACTTTGGGTGGGGACTGTTAAGTACTGGTCTCTGAGAGTCCTTGACTTTAGACATGATAATGTTTCCTTCATTTGCAAAGAAGATTGATTAGTTGATAACCCCAGATTACACTGAGACTACAAAGTCTATACTTCGTGCTTCATAGCATCTTTGTGGTCACCTTAATGTTTATATAGTGCCTCTAGTCTGAAAAATAATGAAATAAAAAAAAACAATCTCCAACTGTTCTGTTGCTTAAGCCATTTAGTCCAATCAACTAATCCATTTGTGTGACCTAACTAACATTACAGTACTTATTTAAATATTAGAATCAAAATGATCCTCACTGATTCTGAAGACAGCATTTTATCATACAGATATACTTGGCTTCACAGACACACCATACCATCAGTGCCAATGGTGAAACAGTGAAATGCCCCAGCTAATATTTCATATACAAGCTGAGAGATATTTCCATATTACCCTCAAACTTTTAAAATATTTAACATTGCTCCAAAGCACTTTAGTGCAGAGTATAGGAGAGCTATATTGAACTACAGACGTTGATCAAACCTCTGTCCCAGTCCCTACTATTTCCTTGTCCTGCCTTTGAAATCACCATACATAAATATTCAAAGGAAGGATGACAATTGTAAATATTTTGTGTAGAGGTATTATGAAAAATCCATTATTTATCTTATGCAGATATCTCAACACCAAGATACTAACTAACCTATAACATTTAATTCCCAATAGTAAATCCTCATGCTATATTCAACTTTCTAGAGTAAATAAAAAATATCTTAAGTTTGTGCTTGATCCTCATTACCTGCAGATTCCTCATTTGTGAATCTTTCTCCTTACTACAAATTATTTATAATGCTATCTTCAAAACAAATAATCTGTAATTATTCCCAAACACTAAAGTGTATATTCCCAACTAAGTTCAAACATGACAGGGTTCTGTCTCCTTTTTGAACACTCATCTGTGAACAAGTGTCCTTTTCCTTGTCTATTTACTGCCACATTTTATGTGATTTTGGTTAATGATTTCTTTACTTAAAATGGCACTCAAAAGAAGTGCTAAAATCTTGTCAAACGTTGCCAAAGTTAGTGGTGAATGAAATGTTCCTACATCGTGCACTCTGTAATGTGCTTCACAGAGAAAACACCAATGTCAGATACAATGAATTCCAGTATGAGTGTGTGCTAGTGTCTGTGAGTTTGATTCTAATACCTCAGCAATATATTTGAAGCAAGATGTCTTTAGACAAAAACATGTATGGATAAAATGTTATCATTTAAGGAAAAGGTGACAAGAGACTCACAAAAATCTAACACTGCATTTTCCCCCAAAGCACTGACTCAGTACTAATGAACTCATTATAAAGAGTAAATCCTTAAACATAACTACTATGGAAGAGGAAATTGGTGTGTTATAGTCTTCCTTTTTTCCATATTTATTTTTCAATGGCCTTGTGAAGATAATGAGAAAATTTTTACATATCTGCAAAATTCAGAGGATAGATTTTATTAAGAAACAAATGGACAATGTCCTCATGAAATAACAGGAAAGACCTGCTCCATGACAGATGTGTGGACTTGAAAAGTGAGACTGAAATCTGGGAAGCACAAACTGTCTACATCTGAGCGTTGCCTGGAGTAAACCTGGAGCTCACAGACACCAACATTGCCATTAAGTAAGTATTGATTGCTGACAGGCCAGGTGATAGAGAATTTGACCCATCGTTGTCCTCCCTACAGTTATCATTTTAAAATTATTTTTAAAGAGATTTCTTTCTTTTGCAAAGTATAATCAGCACTTTGGGAGGACGTTATGCACTCGTATCAGCTGCCAAGAATGCCCTGTTCCCCATCATTCTTTACTAACCTTATACAATAGAATTTTGTAAGTCCTATAGATTTAATGGTTATATTAAAATGAAGTCGTGAAATTACCTAAATACAAATGAAGGCAGTTAGGTCTTTAATGGATGAGGACTTTAAAAATAATAATTTATGTTCACCGTACATTTCTCTTCTCCTAAATTTTAAGAAATTTTTAAAAAATGTTAAGATGGGGGAAATGACATTCCTTGTGATGATATGGCATTTTATCTAAAAATGTGGATTTTTTTTATAGCTCATGAATGAAAAACTGAATGATGGCTATAAACCTCAGCCTCTCAGCTAAATGGTTGTCACAAAACTGTGAAGGCTAACAAAGCAGAAAAATGGCTAAATGGGGAACGTATCTTAAGGATTATAGTGGGGTTTAGTGCAGAACACTTGGCAAACATAACTCACAAAGCCTGTTACCTTATTTCACAAGTTAGCACAGAATGGGAAAATGACTTTAAAACTCGCTACCCTTCTCTAAATCTGTCATGATTTTGCTCTGTCATCTTTCAATCTTCTGAGTTTGGGTAGGGTCTCTCTCTCTCTCTCTTTCTCTCTCTCTCTCTCTCTCTCTCTCTCTCTCTCTCTCTCTCTCTCTCTCTCTCTCTGCTAAACAATACAGTGTAATGAAGGGAAAAAACAAAAATGAAAGCAATCTTTTCCAAAATTTTACAGTCTAATAGTCATAAAAGGAGTGACAAGTACTATGTCCAAGCAGAATCTGTTATAGGTCTTCAAAATGTGGTTCATTAGTGTTAAAAGAAAACGTGAGGAATGAATGTTTAGCCAAGTCTTGAAAGATGGTCAGTGTCACAGTTATAAAACGGGTAAAGGAAAAGCACAAAAAATTTAAGACCCCTACATCCAAACTTGAACTCTATATGTTTAAGTATAGTTAATATGACCTGGTGGACTTTTTCTTGAATGTTATACTTTATTAAAATTGATTTCATCAGTCAGTTCCAGAGACAGCTGTGGAAGTTGTGGTTAGGGTCTATGGCTACCTCAGCAACTAGCTCTGTAAAGCTACTGGGTGCTTTAAATGTGGCTGGTGCAGCATGCTCAAATAGTAACATCATGGATACATCTTGCAAGGAAAATGTTACAATCAATTTCATTTGATACTTTTAAAAACTATTGCTCTTATTTCTGAGAATGGGTATATGTCTGCTTAATTGTATGTATACCAGTTGTGTGTAATGCCTGTAAAGGCCAGAAGAGGAAATCCAATCACTTGAAACTGATGTTATCAGGGATTTATGAACCACCCAGTATGGATGCTGGGAACTGAGCCCATGTCCTCTGTGAGCACAGTAAGTGCTCTTAACCACTGAGCTATCTGTCCAGCCCCTCATTTGCTATTTTTTTTTACTTTTTAGTATACGCATTCAACTTTTTAAAATTAAAAACAATGGTTCTCATTATGATTATATTGGTTATTAATCTCTTGTGATGATACTGTAGAAGCTCATTTCTCAACTTTAATTATAATTGTCACATATTTGCTCTCAATTATGCTTCTTAGTATTTGGTTTATTTGAAGGAATAGCTCAATGATTAATGAAATTGCTTGAGCACTACTCTACTAAGCAGCTGGTAAGGTAAGTAGTCAAAAACTAAAGTAAAGCCTACAGTGGAATGTTATATAGCAGATAAGTTTTATAGAGTAAGCTTAGTAAGATTACTTAGTAAGTAAGTAAGATTAGTGTATATTTTGGATGAATAAAAGAAATGATAAACAATACAGCAGAAGTTTAAAGCCAACTATCATGTGTACCTTCGAGGCTTTTAGTACAGGCAATAGTTGTGAAAACTCATACATCATTGACATAGAAATGTGGGAAAGAAAGCTAATAAGGTAGGATACGGGAATAGCTTTCACAAAAGGCTACCTATCTTTAGGCAAAATAAATTTGACCATGTTGCAGTTCTATTTACAGTACTAAACTGAAAATGCTTCACTCCTCAACAGCTCATGATTCTCTAGTGATCCTGGTATGAAGAAAATGCCTACATGGATCACAAATGGAAAGTAGAAGGGATTCTACCAAATCTTATGAAACTTACAGAAAAAAATAGTGCATGTCAGAAAGAACCAGAACATCATATGTCAGGACATTCAGTACGCAGCTAGGGTTACCAGGACGTATTCATCCATTTGTAAGTAAAAGATCACATGATCTGAATATGCTAGCAAGCACATATCTTTGCAGATTGCATTGAATCATTAAAAAGGAGGAAAACATTGAAGGTCTTGGGGAATCTAGAAGCTCTGTAAGCTCTGTGCTATAGAGGCCTCACATACCCTGATCATCAGCACAGCCTTTCTGATGTCCCGAACACCATCATATACCAGGCGTGAGGCATCGATGAACTCATTCTCTTCGAATGGTTGAGGGACATTGGCACTCAGGGCTTCAATGGCAACTTCAACTTGTTCAGCAAAGCGTGGCATCACTGTGTGAACAAAGGAAACATCAAGGATCAGAGAGCTTGTCCCTTGCTGCCCATCATTCTGGTCTTTGGGCAAAGATAGTGTTGAGCCTCCTGGTTCAGTTTTGGATAGGTCTAATTCAGTAATATTGTGTCACTTACCTCAACAAAAGGAAGCAAACTGTTACTCCATGCAAGGTGATGGATTGCTTCAGAAACATATGACAGCCATCCATGATAGCAGACGGGAATAGATTTCACATTTAGTGTAACCTGATTTGAGTTTCAGTTTTGCTAGCTCCCATCTATGAAAATTTGGCACAATTCCTGTAATCCTTCTAAGCCTGCTTCTTTGTATAGATGATAGTGGGATTCCATACGAATAGTTACACAAATCTATCAGTCATAAACTGTCCTTGGAAAATATCAACAAACATTTCACTAATACCCGAAATTATAATCAGAACCTATACATAGCAGATTTGTGGATGGGAACACAGGAATTAAGAAATAGAGAGAATGAGAAAGGAGGGATACTATGGAAAGACCATGTAAGAGAACAAAGGGAAAACAGGATGTCTTGGCAGAAAGAACTGTAGAAGAGAAGACCAAAGTTCTCAAGGTAATTTGTTCTATTTTATCACCTTGGTATGAAAAAAAGATTCATATGTAGGTTCCTAAAAGGCTGATGCCTTCTCTTCACAGGGACAAATCTACACACACACACACACACACACACACACACACACACACCTTAGGACAGCAGAAAGCAAGCTAACTGGAATATCTGGAAGACTTCCATAGATTTTGGAAAAAAAATGGTGATTTTTTTGACTCTTGAAAATCATAACTCAATTTTCTCAGCTGTTATCTCATAATAATCCATTCCTATGGTAGATGGAGGCCAAAAGCACAATCTACTTTATTTACAAGGACAATAAGATACAAACATCATTTGTCTGCATCCATTTCTAGGTTCTCATGCATGGTTCGTCTTTATGCTCATTTTTACCCTCTTGGATACTTTGACATTCATTTTTAACTCCTGGTGTGGGAAACTCTGCTCGATTACTCTCAAGGGTCAAAGTACCTGAAGTACATAATTCCTAGAGAAGTACACTTCTACTGGAAAAAGTTAAATGATTCTTTGTTTTTTTTAAAGGAGAGATGGTGCTGCACAAATATTCTTGTAACAATAACTATTAAAAAATCAAAGGGTGAATTGGGTGATTTTCCTTTCCCAGGTGAATCCTGAGGATTAGTGCCCTATACCCCCTGAGCTTTCCATGTAGCCTTTGAGCTACATCTGCATGGAAAGAATTCTGGGAATATGTAGCTGTATTGCTATAACTATGAATTGAAACTGAAATGATTGGCATTCTAATTATGCTCCCTCAGTCAATAAAAAATGCACATATGCATCAGAATATCACACTGTGCCCCATAAATATGTATAATTATGTTGAGGTCAACTCAACATAAAATTCTAAAAATCTTTACTTCTAAAATCCATATATTAAACCTAGGCTCTTTGAGTTATCCCTTTGTGTTGACAATGAACTTTTTTATGGGACTGAAAAATACAGATAATTGGAAATGACCTCTTCACATATGAGAATATTTTTGTAGGTATTTAACATTTAGAAATGAGTGTTTTACTTAAATAAAATCATAACTTTCTTCATCAGAAAGTTATAAGTTATACTAATTCCACTTTATTTGATGACTAAACTGCAAGTTAATGACTATTGATGATTTTACAGATTTGCATGCAGCTTTCAGTAGCACTTTGGTATATCCAATTCCCTCCATTGTCAGGATGATACAATTGCTTAGTCAAAAGGCACCTGCTGCCAGGCCTGACAAGACCTGAATTTGATACCAAGGACCTATATGGTGGAAGGAGAGAATCAACTCTTGCAAGCTGGTCTCTGACCTCCACATGCATGCTATACCATGTGCATGTGCTTACATACACACAATATATAATAAATATGTGACTTTAAATAGTTCATCACCCCCTGGATATATGATAAAGAGCTAGAATTGTTATATATAAATAAGACAAATACTACAAATTGATATGAAAATGCCAGACAAAAAGGGAAAAATGATGAATAAACTTATAGAAAAAATTTCAAAATTAGTGATAAATACACAATCATATGTTTGACATCATTAACTGAAAAGATAGCAATAATATATCAATTACATATATTTTATAGCAATAATATATCAGTTCATACTTAGGATGAACAAAGAATTTGAAACATGATATTACTATGGAGATGTGGACAGAGGAAAATCTATCTACCATTGTTGGGACTGAAAATGACAATGTGTCATCTTGGCCACCACTACCATGAAAAATGGTAGAAATGACTCTTTTCACTTTCAAACATGTGGATGGGTCATCATCTAGGGCATGGTCAAATATCAACTTCTACAGAGATGCTGACTTGGCAGGTTGTTCAGTCTTAACCTTGGAGTCACAAGAAATCTCTCTGAGTCTCCATGTTTGAGGCTGTGCCTTTTTTAGGTCAAGTGCACTAAGGGTCGAGAAACAGAATGTATACAAAAACTGAAATTGAAAATAATTGCTCTCACAGGATCCTGTTACACCTCAGACTTATTCTGATGTAACTCAAAAGTAACCACTATGAGATACTTTCTCTAGGTGCATGAGTACTGCATCTGTGTAAGAAAATGGACCAAGATAAGCAAATAAAGAAATGGCCAATGCACAAACATCCTGACATTAAAGCTTGTGTGGTGAAAGTCAGATGAAACAGGATAATCACTTGTGAGATAATAGAAACATGCACATATAATGCATAATTTAAACATTTCAAATATTTTTAGAAGAATTAAAAGTTATTCACTAAGTCGTATATTTCTTTACAGAATTAGGCTCTGAAAAAATAAAACTCTATTTTATGGCCCCCTGCATATTACAAAACAGTCTGATCAATGGAATTAAAATAAGGAAGTCACTGAGGAATTGTGAATGAACCATTGTGCAGCTTTCTGTGTTAATAAATGTCAGCTGGATGTTTGAGTTAGGTAGCCCCTACTACTTAGACCCCAACCTCCATGACCATTTCTGTCTTCACAAATGACTTTGCAGAGTCTAGCATGGGCAAGGAAAATGTGGCATTTTTTGTCTGTGCAAAGTTATTCTTAGTCAATATTGGAAGCAAGAAAATGAAGTGATGACAAGACTTGCTTCAGCTACCTTCAGACCCCAGGGAGACAGAAAAGAATGATAAAATATAAAGGGGCTACTTTGTAAAAATAATTTCTTTTATATTTTGGGATTACATCATTTCCCCCTTCCCTTTTCTCCCTCCTAACTCTTCCATATACCCATCCTTACTCTCTTTCAAATTCAGGGCCTCTCTTTCATTAATTGCTGTCATACACATACACACACACACACACACACACACACACACACACACACACACACATACAAACACACATTCCTATTCTTAAATACATATGTACAACCTAGAAATACCAGAAGCTACACTCATAAATTCTGACTAAACATGTAAGGAGCTCATGCCTATATTTGAGTTGAGCAAGGACAACAATATACATGCTAAAGTGCACAGGGGAAAGATCACAAGTCCTCAGCCCTACACAAAGAAATACAGGCAACTAAGGAATGCTGAGAGTGGGAGAAATAATTTTCCCCAGGGAAGAACTGACAAGCTGGTTATCCAACACTGCATTGTCTGTCCTGGAAACTGGCATACCAAGTACATTATACAGGCACTTTTTTTAATCAGATATACTCTTCAGAAAACTGTTCTGCTTAGACCAGCATGGAATAAGTACTCTCTTGTGAGACTAAGCTGGTAGAACCCTGGAGTAAATGGCCATGTTGCTGGCCCTGGTATTATCAGAGAAGGCAGAAATAGGTACTTTTATAAAAATCAATTCTCCAAGAAGCAAATATTTGGGGAGAATGTAAGAACTGCTCTCTTTGTGCTCCTTTCCTACGTTTATTCACTAGGGGCCTGAGCAGTTGCTATTTCTCTCCAAAACAGGTCTGCCCTTTACACTGTCCCCTCTCCTGCTTTGCTTCCTCCTGCTTTGTTATCTGAAGTTCTAAGTCAGAAAAGCGAGGGCTTAATAGTACAGTTATCCATGGTAGCTGGACCTGAGGTTTTCGGTTTAATTATAAATTTTTCCAATGTCTTGCTAATGTCTAAAACACATCCTCTCCCCAGAAGTAATACTGAAATAGAAAAAATTAAATAGAGTCAAATGTGACACTGCCCTCACTGCCCTAATTAGGACAAGGCTTGACACTGCCTTTGTGATTCTCACTTTATATAACAACAGAGTTGCTGGTGTAGGTTTATATAATTAGAAGCTTTTTTTTTTCTTTGTGAATTGCACCCAAAAATGTAAGCACTACTTTGCAATTATTTATCAGCATGTTGACCTGCTCTTATGCCCTGAAAGGGTGATCAATGTTAGAAGTAAATTTTATATTCTAGCTACACTTTTGCATGCGCATTGCATACTGGGATGCAAAATGATGACATTCTAAGAGGAGTGAGTTTGAAGTTAATACTACATATAAAAATCAAGGTCATACTATTCTAGGGTTGATTGAAATCTAAAGCGTGGGTGAGGACTTTGGAAATGAATCTGCCCAAGAGACTCCTGAGGTGAAGTTTCAGAACACTGAGTGGTTCAGTTTACAGGAATGACAAGTTGTGCTACAATGCAAACGGGACTTCTGACAGGCATCAGGGAAAAGAACAAGCTTAACTGGATGCAAGGGAGAAGTATCTATGCTCCAGTCTTAGACTTTCCTGTGAAACCCAATAACGCAAATGTATCTAAGCATCTGATGCTTGAATACTGTTCACTTTCTTTTCTGGATCTGTCACACCATCTAGCCCTAGACACATACAAATGTCAGAATTAGATTGAATTATGCCTGTTGCCAAATAGAACACGGTGATGTGGGGAGTCATGCAGATATGTCAACAAGAACTTATTCTCTCAAATGGAAATACATATCTTCCTTCTCCCTGGTTAGGTGACTGTCCCTTTAATATTCAAACTCCAATTTAACTGCAATTCTGAAGCCTTCCCTAATCTATGGACAAATGAAAGCATACATGCATCCATTATAATTGTAGTTTGTATACTCAAAAGGAATTGGTCCCCAGTATTTCTATATGTCCATTAGTTTGCCTGAATTCCACACCCCATTTTTTCCCTCTTAATCCTCTGTCATACTTTTGTAGCATGCAGAACCTACTAAATCAGAAATGGAAGCAAGAGTACCATAAGGAAGGGACGGAAGAAAGTGTTCATTTGTCCGTGGGTATCTCTAATATGAACAATTAGTTTTATGTTCCTTATTTATTTGTGGTGCTCATGATTCCATACTGATTCATCATCAAAGAGTTTCACGGACATCAGACAATTTAGTGGTGGTCGCCCTGATTTGGTGTGAGATCCTTTCAGAAAGCTTGAGCTTGCAGCCCTTTCAGTATTAAGCTTCCTTGGGAGAACATTCATCATTGACAAAGAGATAGATTCTCAATTCTGTCCTTGACTTATTCACTAAGACAAAACACAACAAAAAAATCTGTATACAGAAGGGTCATCTATGTTGGTGGTGGTGTCAGGCCCCACACTGTGAGTGCTTTCTTTAGACAAGTTTTTACTATAAAATATAGAAAAAGTAAACAAAGAGGCTTTTTTAGAAACAGATCCAACTTGCTAAATGTTAATGTGAAACAAGAAAATAAGAGCATTTATGTAAAACTATATGAGGATAAGGATGTAATTGTGATTCCTTCCACAGCATGGGACAATATACTCCCTGACCATCAGATACTAACCATCTTCATAGTTGGAAATAGCTAAAGTACTAAGCATTACAGGAGTAAATGAGGCTGGAAAATATTAATCTGAGAAGATTCCTTGGGGCCATCGAGTATTGCCTCCAACACAGAACTGTTTGATAGTGTTCATGGGGATAAAACATCCATTCTCCAAAATAGTATCTATTAGATATCACTAAGGGAAAATTCAAACCATCCACAATTACATGCTAGGCTAAAAACAACAAAGGTCTAACTTTAGCTGGGAGAAAGTGTGGCTGTTGTTCCCAGGGCTCAGTGAGTTTTTGATAGTTCTACAAACCCATGTAGCATGTGATGAGGAGCTGAGTGCCATAACTGTGGCCAGGGCTACTGGGGTGACTGAAGCAGAGGGATTACTTAACCCAGAAGTTCAAGACCAGCTTGTAAAAGAGTGTCAAATCTATGAGTGTAGATTGAGTATAGGTTGAGGCACTTACCAAAACTGGGGTGTATGTGAGGTGATTCTTGGCACAGAAAAGATTCTCATAGTTGTCCTCACACTAAAGCCCTTCATCTGTGTACCCAACCACATGACTTTTCATTTTGCTAACAGAAGGGCTTATACACTCAGAATCCTCTGCATAGGACTGGAAGGTCATATGGAAGGATTTCCCATCAAATCACCAGCCTTGGTGACATGGACAACAGTGACATGAACTGGAAAGAGCACACCAGTGAGTATTAAAAACTGGGAGTTGACATAATGTATCTTGACAATTAAGCTGTCTTACTTATGCTCTTCTCTCTCTTCTCCAGACCAGTGTTATCCTGTGGATATTCTCTTTTAATAAGGAATTTCCTATAAATCTACCATCAAATTTTGTAAAAAACATTCCCTCTTAGCTTTCCTTCTTATCTTGATTGCCATGGACAATACTAAACATTGTGTTTGCTTTTGGCTTCATCAGATTCATGAGAGAAATAACTTTTACATGTTTACTTTTGGGGAAAGGTAGTGGCTTACAGAACACAAAAGAACAATTCAAGTACCTTTTCCATCTCAAATGAAATATTATTTCCAAGAAAACATTCCCAATCTGAGATTCTTGTGAAACTATTTCCCTCCTATCCCCAACTTATGCTACTTTAATTACATACTATATTTTAACTGATGAAATTTAAATTTTGATTATTTTTAAATGTCTTAAAAATCATTTTAAATTTTTTTAATGTGGTTGAAGCAACTGAAGTACTTGTCTAAACTGAATATTTCCCTGCTAGGTTTTGCACGCACCTTCAATCCCAGCACTCAAGAGGCAGGTGAGTCTCTGTGAGTTTGAGGAGTTCTGTCTAGCCAACCCTATACAGTGAGACCTTGCCTCAGAATGAAAAATAAATGAATATATAAACAAATAAGTAAATAACAGACTTTCTCTGTTAACATTAATGGTGCCCTAGATGTGACTACCAACCCCCCGCCCCCCCAACGCCCCTCTAGAAGATACCAAGTATTTCAGGAGCAGGGGCAAAAGTTCTCAGTTCAATCTATTCCTTATTCACTCATGAATATTCATTAACTATTTCTACCTCTCCAGACAACCACAATCCCCAGCCAAGTTACTGCTCCTTCCATCCAGTCCTCCTTGGGCTTTCTTTCATCAGGTGTCAGTCATCAGTTCTCTCAGTAGGAGTTCCTAAAGGCTGCCATTTTCCTACATTCATGTTTAGAAAATTATAATGTACATTTCAAACATCAAAACCAAATCCGAGTTCCAGAAGGCCATACATAACCCATGAGCTGGATTGTTTGATAAAAGATGAAAAGGGACTGCCTAGAAGAAGGAAACCACACACACAGAAAAAAGTAATTCCAAATTCCGTTCACGATGACTACCCTGAGAGAGTCGGGGCGCATCCATCTGCTCCTGTCTAGACACAAACTCCTTTCCCCAAGGAAAGAAACTGCTTGCTTGGAAGGTTTTCGTATAGTTTAAAATAAGCGCTTCAAAAATAATCACAAATGGTTTATAACTCCAGGAGGAAGGATGGCACATTTAATTCTGAACCTTGAGGAATGAATAAAGAGTTGAATGCGAAGCCTTATTTAGCTTACAGTGTTCGTCAAAACCGAGCTTGATAAACATAGTTTAATTTGGCATCTGCGAGGTTTAAATACTTAGATTGCATTAAGATGCAGTGAAACACTGGCTGAGAATTTCTTACACACGATTTTAAAGATTCTGATTTTGATCATTAAATATGTAATTTTAAAAGAAAAGATAAAAATCTCTCAAAGCAAGCAGCACATTACTATGGTTTTCATTTATATCAATAAACAATTTGAGATTCAACTCCCACCAAACCTACGGGGGATGAACAGATGGTTTTAGATCTCAAGGGGTTAAAATTTGATTAAAATCAATACATGCACACAGGTGGAAAGATGTGCAGAGGACAGAGACAAAACAGAAAAAAAATGTGTACTTTATTATAGCAATAAATAAATGGGTAAATAGAGAATTTGAAATGTCGGCCATTATAAAGAAGAGGTCAAATAAACGACTGATGATGGTGCTGAGCTAGGGGCAAGCAGAAGTGCCATTGGGTGATGTGGTTAGAGGCCTAGAACTTCACAGACAAGGAGGACATCGGCAACATAAGAAGGTAAGTGAAACAGAAAGGCAACCAGGCAGAGACGCCATTTGACCATAACAAATAGCATTTTCCTGGCTCCCATGCACATGAGCTATCTCAGACCCACTGGATACATTTACATCTTTGAAGCTTTCCTAATCCAAACTGTTTCTGAAGGTCTTCAGCAATGTGTCTCCCAATGATTGACTCTTTTCATGTTTTTCTTCCTCTCTCCTTCAAGCACCTGTTACTGCCATAGCGTCCTCCCTCCTGAGAGAGTCTGTGTGATGGAATAAATACATCCTGGCCATCAATCCTAGTGCTCTACAATGTTCTCAGGTCTCTCACCTACTCCACTGCCTCCACCACAGGTATGCTTCAAGTGACAAAGCAACATGACCTACCGCCCCAGAGCGCTGAATCCATACTGTGGTTCATGAAGATATGGAAGTTAACATCTTGCCCTTAGGTTTTCCTTTCATCCATGAGTACCAATAAGGTGCTCACAACCAGCTTAGAATGTAGGAATATTCAACCGTGTGAGCCTTCCTAGCCCATATTACCCCATTTTCATCCCCATAACCATGACCTTGCTATGAGGCTGTATCAGTGTACTGTACTTTTCCTCCTTAAGTTATACTCTCTGGAGTGAATCTTCGACCTTTGTGCTATGTGATCTGAATAGGTATGAGTCACAGCAGAACTTAGAGTTAATGACCAAGAAAGTATAGAGAAAACTTATGTTTTTGCAAAGCTAGGCATTTCCAGGCAAAAATTATCAGTAACCTGGATCAAACAGTAGCTTGACTGCATCTCCTCAGATAGTGAAATAACCTAGACAGAGGTGTAGGACTCCATTTTTCCAAGAGATATACATTAGCAAACACTTCAAAGCGGAAACTGAAAGGTAAGCTACAGACTTCTACCAGGAAGAGCCTTACCTATCTTCTCAGTTGGAGGGAATTTGTTTAACTGAAGGTTAGAGATTTTCCCTCCCAGCCTATGGAGAGAAGTGGGTCTCTGAAACAGACTACTATACAAGCTCTTGGATTCATAATCATGTAGTTTCTCTCCTACTGTTCAGCTTTCCCTTTACAGACAGAAGTCACCTGTCTTTACCATGCGGTTCTGAGAGGTAAAATAAAATGCTGGGAGCTGTTGGTACCGTAAGCAAGTTTTTTTTTTTTTTTTTCCCACATTAGATATCCCACTTTCAGAGGCTGGAGAGATGACAGCACAACAGTAAAGAGCATTCATTGCTCTTACAGATAACCCAGACTCAGTTTATTGTAGCCACAGATGGCTCACACCAATCTGTAACTCTGGTTCCAGGGGATCTAATATATCTTAGGGTTAGGGTTAGGGTTAGGGTTAGGGTTAGAGGGTTAGGGTTAGGGTTAGAGGGTTAGGGTTAGGGTTAGGGTTAGGACTCTGTGAGTTCTTGCATACACATGGCACATATACATACACTCAAGCACACACATATACATATAAAATTAATAAACAATGTTCATATAAATACCCAACAGTTATTTTCAAGAAAAAATAATAAACATAGATTTTAGATTAAAAAACAAATAGACCAGTGGGACGGTTCAGCAGGCCAATGTTTCCAAGCCTGACAACTTGAGGTCAATCCCCATATTCTAGTTTGATTTCCTGTTACTGTGATAAATCCTAAGACAAAAACAACATAGGTTCAAAACAGTTTGGTTTGGCTTGCATTTTACAATCCTTCATTGAAGGAAGCCAAGAAAAGAACTCAGGGTACCAACCTGCTGGTAAGAAAAAAAGTGGAGACCCTGGAAGAATATTGTTTACTGGCTTGCTTCTACCAGCTTGCTCAGCTAGATTTTATATATCTCAAACCCATCTTCCCAAGAATAGTCCTCCCCACCATGTGCTAGACCCTTTAACATCAATCAAATGAAGAAAATGCCCCACAAACATGCCTATCGGCCAAAGTGATGGAAGCATTTTCTCAATTGACATAATGTCTTCCCAGGTGTGTCTAAGTTTTGTCAGGTTGACAGAAACTATTACAGGCCAGGACACACATAGTAGAAAGAGAAAACCAACTCCTACAAGTCGTCCTCTGACCTACATCAGTGTGCTGTGGTATGTGTATGCTTGTGTGCACATATGCACAAAATACATTTTAAAAAGCCAAAAAAATACCTCTCAGTCAAATCTCTACAATTGCAACTTGAAGTTATCTGTCGTATGGGAAAGGTACCAAGACAAACCATGCTTTACCTCTTTAAGGATTATAAAGTGATATAACTATCAGTTTCCTTCCACATTTCTGATTTTTCACCATCACAAATACAAAAGCTACCTGCAAGCAACACATTTACTCCATATCACCATCAGTTAAACCTTTCAGGAAGAAATAAAATACTTTACACCAAGAGTAAGGGTTATGTTAAAATATATTTAAAATATATTAGGATGTCTAGGCTAAGCAGTCACAGTCTAAATAGCTTCTGTTGAAATCCATTACTTTCATAACCTAATTTCAAGGTCACCTATGGAGAAGTGCCATATTTTAATGGTCTTCTCTACTATTTCTGCCTTTCCAATAAGTTGCTCCTACCAAACTTATTCTGAATTTGACTTCCTTCTGTGCTTTCTCCTGCTAAAATCCAGCTACAGGATTAGGGCAGGTCACCCAAATATGTCCAATCATAAAATAATCCCACTAAGTGTGTCTAAAAAGCCAATAAAATTACTTCCCCATTGATATGTAGGAAGTGAAAGAAAATGGAATCTGGATCTGGAAATTTGGAGCTACAAGTCTGGGAGTGCTGTTAGACATATTCTCTTCTACACAAAAGAAGTCCAACATCCTAACAGTATAAATATAATGCATTTGTATGCATACTTATATCCATATATATGTTGGAAGACAGAAGATGGATAGATAGATAGATAGATAGATAGTAGTTTTGTGATAAGCCTGTCACAAGAATACACATAGAAGGAACTGCCACTCAGAATGTGGCTTAAGTGTATCCTCTACCCCAAAGAGAACATATTTAATATAAAGTTCTTTATTGTATCCAGCTAAGACCAGAGTTAGATATTAAATAATGTATTTAATAAACAGATGTGGTGGAAGAGGAGGAAATGCAGAGCGTTATTGGGACAGTAGTTGGAGCCGTGTGGATGTGTTTTACTGGATGAATAAAGAGGTTCCCTTCCAAGACAGACAGAAAGTCAAAGCAGAAGACTTAGCGGGAATTGTTCGTAGTGACTGCACTCACTCCCAACCTTAATAATATTAACCATATCTAAATGATAAAATATTAGGTAACACAGAAATTCCAGTCCCAGGAACACTAATGAATTTGTTTCCAGTTGAATTCAGTAGAGAGCAGTCAGCTGCTGGAGTTCTTATGAGTCCCACCCTGAATCCATTCTATTTCATTAACTGGTCCAAATGCATAGATCCTTCAATGTGATTCTTAGTCTTTGCCGGTTCTTTTACATTTTCTGTGCAAAACATACAGAACCGTGTCAAAAATATTGCATTTTTTTAAAGTTTAAGCGTATATGAACGATACATAATATTGGGTATCATGGCATTTGCATACATTCATATAAATACTTTGATCATAGCCACCTCTGTTACCCTCTCTTGGCCCCTCCTCCTCCTCATCCCCTTACTCTTTCTGTGTTCTCTTTCTACTATTTAGGTTATAAGGCGTGGAATTAATTTATACCATAACTCTAACCCACATATTCTCCAAAATAATAGGACTTTATTCTTTTCATCCAGTTTGATTAATAAGATCGAATGTTCAATGACTGTCCACAGGAATTGGAGAGATAGAAATAGATCACTCGTACAGAGAGTACCAGTGTGCACAAGGCCCTCCCTGGGTTGGATCCATAAAATAAGAATTAAATAAAAAGATCTTTTTCAACCAATCTCTGCTCTCTTTGTCTTTCTCTTTGCCTCTCTGTCTTTGTATGTCTGTCTGTCTCTCAAACCCCTTCTGAACAAGAAATATTTGGCAGACTCCCAAAGCTCACTCATCCATGTCATATACATATTGATATGTATACATATACATATCATAAACTTGCATCAACTATCAATTTCACAAAAGTGATTTAATACGAGCTGATCAGTGTGGAAGAAGCTATCCTGCTTATAACTAAATACCGTATTACCGGGGCCACTACTGGATCTTGTGCCTCCTGCAGCAACCTGCCTTGAGGAATGAGAAGATGAATCTGGTCGTGTTCACTCACTATCAAACTGTTGGCAATTTGTTATAATTCAGGTCTTATTGAACAGCCCAGGAAATATGTCATGTAAGTATTGAATGGGCCTGCTGCAGATCTATTTCATTAACCTAAATTGATTTCATCAGAAATAGGATTTTTTTTTTTCCAAGACAAGGTTTCTCTGTTGTAGCTCTGGCTGTCCTGGAACTCACTCTGGAGAATTGGCTGGCCTCAACTCACAGAAATCCTCCTGCGTCTACCTCCTGAGTAAGGTGTATGCCACCACTGCCTAGCAGATATAGGTAAATTTAAATGTGATGAAAACCTAGAGTTTTATCATATCAGTAATCCACAAAATTATTTTCTTAAATTCAATTGGTGGTCACAACACAGAAATTACTCTTAAGCCAAAACACTGGCATTGATGAGAAAGAGAAACATTTCATGGAAAATAAACTGCACATGGTTCTGTCACTCATGAGGCAACTCTGAATTTCCTGGCTACTTAGTGAAGGCAGTCAGGAAATGTAGTAGGTAATACAGATCTTTGTTCCTGAATTCATTCATATATGTAAATGTAAATGTAAATATGTAAAAAACTAATCCACACTTGTGACTATTTCTTCCAGTCATATCTGGTTTAGTGAAGGACTTCTGAAAACTCTGTCCTTTAATAAAACCCCTTTCTAACATACCACATGCCACAGCATTCCCTATACCTTGTGCTTACAGTGAGAGACTTCAATTTGCCCTACTCATACTTGTTGCTGTTCAGGGACATTTCTCTACCTTGGGATACTGACTCATAATTAATATTGTTTTGTCCAACCTAGTCCCACCCCCAAGGATACCTGGCAATGTCTATAGACGTTATTGATTATCAGAATTTGGGGTGGTAGAGGGAAGAGATGCTCCCAGAATCTAGGGGGTGGCTGCCAGGGATTCTGTTGAACATTCTACCATGCACAGAGAATTCAGTCACCAATCCCAAAGACAGATTTAATTGTTCAGGCAAAAAAGTGTCAATGCAAAAGGACTTCTAAGGGTCACGAGTCTACCAAGAATACACAAAATAGCTAACCCTACCCAGAATATGTAGATGTGTCAAGACAGAAAACAAAGTGTACAATTGCTCCTGACAATTTGATATCTGTGCATGTGTATGTGTGTACATGTGTGTATTTGTCAACTCACACATGTATGCTTGCATGCTTGTGCAGCATGTGTAGAAGCCAGGGATTGATTTTGTTTTGGTTTGTTTTTAAATAGGGTCTCTAACTGAACTTGGACTTGACCAGTGAGCTAGGCTGGCTGGCCAGTATGCCCCAGGGATCCACCTGTCTCCACTCCTCTGGAGCTGGGATTACAAACATGTACTATTGCATCCAAAAATTTTACACGTGTGCTCAAATGATGAAAGTTTACTTCTAGATTCTTAAATGGCACTCTATTGACAGCCATCTCCCCCAGCCTTGAAATTCTTACTCTTGTCAATGTCACTTTCTTATTACTACTCCTCTCTTCTCTTCAAAAAATAAAATGTACCTTCAGGACAAACTCTGATAAGTTCATACAGAGAAGCGGCCAAACCTAAACAAAACATTGACAAAAGCTGAGGAAGTTAGACACAGTGTGGAAAGCCAGTGGAAAATAGAAGGAATGTTCTCTGTAATCTGCCATATGGAAAGGAGGAGGGAAACAAACTTTCTACAATATAAACGATCTAAAAAGAATTACATACAACAACAACAACAAAATAAAAACTAAACAAAATTCAGGAATCAATTTCCCAGGCTAAAGAGAAGAAGGAGCATAGCAAAGAGACTATGGCAAGAAAGAGGGATCCATAATTATTAAAACACAAAATCCCTCCATCAACAAAAACATCACCAAAACTTAAGAACACAATGTCTGCAACTAACAAACATATTTCAATTAAAAACTTCAAATGGCCTCAATTCTCCAATCAAAAGTGACTGAATGGATCAATTAAAAAAAAATCCATCTCTCTGTTGTCTACCAAAAAATACATTAGTTTTAATGTTAGTTTTAACACCTTAGAATAGAATGTTGAACAAATGTATTCTGATACAATGACCCCAGAAAGTAAAGCATCTTTAACAAATGGTGATGGGAAAACTAGATATCCACATAAGAAATTAGAAATTAAAAGTTAGAAAATGAAATTATCTATTACCTCACACTAAAACTAACTCCTAATGGACCAAAATCCTAAACCAGAAACCTGGAATACCAACTGCTTGAGGAAAACATAGGCATTATCCTATATAATATGAGTGTAAGGGAAAACTATCTGAATAGGACCTCACTTGCTCAAGAATTAAGAGCAACAATTGACAAGTAGGACTTCATAAATCTTAAAAGCTTCTACACAGCCAGAAAACAATCAACTAAGTAAATAAGAAATCCAAAAAGTGTGAAAGAGTCTTTGGCATTTATACAACTGACAGAGGATTAATATCCAGAATATGTAAAGAACTCAAAGAACAAATAAATAACAACAAAAACGACCCATTCAAACCTGGGTCTAGGAACTGAACAGAGTTGTCAGAAGTAGAATAAAAAATTGCTAAGAAATATCTCAAAGATGTCTGTAGTCCCTAGCAATTAGATAATGTAAATCAAAACAACTTTGAGAATAAATTCATTTTTTCCCCAGTCAGAATGGCAAAGATGAGCATAGCAATGTACATCAAATCTTGAAAGGGATGTGGAGAAAAGGGAACCATCCTTCATCAATGGTGGGATTGGTGCAATCAGTATGGAAATCACAATGGAGATCTCTCAAAAAGTTAAAAATAAATTGGCCATATGACCCTGCTACCACTCCCTAGCATATGCCCAAAGGGCTCAACATTTTATGCCATGGATACTTACTCAGCTATGTTCATTGCTGCTCTATTTACAATATCTAAGAAATGGAAACAACTTAAATGTCCTTCAGTCAATGAAAACATAATATATACACACTCTGGGATAAGATTCAACTGTAAAGAAAATGAAATCATGAACTTTGCAGGTAAAGGGAAGAGAAAAGATCACAGTGAATGAGGTAATAGGAACTCAGAAAGACATACGTCAAATTTTCTCACTCATTGGGTGCTGCAGTGTATTACATTGCACTGACTGCCTGAAGCCTAGCAGGATGTGACTTCTATTGCTAAACCAACCTGTATTATCTTGTAAATGAGAGTTACTCCCTCATAGCTTAATGAGTTGCTGATAAAGAGGTCATTTGGATGCTCCACCAGACCATATGGGACATTATGCATGGCCTGATCTCCCCTATTAGTCTGCATTTCCCACACTACAAAAGTGGACATAACTCATAGGGGTGGGGCCTAGCCCCTATTGTGTTGGATGGCACCCCACTATAGACATGGACATGCTCTGATGACCAAAGGTTTGGGAGGAGCAAGCCATTGTTATCTCTTTGATCCTGCAAATAGACTGCTAAGAGAGAGCTAGGAGGAGCTTTTAAGATAACAAACTGCCAGGACAAGCAGGGGAGTTGGAGCCAAAAGGAGTTAGAACTAGCAGGACTAGGAGCTGGAACATGGTGTGGTATGAGCTCTTCCTGCAGTCTGTCTGGCTTGTACTATTAATCATGTCTCATGGGTCATTATTAATAAATCGCCGGGAATAATATTTGTTAAAAATTGAAAGTCTACTAATGCCCAATCTCCAGATGTGAGCACATATCCTGGACTAACTGCAGAAAACCAGGATAGTAAAATGGGACCATTGCCAGGATAGAGAAACAATACAGACGGGTATAGCAGGGTACAAGCGGTCTGACAGAGGAAATGAGAAAAAGGCAGACGAGGTTCCAATTAGGAAGGAAGGATGGAGATAAATGAGGAAGAAAGAAGGAGAGTGAATCACAACAGTATGGACATCTGGAAAAGTCAAGAAGATGTCATCAAAAGATGTGCCAAAGTAGACGAAAGCCCATGAGGCCTCAACCCTACACAAAGAACTGCAGGCAACTAAAGACTGCTGAGAGCAGGAGAAACAGTCTTCCCCAGGCAAGAGCAATTGGTTATCCAATACCAAATGGTCAGCCCTGAAAACATACAAGTAACATAATGCGGGGTGAAAGAGTGATTGTTTTGATTACAAAAGCAAAAAGCATTGGCTCTGTGAGTGTTGGTGCTAAGGAGATACAGATCCTCAAAATATAAGCTAGACATAAAACTGAGCAGTTATATTTAGGACGGTGTGTGTGTGTGTGTGTGTGTGTGTGTGTGTTTGTGTGTGTAAATGCACAATAACAATTAATTCAAAAAGAGGCGTCTCAAGGAAAGCAGGGAAAGATATATCAGAGGTGTTAGAAGGAGGAAAGGGAAGAGAGAAATGATCATCTTAAAAATATCTTTAATATTATCTTAAAATTAATTAAAATTATCATTTTAGTAGATTAATAAATTTAAATAATTAAAATTTAAAAAGAAAAAGAAAGAAACAGAAATCCTGACAAATCCATCAGATTATAATGGTAGGCTAGTGAGACAAGGTGATCGCTTTAGCCGTATTTATCGTACCGATTGCTGAGGCCTGGTATAGTGACTGGCAGGCTCAAGGTCATACAACCTATGTAAGAAGGAGTCCTACCCCTGGAATCATGCAAGGTTTCTAGATTGGGAACCTTCTGTCAATACTGTGGCTAGCTAGTTTACCTAAATCAAGAGATTACCAGTGCACATGCAGAATGTGATGTAATAAGCCACATTTCTTTAATAAAAAAACAAAAGAAATCCTGTATTACGTACAGCATTTATTTTGAGGCTCGGTGTCGGCAACACTCACAAAGCCAATGCATCTTACATATGTAATCCAAGCCATCCTTATTCCATCCTTATCCCAGAGCCTGTGCATGGTCCTCCTCAAAGCCCTAGGTCTGCTCTAGGCAAGCACACTCCCCATCAATCTGGCTTATCAAGCAGTCAGTTATCAGCCAACATTTTTCTCCATTTCCATGCCAACATCTTTAGGTTTTGATAAAGATAAAATAATTAACTATTTGAGAAAGAGGAGAAAATTGGACACAGAAGCAAAAGAATTAAACATATTTGTGTCTTCTAAATCTTATCCCTCTGGTGTTTACTTTCCTTGACATGTATTTCTATAATTCTTAACACAGTATTCTATAAACTGTCTTGTATCTCTTCTGTTCTTTTGTTTTCCTAGTAGTTTCTAATAGGTCCTTAATAGTAGAATCATATGTGACCTGCTCATCTGCTCTATTCAGTGAGGAACTGGGCAGCAGGATCTTGAAAAAAGAAGGTGTGGTGATTGTAGTTAACTGTTCAACTTGGCAAAATTAAGAATAATCACAAGATCATTTGTGTTTGGTTTGTGGTTGGTACCATTCTCTGAACAGGCATCCCTGATTGTATCAAAAGGAAAAAAATAAGTGGAGCTCTAGCACTCATCTCCCTCTGGTTCCCACTGTGGTCTTGGTGTGGACAGCTGCCCCATTTCCCTGTCACCTTGACTGCGCCCACTATAATGAACTATATTCTCAAATAATGAGCTAACACAAACTCCCGCTTAAATTGTTTGTATTGGGAGTATTTTTTAATAACAGCAACAGGAAAAGTCCTTTAACTAGAATGATCAGTCACTGCATGGAAGAGCTGGGAAGCGAATTTTACATGATTTGACAATGAGTTAGTAAGCACTCTATCCCAGCAGCAGCAACCCAGAAAAGGATGGTTCTGTTTCACTGATTAGTTTTTAAATAAGAAATCAAGGAGAAAGTTAGTTTCCTAGACTTTGAACAATAGTGTTAAAATTTCCACCAGAACTAAGTAATTGCCCTCTTTTCTGTTGTTGCTTTGTTTTGTTTTTTAAGACAGTTTTGGTTTTTTTGCTTTTTTTCTGTGTAGTCCTGGATGTCCTGGAACCTGTTCTGTAGATCAGACTAGTCTCAAATTCAGAGATGTACCTGGCTCTGCCTCCCAATCCCTCCTGGGATTGAAGATGTGTACTACCATGATGACAAACCACACCTGGTATTAAAGTAGCCAAATAGACAATATGAAAAACACCATGTATTTGGAATAACAACGGAGTTGTTTTTCTGTGGGCACAAAGTCACATGTAAATGGGCAACATGTCCTGAATTTTTCATCTGACACAACTGTTCGCACCAGTCATGAGCAGGAGAGTCCTGTCTCTATGCCTTCCTTTGATATTCTATATAGGGAGAGCAGCAAAGAACCACTGCTGTTATGATATCTGAGGCATGGCACAAGAAACTTCCGTCTTCCATGAGGATCGAGCTAAGGAGCTAACAGAGAGGAACTATACCAAAATGAGATGATTTCCTTTTAAGGCTTTAGAAAATCCATTACAGAGTAAAATGCCTGATTCGATATTTCTCTTAATGTTTAACTATTTTTATGTGTGTGTATGATTTTAGGGGACAGAAGAGTGTGTCAGAACATATAGAGCTAGAGGTACAGGTGTTGTAAGGACCCGACATGAATGTGAGTGCTGATAACTGAACGTTAGTCCTCTGGAACAGCATCTAGTGCTATTAATACTTGGGCCATAGCTCCTGACCCTGTTTCTACTTTCTTTAAGTAAGAAACACTGTATACCCAGCTTACTTTGTATTACTCTATTGCGTGCAAGAGGCAAGTTCGTTTAAAAGAAAGAAATGTTCACCCTGAGACAATTAAGTATAGTTATATCTGACAAAGATCTTCATTGCTTTATACTTTAAGTATATTGGGTTCTTAAGAGCAATCTCTACAAATTTTTCATATGTAATTTGGAAGAATGAAAATTTCTCTGCCTATGTCATAAAATCCTTGTGAGGGTCAAACAACATTGTACTTGAAAATGACAAAGTAATATATACATGGAAAGTAATAAAATTGTTTTTCAAACCCAAACTCAAGAAACAAGAACATTTACACTTGATATATACAAATTAGAAGCACCAAGGACTGTAGAAAGCAATATAACTACTATGTTCAGATACAGAAATCAGTGATAGCACTGACATTTGGGGCAGATGTAACAACCATGCTTACCTGTTTCTGAAAGCAACTTCGTGGCTTCTAGCACCTTCTCAGTGTATACCCCGGCTTCATAGTTCTCCATCTCTGCATTGATGATGTGAATGACTCGGGCTGCCCGGCCACGTATCGCCCCGGCTGTGCGGTCCAGTGTATCCACATCCCCCTCTTGGAGGGCAATAACACATTTGTTCACATCCTCCAGGATGTGATTTTCTGTGAAGAGGACACACACATATTTATATGACCTTATACTACACACAACCTGATGAATAATTTAAAACTATTTCAAAAGTTCCCATGAGCCCTCACCTTGCAGATTCAACTACATCACTAATAAGATAAAATGCTATTTAAAGGGCATCACTTATAATTGCAATTGTAGTGCTAAAACCTGAGCACCAGCCAGAGGGTTCAAACTATCACACAGATATTTGAGTGAAACTTCTGGAGTTTCTGACTCAATAGTTGTGCTGGTGAAGTTTTATCAACATGTGAGGGTAGAGGGAGCCTCAAGGGAAGAATTGTCTTGATTGGCCTGTGAGCACTTTTGTGGAGTATTTTCTTGATTGGTGGTCAATGTGAGAGAGCTGGACCCAGCCCACCTTGGGCAGCGAAATCCCTGGGCAGGTGGTCCTGGGTTTATAAGAGATCAAACAGAGCAAGCCATGGCAAGTAAGCAAGAACCTTTCTTCAATGACTTTGTTTGGGTTCTTGCCTCCAGGTTTCTACTGTGGACTCGTGCACTGGCTTCCCATAAGGATGGACTGGGATGAGGATTTATAAGCCAAATAAACCTTTTCCTCCCCAAGTGAGTTTTGACTCAGTGTTGAATCACACCAGTAGAAAACCAAACTAGAACAGTAGCTTTGGGATGACACCTAGGAAAGTGAGTTTCAAAGATATTCCCAGGGGATGCTAACCAGGCTATTGTGAGGAACACAGGTTGAGACCTACTGGTTAAAAAAGAAAGCCCTTGTTTTGTTTCAAAGATTGAGATTGACTTCCCAGTGCTATTTTTAAGAGTTGTCGTGACAGGAGCTGGAGAGATCACACAGCAGTTAGGAGTGCTTGCTGCTCTTGAAGTAAAAACAGGTTCAGTTCAGAGCATCGAGTTTAATTGGCTCACAATAATCAGTAAGTCCAATTCAGGGAATCCAGCATCCTCTTCTGGCCTTTACAGGCACATACATACTCATGGTACACATACATGCACTCAGCTCACTTATGTCCACATAAAATAAAAATAAATGAGTGTGAAAAGTCATAATAGTCAACAAAGTCAATCTGATGGGGAAATATTTATCTCTACCTAAAAAGAGCTGAAGTTTTAGAATACTTCATGATCTTCTTATTGAGGAGCTATTTAAATGATACCACGGAGCAAGCCAAGTCATTTGGTCAATCTTCTAAAATCATATTATACGGAATATAGTTTAGAGAAAAATATCATAGAATTCCCTTGGATTAAAATATAATCCAGTCTGTGGCATTTCATCAGATTACAGTCAAGGCATGTACTATTCTACCAGAAAGGACCACAATAGGAGACAAGCAGGAATAGAGCTGACTCTCACATCAGACAACGTGATGTTTTCATCCAAGTGTGGAGATACAGGCCCATAATCCCAGTTCTTAGGTGGCTAAGGCAGGAAGAACATGAGTTCAAGACCTCCTTTGGCCAGAGTGTAAGCTCAAGACCATCATAAACAACTTGGTGAAATGCTTTTTTTTTTCTTTTCAAAATTTAAAAATAAAGATAAAATGCTTTGGAAATATATGTTAATAAAGAACACTTGCTGAGCAATTGGTAAAGCCCTAGGTTCAATCTCTAGTACAATTAAGAAAAAAAAATAAACATTTAAAAATATAAAATGTCCTTACTCAAACTAATTTACATATCTGCTTTCTATAACTTTTATTTAACTATATCATATTATATCATATCATATCATATCATATTATTTATTTATTTGTGTGTGTGTGTGTGTGTGTGTGTGTGTGTGTGTTGTGTGCATGTTCCAAGGGAGTCTGAGCACAGCTTCCAGGAAGCAGTTCTCTCCTTCTACGATGTGGGGTTCAAGTATTGAACTCAGGTCATCAGGCTTGTTGGCAAGTAATTTAAGCAGACTGAGACATCTCACTGACTCTTTGTGGTTCTAAATGTAAGTTAGAGCATACGAATAGTGAATTACTTAAATTTATGCTTGAAATTTCAGTACTTGAATTTGAGGCATAAGTATTCAGTCACTACAGTTAGAGTTGTGTGTGTACCTGTATGTAATTTGCAGCTTAAAGTTATTTTCAGTTTTCTTTAGAGAACTAAACTTTTTTAGCAATTCCTTAGAACTGTTCTTTTAAAAGTACTCAAAAGACATGATTACAATCTAACATTGGACAGGGAAATGAAACAGGATCCACTCGCTCAACTGTGAGAGTCATGGTTTTAAAATTTTTAAGATAGTTTGCTCAGTAATTCTCAATCTTCCTTCAACTAGAAATGTCCGTTATTTAAAAATTATTCAGAATTCTCTCATAATAGCAGTTATAGCTATTGACAACCTATGTGCAAAGACCCATTAAGATTCAGACTGGTTTACAATATATTTGTACTTTGCTAATCTAAGTAACAGAAATTGGTTTGGAAACATGCTGCATCTGTCCATGTAAACATGAACCTTTCTGTCAAAAGACAATACTCAGTGTGTTTGTGATTCTTAGATTCCTTGTGATAACTTCCCCCTCTACTCTCCACACCCTCACATCAGAGGCCAGTGTGCTTGTAAACACACTGCTCTTATATACACCAAGACATATGGTGAATTCTTCGAAGGCAGAAGCCACAAGTGATTCAGATTTGAATTTCTGCTAAGACTGTACAGACAACGCATACTCAAAGAAGAGCAGCTAGATCAACATACCCACTCGGGGAGTTGATCCTAATATTCCCCTAATATTTTGAAGGAAAACAACTCCTGAAGGAGACTGAGAAATGCTAGTCTGATTAGAAAAGAACAGGGGTGAATGAGTTAATAAGGAATGTATGGTCTGCGTTTGAAACAAGTTGTACAACCAACTCTCTTAAATTTTTTGCAACCTTTAATCTTTTAGAAAGGATGTGATTTTGTTACTTAATAAAAAAAATCAATTATAACCAAAAAACTTGTTATGAATCAAAGAGCTGAATTCCTTATTCAAAACCAACTACAGAATTAATATTTTTAAAGAAAATAAGTTCAAGATCCTAGAGTTTTGTATGCTGGTGGGTTTTCAGTTGGAGGAGGAAGAAGAAGGAAAAACAAACAAAAGTCTTGGACATTATAGGATTAATGGATTTTACAGATCTTAGCTTTCTACAATTTTGCATGCCAAACCTAAGAATTAAACTGTCACATAGTTAACGCCAAGGCACTCATTCTAGGGAACTGCTAACAATGGTACATTTTGCCCAGTGAGAAAGATCGGAATGTTCTAATGTAGCCATTTCACATTTTTATGAACTTAGACCACAACAGAAGATCGGTTTTGCTCCTGTTAGTTCTAGCATCATTGCTCTCCAAAACTGTGATGTTTTGCATGAACAAATTGCAAACTCAGGTGTAAGAGTTCAGTAAGTGTCGAATAAAACAGGAAAATCCATAGTCACTCTAAATGAAGATGTATGTATGAATGGGTATATGTGTATGTTTATGGACTTGTATGTCTGTAAATATGCGGGTACATAAGGGTGCACAAGGGTATATGTGATATGCATGAATTTGTGCATGTGTTTATATATGTGCATGCTAAATGCATATGTGTAAGTGTGTGTGCTTATGTATATGTGAATGCGTGCATTGCTTTTTATATAGAAGTTCCTGCCAGGATACTACCTTAAGAAGAAACGGATACACAAAAATGTTATTAATGTCATTCCAAAATATCTCCTGGGCCAAACTTGCAATTAAACAATGTAAATGTTTGACTCCAACACAGAGAGGAGAGGAAAAGTAGTTCCCTCAACTATCTGGCTGTGTTCACAGCCTACCAGCATGAACAGGGTGGGTAGCTTGTATTTGTCAAGTCCTGTCTGCAGAAAGGTGCCTGCTACCTGATTGTCAACTCCACAGGCATGCTCCAGCAGGCTCTGCCAACCTGGCTCCCTGACAGTGCCTGTTCATTTTCCTGTCGTGGCATGCAGCAGCATTTGTACCACTAGGGTTGGACCGCACAGTGTTATCAGCAGGAGCCAAAGCCTTTTCTTGTTCAAGGTAATAATGAGATGCACAAAGGAATGGCAGGATGAAAGGTGGCGAAGAGGCAGGCCTCAGGGGAAGAAAATTAAGAAAAGCTTGGTGCTATTCACGAAGACTGAGATAACACACCCCCCCCCCACCTCACTTTAGTTCTCTCACCCTTAGAAAATTCTGGACACATATTTGAAGGAAAGGACAAGTTGGGGAAACTTTTGAGTTATAAAATAATTCTTCTGTGGGCAAGGTGGTGGATGGATAACTTTCTATTGATCTGTAGGCAGTTCATAGGAAGTATTCCAAGGGCTGTGAGGATTGAAGCGTGTAAGCTGAGACTGGGTGGGAGCCTCCTGCCTCTTACTGGGAGTCATTCTGGGGGAAAAGAGAAAACTAGAAAGTAACTTAACCTTGGTGGCTGGCTACCTTTCCATTCCCCAGGACACAACTCACTAATTGTCAACACGCCCCCCCTAAACAATTTCCCAGCACCTTAAATGAGGCTTGTGTGGGCAGTGTCACCCACTGTATAAAGACTCAACTATCACCAAACAAAAGCAGTAGGGATGGTAACATGTTGAGGTCTTTTATCAGTCAAACCCTAGAAAGAGGGCTATTTTAAATGGACAGCTACTTTAAATATCATCAAAAGCCAAGCACCTAAGGACAGTCTTACAAAGAAGGTGAGAAATTTGGAATTCAAATGAAGATCCTAGAGCTAGAGAAAGGTACTGAAATGAAAGGGATAAAGTATATATGAAAGAAATTTCCCTTTTCCTCTGATTTATTGAGAACACTGTGTGTTTTCTGAGAAGAGGGCAGTCTGGATTTTAATGCCATCTTTTCAGAGTTGTCTACCTCCTTGATGACTTACTTTTCTCCAAGGAACACTAGGAAATATTTATACTTTCTTTATAGAATTTTGTAAAAGTTAAAGAAAACAGGAGAGAGCCTGGCAAATTATAGACTGAGCATGTGTTAGCTTGTTTTTCCCATCTGCCTTGTCTTGCTCTCCATTATTGAAAACTTGGCTTTTCGATTGCCCATTAGATCCATAGATTTGACTGCACTGCCTTTAATGCAGCCTGCAGTGGGGATTCACTGCTTCTTCATGAGAGGCTTCGAGAAGGAAAAATACCCAAGCTCAGCAGCGTCAGCCAGAAATCATCCCCACAGCTGCGGCCTCAGGTCCTGCTGGGCTGCCTCTCATCAGCAGTGAGAGAACTACTCTCAGGATTCAGTCCTCATCCCACTTCCACCCAAAAGCAGGTCAAGGTGTGGCAAGTTCTGTGTGGGGTGTTGGGTGTGAGTTCCACAAACCTGTGAGAAGCACCAACATCAGGAAATGAGAATTTTCAAGGATAGCTGGTGGTGGTGGCTCAAGCCTTTAATCCCAGCACTTGGGAGGCAGAGGCAGGCAGATCTCTGTGAGTGTTAGGCCAGCCTGGTCTACAGAGTGAGTTCCAGGACAGCCAGAGTTACAACAGAGAAACCCTGACTAAAATAAATAAATAAATAAGATTTTTTAAAGAAAACTTGGCTGTTTCAATACCTCATAATACAAGATGGTGTTTCCCATGACTTCCATTCCATTGAGACCCTTCCAGGTGAACTGCAGTTAAACACGTTTAGTCAAAAGCTTTTTGGAAAAATGCCACTTGCTGGCAGGTAGTCGAATTTTGAAATGACACTGATGAAGTCCACTGAAACTCAGGTTGACCTCACAGTCTCTGGCATTTTCCAGCCTCCTCCAGCCTGGTTATGTTCATAGACAAGAAAGTCCCAACTACAGTGGGGTAGTTTCCACTCCTTATGCATCTTTACAGGTATATATGTTGAGCTGTGTGACTTATTGAATTCATTATGAGGCTAATAATTTCTACCTGCCTCATCACAAACCTTCACTTGCAGAATATTCTGTTCTAGTGTCATTTCTGTTGCTATGATAATATACTGTAACAAAAGCAACTTCAGAGCAAAGGGTCTTATTTCAGATTACAGCTTTAGGTTTATATTTCATCATTGTGGAGGGGTCAAGGCAGGAATTAATTAAACCAGTCACAATCAAGAATCAACGGTAAGAGGGAAATGGATGCACACATGCTGACTTTTTGCTTTTGCTAAGCTCAAGTTTTCCACTCTTATACAGCACAGGATAGGGAATGGTGCCACCCACAGTGGGCTAGGTTCCCACATCAATTAATTTAGACAATTCCTCATAGACATGCCCACAGGCCAACTAAATGTAGTCAACCCCTCATTGAGACTCTCTTCCCAGGTAATTGCAGGTTGTATTAAATAGACATTTAGAATTTCTTCACATAGCCATATCAGAATA
Source organism: Cricetomys ansorgei (assembly GCA_026225945.1). Taxonomy (NCBI): domain Eukaryota; kingdom Metazoa; phylum Chordata; class Mammalia; order Rodentia; family Nesomyidae; genus Cricetomys; species Cricetomys ansorgei. The sequence goes on from JAMJFZ010003624.1 coordinate 2,784,724, forward strand.
AGAAATTGCCTATTTTAAGGCATAAGCCAAGTAAGTTAACCAATTCAAATACATAGGCAATTTAGATGCACTGAAAATTCATCCTGCTCAACAAAGAATTCAAAACCTAAAATGTACTCTAAGCCTCTTTGTACAATCTGTTCAGGTTCTGAGCTCATCTTCAGAAAGTTGCAGTTTTTCCCTCTGATGCCTTAACTCAGTGTCTGGCAATAAGAATTTCTCAAGAAAGTGTTGTAATCACATTTGCGGGGATGATTGATAACTCAAAGGAAAAGAGAAGCCTTGAATAATAGACCCATATCACTGCTGAGATATTTCTTATCTTGTTAGCTTCCTCCAGCTCTCTGGTGAAGGGCCTGTAGGTGACTACCTGAGACAGAGAGGAAGTCATCCACTGAGGTGATGTCATCCACAGCCTCAGTCAGCACTCGGACCTGCTTCTCCCACTGGTCTTTGAAGACATCCATGTTGTCCTGAGCAACTTTACTCTGTGGCCGGGCAGCCAGGGTAAGGGCAGCATTGATGACCTGTTGGTTAGAAAACACAGGGATATGATGATCACATTCTTCAGATGGCTGAGAAGTAGGTCAAAGCACATGTTGGAACCCTAGACCTTAAAGTTACTGCAGAGAAATGAGTTGTCGGTGTTCAGTACAATCAAAAAACATGAAAGACAAATGAGGTTATCAGTCACCATTACTTTCTGCTGCTTCTTTTTGAAGATATATTAATTAGCCTCAGGTTTCAAAAAGTATTTGCTGGACAAGTCTAATTTTCTTAGCACAAACGTGGGAGAAATACATACCTTGCTTTCTGCGTGTATAAGCTTATAAGTGACTTATTCAGATAAGGTAAATAGATGTAGAGCATTTAAACCACAAACCCAAACAAACAGGAGGAAGTCAATATGAATGCAAATGATGGTAATTGTCACTGTAATCCTGAATATACTGAGTGGTTGAAATTTCTTTTCGAGAAAGGTAAAACTTTAAGTGCTTCAGAGTTGACAGTTAACATGTTCCAGTTAGGAAATAACAGAGCAGGGAATGTTTGAGGAGATGGCACAGTGGGTAAAGTGACTTCTACAAGGGCCTGGGTTTGTATGACTAAAATACATGCAAAAAGCCAGTTGTGGTAGCCCACACCTACAACCCGAACTAGCAGGATACAGAGGAAAGTAAATCTCTGAGTTCAGTGATCACCTAGCTTAGTCAAATCCATGAGCTTCGGATCTACTGAGAGACACATGACAAAAATACATAATAATGATAATGTTGAGAACAGTAGAAGTAGAACTCTGCCATCCACATGTATGTGAATGTACCTGCAGGGAACATTGCACACACCCACAGTAATGAGAGGGGGGAGAAAGGAGAGGGAGAACATGTAAACAGAGAGTGTCCCAGGTCTCAGGATGCCAAGGGACTTGGAAACAAAGTGGAGGCCACTTACCTGGGGACAGAGGCTGTCAATCTGGGTGGCTGCCATCCTGACTAATTTCACCCCTTCCTCATTGTTGGAGATGGAACAGGCCAAATTGGCAACCTGTGTGGAAAAGGAGTCAAATGAAAACTTGAATTGAAAGAAAGAAAAAGAAATGAGGAATGGCCTGTAGTCTTGTGGTTGCCATTCCCTTTCAGCATCCAATCACCAGTGTCATAAGGGCACTCTGCCACGGGATACTACTTTGTGAATTTCGGCACGTTTACTAGAAGAACAGATTGCTAGTAACAAACTACTGCTTCAAGGTTCTCAAACATGCACAAGCATAGGTTTTAAATGAGATACTTTGGACATTTCTCTCCTTTGCACTGCCTTGCTTTGTTCTCATTCTCTCAAGAGCCCTGAAGACTTTTCATTCAGTAAGGAATACTCTGATCTTGGCTGCACCCATCCATGACTTTTCCCAGTGAGGGAAATTGTACACATGACGTTTTGCATCTCAGATACTTATCATCTGCTGAATTTGAGCTCTCTACAAATGGAATCAACACTTGCCTGAAAATGCCAGTTTACCAGTCACTCAATGCAATGCCCTTGTGGGCAGATAAGAATGGTGTGTAGAAAAGCTATGGGACCCAACAGGGACTGGCTGAATACAGAGAAGACTGTATGGCCTAACTCTACCATAAAAACTACACACATTTGGCTTTTCAAAAACGTTAAAATCATACACATTTGGTTTTTCAAAAATATTTGGGTAGTTAAAAACTACCCAAAACACCACACACACACACACACACAAAAAAAAAAAAATTCCAATTTCCCAGAACAAGAAGCCTTATTTAGTTTATTTTTCTCATCAAGGAGAGTTGGTATAATACAAGTTCAGATTGATTGGCTAAAGTCAACAGTGTGTTAAAGCCGATATTAAAATTCTGATCTGTCCCATCAGGCTGCCATAAGAAGTCAGGAGACTTAGGATTAGAGAGGCTGAAAGGAAAGAGATGGATACTGAGGGCTGGCAGCTGCACAACCAGAGCAATGACTAGCAAAGGGACAGTCCCCTGGCACCTCTGGGCCACATGCATTTTGTACTCCACTTGTCCCTGGTCTCTAAAACAGTCTACTTCCCTGGCATATGCCCTAATGCTCAAAGAAATTAAAATGAACCACACACTTGCATGCTTCCCAATGTGAAGGAAACTTGTGGTGAGCAGTAGAGAAAAGTGGGTGTGACGCAGAGCTGGGATGTCTAGAGAACCCGAACCTCTAACTAGCGATGTGAGTTTCCTTACCAAAAAGTGGATCGTGGGAGGTAGGAATACTTTCAAAGATGACTTTACTACATCATCAAGGTAAGAATTGCTTTCTTAAGATTGGTAAGAAGGATGAAGGCTGCTTTATGTCTATTGCAATGAGAATATGAGCCACCAAAATCACAACTTCAATGATGTACAAATACTGTCTTCTAGTTTCTTGTCACCTATAATTCAAAGTCTTCTCATGGCCTTCTCTATTACACTTATTTTTTAAATAAATATGAGAAATGACAATGGCGCTTCATACTCATTCACAGGAAAAGACACTGAATGCCAATGGACTCATAGCTTTTGAGAAGTGATGCTGGGACTATTACTTAGGTCTCCCATTTTCAGTTTCCTTTTATATTTTGTTGTTTCTATTCAGAATTTTGGTAAATACTTGCTATATTTGTATGTATTTTCAAATATTTATTTTACTATAAATTATGAATGTATATCTGTGTGTGGATGTGTGCACAGGAGTTCATGTGCCTACAGAAAGCAGAGACATCAGTTCTCCGTGGTGCTGGAGTTACAGGCAGTTCTTAGTTCTCATCCATGTGAGTGCTGGGAAATGAACTTGGGTTCTCTCCAACAGCAGTACAAGCTCTTACAAGTTCAAACCATGTCTCCAGTCATTTTTGTATGTTTGTTTATTCATTGTACATTCCAAATGATTGATGCAATACTCAACACAGACTTTCCATGTGTTGACAGAATCAGTAAAGAATAACTGTTGACATGAGTGAGTATATATTGCTGTATACTATGATTTGGGAGATGATTTTCATGGCAGGTATTCAAAATTGAGTTATGACTATTTGGCGAAATACATTTTCACCATACCTTGTAATTAGCGTTCACCTGCTTTATGTTATTACACAGTAGTATCCTACATTCTGGTCCTTGATGTGAGCCCAGAATGCAGTCCTCCTTTTTCATGGTAGCCAAAGAAAAATCAGGATAGTGTGGACAATTTTTTTTGAAATGTATTTAAGTTTGGTCTCGTAATATTCAATTGAATTCTTTCTACACTGATGTTGAACAACCTTTCATACCATGAAAAGCTGGTTTATGTGATAGCTTGATTGTTACATACCATCCTTTGGTATGTGAAACATATTTAATGTCACATTTTTGAAAAAAGTGGGCAGTTAAAGAATGCTGCATGATACTAACATGAAAAATTAAAGTATTCCAGAAACTAAGCTTGGGTTAATATTTTCTTGCATCTCTTAAAAAATAAAAGTAGCATTGTCAAAGAAATAATAGGTTTGATTCCTGAAAGGCTATAGGAAAAAAGGAGATGGAAACAAGAACCAGATGGTGACTCAATGGAAGGGCATTTTGAGAGTAAGTGTAGATTGGCAACTTGACAGGCTCTTGTGTCACCTAGCGGGGAAAACAACAACAACAACCCAGGACTGTCTATAACAGATTCCTGAGACTGTGTTAGTCTCTGTGCATGCACTGAGGAATTGTCTAGATTCATTTAATTGAAGTGGGGAAACTCATTCTAAGAATGGGCACCATTCTCTGGGATTGCATCTTCCACTGGATTAGAGGAAGCTAGCTGAGCACAAGCGTTCAGGGTCCTTTGCTTTCTGAAGGTGGCTGCAATGTGACCAGCTTCCTTAAGTGAAGGACACCCTGAAATCCCTACCACAATAGACCATATCCTGGAAATGTGAGCCAGATAAATCCATTTTCCCTTTAGTTGTGTTTGCCAGGGTATTTTAGCAGCAATGAGAAAAGTAATTAAGAGGACTACAGCACTATCTATGAAACTATTTTTTCCCGACCAAAAGAATCTAAAACTGATCAGCTTGTATAATTAACAGGTTAGACAGAAAACACAAGAGTTAAAATACATATCAAACAGGATATCAAAACTACCATCATGAAAGTCCTGATGGCGAGAAATGGGTAAGGAAAGGTCATAACACCCTATTCATATCCTAAATAAAATTAGCTACAAGCATATGCAAACATGTAAATCAATGAATGTATCAATTAAAGATATTTATGAAGCCAAAGAAACTTAAATGTTGACTAAATACATGTTGTTACTATGGAGTTATTCATATTTAAGAAGCATGATGATGATGTATTGATTACTTTAAAAGAGAGATAGAGGCTGGGGAGATGGCTCAGAAATTAGGAGTGCTTTTGCTCTTCCAGAGGACCTGAATTTAATTCCTAGAACTCATATCCAGAAATCTACAACCTCCTGTAACTACACAGCTACTTCCTGTAGCTCCAGGGGAATCTGATGCCTTCTTCTAACTTCCAAAAGCACCTATACGCAGGTGCAAATACACCTCCCCATACACACATATAGTTTTTTTTTAAATTTAAAAAATATAAGCAAAAAGTGTTAATGAACAAAATAATAAACTGGCTGTCATTTAATTGCAATTATGTGAATTTGGAGGAATAGGTGTGGGTATAAAACAAGGCTGGGCAGCAGTTCATTAACTGTTGAAGTTATGACACATGATGACCTATTATATATTCTCTATTTACTACCTTGAGATATGGTAAATATATATATATATGTGTGTGTGTGTGTGTGTGTGTGTGTGTGTGTGTGTGCATATATATACACATATATATGTATGTATATATTTATTTATTTATATATATAGTCAAAAAGATTTAATACCTACACCCACATCACCAGCTCTGGAAACTTTTCTTGTATCTCTATGGGATAAACAAAAGCTTAGTATTAACCAGAAAAGTCCAAGTACAGCTTGGAGTTGAAGCTTGCAAACAAGTAAGCGTGCTGGCCAAGTACAGAAAGGAGGCAGGAGTCTTGTCCAGACTATTGCTGGCTGTAAGCTCCCTAGTGGAAGCTGACTCTGGGGGGAGAACTGGGCTGAAAACTGCTGGACTCTTTCACAAGAACAAAATGGCGACCAGAAAAATACAGAAAGTGACAAGGTTTTCTTCTTGTATCTCTTTGGTTTCTTGCTCTTTGTTTAAATAAACTCTTTTGTGACTGCAACATAAAGTAGAAGCTCATCAGCAGAACCCAGCAGGCAGGTCAGAGCTGGCAACACTGGGCAGAATCAGCTGGCACTCTCCACTGTCTTCCGATTATTAATTCTCTTTAATTTCTCCCATCCAGAAATCCTAACATCTGGCAGCCTCTACTCTGCAAAGTACTCCTATGTTTAATTCCACTTAAAATCAGAATTCCATTTGCCTTCTATTGTATTAGGAAACATGTTGAGCGAATTCCGAATAGCTCACTAAGCACTTCAATATCTCAGAAGGCAGGGTGCTCTGTGAAACTGGTCATGGATGTCATCCAAATCCCTACATTCCTCGGTTCATCGTGGCTTGCATTCCTCTGCTTTCTCCTACAAGCCACTGCCATTATCATGGCTCTGGGTTTTCCTTTTTATAGGTCTCTCAGTAGATGACCCATGGCTTCATCTTCCAGGTACCTCTAATACATAACAGTAGCTTAAACCAACGAACACTTCCACAACAGCCTAAGAACACTGCATGCAGCGAATGCCTCATAACTGGTCTTGATCATCTGTTCTTTAACAAGTCAAATGAAATCAGAATCTGCTCCGTTTAATAAAATACCCTATTTTTTAAATCATAAGACTCATCTTCTACGGTCATTTTAGCACAATGGCACTGAGAGTAAGGGGACAAATGGAATACTAAAGTCATTAGACATTAGAAAAGAATAAGCAAAACCCAGACAATAGACAGGAGATAGGGCATAGACATTATACAGTCTGATTAAATTTGAGACTATTTGGAATCCTGTCTGAGCCAACCAAACAGGTGACATTATGGAATGCCCATGCCCAGGTGAGTTGGGCCTTTGCTTTCTCCACTTCTGAATTATTTACAACTTAGCTGAGACAAGAGTTATCTACTCTCCCAGAGGCCTAGAAAACAATAAAATTTATCATAGAATATTAAATTTAGGGCTATTAAAATTGATGTAGGATGTCTGAAAGTTGGATGGGCCATAAGCCTGGTGGGCAAAGCTGCTTAGTGAACCAATTACATTACCTCCACCAGGAAAGGGAGTCCACCTCCAGAACTCTTGAGAGAGAACTGAATTGGGGAAGTAAGAGCTGAAAAGATTGAGCCCATGTTCTCTGTATGGCTTCTCTGTCTTAGAACAAGATGACCTTGGGAAAAGGAAGAAGCTTGGCAGTCATCACTAAATCATGTGTGTGCTAAACCATAAAATCTTAGAGAATTTGAGGCATCAGAACTATGTTCAGTTGGTAAAGTGTTTGCTGTGCAAACTTGTGATGGCCTGTGCCTGCAATCACAACACTGTGGCGGTGGGTACAGGTGGGTACATGCTGGTACAGGTGCGTATAGGTGGGTGCAATAGGGTACAGGTGGGTACAGGTGGGTACAGTTGGGTACAGGTGGGTATTGGAGCTTATTGACCAGTCAGCCCAATCAGTCAGTGAGGTCCAGGTTCAGTGAGGTAAAGAGCAACTGAAGGAGACACTCTACAGTAATGTCCAAACACATACACACAAACACGCACACACACACACTCCAAAAAACAAATATCTTCGGGAATTCAGAAAACTGTCAGCTTTTCTAACTGAGCTGTTAGCTCAGAACTATTCAATGTATCATAGAAAGACAAGATAGCTATCCTTTAATCTTTCTTTACTGACTGCTCAGTTAGCCAAGCTTTCTTTCTCTTCAGTGACCACTGTATTCTTTTCTGTACTTGGGACACACTGTGTACACAGGCGAAACAAACAATACAATTAGCAAGCTGAGACAGAAAATAAACCATTAAGGACAGCTGGTGCCAAGTTTTCTAACACAATAGTTGCTTCCAGAACTCAGTTTGTATTATGATTGGCATGTGCTCCCTAACTTTTTACTGAACAAAAACAGCTTGTCAACATTCCCAAGACACTGATGGAGGGGTGAATTGCTGATAATTAAAACCATATCAAGCCCCCATATACATGTATTATGAACATTTAAATTCAAGAATGCCAATTTGCAGGCTAGAGAGGTGGTTCACCACATGGGAACACATATTGCTCTTGCAGAAGACCCAAGTTCAGTGTCTGGCACCCACCCTGGGTGGCTCACAGCAGCTGTAACCCCAGCCTCAGGGAGGATCCATCCCGATGCTTGTGACCTTCGCAGGCACCTGCATTCCTCATGTGAATTCCTATACATAGGCACATACACATGGACATAAATAAAAACAGAAATAAATCCTAAAATAAACATCAGTCCACTTAGAAAATGAAAACAAGTGAAAAGTTAGTATGCCTGTAAGACTCCTGCACCTTAGTTAAAAACCTCAACTTGTAAAGTATTTGGCCATTTAATTCCAAAGAGGTATGAGGTACAGCTGAGTCATGAGAACACTTTCTCCTTTTTCTGGCCCTGGAAATCAAATTACATGTTTAAATATCAGTTGTTTCTGTGTTTGATTCTAAACACTGAACGTATTCCACACATTCAACCTCCAAATGCTCTACCATTCCATTAATTTTTATACCTTCAGGTATAAATTTGTGTCTTTAGAAGAACATACTTTTGAATGAAGCAAGGTAACAATTCAGAGGTCCATAAAGCTAGAAACTGAACTTGCAACTTGTTTGAATATTTCATCACCATTGTATTTACTATATTTACGACTAAAGGGGATCCATTCACCAATTCATCCCATAGGCACATAAAATCAGAGAGAAGGGAGGGTAGCAGAAATCCATGCATAATGTTATATTTTGTAAATACAGCAACAAGGAGCACTTTGGATTCCACCGGAAGCTTTATCCACTTTAATGCACTGATATAACCTGCTATATAAAGCCATTAATATAGATTGCAGCTTGTACCTAGAAGTCAAGGTTCTTGTAAGTCCCTATAATTGGGGAGCTATTGACAGTTGAAAGCTTCAAGGAAAGGGAGAGTTGTCCCTCTTTTGTCCCTCTTATGTGGACCACATTCCTGTGGATATTCCCTATGCCCATGCTCAGATGGACTGCACTTAGACTCAATTATAAGTTGATCATTATTCATGAAAAGAGGAACCTCCATTTTTGTGAGAAGACAAAAGTTAAAGTAGTCACCCCACAGTATCTGCCAAGATTGGTGCCAAGTCTCATGACCAAAGTTATGAGCCTCTGAGCTTAAACTGTGCAAACTGAAAGTAATCCTTAGATCATTTGGAATGACCGTTACAATGTAAATGCTGTATAGATGGCTGTTAGACTCTACTGTTTAATGAGTAATAGCAAAAGGTTTGCTTAGGGATAAAGAGACAGTTCAGTGGTTAAGAGAATTTTCAGCTCTTTCAGAGGATCCATTTCAGGTAGCATACAACCCTCTGTAGCTCTAGCTCTGTATATATGACACCCTCTCCTGTTCTCTGGAGGCACCCCTATCTACACACACACACACACACACACACACACACACACGACATGCACATAGATGAACATGGATGAACATGCATACATCTAAATAAAAATAAATTTTCTTCTTAAAAAGAAAGAAAATCTGCTTATATTCAGTATAGACACAATTTTCCCCCTAGTTCTTTCAATTCGTGGTTCATTGAATTCTTGGACATTAAACCCACAGATACAGAGGGTCATATGTAACCTATTTTAAAAGTTCATAGTTTTGAGTATCACTTAGGAGATGAATGAGATGAAGATAAGTAAGGTTGGATTCAGAGATGGATAGATGGCTCAGAGGTCAAGAACTAGAGCTGCTCTTTCAGTTCCCAGCACCCATGTTGGGAGGCTCACAGTTCCTGGTCACTGTAGCTCCAGGAATCTGATACTCCCTTCAGTCCTCTATCGGCACTGCCTGTGCCAACACACACATGTGCACATAAATAAAAATAAAGAATAAAGGGACTCCTTGTTACAGGTTATCTTTTGACAATTTTACTCTAACTCTATGCATAACTTGTAGCAGAAAATATCTCAGTGTCTTTTGATGCTTTTTAGTTCATATTATATTCCAAATATTCTCAATTTTCTATGCAATTTTTATATATTTTTAATATTTAATTTACCCTAATGTTATTTTATTCTTGTTTTACAGCTAGAGGGGAGTCACCAGTTTTTACTATTATCCAAACAAAAGCAATCCCTTCAGTCTTCATTTTGGCTCTTGTCAAGGGTAGAATTTCTGGATGAATGAGTTTCCTTTGGTGCTCCTTTGCATAGGACCACACTACTGGCAGAAAGTTCTCAGCAGTGAGCAGATTTGATCCCTTCAGTCCTACCTTAATGCCACCATCTTTCCTAGACATCTCTCTTGCCGTTTCAACTTAGTGCCCATCCAACTACCCATTCTATAAACCACAAGCAGACATCAGGATTACTTAAAAAGCTATTGTCCATTATCAAGGTATACTGTCAATCTCTGCAAGACACATCTAGCACATAGCTGTGATTACAGGAACTCAATTTCTGTAAAAGTAAGTAAATAAGTAAATACACGAGTCCACGAGTCCCTGTCATGTTATAGAAACAATAAAACCATTCAGATTTCTACACCTGCATCACACTCATGAGCACTTCCAAGTTCCATAATTTGGAATTGGGGCAGTGATGTATTATTCCCCATACCACCCTGTTCTGCAGTTTAACATCAAGTCAGCATTTGGCAGCTAAGAACCAGAGGCACCATCCTGCCACACAGAACTGCAGAGAAATTTCTTTGCAGTCCCATCAGTTCTTGCACCCTCGTCTGTAGTTAGATACCTGTGACAACACAAATCTACATGTCTAGTGCTCCTCTGGGGTACAAAATAGCTCCTCTGCTTGTGTTCCTAAGGATACACGCACCAATAGCGAATGCTGCGTGCATGCTGCCGCCTAAATTAAAGTGATCAGTCTGCCCTGGTGACTTTAATAGAGGTAATCACCAGCTCACATTCATGAACAAATTGATGTGCCTGCTTCCTCGCTGAATCACTCAGCATAAATCTATATCCTTCATATATAAAAACCTCAGTGGCTTAAAATAATGCAATAAAATACCTCCTAACGCGTTCTTGAAGCTGCTTCATCAATAATGTGCTGTTATGTAAAAAGGATAGCAGAGGCTTCATTTATGTTATCTAAAATCATGCAATAGATATAATCCCCTTTTAATTACCAAAGACTTCCTGAGATTTCATTTTCTCTATCTTTACATAAAGGAAGTAAAGTATCATTATTCCCTGCTATCACTTTTCTTCCCACAGTCCCTTGAAAGTAAATAAAATTTTCACTTATTTCACTTATTTCTACCTTCATGTATGTAGGCTGAACATTGGTAGTGTGGGAGCATCGTGATAGGTGTGAGTTGCATTAAGCCATCCAGTGCTCGATGTTTGGGGGTGTCCAGGAACATTTGTAGAATAAAGATCCCGATGCGTAAATGAGAAGAGTCTTTTCCTGGAGCCTGGTGACAAATGGGTGGGTGGATTCAAGGCCACACCCACGAGTCTAACCATCCTAACCATTGAAAGATCTGTCCCTTTGCACAGAATTCCAATTTGATGAGAGAGAACCCAGAGGCCTCATTTTGTTCCAGATTGTTTTTGAGGATTTATGGAACACCTAATCCTTTATAGAAGTACCTTTACCGATTAAATTCCTACCACCATGCCAAAGTAAATTCATAGTCCATAAATCTCTGAAGACTTCCAACTCACAATGATCCATAGAGATCAGGCTTATGGTCTGAACATCCCTCACTACTACACTACTACATACACTATTGCTTTGTGCCTGTTTATAATATGTGCAGGTGGATGGAATATAGCTACATGTACAATTAAGTATATAGGCACATAGATAGATATCTTCAGTGAAACTTCAAGATGGTCACTGCAGCTCCAGGGAACATGATGCCCTCTTCAGCCCTCCATAGTCACCAGCACCCCCACATACATGAACATAAATAAAAAATAAAGAATATTTATCCCTGAGACCACCATTGTTGTGGGATATTTTGTAGTTATGGACTATTCCTATATGCTGGAAAAGCGGAAGGTTGTTTTCTGATGCCTTGCAATAAGTGGGGGAACCGCTTCCTACCTGCTAAACAATGGAGTGGCCACCCAGTTCTCCACATGAATAGGCCACTCCATAACCTTCAGGCAGATGAAGGTTGAGCTCCATTCAAGGATTTGGAATGAAAAAGCTCCTAGGGCTCGGGCAGAAGGAGAAGGAAGAAGCCAGAGAGGGAGAACGATGTGAGAAGCAATGGAATGAATCTGCCCAAGCCACCCATGTATGGGCCCTTGAGACTTCTCATGGCATATAATTAAAACATAACATGAAAAAACCAACGATGAACATTTATTAACATACCATGGCTTCCATATAAGACCTTGTCCATGAGAATGGTACTCCACAGTAGCCCTGTCATCTTGAATCTTCTTGAAGCCCTGCCCTTGTGAGCCCCTACTTCTCCCAAGTCTCGCTATATTATCACTGATAATCAGTTAGAATCCTTTGCTGAGGAAACAAAATAACTGTTCACAGAGTTCATGTTTCCCTCCTAGACAGTGTAACAATTAATCTAATTAAGATGTTCCTTAGAAATTCTGGGCTTTCCTGCCAGCCTTCGGAATAGTAAGAACAAAGTATGTTCTTCCTCTAATTGCAACACAAGATCATCTGTTTTCTTCTTTTTCTGATCATTTGATTTTGTAAATAAAGTTTTAATGGAACACATCTTTGTCAACATATCTATTGTCTGTGACTGCCTTTGCACTAAAAGGCAGAGCTTAGTGGTTGTGACAGATAGCACATATCACAGAAGCCAAGAAGAGCTGGTGTCTGTTCCTGCATGAAGAAAGATTGTCAACCCCTGGGTTAGATGGGAACTTGGCCACAATCAAGACTTCATTTCTTCAGGCCTGTCAAACATTCAAAAGCATCTTTATGATAGGAACTGAACAATGAATAGGGTATGGTACTTATGCCATTATTAATTTTTTTTTTTATTTAAGTAGACCAGAGGCTGGAAAGATGCCTCAGTGGGTAACTGCTTGAACCCATATAAATGCCAGGGGGTCATGATGACCCATCTATAGGTAGAAACAGAGCCACCTAAAGCAAATTGGCTAGCCAGATTAGTTGAAATTGTGAGTTGCATGTTCAGTGAAAGACCCTCTCTCAATATACAACATGAAATGATTGGGAAAGACACTTTACACCAACATTAGACTTCAGTACATACCCATACATGTTCATATGCCAACACACACATGTTCATTTACATACATGTGCAGTACACATTGCTAAACAAGTAATCAATAAATAGTTAAGTAGATAAGAAATATATCCCATGTTTTTTAACAAATAAAAATATGTGTAGTCCAAAGTTTCTTATCAATATTAAATTGTATGAGAAAAAATGAGAAGAGAAATAGGAAGGTAAAATATGGTAAAAGACATGCAGAAGGACTTTTAGGATGCCACCTCTGCTCCAAACATGTATATAAGAGGTTTGTCAGTAAACAATCAAAGAGGAGAAAATCTGGGTTCAGAATCAGTTGGGTGTTTTCTCCAACTGTAGCCATATCAGTTACCATTCCTGAAACTGAAAGATCGCTCCAGAGATCTATTTATATTAATTATTTGGCATCCTCTGTAGCCATGGTCTCTTGATATTTACTTTTTCGTAAGTTTCCCAGTTCCAACTAACTCCCAAGAAATGTTCTCCATCCTGGTCTTGAGCCAAGTAAATAAGTAATCCAACGTTAAGATCCAGATTATATCCAACAGAAGGCAGTAGATACCCAATATGCCCAGGACAAAAACTCATGCATTCGTCACTGTAATGTGTACTGTGAAAGTGGGAAGAACTATGAACTAGACACTTGCCATCCAACTTCAGAGTGCACTTAAGTGGATTACATTAAGCTGATACATTTTGCGGATATGACCTGGGCTATGTCCTCTACCATACAATGAACAGCCCTGAGAAGTGACTAGCAGGAAAGTTTAAGCTTTCTAACAGCTCCTTCTCTGCCCTTCTTACATACAAATTCTCCATCTTCTCACTTGACTTGCATCCTAGAACCATCCCATGGCCCATCCCTCCAACTTGCTCTCCCTTTTCTGTGTTTTCTTACTCTCTCTTCCTTTATTTCAGATCTGCTCTCTTGCCTTCTTCACGTTCATTCGTAATGTTTCAAATCTCAATTTAGTGCACCCATTTGGAATATGGGTGCAACGTACAGTTCCACTTTTCCACATCTCTTCCCTAAGAGCGAGCCCACCCATTTCCAGACCAGGCAAAAGCCCACATCCCTCTGTCATCTAGAAGTGACATCAGGAAACTTGTTATTTGGACTCTATTTCAGATTCATTACACAGGTCAAGTGAAATTATGACAGAGCTACAGAGCCATCCCTAGTATTTCCCCAGAAGCCTTCTCTCTTATGTTGACATTCATCCTGGTTCTTCTGTCAACATCTGCATTCATATACTTGTTTCTTGCTATCAGTTCAAGCTCTCTGCCTACAGTCACCTGAGTTCTTTTCCCTGGATAACATCATTTACTCAGCAGGCACTCACAACTACTCATCACATCTGCTGCAGCACCAGTTCTTCCCGGTGCAGTGAAGCAGTGAGACTTCCTGCTTCCATTGACAAACTTAACACTTTCAAAAATCTCTCCAAAGCTGAAAAACTTCTTACTGAATACCTTTCATTCATGTCTTTCTTTGGATCATATGCTCCCAACTAATACCTATACATACACCAGGGTCTTGCTCAGCACTGAAATCTCAAACATTCCCATAATGACCAGAGACAGGGTCAAAGCAGTGCCCAGATGGTAGACAGCACAGTTAGCTCACAGCAACCTAAGAACCCTCTTGGAAAGGACTGAAGCAATGAAATCCTTTTCCCTTCCAAGATGACCTTACAAAATGTCACCCCTGACTCACTGGGCAGCAGATGCAGCCATCACTGTCCAGAGCCATGATCAGACATGGTCACAGATGCATCCTGGCTTCATTCTTTGACTCTTGGGAGACCATCACCACATCTAGATGGAATGAGCAGCTGGACTTGTGAAAGTACCCACAAACTCACAGCCAAGGTTATTCTTGTCACTAATACCCACAGGATCAGTCTAGTCCATAATGCCCTTCAAATGGGCCTCAGCTTAGCAACTTCCTACAATAGAATCACTTTGCTTTCATCCTCGGGAGGTCTTTATTTTTTTTTCTTTCTTCCTTCTAGCTGACTCTGTCGTCTAACTGAATGGCCATTTAGCTTGACCTTTCTATTTACTCAGTGATATAAAGGTAAAGGTGGCATTCTGACTAATATTCCCAGAAAGGAGCAAGTAATGGGGAAATTCTGTGCATCGTGCTTCTGTTTAGCTTTGTGCTTTCCAGGTAGGCTGCTTATTTCATTAACAGGGAGCTTTTACCTCAAACAGGCTCTTTCATGGGGTGCAGGTTTATAGAGCATACTCTGTGTGTGTGTGTGTGTGTGTACATGGGGGAGGGGGCTATGAAAGTGTTTGAGGGTCACCAATGTTAAGTAAGTGATAATTGCAAAAAAACACTTTGCCACTCCTCAATGTCTAAGTAAAATTTTAAAGTGTTTAATACTTACTCTTTCACCGTAACAGAATATATTATGTACTTATAGATGATCTTCTCATCCACATTATTTTATATTTGTATAAGAGTAAACTTTGGTCATGATATACATATACATATATATATATATACATATATATATAATAATACTAATAATTATATATATTATATATAATATCTGTATGTTTGCATGTGTGTGTGTGTGTGTGTGTGTGTGTGTGTGTGTGTGTGTGTGGTCTTAAAGCTAGGAATGTCCTTTTCTTTATAAAGAATGGCTAAAACACATACTGAAAAAAATATGCTCCCTGACAAATAAGGCCAAAAATAGTTAACTACTCACAACAAGTTTTCTGATGCCAGAAGCATAGTGGTATCCTAAAACACAAGGGTTACTTAAGTCCATCAAGGTATGAGTTGCCATAAGCATGTCTGTCTTCCTGACAGTCATTGCTGTGGATCAAAACTATCTGTGTTCAATCCTTCCTCAATCTCATCCCTGGAAATGTTCAAGTACCTCTCACTTCTGCACTTTCATGTGTTTATCCAAATTTACCCTAGCCTGATATCACCACCCATAAATTCAAGAGATATAGCTTGTGCAAAAATATAAGCTATCTCAGGGACTAAAAAGCTACAAAGTCAGAAAACATCACAAAGAAGATGTCAGAGCCTTTTAAAAGCATTCACAAAGAATCAATGAAAACCAAACAAAAAAAAATTCTATTAGAAGCAGTATCTTTAGAATATAGGCAAAACATCCCAAGGACCCACTTAGAAGAAAATAGCACTCTGGGATAAATATGTTGGGACATGTTAAGAGGCTACACATATATATACACTATATATAGGGCCTATAAGATTTGTAGTATACCACTAAAAACTAACCCTGGATTAGCTTTTCTGTGTAAGCTCTAGATAGAACCTGAAGCAACCATGAATAGCAGGATGTGACAGCATGTGCCTGAAATCCCACCACTGGGGAGGCAGAGATGAAATAATCCCTAGAGCTCGCTGGCCATCAGTCTAGTCAATCAAGAAATTTCAGGTTGAGGGAGAGACTTTCCCAAATGCATGGTCTGAGGTTGTCACAAACCCAGCATCTCAGGTCTATTCGAAACATACGAAAGCAAACTCTACTATAAACGTTCCACAAGGAATTCCCACCAGTGTTTATTTTAAAAGTCTTGGGGATAATGCAACCAGCCTAAGATGTGAAAGTGGATGGCACTGCCATGTGAAAAAGTATTCTGAAACTATTATTCTCTCTTGAATAAATAATGTACTAAGTCTAACTCTCTGTAAGGATGCTTGTAAGATATCAACACTGTGTCAACATTGTGTGTTCCAGAGATTAGTTGCTCTTCTTATAATTAAACTAGTCACTACTGCAGTTAAGAACATGTTGACAAATGTCATTTGACAGAGGATGTCTGCCTGACATTTCAAATCTTAGTCTGTTATTTTCTGCAAACAATTTGACACTGGCTATAGGAAGCCAGGGGGCAGCTCATATAGAAACACAGAATGCTTGACTCTTAAGGGACCAATTGAATGGTTCTAATCCTACATGCACATTCAAATAATCCAGGTAGTTAAATGACAAACTACAGATGCCAAATTCTTAACCCTGTAGATTTTAGTGGGCCATGTACACCCATGGATTGTTCCTTTTATTATTTCTCTCAGATGACTCAGACATACAGCCAAAGCCAAGATCCATGGAACTGATCTGATCAACCTCTTCCTCTCTTTCTCAGGTACATACCTCCATTTACCAAAGACGAATCTATGCTAAATACACCAGGAATCACTCCTCTGGTTACATAGCTAATTTGCAGTAAACTTGAGATCAGGTTTCACATCTTTCTATTTTGGTCCTCTGTATGTTTAGATATGCACTGAAACTCTGGAGCAGCTTTAGAAAATATAGACACTGAGGGCCCACTCTCAGGATCTGATGTTCTTGGGGATTTTGAAGCTCTCCCAGTGAATGCTAAAGAGAAATTCTGTTAGAGAACCATCTTTCCATTCTAAGTTTAATCTGAATTTGCTCTAAATTTTATTAGGACATGTCCAAGTGAAGGGGTGTCTCACCCTTCTTCCAGCCTTTCTTCATACTACATCTATCACCATCATTTCTCAAAGGACGTAGCCAGGGAGAAGTCTTGGAAATGATTTCTGTTTCCATTAATTTATATGTTCGCTCTATGTTACAGTGTGGCTTTTTTTGCCCCAGGCAGAGGAAGTTCACCCCATTGCCATCATGGAGTAGAGAATACAGTGGTTAGGTAACCATAGCAACTTTCTAATGACTATGTGGTAGCCTCTTTGAAAAGTAAAATGAAGCTATTGATACTCCCCAGTAGAAGGAGGAAGGAAAGCGTCACAGGACCTTTGCCTGCAACTCCAGCCATTTCTTCCTGCCTACTACACGTAAGTGATCTTGAGAGATGATAGAATAAATAAGAAAGGAAGAGGTTAATTGTAAAGGGAGCTTCTGGATGCAATTTCCACAAGTTGGATTTTGATATAATCATACTTTGGTCTGTCCTTAGTTTCCCATCTTGAGTGAATAGATGTTTATTCATGTCTACACAGTTTATATGATCCTCCATCGCAAAAAAAAACAGAAGGTATGTTTGTTAAGCTTGCTTGATGCTTGGAGTTCCTCATTCTATAGGTCTGCAGTGGGCCTATTTCCAGAAAGATTTCCCCAGACATGCTTATGATCTGCAATTTCAGACAAAACTGACCTACCTTGGGGCCAGCAGCACCATGAGCTTCACCTAAGATCTTGTTGGAATGCAAGCTTCCAGACATCTCCTTTTGAATCAGACACTCTGAAGGTGGCCCAGCCATGTGTGTTTTAACTAGGCCCTCTTTCCTGCAGCTCTGACGTATTCCCGCAGATGAACCCTGGTCTCTTTGCTTGACAAATGGCACCAAATGAAGCCCTATTGTCCATTGTCCAGCCATGAGAGTTTTCCCTGCCTAAAATTATACCCTTTACTATCTTCTTTATAAATGTTCCTCGTGTCATCAATTCGCATGAGTCTATAAGAGTAAGCAGTTTGGGAGTTTTACCAACACTTTTAATTTCGAGAGGCCTAATTACTATCATCATTCATGAATATTTTGCAAGAGTGAGACCCTGTGATTTAAGATGAAGAGCATGCTTTTCTGAGCATTTCAGGGTGGTAAAATGCAACTTGGTCATATTGCTTTCAGATTCTTTCCACCTAACTGTAAGTAGGTGCACACATAATGACCAGTATTTATCTCCTCCAAAGTTTCATTTATAAAATGATAAAGGTGTGGCCAGAAGAGAAGATAAAGAGAAACACTGTATAGTTTTTTGTCTTCAGGATTCAGAGAAATTAACTTTCAAAAGAGCCATGGACACCTGTGCAGTGCTTAATCCACTGTCAAAGTTACCACTCCACCCCAGTCTCACAATGTCTACACTCATGCAAGGGCTGGGCAGCAGCAGTGGTAGGAGTTCAGCACTTCAAAAATGTGTTAAATGTACTTTCTCATATCCTCACAAACCCTTATGAAGTAGAGACTCTTATTATCATTCTCACTTCATAGTTAGATGATCCAAGAAGCAGAGAGGTCAGTAGCTTTCCCAACATCACAGCAGAGTAATAAAAAGTCATGTTTGAGGCTGGGAAGATGGCTAGCCAGACAAGGGCTTGAGCACAAGTGTGAGGACAGGAGCTCAGATGCCAACAATCCATGTTAATGCTTCTGGACAGAGGAGGTACCTGACTGTTATCCCAGAACCAGTAAAGACGGAAATTAGGATTTTCCTGGGATAAGCTAGTAACTAGAATAGCTGAATTGGCAAACTTCTGATTTAGTAAGAGATGCTGCTTCAAGAAATATAAAGTAGAAAGTAATGAAGGAAGACACATAATATCAACTTTGTGATCTCTACCTTCACACAAATGGTATATATACACATGTAGAGATACAACTCACACACAAAGATAAATATGTAAAAATAAAAAGAATAAAAGTTAGTTTTGAACTCTAGAAGCCTAACTCCAAAAAAACATTATATAAATCCTCTGACATGCTCATTTACTATTTATTATTAAACCTCCAAAATACTTATTTTTCCCATTCTAGGGATGATGAGGCAGAAGCCAAGGAAAGATAATCAGCCTAGCCAAATTAGTTAGGAAAGGTCAGAGTCAAAGTTTAAATCTGGAATCTGCATCATGTTCCAGACACATGTATTGTATCCTGTGCAATGTCTCCATTGGGCTTGGTACTAATCTTCGTTACAGAGACTGAAGCACCAATGAAACAGCTTTCTCAGATGAAGTTAAAGCCACTATTTCCCAAGAGGCTCAGGAGAACCAGTCATGATGTCACAGACCTGTAGTCTCAACTCTACCTGGGAGGCTGAGCAGGTAAGAAGATCTCAAGGTCAACAACACTCACCAAGGCTACACAGGGAACTCAACACCAGGCTAAACAACTTTCTAAGAATTCAAAATAAAAATTTAACCACAAACATTACTTAATAAGGTTATAGGTTCAATCTCTATTACCCACACATATATAAATAGATGAATAAGATAAAACAGTAAAGGTGTAGGAAAACTATAAAGCTTACATTATGGTGGAAATCAATGCCTTCTAGAATACCACACCTAGCATTACTATACATTCCATGGAGCAGGCTAGCACAAGAGAGAAAGTAACGGATGAAATTTGATAGTGATGGTGGACAATAGAACACTGAGGGAAGATTAAGTCATGTTTGATTGACTTCATTTTAGGGCATAAAATGCATTGATCAGCCAGATTCAGAATCAATAAAGTTGACTATGGTGTCAAGTGATTTCCTCCTTACTTCAGGGTCGTGGAGGATAAAGAGGTTTGTAAGAATCTATTCCAATTCAAAGAGGCATTAGCCGAGTTAGGCCTTAAATAGCATCTTCAGGGATATGCCTTATCTGATTCCAGCAACCAGGCCAGGGTAGGCCCAGGGCACAAGGAATTCACCTAGCCCCTTCAGGCAGTAAGTGTGTCCCAAGGGTGAAGAGAGGGATTATCAAATCAAGATAGAAAAGTTTGAAAACACCTCTGGCAAGTTTCTTGCTTCTGGATGTTGACTAAAAACAGCCCTTTTCTAAAGATTTTAGCTACATTGCCAGGGCGTGTCTGTGTGTGGGTATGAGCACACAGATGCAGGTGTCCAAAGAGGAATCTCCTGAAGCTGCAGGACAAACAGCTGTGAGTCACCCAAGGTGAGTGGTGGGAACTGAACTCAGGCCTTCTGTAAGAGCAGTGTGTACTCTTAACCTCGAAACCATCTTTCCCGCACCCGAAGCATGATGTTTTATCCCACAACCATTAGATGATCTCTGCACCACATGCTGTGTAATATCAGAATGCAAGGATAGACAATTGTATTGTCCTGTATGAGTAAGGCCAGTGGGGAGAAAGTTGCCAGGGTATTATGGCTTTAAACGACTTTCAGCTGGGCTCTGGGTAAAGAGAAAGAACAGGGCAAATCTGTCCTAAAATTAGCCAGCTTGACAGCCTTGGCCCAGTACAGAGTTGAGCAAAAGAGATAATGAGAGGACATACCTTGCTTCTGTTTTATGCTCTCACCCACTCACTCAAAGTAACTCATCACTATGCTCGGCTCAAGACATCAAATGAAATAAAAGACATGATCTTTTCCTTTCAGCCACTCAAAGCTCGCTGGGTGAACCAGGGCGCCAGGAAGCAAATGAACTCAAATACAAAACTTTTTGCCACAGAAGCCTTTGCCAGCTGGAATTAGAACATGATGTGGGGAAAGCGTGTTTATTACAAGAGGATTGAAGGGGGCAGAGATTTTTTTTTAGAAAAAAATTCCAAAGTTGCAACGCCTAAATCCTACAGGAAAGCGATCCCTAAAATGAGGGAGACCGTAGCAGCAAAAAGGTCTGAGGGCATGAGAGAACATCGCACGGGAAAGGAATGGTGTGAGCGAGGAGCCGGAGGTATTTAAAGGTCAACAAGTAGCCGGACTTGATATAAAGGGAGAATCAGCAGGTGATATGGTTGCAGATAAAAGGCTTCAAAGGAATAAGGCTGTCATTTGCACTTTGGAATGAGAGTAGAGTTTTAAACAGGTAATCTACAGATGGACACAGGCGTATTAGAGAACATCCAAAACGTTTTTGGAAGGTGACTCAGAGAGTAGAGGTCTGCCTATGAAGTTAGAATGTTCTGGAAAAGAAAATAATCATCTGCCAAATGCAAGGAGCAGGAACAGTATAGGTAGCTGATGACACGATTGGATGAGGTAGCTTTCCTGACATCAAATTTACAGGGAAGTTTAGCACATCACCTATGACCATGTAGGCACGCCCTTGCGCTGTCTCCCACAGTGCTTTCCTGACCAATGCCGCTTATTCCCTGGATGCCATCTTCTCTGCAGTCTCCGCAAACAGCCACTGACAGAGATCCAGCTGTCTGTGCTACAGGATAACAGTCCATCCTGTGTCATTTTCCTTCATAGCTCCCCTCCTCTCCATTACTGCTTAACTGAAAGGCAAGTTTAAGTCCGCACAATCCCAAGGGACCTCACCATGAGCCAAGGTGCTCACCGCTGTATTCTGAAATCTTACAACAGTTCCCAGTTCAAAATTACAACTCCTACCCCCCTGCGAAGAGCTTGCCTCACCAACTATACCTTAGGCTTTTGAAAAACATGGACCAGACCCACCCTCTCCCATACTAACCTTAACCTCAGCAGTGATTCTGAGAATACAGTTGATGTCAAGCCTTCCAGTGTGAAAACTGCTGGCCTCACTGTGCACCAACTATACCTTCAGGGCAGGGAGGGGTGTGCTCCCTAGAGCCCCACCCTTCCTATGCTAGAAGTAAAGTGTAATAAATAGTTTCTGTGAGATGTAGACACTGCCACTTAAGCTAAATTATAGCAGTAGGAAATGCCAACACCCATCTTCCCCTTCCATCTTTACCTTATAACTTTCTCTTCACACAGGCCTGCCATTACCTCCAAATCACTACCATTTTCTTCCTTTCACTTTTCTCCTGGCTCTCTAGTCGTTCACCTAGCATGTCAACTCTCTGGCTGTCAATTCAAAGCTCATATTTGCACATCACTTTTGACTGTTAAGCTGTCTCCCTCCACTCACTGGTATCTGCCTCATGCTCACTCAGTCTTTGTCGGGTTAGTATCTTAGCTTTCCTTGCCACACCCACCAATCCCAGAGCTCTGTTCTCCCCATTCCTACCTTCTTGAGGTGGTCAGGATGGCTATGTACGTTTTATTTTAATTTTTTTAAAAAAAAATTCTTCTTACTGATACATGATATTCACTAATCCCTCTTTAAATAATGTTGCCACAACGAACTAATCATTTTTACACACTTGTCACCACAATTTCTGACCCAGATTTTGTATTGTTTTTTAAAAATAAAATAGAACATAATACCATAAAACAAAAATAAAACACACACACACACACATCAAAATAGGACAAAACAAACAGAAGGGAAGGAGTCCATGAAAAGGCACAAGAAACAGATATAGAGATTCATCATTCACACACTCGGGAATCCCAGAAAAATATAAACCAGAACATATATGCAAAGAATCTATAGAATTAAAAAAAATAAGAGTAAAAATAAAAAATAATAAAAAAATAAAATTAAAAAAGGAAATGTTCTGGCAAGGAACAGCTGGGCATGTAGCTTACAGCTGAAAGTAGATTATTTCCCCAGTGAGACTACTTGGAGGAAACTAAATTTTCATTTGTGGGAAATTGTGTCAACTTCTCTTTTCAGTTCTAAGGCTCCCCTCTGGTGCAGACTAGTGTAGGTCCTGTGCATGCTGCCATAGTCTCTGTGAGTTCATATGTGAATTGGTCCTGTTGTGGTTAGAGAGCCTTGTTTTCTTGGTGTCCTCCATTCCCTCTGGCTCTTACACTCTTTCTGCTTGTTCTTCCTCAGGGTTCCCCTGAGCCATGGGGTGGGGGGGAACTTAATGAAGACATCCCATTTAAGGTTGAGTGCTCCAAGGTCTCTTATTCTCAGCATATTGTCTCACTGTAAGTCTCTGTATTTGTTACCATATATTGTAGGAGTAAGCGTCTCTGGTGATGTTTAAGCAAGGTACTGATTTATGATGATAGCAGAATGTTATCAGTAGTAATTTCCGTGCTACATTCTTTTAACACAATAGTAGAATTTGGTTTTCCCATTGGTTCCTGGCTGACCTAGCCTCAGGTTCTTGGTCACACAAGTAGAGTCAGATATGGTTTCCCTTCATGGAGTAGACCTTAAGTCAAATCAGATATCAAGTGGTTACTCCCACAAGCTTTGTAACACCATAACCCTAGCATAATTTGCAGGCAGGACATCATTTTAGAACATAGGTTTTGTTGCTATGTTGGTGTTTGCCTTTTTCCTTTGGTAGCTAGCATAGTACTTTCTGGTACCAAGAACACTAGCTCATAATGAAGAAGGCTCTAGGTAGACATTATTTCAATTTCTTAGTGGTCACCGAGTTGTGTACATATTGTCTTCAGCAACATGGCCTTGCCATCAACACGTGGAGAGCAACCTATACCCTTGGCAACAATATGGGTTGTTTGTGGGTTCCCATAGAACCCCCTTGGTCAACAACTCAATTAGCTATAATCCATTCCCAGGACTGGGAGCTTCATCTGGTGATGAGATATCCAGCTGGGGCTCAGTCTCCCTCATTATTTGGAGATTTCATTTATATCACCTTCATATATGTATACATTTTAGGAAACTTCCACTATATTTGTTTTATGTACCATCTCAGTACTCCATTGGCTGGTTCCACTCTGATTCCAAACCTTTATCTTTTACAATGTGGACCAACTTACTTCACAAGGCCACAGCTATCTAGGAAGGGTAGTATATACTGTAATTATAGCACTTAAAAAGTTGAGGGCCGAAGATCAAGAGTTCAAAGCCTCAACTGCAAAACCTTTGATGTAATGTTCAAGGCAAGCCTGGGGTACCAGAGACCCTGCCTCAAAAAAAGCAAGACTTCACACTCTTCAAGATCTTTTCTTTGAGCCTCCCGTTCTGCAGATGTTTGAGAACAGCTGAGGATCACAAGAATAACCAATGTCCCTGCTGGAGCCAATTTTCTACTTTGAGTAGGGACCTGGGAAAAGTTAGTATTTCTGTAATTTTGACTTGATCTCCCATCAGAACCAGGGTACTTGACAAAAACATGGGAACCAAGTGTGCTTGGTATGGAATTTCCAGAATGAAAAGGAAAGAGATAACACAAATTAGGAAAGGATATATTAGTTAAATTTTCACATGACTTGCATGTGAAAGAAAGACCATACCTTCTAAACCTCCTTAAGAGTAATACCAACATGGGACCAAATGTTCAAATGCGCAAGACTGTTCATAATTCATAAGCACTCGTAATTCTAGATTCCAGCCTAGAAAGGACAACTGACTTTATGTGTAAAGAGTGAGAGACACAACAAGTCTCAAATGTATCATTTCCTACAAGTGAAGACATTTCCCCTTTATGGATTTTAGTCTCCAGGTGAACAGAACTGATAGAATTAAATATATCATTCATATATATATATATATATATACACACATATATAAGTATATACACACACACACACACACACATATATATATATACATATATATATATATATATATATATGTTACATATATATGATTTATTCATTACAGTGGCTAAGAGGCTGTAGCCTGGCACAACGATGGCTGTCTACTGACAGACCAAGAATGTAGTAGATATTCAGTTCACAAGGCTGAATATATTGGCTGATCTTCTGTATATGCTGTATGTACCTTCTGGTCTTCCAGTATATGCTGGAATCCCTAGGACTCTAATGCCAGAGAAGGGATGAACTTGCAAGCCAGATGAGGGCAAGCAGGAAAAGAATAAAAGAAAGTTTTCTTCCATGTTCTTTATATAGGCTGCCACCAGAAGGTGTGGCCTAAATTAAAGGTAGACCTCCCCATTGCAAATGAGCCATATTAAGAGTTGTTCTTCCCACTTCAAATTGTTTAATTAAGAAAAATCTCTTTTGGGTGTACCCAGCCACTTGGGTTTTAGTTAATTTCAGATGTAGTCAAGCTGACAAGCACGAATAGCCATTATTTGTGTCTAATGAGTAGTTAGGCCTCTTTGGACACAATTATTCCAATAAAGTCACAACAGTTATTCTAAGACTATTGGACTGTGAGCTGCTTTAGTAGGAGAGGGAAGAAAAACTAGCCCTTAGTTCTTCCCTACACTCTAAGGAAATATCACCAACCCAGCAAGTCAGCCTTTGAATAATTTTGAAAGTTTCTGGGACACGGAGTCCAGAGGAGGTCAGGACAGAACAGGTCATTGAATCATTTCCAGACTATTATTATCTAAACTTCAGAGCTCTGGTCAGGCCACCTGCTGGGGAGTGACAAGACTGTTCCCAATACTTCTATAATACAGAGGCATTTTTTAAATGACTCATGAGTTAAGGCTAGAAGGGGATTTAGAGAACATCTAACTAGAGAAGCAACTGTAAGTGGGAGTTTTCTCTGAATCTGCTAAACTATGACAATAGTGGAAAATAAAGCAGCCTTGCCTACCAATGTAATGACTGTCTTACTTGTCTGAGTCTAGATTTGGTAATGAGTTTCTATGTTCATTATGTATGCAGGAAGAACAGTATTTTTTTTTCAAAACCATGCTTCTAGTACGTGACAGTGATCAACTGCTTTTCTGAAGAACATATTCCTTCCTGATTTATTGGCCATGCTTCCCTGATACCTATGATTTTAGAATGAAAATCACAGAGAGAGGACAGACAGAGAAAAAGGCAGAGACAGAACACAAATTACAGGCATTTCTCTTATATTTTCTGTTGCCCCATCAAAACTTACTAACTCTGGTATCCATCTTTCTCCTAACTGATAACAGATGCTTTTATGATCCAGACAAAAATAAGGGAATATATATATATATATATATATATATATATATATATATATATATATATATATATATATAGTTTTCACCACTAACTACCTATTCTTATCTATGTAGGAGTGTGTAAAAGTCTTTCTTATTTAATTATCTGGGAACATAAATGAAAAGACTTCAGGATAAACTTATCACTTATAACTAGATAGTAAAAAGACAGCAGATTTAGTTTTTAGAGTGCTAAGGCAAGAAGCAAACACTAGGCTGCCTAGTAATTTTGAAAGCCATTAACAAAAAGAAGTCTATAGATTCAACTTCAGAGATCAAGTTTTACCTGAAATTCAGTAACATTTTGCTCACAGCTCAGATACCCATGGCGTGAATGTTTCATTGAACAGAAAAGTACTTTACTTGTGTTTTTTATGAAATACAAAAATATTCCATCCTGGATATGATTATTGCTGTCAATTGAAGACCATGCTAAATACCTATGAAATACAATCATCAGGTAGAGCCAAATAAGTTCAAGGCTTAGGCAGAAATTCAACAGAGAAGCGTGTCTATATAATTTGACATATCCAATATTCAGGATGCATGACTTGCAGCAAGGTCATCCTCTATCCACAAAGACAGAAAGGGCATGGAATGTTCTTGGACAGCTGGAGCCTTCTCAGTACTATAACCAAAATCTGTGCATCTGTGGGTGTCAGAAGAGGGGAAGAACTTGACAGATTGGGGAAATGATGCTCCAAATGAGAAGCCAAGATTGATGCAGTTTTTCTTATTATAAGATTCTGCACCTATCCAGCTTTGATTTCGCCACATTAGCTCACTGTTAACTTAAAACACCCAAGATGTTCTTCTGGAGTCAACAAAGCCACTCCCTGTGGTTTAGACAACAGATCAGACCTTTTCATATGAATGTCTTTAAGTCATTTACATTTAACAGCATTTTCTAATCCCTTATATTAGAGCTAACACACACACACATCACCAACTTGTAAATATGTACTACAAATAACACACAGTAGTTATTTGGGTAGATGGGTTATTTTATCAGAATATTGTAATCTTTATCAATGTGCTTTTTATATTGTGCTCGGATCACAAAATGATTCATTCATCCTCCAGAAAAGTGAAAAAATTAGGTAACCAAGAACAAAAGAGATATTAAAAGTAACACCAAAAACCTAAAGATAATAAGGCTGTGATTGTGGTTCAATGGGTACAGCAGTTGCTATGAAAGTACCCTAGGTCCTGGGTTTGGATTCCTAACACTTAAATACAAGCCAAGTGTGGCAACAAACATTTATAACCCTAGCCCTGGGAGGTCAGAGGCAGGAGGATTCCTTGAGCTCACCAGTCAGCCAGTCCAGCTCAATTGGTGAGCTACAGGTTAAGTGAAAGAAACTGTCTTAAGACATAAGATGGAGAAAAATGTGTCTGTATGTGAATCTGATACATGGAGCTTCTATTACTAATGATTTGATGTTATATGACCAAAGTTTGGTTACACCCTTTTGTGTCCAAACATTACAATATTACCCCAAGCACTTGATTTTTTTTTTCTACAGTCCCATTAAAGGAAGCTCCCTTGACTTCACCTGTTTCATTGGAGTGTTTCCCTCATCTGGTTAGTGAATAGGTAGAGGCCAAAGGAGTGCCCTCTGTAGCTACTGTCAATGGGGTCAATAAGCCAGTTAACATCCCAGCTAAGGTATCCCGCCCACTTTCTCTGCAGCCAAGATTGTGCCATTGTGACTACACACAGTATTAATGCATAATAACGACCATGAAAGAAAGATATACTTTCCAAAGTCCTTGAATCCTGTGAATCTCACTTTCTCCAGTCATTACAAGCTAACTGCTCCTTTGCCTCCTGTTGAGGTTGATGGGAAAATAGCCTTCAGGGCTTACAAAGGCAGAAATTAATTTGATCGATTTATTTTCTGTGCCCCACATTTCGGGTACACATGCTTTCTGCACCCTAGGTGTGCACATTTACACTCGCTTCTTTGCAGAAAATAATTTATAGTGCCTTACTAGAAGAACTTATTTGCTGAGAATCAGTAACATGTGCCACCATCCACCTCCATTTAGCATTCTGAGTAGCACCAAGCTGTAAGATGAGGGCAATGTGAATTTGGGAGTTTTCTGCTGAAAATAAAACTTAGCATACCCAGCTGGATATTGTAGTGTATGCCTTTAATCCCAGCTCTTGGGAGATGTCAGCAGGTGGAGCTCTGTGAGCTCAAGGGCAGCTTAGTCTACATACTGAGTGTGAGGACTGCCAGAGTTACATTGGGAGATGCTGTTTGGGTGTGGCGGGGGGGGGGGGGTATTATCATGATGCCAAGAGAAAAATGAAGCAAAGGAAAAAAATCCTGTTCTCATTTTAAACGGAAGGGAAAATTTCAAAAAAAAAATCTTGCCTCAAATATAAAGAACACCATTTTGTAAGGAATGTTAGTGTACCATTTTAGACAAAGGAAATATGATACTTATTTGTCTGTATGTCTTTCTCACTCAAGATTGAATTGAGTCTGTGGCTGGCAATTTCCAAAGACTTAAGAAAGAACTAAATGTAAGTGATCAGGGCTATCAATAGTTAATCCCATTTTCTCAGTGTATAAGCCAACTCTTCATTAAAGATGAATATTTTTCAGCTATTGCTTCTCATTTTAAAATGTTCATATGTCCCTTAGTGGAAAAAAAAAAAAAAGACTGATTTTTTTTTTTCCTCTGGAGTCTGATACTTGCTCAGCTATGTGTGAAAAATGACCTCTTCCCTTCTGCTAGAGTTAATGGTGGACTTCCTGAAGAAGCTGTTAGGACCAGATGGGAGTTCTGATGCGGATGGGAAGAGCTGCACGGGGTGAGATGCATGAGGCAAGTCGGGAATTGAGTTCCTTGCTGGCCTTACATTAAAGGTCCAGGTGAGGTGAGATGTTAAAGTGTGTGTATGTGTGTGTGTGTGTGTGTGTGTGTGTGTGTGTGTGTCTGTCTGTCTGTTCATATCCTAGGTTTTTACTGTTTGTTTATTTAACCTAAATATCATTCTCCGTATAAGAGTAGGAGCCTCCTGTTATCTTTCTGTCTCTGCTCCTTGTCCAAAGAGGAAATGTAATGATGCTGCTTAGATATTCCTGACATGAAGTGGCCAAAGGGGAGATACATATCAGCCAATCAGTTCAGTGTGCAAACAAATGCTCCCTGAGCATATGCATGTGTCAGGGAAGGAAAGGACCTCCCATGCCCCTGAGATGCTCCACTCTGGTGTCCCCACAATCTTATGTGTACCAAATAATTAAGTCTACTTAATTAGTAGACTGATTGTCTTTACTGAGAAGGCCATTTAAATGACTGATATGTGAGAAAGAGGCAAGGGGAGAAAAATGGAAGAGGAAAGGGGGATAGCATGAAACAGACCTAGACATTAGCAAAAGAAACACCAGTGTTAGCTCTTCTGACCTGGACCTGGGGATGCTTCTATGCCTAGCTGCGAAGAGGCAACTGGAGTGCATGGTGATACTCAAGTCTATTGCCATTCCTGTGGAATCCATTGCACCAATGGGTTTTGGCTGAAGCCACCAGACTTTGGATATTATCCTCTTCAGGTTTTGCTTTCCATAAAACAGAACAAAGAGTTAAATTAAGACATTGGTTCCTACCCCTCTTTACAAAGCCGAGCCCCTGCTATGAACAGTGGAGAATGTGTTTCACATTTAAAGAATCCATAACAAAAGTTTCTTTTTCTAGAGGAATAAATACCTTCTCATGTTAATGTAGCTCAAGAGAAAAAGGCCCTCAAAGTCAGCTGTTGGCAATCGAAATAATCAATTTTTTGAGGATAAAGAAGTAATAATATCACTGGAGTTTCAAAAAGTCGTCCATGGCCCAGGAACTCCTGAGTCCCAAGTTTAGCTTTTCAGTCAGAAGTAGTATTACATTTTCCTGACTCTTCCCAGAGAATAAAATATGAACCTGTCCAAACTCTCCTTTACTTCTCTCTTCTTAGCAATTAATGTATTGCCTTATCTCTTTTTTCCTACAGGAAGACCTGATACACAGCAAAGGAAATTGCTATGAAAAAGGACATTCTTTGTGAGGGCAGGTCAGTAGAATTCAGTTCCAGGGGAAGCTCCTGAGTACCTCACAAAAATGGAGCTGAGAGTGAGCATTTTCCAAGGAGGGGGGGGGGGGGAAAGAACAGTTAAAAGGATAGCCAGTTGCTAAGAAAGTATAGATATGCTGAGATCCATTTCAGGAACCTGGAGATCTTTAGTTCCTCTAAAAAGGTACATTACAAATCTCCTTGAAAAAAATAAAAAGACTTGAGCCCTCTCTCCCTAGAGCCAGATTGCCTAACACAGTGAATACTGATGGTGGTCATTAACACACACCAAATCACAAAACCACACCAATGAATATAAAGGATTTAACATGTGTGAGAGAGAGATGTAGGTGGCAAGTGGTGAGGTTGAGAAATGTGATTCGGAAGAGAAAGGGGATAAAAGACTTTTCATAGTAGAAGAATTCTAAATATACAATAAACCCTGACAAAGGATATTCATGTGTTGTTTTCATAGGAACGTGAAAATGATAGAGAAAACCTCATGGCATCATTAGTCGACTTACCCAGCTCTCCCTCCTTCCCTTGTGAATCCACAGCACCCATGTCTTGTGAGATGAGGCCACCTCACTAATTCACTTTCAATGTGTTGGGAAGTATGTATTTGTAGACGTGCTTTGTCTATCACTTGCAGCCAAAAGAATAAATGGTAACAAATTCTGGAGAATGCTTTGTTTCTGTCTGTATATTTTCCTTGGAAGAAACACAACCACATGTTTGGTGAAGGAAATGCATGACTGTGTGGTAGCCAAATATTCTCTCAAGAAAAATGAAACACATGGACAATGAGTACCATACACACAAAAAGGATCTTTTATTATTTTCTCTTAAGATTTTATTTTCATTTTTAATTATGTATATGTAATCTCTATGTTCATGTGAGTGTAAAACCACTGGATACCAGTAAAGAGCAGCAGATCCTTTAGAGCTGGAATTACATGCAGTTGTGTACCAGTTTACATGGGTTCCAGGAACTGAACTGGGGTCCTCAACAAGAGCAGAAAGTGCTTTTCATCATTGAGTCTCCTCTCCCAGCAGCTCTGCCAGGAATATGAGAAGCAGAAATACAACTAAACAATTGCTGCCTACAGGAAAGATGAGGCCAAGCAGTGCTGTCTTTCTCTCTACCCTACTTTTGTTTTCCTGAGAGAGAAGCTAAGAAGACGCTGATAGCTGTACAGATGTGAAAGCTTGCATAATTTATGGTATCAGCACCACAGAGTCCATTGAAACAAGGGTGCATCTTCTACAAACCAAAAAGGGAGTAGGTGTGGATATGCTTTGTATCTATATAATACAAAATGTTGAGGGGATGCGAAATGGCAGGCTAACACCATGGATTCATATTATCTGTAGGTTAAATTAGTTGGGTAAATCATGCATTCTTGGAGTAGTGAAAATTCACTTTTCAAGTAATAGAAACAAAAAAAAAATGACCTTACATATTATAAAGTCCTTCCAAATATCACAGAACATAAGAAGACACAAAGTATTATCTGTGGTACTGAGATTCTATATAGGAGGTGATTAAGATATTTAAAAGGTTTTAAAAAGTCTTCTGAGTTCATTAATTTTTAAAAGACAAAAGAATACTGATACATGTGGAGAACTATTGTGATGGGAAAGTAAATAATTAAGACAAATAATTACACGACTATTTATCACTACATACATGCAATGCCAAAGCACAAATCATTGTTAAACTAAACCAGGTGACTAAGCAATGAGATCTAGAATTAAAGACAACCTAAAGAGTTACCCTCTATCTCAGAGAAAGACATCTCTGAGCCCCCTTTTTCCTCTCCCACACATGTCACTTGGAGAATGTACACCTGTTTTGCCTTACTTGAACAACAGAATATTTCCCCAAATTTTATATTTTAAAGTAGAGAAGCCAGTGATCCAACCATGAAACTAATACATTCTTTGAACTTTTATTTTTAAATTCTCTTTTGTGAGATCTCCAGTACATAAGGTTCTATGTCCTATATTCCTTCCTTTCACTTTTGCAAACTCTGAGAGGTTACAGTCACATTTTTTTCCCAAGGCCCTTTATTTATATTTTTGAAATTCTGACATTATATAATGAATAAGATTAAATCCAGAGCAAAAGTCTCCATGACAACTTTGAACTCTATATTAAACAAAACTATTTTGTCAAATCATTCCAGGCAGTGTTCAATGTTCTACATCATTCATTCATAGGTATATACAGAGGTTGTAATATATTATATATTGTATAGTATGTATTATGTATTATATACTATACATTACATATATATGCATGTGTATATATGCTATAGATATATGCAGATGTTGAAATATATTAATAGTATGAAATTAGATTTTGGCATAATTCTTCATTTATTAGTAGTATTACTTTGTTACCAAGTTGTATAAACTACAAACAACAACTGGTAACAATTATTCTTTTTATCTTAATTCAGATTTTGTATATATATATATATATATATATATATATGTGTGTGTGTGTGTGTGTGTGTGTGTGTGTGTGTGAGAGAGAGAGAGAGAGAGAATATAAAAATACAATACCACTATCATGAGTATGTTAACAAAGTGGTAATAACAGCATGTTTGAAGAGATGCACTAGAGTGGACATTCTATTACATAGAGCAGGCACGTTTAGAACACACCTATGGTCAGGTGACAATATAAAAAAAATGCCTACAGACACTCCATAATCTTCACTTTCGATAAACACCTCAAACTAATGTCAGTGGATAATAGGAATTTCTCTAGTGTCTGACCATTTTTGAAACTGTCATTACACATTTCAATTCTTCCTTTTTATTAGTCTAACTATACACACATTGAAGATTCACACACAGTTCACCAAGCTTAAATGGGGAGGGATGGACATTATAGACATTCATTAGTATATTTCCTAGTGTACATCCAAAATGAAAACCTGGGCCCTTCACAGTTGGTCACTGACTATTGGCAACTATTTTCTGTAAAGTCATTAAAGGTTTTCTTCCAGCATGGGGTCTGAGTCTAAAATGCAATAGTCTTAAGAAAGGTGACACACTGGCCCTTTGTTTTAAAAGATATGAATAACTAAGAGCAGAATCATTTCTATGAGTGGATTTAGCCAAGAAGATCTAAGTTAGAACCCTCTGCTGTGGATTCAAGCACTGCAGTGTGAGGAGTTTGAGGATAGGAACACACATAAATGTTTAGCAGATGTTGAATCTATACCATGACTAGAAATTCTGCTGTTTCATTTTTTAATGTGTATGACTAATATATGGATATACAAGTAACTAAACCATAAAGTTGCACCTCTCATGGTTTTTTTCTGAAATTTAATTCATCTTCAATGACTCAGATACCACTAAAATTAATGATTACCAACAAATTGCAGAGATATGGACAGCTTTTCAGAGGACACACAGAAGCAAGAGAAGCACCCATACATCATCCCAGGAGACTCTAGAGAGCCATTGGCCTCTGCCATATTGAGGCTAAAATATTGTGCCTATTGAGTTTTGAAGAGTGAATCAAACTTCATTAAATAAATGCATGTTCCAATAGATATTTAAGGATAGAATGCAAGAAGAAAGCCCGTAACTATTAATAACTCCAGGAAATAGTATAAGATTTCAAATGAAAGACAATATGATTTGAATCAAGAGGGTACTTAATGAGGTAAGTATAAGAACATCTCTATAAGTCGTAATAAAAAATATGTGTCCAGTTTGTGTTTTTGCATTGGGTGGGGATTTTGACAAAAACAACAAATGACTAGAAATAAAAATGAAGATGTAAAATTACAAAAATAAAAATTGATAAATGGTAAGTATACAAAGGGATTCATTAACTTAACAGGACAACAATTAATTCATACTTTAGTTATTTTTCAAGTGTCTTTTGAGTGCCATGAAATATACTAAAGTCTGCATGATACTAAAATTAATATTATATGCACATGGCCTCATAGAGATTCACAATAAGGTTATATTGTCAGGACAGGGCATAGACATGAGTCAACAAACCTAATAAAGAGCATGTAGAATGAAATTAGAAACCAGAGACTCTTATTTGCATACTTGGAATTGCTCAATGGAATATTGTGTACTCAGGGCTGTGTATGTATTGCCCTATAATGAAGATAATGCAATAATAGAGAGAAAAGTTAATCTGAATTCATAAATTCTAGGCTTTAGCCCAGGTCTATTGTCCTATTACCCAAATATGATGGAGACAAGGACTGTCTAATAATGGGCCCACTATGTTTTATGATGCCTGTCCATGAACTGACTAGGCATGAACACATAGCCCCTAGAACATTAGTTCATGACCTGTTGGTGGCAAACCTTTGGAGGTCAAATGACCTTTTTCACAAGGGTTGCCTAAGACCACCTGCATATCAGATATTTGCAGATATTTACATTATGATTCATAACAATAGCAAAATTACGGCTAGGAAGGAGCAACAAGTATAATTTTATGGTTGGGGGTCACCACAGCACCATGAGGAACTGTATTAAAGGGTCATATCTAGGAAGGTTGAGAACCACTTCCCTAGAAGGAGAGTACAAACCTCCTCAGAGATACTACACTGAAGTTGGCTTCTCAAGAAGATAGATATATCATTGTTCTCAGGTGCCAAAAAGGTGAAATTTCCAAGTAATCCTTTAAACAGAAGACATTCAAGTTTTGTCTGTTTTTTCCTATGAGCTCAATAAGCTGATTTCCTCACAGGGAATGTGTAGGTGAATTGTAGGTGAATCTTTTAAAAAGATAGTCCAGTGGGCAGACAATTTCTACACTAAAGAAACCCTCAGTAAGGAAGAAGAGAGCAATGGATGCTAGTGATTTTTCTCCTGTTTCGTGTAGTCCAGGTCTCCAGTTCAAGGAATGGTGTTACTTAAACGTAGGGTGGGTCTTCCTACCTCAGTTATCCAATCAAGATGGGCTCTCTCAGACACAACAAGAAGCTCACTTAATATTGAAAATTCCTTACAGTCGTGCACAGAGGTGTGGCACCTAGGTGACTCTACACAGTTCCATGTGCAGACAATCAGTACAAACCAGTACTATTTCACATTGAATCAATATTGCTGTGGATTCAGCACACCACTATGAGGGACAATGAAAAGTCAGAGGACTATGTGCCTCTTGCTTAATTGAGGATCATAATTATCTTGTTATAACCAATCTTCAGATCAATACATATAAAGTCACTGACCTCAGTAAGCATCAGATATTCCTTCTAAAGAAGAAGGAAAATTAAAAGAAAAAATCTTCTCCATGTACTTCATAAGGTAGCAATAAAAATTCATTTGAAGAGTACTTTATGAACTGAAACATGTTATACCCACATGAATGGTTATTTTTATCACAGAAGGGAGAACTCACTCTTAGCACAGACTGTTTTTGACTCCTAATCCTTCTGTTAAGTACATATTACGGCTTGATCCATAGATAAGTAGAAATGGATTAGATTCATATATTCAATAAAATGGAAAAATAACAAAAGGTGAAAATAAAGCTCAGAGAAATGGAAGTCAACAGAGGATGGGCTCGTGAGGATGATTTTCCTTGTATATGTTGATCACGAGCCTGGCCTGAGCTTCCTCATGTGCAAAGTCAAGAAGTACATCAGATACATGCTTGCCATTGGCAATAAACAAGACTAGTGTCCCTAAGAAGAAACATGGGTGAGACTGCATGAAGGACTTCTGTGAATAGGGTCAGTGACACTCTCCACTATATTCTACAACAAATGCAATATGTAGTTTCTTAGTATAATCTCCTGTTGTGTGACTTTTCCTAGAGAGTAATGAACAAAGGTCTATTCACTCTTAGTAGAGTAACTGATGACAGATCAAAGAAATGATTGTCTAAATCAGTTCACTAAGTCCAAATAGTGAACTGATGACGTATATTGCAGCCACATAAGCATAGTTAGGAAAATACATAAACTACATAAGCAAAGACATCCCAGCATTAATAACTCTTTGAAGTTACATCCTGGAACTACTTGAATGATTCTCAGGCATCTTGACCTATGGGAGAGCCTCCTTTAAGTAGCAATTTTCACTAATTTTATAACTGGAGGGGAGGGTGTATGAATCTTGTAAGTTTTAGGAGCTTTCTGGAATTTATATGTTTCCTTTAATTACCTAGATTATAACCCTATTTACTTCCTGAGAATTATGGTCTTCCACCTCCCTCCAGGAAGAAATTTTTTGATTCAGTGGAAAAAGCTGTACAAATACAATTCAGTACAAGGAAACTATTGCACACAGGACTTAGTGAACATGTTCTGATTTTTGTTATTCAGGAAAAAAAAATAATGAGATAATTCTTAGTAAGGTACAGCTATGGATCCCTTAGAAATACATAACCACATAACAAAAACAACAATAGAAGCCCTCTTGAATCCTCAAGATCCCCTTCTATTTGAGAAGTAAAGAGAATTGTCATGGATTGATCTGAGGGCATCTGACATGCCAGTCATGCTAATCATGCTATGAACAAGCTTTTCCTCAAGTCCATGTTTAGAAGTTACTAGATAGTACTCAGCTTATATTTAATCAGCAAGTGCAAAAGTTGGGAGTTATACATTTCTAGGGAATGGCACCTTCATTTTTTTATAACTAAAACTGAGGCCACCAGATGGGACATGTCTTTGCTTTACTTTGTAAAAATGTCATTATTTCTGGGATAGGTCCATGTCTCATCCACTCCATGGTTCAGGGTCTGTGCCCTAGCTCAGAGCAGTCATAGTCCTGAATGCCTCTACATATCCACACAGGATATCACTCTCTTCCGTTGTCTATCACTGCCAGGTGGGTCTTCCTGACTCAATGGCAAGCTCTGATTCAATTGCTTTTCTGTCTTCATAGAACTTAGTCCAGAGCAGGGAAACCCAGTGGGAGCTAAATATTGCCTGAATAGCGGATATGGGTAAAAATAAATCAAGTACTTTTTATTGAAATTTGAAGACTCAGCTTCAGTGCCAAAATCCAGCTCTGTCACTTAGTTCCTGGCACTAAGCAACTCTGCTGGAGGACAATAGCACTGTTCCCACAAAATAGATTATGTGAAAAGCAGGGTCAAGTGGTATTTTTCAATAAAGTTTCAGTCACTATAAAGAACACATTAGCACTTTCACTCTCATCTCACCCTTTTATAAGTCAAAGGAGCTCCATATATATATATATATATATATATATATATATATATATATATATATACACATACACACACACACACACATGTATGTATATATGTACATACACATATGTATACACATATGTGTGTTTGTGTGTGTGTAATTAAAAGACTAGAAAATCTGTTACAAGTGTTTCTTCTTGAATCATTAAGGGAAATTTATCAGGAGAAATAGTTTTATATTACCATTACTGCAACTTTTCAATATATGCAAATATGATGAATAATTCTTTTTAAATAGATGTTTAATAACTGTCAATTCTCAATTTACTCCCATTTAAAAGGTACGAACAAAGGATAAATGAAAGGCTAGAGAAACAGGTCAGCTGATGACAGTACTCTGTCTTCTTGCAGAGGACCTGAGTTCACATCCCAGCACCATATTAGGTGGCTCATCACTGCCTTTAACTTATAATCTAGTGAATCCAATACTTTCTTCTGGCCTCTGTGAGCACCCACAGAAGTATGTGTGTGTGTGCGTGCGCGCACACACACACGTACAAATTTTCTTAAAAATTAAAATGGAAGCATTAACTAACTGATGACAATGGTGATGGCGGTTGCGGAAGGGTGATGATGATGGTGATAGTGGTGGTGGTCGTAAGGTTGATGGTGATGATGAGGCTGATAAGAATACGTATTATATAACAGGTATTTGTTCTGAGATCTCCATATATTTGTACATTTGATCCCTATCCCATCTCTAAGAGGTGAATAGATACTATTATCATCTCTATGAAGAAAAAAAGTGAAATTGAGGTAGAAACAGTTAAACAGCCATGGTAACCTAAGACAGTAATCTGAGCAGTGACAGCAACTCGTTGAGTTTTACGGACAATAGCTAGCTTTGACACCAATCTCTTGCATAGCGATGATTATTAAATATGTTGAGCATGTAAGAGTGTCAGATAATCTTCTAACTCTCCTAAGGGCTTTTATGCAAAGCATTGGATACAAGTGTTATTGTGTTATTATTTTTAGCTACATCTTATAAAGAAGGAAACTAAGACGAAGGTTGCACAGTCACAAAGATCATTTGGAACAGCCTCACACAAGTTATGTTGCCGTCCACCTCTGCTTTTCTTTGTTTTGGTTTGCTATTTATTACATGCATACACACAATCAAGTTATTCTAATCACATTTCTCACATTACTATCCCTAACTCTTCCCAGATTGACCTCCATCCCCAACTTCAATTCCTTTTCTTTTCTCCTCTTATTTAAGTTTTGCCTGTGCAGTCATCCACTGGAGCATGGTTGACCCTTCTATAGACAACAACCTTAAAGAAAACTGACTCTCCCTTCAACTGTCTACAGCTCCTCAGTTAGGGGTGAAGGTTCATGACCTTTCCTTTCTCCATGCTATGGTGATAACTGGCTTGATGTCCTGCAGTTTTTTGGGAACAACCACAGGTGCAGTATGTTCATAAGTGCAGTGGTCCTGTCATGTCCAGAAGACAATGTTTTGTTCTGATCCTTCTGACCTTTGACTATTACAATTGTTTTGTCCTCTCACCTATAATGGTCCCTGAGCCTTGTGAGGAAAAGGTAAATGTTGCCACCATTTTAAAGACAGGTGTTTTATACACCTTTCCATGAGAGAGAAACAAGTGCAGAAGCTGTGTTCCCTGTCTCTTCCACCCCTCCTACATGGAGTCTGTTCAGAACATCCTCATCTCTAATTTCAATTACTCTAGCAGTCTTCCCATTTTCTTGTTGGCCTTTTACTTCCAGTCTGGCTTCCTTCTGCATTCTCCTCAACACAGCACAAATAGCCAACTATATTCACAGCCCATCTTCCACAGTGTTTCACCTCTAACACTGCACCGCCTAAGCTCATTCACCACTAGCCATAACAATTGTCAAAAGCCCTTCAAATCCCTCCCATAACCCTCTAGATCTAACTTGTTTTATTCCTCATTTTGCCTTACCTCTGTACATGCCACATTTTACTTCTTCACAGATCATCCACCAACAATTCTGAACTGTGTAAAGGTCCTAGGAACATTACTTTTTGACAGATCAGGCTTGGTTGACCATGATCTTCTCATCAGGGATGAATGTCCCCAGTACTGTCATCTCATTATTTGGCTTCTGTCTATCCTTTGAGGATTTAATTCAAGTGTGGCCTCCTCCATGAAGCCTTCTGGAAAGCGTCCAAAGAGTAACTGATCACTAACAGCTGTCTATCTTCACTAGTCATGCAGGTGGCACCAAAGTCCACAAGTACTAATGCTTCCATGCCAAGTCCTCCTCAGTAACTGGTTCATGTCTTGTGCCTTTAAAATTCACTGAAAGTTTTTTGACAGCCTTTTGTTTCCACTGTTTTCAGGTGTGCCCTAATAATAAAGCTGAGGCTGATGCTGTTGTAACTTTTTTGGGAATACGTGACATGTAGTCGGAACCAAACAGAACTATAAATTGCCTGGCAGATGAAAATCCCCCAATATATCTCTTGAGGCTGCTTTGCAGATCCTTCATAACTGGTTCAAACAGCTGCAGCATTCTCAAAAAAGGTAGAGCACTTAAAGTCAACTTTTAACCACCTTAAATAATAAGAAAATAGCAAGAGAGAAAGTGCCTGGGCATACTCAGCCCCAGACATATTGTTGGGCAAGGAAGAAAACTACCATGGCTTCTGAAAAGTCAAGCAGATACAAGCCACACAACTAAAAATGGACAGGCAGTTGTCTAGTTTCCTTTCAGTTGCTGTGATAAATCAATCTGAGCAGAAGCTACTAGGAGAGCTGGAGGGTTATTTCGACTTACACTTCCAGGTCACAATCTACCGCTGAAGGAAGTCAGGGAAGGAATTTCAGGCAGGAACATGAAAGCAGGAGCACTTGCTATTCCACGTAGAATTATCTCTGACCAGGGGACTCTGTCTCAGTCAGGGAAGTATAAAAGAAAGCATGGAGGATGCTGCTTGGTAACTGGCCCACTTACAGCAAACAACGAAGAGGAAAAAGAAACAGAAAAACGAATG
This sequence comes from Cricetomys ansorgei, assembly GCA_026225945.1. NCBI lineage: Eukaryota > Metazoa > Chordata > Mammalia > Rodentia > Nesomyidae > Cricetomys > Cricetomys ansorgei. The sequence continues at coordinate 2,825,377 of JAMJFZ010003624.1, forward strand.
GCTGGCTTATAAGTTAATTATTGACTCTCTTATAGTGTGTGTATGTCGGTGTGTCTGTGTATACAAAAGAAAACCAATTTGTATTTATTTAATACATGTTTAAGGGCTTAAAGCAGCCTTTGAAAAACCAAAACATCACAGCTTAAGATAGAGTCTGATGCAGAATTCAAGAAACAGCAAACCATCAAAATATTTTTAAAAAAATATGACACAAAAGGGAGCGTTCTTGAGTGGTTATCCGCTTTAAGTAGGTTTCCTGTAAGTATTTCTTTAAAGCTGTGGTGTTTTCTGAGCTCTGTAGCATATGTCTTCAAAGACCTGTCCATGTTGGGTTCTCATGGAAGGTTCTGGATAAAGAGCAAGGGGGTCCTTATGACATATGGAATAGACCAGTTAATTTCAAGGGTGTCCAGACAAATGTTGCCCAAGTTTTCCACCCTGAGATGGTAGGATATTGAGGAACTTCTTGGTGTGTGCACAGTAAAGGTGGCCCCTGGGGAGAACTAGTTTATTCTCATGTCTTCACACATTTTGCCAGCTGCTCCAGGATTGTCCCTATCCATTTGAAAATGTTGTCTGCTTCATGGGAAAAGGAAATCCCTCTGTCACCAGACATGAAGGTCAACTGGTATACTCTCTTGACCACAGAGACCCAGAAAATGTCATAACTAGGCTCATTTCCCTTGGGGACTGGCTACACTGGTGGTGACAGGACTATAATTTGCCAAGACTACCTGAGAAAGGTTGTTACTGACACTGGAGTGTGGAGAATGCTACTGCCAGTACCAGCTCTCTTACATTTGATGGCTTACTCACAAATTAATACTTAGCTAACTCATTTATACAGCCCAGGACTACCTCCCTATGGAATGATACTGCCCACAGTGGACTGGACCCTCTTATGTCAATTAAGACAATCAAGGCAACCCCTCATAGAGTGACTTGATTAAAAAAAAAAGTTACCCAATAGACAGTTTTATTTTTTCTGGGTGATTCTAGGATGTGTCAAGATGACAGCACTATGACAGGACCAAATTGGACTTCAGGAGTAACATGCATTCTTTCCTTCCATATCTGTAGTACTATATGTATGCACAACGTGAGTGTCTTCAGGTGTTATCCTCGCTACTGTTTCTTCTTACACTTTACTTGAGGATGAATCCACAACCTTTGAATCAATGAAAGAAAGGCATAGGCTTTAAGTTCCTAAGGGAGTCGGTAGGCTTGATCTCGATCGCATTCACCTTGTCAATGGTAACACACACACATTAGATACCCCTGGCACACCAAAAGATATTAGATAATTTCATTCAACAATTTATGTTAGTGCTTATTGATTTTTAAAAATAGTAGATTTCACCATGTCATTATCAAACACATATATAAGTTTCTTTGCTCATATGTATTCCTGCATTATCCACATTTATCTCCAGTGTCTCCTGAACTGGTACTTTTCCCTAGTAGGCTCCCTTCTGCTTTCATGTGTTTTTAGTTCATTTTCCTTGTTAGCCGAGATATTGACAATGTTTCTCCCCAGAAAAAAATTTAAAACGACAAGACATTCATTATTTAATCCAAAAAATAGAGCAATTGCTGGAGACTTTATAAGATTGTCTTCCTAATTCTACAACAATCCCAATCTCTGCCTTCAAGTTATGCCAACATAACTTCCTATCACCAGAAAACCAGCTCTGATTTTGACATTCCATTTTGGATGAGGAACTAAGACTTACTTTTCTGTGCCTCCCACTCAGTGGAGCAAGACTTGCTACACTCTTGCATCCAAGGGCTCAGGTCCTAGCATGGCCACTAGTTTTCAATCCAACACCATCAGGGTACATAATGAAATGTGGCATGGGAGGATGAGCCTTGATTCTGACTCAAATGGTCAGGTGCCTGGTGACCACCACCTGAAAACACCCTAATAAATGCAGTAGAAAACACAAAACTAGCTTTGGAAGAAGAGGAAAAGGAACAATATAAAAAACTATAGGTTATGAGTTTAATTCTAAAAATAAATAAATATAGTACCATCTTTAAAAATCTATGTGCATGGCGTGTGTGTGTGTATGTGTGTGTGTGTGTGTGTGTGTGTGTGTGTGTGTGTTTGCAACTTGATTGGTGAGCATGTATATTCCATGCTGTACCTGTGGATCTCAGAGAACAACCTTGGGGTGTCAGTCCTCGGATCTTTCTTGTTCTTAAATGCCAGGCTAGTTGCCTGTCAGCTTCCTGGAATTTCATTTCTCTACCTCCCATTTCAATGTAGAAGGCCTGGCATTACAATAAACACATTTGCTATTGCATCCAACTTGTATGTGGATTCTGAGACTCTGAACCCAAGTCCTTATGCTTGTAAAGCAAGTGCTTTATGTAATGAGCCATCTCATTAGTCCAGGTAATACTGTCTTTTCCACTGTTTTATGGCTTTAGATTTTCTTGGAGAGTTTCCCTCAAAGGGTCTATGAAGAAGAGGACCGTTTTAATGGGGGTGTGCTTTGCAGTGGTGCCTCCAGGAAGATGAAGGGTTTTGTTTCAACCAAGACCATGGCTTCGTCACTCCTTTGTTACCTGAGATCTCCTGAGATTTGATAGCATCCTGCTATTTGACAATGAGTAGTCAGAAAATGTAAATGCTTCTGAATGAATAAAAGACTAATGTCTAAATGACATATGGTGGGGGAAAAGATTCCAAACATCAATCGCCACAGAAGCATGTGTGTGAGAAGAGTACTGCAAGTTTGAAAGCATGGCTTTTTATGGATACTGCTGTATACTCTAGGTCAGAGATTTCTATCTTTCTACTTGCTCATGAATGGCAGGGATGGCTTCTGTCCTCAACCTCTGTGACTCCTCCACCAGGTTTTCTTTCATGCTACTATCAACAAGCCTAAGAAATGGATGAGTTATGGTGAGTGTAGGGTTACACACACATCTCCCATTAAACTCTCTAACCTAAATTCAGCATTCGAGTGTGATGAGAAGCGTGGGTAACCCTCCGAGCTCCTGTGAACTCCTTTCCACTCCTGGAATGTTCATCCCTTACATGCAACATGCTGTGCACATATAGACCTCTGGGAAAGCACTGGGCAGTTTTGTATTCCAGTGCTCCTTTTGGGATAGAGCTGCGGTGTCTGTTTGTTTTTGTCCTGTTTGTTTTATGTCCTCCCGATTGGCTAGAAGGTCCTTCTGAAACTACCCAAACCCTTGCCTCGGGTCCCTTGCAATGACAGCAACATGTACCTTAATGAGAGCCTCCTACTTGAAGACATCTAAATCTCTCACATGCTCTACATTACCCCATCAAATTTTCCTCCATGAAATCTTTAGAGACATACCAACCCCATTTCACATTGTTCATCTTCTTGAACTGGCAGGGAATCCAGACAGCCCTGTAACCATGTGTTTCAATGTGTCACACGGAATTCTACAGCAAGCATCTAGGGAATGGGTGGATGATACAGTGTCAGCCTTTCTTGTTTCACTTTTCTGGCCCAAAGAATATGGCTCTAACTTTCAGAAGAAAGAGTTGTAATAACTTCTCATTGATTGTACAAAATCAAGTCGTCTGCTTTCTGCGATGGTGAAAGCATTCTGATTATTTTGAATAATGGGACTGATAGTGGCCTCCGCAATCAAGTATATGGGGATATAGTCATCAAGATGTAATTGATCTTGTATCAGCATTACTCCAAATAAAGCGGCAATTGCAGTCTCTAGGCCTATTCAGTTTTCTATTAAGTGGGAGAATAAACTGAAATAGGAGGATGTGATATTTAACAAGAATCTCTATCTGGCTTAAGAGATTAATTACATTTGAGTTTATCTTAGAAAAAAAAGGGATCAGTGAATGTGGCTATGTGGACATTCATTCTTCTTACCTGCAAATAAATAAACAAATTACCAACAAACTATTCAGCTTGGTTAAAGAATGAGCTTTTGGAGCAAAAATAATAAACTTGAAGATGCTCCTGAAAAATAGCTCATGAGAGATAAATTAAACATACAAAATTTATATCACAAGAAAAATTTCCTGAACTCTGTGGGACTGCTACAGCACATAATTTGAGGCTAGGGTTGCTACTCCCTTTGAAAGCAAGAGTGAATTCTAGCATCTCTCCTATATTTTTCAAGGGAAGAAAGGAAGGAGAAGGGCAGCGGAAAGGATTAGGAGAGAATGAACTACAGAAGCTAGTTTGAATGGTTTGGATACATTCAGATGAATATTACCCTCTAGTCTAAGTGTCTTTGTTCTCTGCACCACAGAGGAGTTCTGTAAAGAAACTCATGTTGGCTACTGGATCATCCATGAGAGTTTGGAAAATTACAGGACAGGAACTCAGTAGCACTATGTTTTACTAGTGACTGTATGGATAAGTGGATAGATGAATGAATGGACAGACACTGGGTAGATGTTGGGGATGGATGGATGAATGGAGGATGGATAGGTGAATTTGTAGATGGATGGATGGATAAATGGAGAGAAGCTGAGTGAGTGGATTAATGGTAAATGAATAAAAATAGATAGATGGATGACAGACTAAGCAGCAAGCCAGTAACCGAAGTAGTAGAAGAGTTCATCTCAGCAAAGAGAAGTTCATCTTTTCTTTCTATGCATTTTTGTGGAGTCCATTCCTGGATATTTTGCAATCTTTTATGTCTTTATATTCATTCCGATTAAATTTGCTTTCAAAATAGGAGAGGGTAAACCCATTCTTGTGAACACATGAACGTTAGTATAATGGAATGAAATCATGCCTTTACTTTTTAGTTGAGAAATATATAAAAAGTACCTTAAACATTTTTTTATGTGCTAAACCTTGAGCACACATCCATTGAGTTCACTGCCACATAGGCACACTCCTCCATAGCAGTAGGTGTGCCACTGATACAGAATAGCGTGAGAATTGAGCAACCCTCCACAAGAAGTACAAAAACATGTTGAATTGGCCTAGAGCTTGCGAAACTACAGGCTGCACTTTTGCAACACTCAGTTTCATTCATAGGGCCATAGAAGTCATTATATAAATATAAGATACTATCAAAAGGGGGTCAGAAAACTCTTCCCAGAGCTCTTTAAAAAACTGTCCCATATAGGCTTGCCTCAGTCTACCAAAGGAGCAATCGAGAAGTCATATTACTGACTGATTGACACCTTTATTTTAAACATATTTGGCTTATGTGTGAATGCAAACTGACCTTCCTGAAAGATTGACAAGGTGTTATTTTAAGTTGTGAATTAATCTACCTCAAAAAGCCACCAAAATAGGGCATGAGTCAGAGGCCAAATCACAAAAGCCACCACTTAACAAGAGAGGCATTATATGGTCAAAACCAGCACCCCAGATATACCAAGAAATCTTGGAGAGGATGTGGGAAATGGGGGATAAAATATATCAAGAATTCAGTGTTAACTCATTCCTGCCTGAGAGAGAAATGAGACATTGAATATTGGAATGTTGGCAGAAATACTGAGTGTCCTCAGCAGTGCTCTTTTATCCACTCGGAAGAGAAATCAATATAAGTTTTTTACAAGATGGTCTTCTCTTCTTCCCCTGAGCCTATTAAAAGGTAACTTCATACATTCATTCCAAACAATTGATATGCAGAAAGGACCTTCTGAAAGATACATTTGAGGAAAAGATGTTAAAAGGGAGTGATTCGAGATCAAAGTACTTTTCTATAGGGTATAAGTATGAGTCTGCCATTTTTCTTACCTAAATCACTATACAGATATACAACAGAACTGTGGGACAGTCCAAATTTGGTGAAGAACTAGTTATTACACAAATAATTGCTATGCTATGTCAGGAAGAACTCTGTAAGTCTCCATGTGTGTATTAGAATGATGTCTACAACATTAATAGAGGACTGTTGCTTTGGAACCATGTATGGTAAGGGGAGAGAATACCATGTGTGTCACTTGACAACTAACTGATGATGTTGTATAGCAGTCAGATATCATGGGCTGACACAATACTCAGGACTGCAGAGATGTCTCCACAGAAATCATAAAGACCTGACCACCTATGCAAATGCTGGTGGACATGGTGACAAGTGTGTGATTGCAGCAACACAAGACAGAGACTTGCTAGACCAAAGGAATCAGCAAGCTTTGAGTTCAAACAAGAAATTTTGCCCCAATACATAAAATGGATAACAAGGAAAAAAAGATACAGAACATCAACCTCTTAACTACACATGCATGCATATACACATAAGCATATGTCTGCATGAATATAGGTAACAGAACATGTGAGAACCCACATACAAAAATTTTTGGTGCATTTATTACATCATCATTCTCAGGGATTAGGCATTCAGCACAGAGTTGGTAAGCTCTCTGCTTGGGGTTTCGCTAGATTGAAAATTGAGGGCTCTGATCTCATTTCATGCCTCTTCCAAGTTCACAGGTAGTTGGCAAAACCTAGTTCCTGAAAGCTGTAGGACTAAGGGTTCTATTTCTATACTGGCTCAGCATGAGCCAGGTGGGTGGGGTTCTCATCATTTAGAAGTCTCCCACTGGTCTCTTTGCTCTCTTATCATCAGAGTTTCTCTATTCATCAATGTAGGGTTTAATATATAATGAAAGTTAGTAAAGGAGTGACAAGTCCACCATATTCATCAGTTCACAAACTCAGTGGGAAGGTTTTTCTGGGTGCAATATAGCTCTGAGACCTCTGGCCCATCTTAGAATTCTGCTAGTCAGCAATAGTTTCCAGCCATCAGGATAAAAAAGGGAAGTATGCATCCCATACTATAGGAGATTTAGGAGATTCTATGTTTTCTGTACCCACCACACAGCCAAGCCTCTGTGCAGGGCTTAACAGATGAGGAGCAGATGCCTCTCCATGACAGCTGGATGTAGGCAAAATTATCAGAATTCTAGAACAAGGAAGGAAAGGACTACTTATTATTTGAGCCTAACCATAAGAAACTATTTCCTTCTTGCAGAACTAACTCAGAAATATGGCCTCTCCATGGGATGCTCAACCACGATTGATAGGTCCTAAATAAAACCCCTATATCTAAAAGACTGTAGGACTCACAGCACCAGGAAGTCTGCTGTGAGGGTGTCTTCTAGATATGACAAGAACCCACACTCATGAAATTTTAACAATATGGCTTCCTAAATAAGATCTTCATGAAGACAATACCAGTTGACATGCCAGTGTGGGGGAGAGAAATCTCTTAGGGTCCCAAGAATAGATGAAGAGCTAATAACAATTAACAGCTGCTAAGAGAGGGAGAATTAGTCTTCTCTAGGGATTAGTCCCCAAATTGGTCATATAAATTGTGAGTCCTAAAACATATACATACAAGTAACACCAAACAGACTTTAGTCTGTTTTTAGCAGGTTTTATTATATATTTACACACACACACACACATATAGATATATGTGTGTGTGTAAATATATATATATAAATATGTATTTATGTATATATATATATATATATATATATATAAAATAAGTTAAATGAATTTGAGAGGAACAGAGGGTTCATAGGAGGGCTTGGAAGAAGGAGAGGGAGGGGGAAATAATGTAATTTTACTTTAGATTTTAATGAAAAGATAAGCATCATGGTCTCTAAAATAAAAGCAGTCTCGGATAGTGACAGTGGAACTCTCCTGTAATCCTTCCTTTTGGGAAACCATCAAAGGGTCACTGAGAGTTTGAGGCCAGCCTGACTAACACAACAAGATCCTGTATCTACAATGTAAAAATACAAACAAGAATTCCAAAGGGAAATGTCCAGAGTGGCACTAGGTGTCTAGGGTTTGGCTGTGAGTGTCTGTTGGAATACATGCAGTCCCCAGTAGTACAAATGTACACACATGAGAAAAAGACTACCCAAGTTGGTACACACTTATAGATACAACGCCTTGCAGAAATTCTTCGCCACTGTCTTCCATGACATAGTAGTGTAGTAATTTAGATATGAGTCATTTCCTGTGGCATTCTGCTATTTAATAGTTGCCCTTAAACACCTCAAAAGAGAAACTGTTCCCATCATTTGAGTTCACATGCCTGGATCTGAATCAACTCTAGAAGAATGTTCCTTGGAGTTATAGATCAAGATTGAGAACACAGAAATGGGCATGGGTAATATATACCTGTGATGGCAGAGTTCAAAATCATCCTCAATTACATAGTGAGGTCAAGGTCAGTCTGTGTTACATGAGACTCTATATTATATTTAAAAAAAGAAAAATTTCTGATAACTGAACTCAACTCCTTAAAATTATTTTTGAATATATTGTACAATTATGCAATATTGTTCCTCTTTATACAAATAAGATATGTTGTATCACTTTTCTCAATAACTTCTTTGAATGTTAATAGCTTTTTAGCACCTCTTACTATCTCAAAGAATGTCTTGGCCTGGGTTCACATGTACAACTGTGGTAGTTAAAGTGAATTCCCTGGTATTAGTTCCAGCCTTTCTTATTGATTCATAAACAGAATTGGTTATTAAGTAGTGTGCAAGGTTAGAGAAAAACAATAAATCAGAAACAATTACAGTAGATCGAGAATGTAGCTCAGTTGGTAATGCTTGCCTAGCATGCATGAAATCCTGGTTCAATCATAGCATAACATAAACTGGGAGCAACGGCGCACACCTATAAGTTCAACACATGAGAGATGGAGGAGACTGCAGGATCAAGAATTAAAGACCTAATCTGAGAAGTTTCTTTGTGCAGCGGATAATGAATAATGAGTTAATGAATAAACTCACAACTGGTCAAAGTGCAAAGGATAAGTGTCAGGGGTGAACTCAGTTATAAAGGAGATATTTATAATATTTCCCAGGGCCCAGAGATCAATGCAGGAAATAGAGAAAAGATTGTAAGAGCCACAGCAAAACCATATCTTGAATGTGAGAGGTGCACCACACTTATAAGCTCACATTCGCTGAAGTTGTTGGCACAATGTCAAGTCAGTCACCACTCCAGCACAGATCAGGAGAAGTTCTGAAGTCCCACATGTAAGTGAGGAGCTATGGACAGTTGATTGCCTTTGCAGAGGGAGACTCAGTTTTCTTTTAAGGTGTAGCCCCTCCTAAGTTGACACTCATCTAAAATATATGGCTTTACACCCAAGAGTATATGTGCAGCCCAAATTGTAGTCATTGGGTTATTTTTAAAATAATAAGATAAAATAAAAACAGAATATGTTTTGGAAGTTTATTTTTAGTTATATATAAAATAATTATTTTGTCCACTGTTGAGTGAGGGGCTGCCTAGGTCTTGGCATTTTGTATCATCTGCAGGTAACCTAACCAAATCATAGCCACCAGCATCAAGCGTTCCAAATCAGACTCATAATCATCCAGCGCACCTGGGATGGGAACTGAAACCTAGTCCAATTGCATTTTGTGTTCTTAAAGAAACCAAAATAAAAAATTCTTCCAAGTGTCTCACTACGAGAATACAAAAAGCGGGGGAGCTTAAGACATTGGAGGTATTAGGGGGAAGAATTGGTGATTAATATGATGAAAATACAATGTGTAAAATTCTCAAAGCATTAATGCAAACATTACTAAAAGGAGAAAAATATACTTTACTTCATTCACAAGAATGAAAATTAAAAATAAAAACCTAAGCTCACAACAAAAACCAATGACAGTAACTGTCCTGCTGATTGGCTGCAGTGCCAACCGACAGTGAAATATGAAAGGAAGCTTGCAAAACCCGCTTTGAAATCCTCTGAGAATTCATGAATCAAAGCCAAGCACATCTTCACATCTCTTCATCTCCAGCAGGCCTTCGGCCTCCAGGTTTCTTAAGAAAAATAAACTCCAGCACTCCCGCTCCGCCCTCCACACCTGCGCCCTACCCTCGCACGCTCCGCTGAGTCACATTATTTCTTTAAAAGGCATCTTGTTGACGATGAAATGGTGAGTCACCAACGTGGTTGAATTAATAGACCTTTAAAATTAGTAGAAATTCAAAAATTAAAGTGCAAAGCTCTAATTTTTCAAGTTCTAAAGTGTTCAAGACACAACGAGAATTTTTCAAGCAGTCACACTTCCCTTTATAAATTATAATCATGACAAATTCAATGGTTTAAGCAAATGTAACAACTAAAAACTCTGCAGGGGCAAGGCAAGCAACGGAATGTTGTTACCTTAAGAATAGCCATACAAGAAGAAGCAAATTCCAATCCTGACAACAGACACTTTATATATGGAAAATGATCTGGAGCCAATGTTTGTCATGTTTATTATGACCAGAAAGGTGATTTTATCCACTCTAGAGCTAATTAGTCAGCTAGTGATAGGGCTAGCCGCTAAATTCAAGTTCAGTCCTACCTCATTCTCCTTACAATAGAGGGCATTGCACTTATTTAGTTCATGACTTAAGGGTGAGAAATTTAAAAATAAGTAAATAAGAGATGATAAATGGGTATTACACTTATTAAATGACTTCTATTTTTCAGGAATTATAGATATTTATATGATAGATAGACAGGCAGATAGCTAGTTATCAAGGACATGGAGATTTTCACATTAAGATGTATAGTCAACTCATGAAGAAGTTTGTACTTGTGTACAAACTGCACTCTTCTCGTAAGGCTTTGCAGAGAACTACCATGCACAGTGTGGCTAAAGAAACACATACCTCTTGTCTCACAGTTCTTGAAGGAAGTCTACATGCAAGCTGCCTCTAAAACCAGCAGCAGAGGTGGTTCTTGCCCCCTACCCTCAGAAATACAATGTTTCTTCCCTTATAGCAGCCCCACTCTTATCTTTGCCTTTAATATTTCATAGTCTTTCTCCTGTGTGTCTTTCTCTTCTGTGACTGTCCTCTATGGACAACTGTCATAATGAATGAGGGGCCACCCTACTCTAATATGACCTCAGAGAGGAGAGTTTACCTGGTAAGGTGAGCAACAAGAATGAGAGAGCTAAAATCTAAAGACCAGGAAGACTGTGAGCAAGGCAGGTTAAGAGGAGACAGGCAATAAACTGAAAACATGGTGCGTTGTATTACCAAGAACATGAATTTATTAATGCATTGAGTTGTACTGAGTTAGCTCCAAGATCTTACTCCCTGAGTGATGGGGTAATTTCTTAGAACTTTAATGTTGTTAGATATCTTTAAATAGCTCACGAAGATTCGTGAATAAAGTTTTTCTATTGTATATCTCCAACCTGGGATCACTGGCCTCTTCCGGACTGTTGGATCATTTCTGGTGGTCATCAAAATACAGACTGGTCGAGTACCACAAAGCTTCTGCTGATCAAGCAGAATCTGTCTTTGATTTTGACTTTTTGGTTTTGGTCCTGTGACTGAATGCAGGACCCATGCTAGGCAAGTGCCCCAGCTTCCTTTTATATTATTTTTGATAAAAAAAAAAAAGAGACTTGGAAATTTGGTAATTCAACAAAAACTGGCTGGGAAGTCTTTCCTAAAGCATGTTTTTGTTTGTTCTCTGAGTTTGCCTTAGAACTGACCATGTTGCCTCAATAGTTTCCTCATTCATGAAATAAGCAAAAATTTTTAACATGAGTTCACTCTGAGTCTATGAGAGTCATGAATTTTCTTTTATTAGAAATTATCTTTTAATGCTTCAGAATCGTAAACCACGCTTAATTTGAGTTAAAGTGCACCTTCCTCCAGCTTTCCCACACAAGCAGGCCCAGTGAAACCATGCAGACTAATTCTCATCTCCCTTCCACATCATAACCTAATAAATACTTGAAAGCAGCTCCATTGACTCTTGAGAGTGCCCCAACTCTGTTACTTCCATGTGGTTTTAAGAAAAGAGGAAACACCAATCTTTGCCTAGATCTCCCTCCCATGGATCCAGTAACAGGTCCTTACTAAACAGTTTTTAAAAACATTGCCCATCCTCAGAGATAGACCCTATTCATCTATAGGTGAATTAATTTTGAATTTGTCTTTCATTTATATATGTTGGTCTATAGTTTACAATGACCATGTCTCTCTTTCTGGGGGCCATATGCATTTTGCTACAATAACTTTTTAGTTTTCAAAATATGGTCAGGGTTTTAAAAAATTGAATTCTCTGTAGGCAGCATTTCTATTACTTGATAGTTTCACAACTATATACATGTGTTTTATTAGAGACTGTCACTCTCCCACTTTTCAACTATTTTTCATTTCCTGATGTCCCCCTTTTGCAAAGAAACTGGGATTCAATAAATTCTTTGAATTTCTTACTTTTCATGTTGATGTGACCAAATGCCTGAAAAGAAGCAACTTAAGAAAGGAAGGGATTGTTTCACCTTACAGTCTCATGATGAGGGAGACACAACAACGTCAGAGTGATGGGAGCTTGTGACAGGGCAAGTTCCTGTAGATCAGAAGTCGAGAACTCAGGATGAAAAGGGGAGGTGCCCAGAGTGAAAAGAGTGAATGATCCCCGTCACCTCCTTCTGCTCAACAGTAGTCACGTCTTTAAAAGTTCCACAGTCTCCCAAGATCACACCACCAGGAAGGAACCAAGTGTTCAAACATCTGAGCTTGTCAGGGGTCATTTCACATTCAAATCATAACAGCTCTGATCCTCTGGTCCTATCCAAGCACAGCAGAAAGAATCTAAGACCACTTTCTATGATAACTTTATTTCCTTTAATTCATGTAGAAGACCTAAGTGTGTGTGTGTGTGTATATATATATATATATATATATATATATATATATATATATATATATATATTATGGGCTTTTTTTGTAAAGGAAGTATTCCATGATGACAGTCACAGAAACCAAAACCTCAAATGTGTATGAAATTATTTATCAAATAAGAGGGCTAGACAAACATGCAATAAGTTAATGTGCTATCTATAGAAAGACTAGACTGCAAAAGTCATGCTTGTTCTACTCTCTCTTACAGGAGGATAGTCATTAAGCCCACTGTGACTTCACTACATCTGTACATAATCTTCCTTTGGAAGTTTCTAGTTAGCATCAATCTCTCATGTTACTTTGAGAACAATCTAGATAGTGGTTCTCGATGTTCCTAATGCTGTGATTTTTTTAAAACAGTTCCTTATGTTGTGATGACCCCCAACCATAAAACTATTTTCATTGATACTTCTAAACTATAAGTTTACTAGTTATGAATGTAACGTAAATATGCAGACTGGTTTTAGGCAACCCCTATGAAAGGGTCAGTCAACACTCAAGTGGTCACAACCCATAGGTTGAGAACCACTGATCTAGACCAATCCAAATAAGTTCACTTTATCTCCACAAAAGTAGAAAGATTAAAATCTAGGAAGTCTTTCAGAATAAGGCACAATCTTCTTCTTACAATGACTCTGAGTATATTCAGTTCTGTTTTGTAGGTTCTCTCTAGACCATGGGGAACAATCTGAGGACAGAAAGTTTCTGGAGAAATTAGGCATGCTGGCCACTGTGGCAACATCTGAACTCTGAAACTGAGAAGTGTTCATGAACAATGAGGTTTCTTGTGGTTGATGAGAACCACAAACATTTCTTCTTCCTCAACATGCTACAGTAGACGCTGTGGTTGAGACACAGAAACTTACACAGAATTGTTTCCCCATTTTTAGGATCCCTTTTTCATAATACTCTGGACCTTGCTTTAAAAAAAATAAAGAAAAGAAAAAGAATTTTTTTTTTTTGCCACTGTCCGCACATTATGCTTCCCCTTACAGGAAAGGCACTCCTTCCTTCTCTGATGCCCTATCCATTCAGAAGGGTTTCTTCCAGATGCATGTATGCATGCATAGTTACACTATTATACAGGTTAATGTCATGGTCTGTGCTTTCTAGAAATTTCTTCTTCTTGTAAAAGACAAAACAAAATTATCAAATGAAATGCATGAATCTACAATATAGGAGCAAAGTCTGCCTAGAGAATTATGGGAGAAGAATAAGGGATAATTAACATGGAAGACAAAGAAGAGCTAACAGAATGGGAACCTGGGCTCTGATGCATAAGGAAAATGTATCACAATGCTGGAGGGCAAAGTGGTTCAGGAAGTGGGAATAGCCTGTGTCCTTCCAGAGCAGAGCAAGGGTGCGGAGATCTACAAACAATGGCTGTATATCAGGACAGAGAACCAAGATTCATGAAGACAGAAACTGTCCATCAGGGGTTATGTTTGTTAAGGAACCAAAAAGGGTTTTTAGAGAGAATTGCATTTCACGACAATGACAACTCCATCATGAAATTCACACTGAAGAATTTGAACTCTGCAGAAGGAGTCCAAGTAGTACAAGAAGGGCCAGGGATCCACAAATTTCAAAAGACAGCAGAACCAGATAATTAGTACCCCCTCCAGACATGTAGGACCCAAGGACTAGCATCTCCTGGCTGGATTGCACATCATCATCTTTCTTTATTCTCAGAAGACAGTTGAAACCAGAACCCATTAGCTGTTTCTAGAACAACTTAGAATTGATACTGGAGTCAAGGCTTGGCCTTGGACCCAAGGAGCAAAACTGTATTCTAATGTCTAAAGATGAAAAAAGATTACTAACTGGCAGCAGAGGTGATGGTGGGTATCTAAGCAGAGACACTTTTGTGAGTAAACAGGGGACTTTGAAAACCCAGTACCACTGGAATCCAGTACTTTCTCAGGCAGACTGTCTTGATGGCTTCTTAATCATGCAGTCTCATAATTGCTCAAGTAAAATATCCTGAAAAAATCAATTTCTTATGAGTCTCTCATTTGTCTTCCTTCAACCAGGTGTTTTATTATTCCTTTGTTTGGAGATTCAAGTGGCTGTCTGAGAGAGAACTGTAAGTGACCCATTGTCATTATTCAGACACGAACATTCATCTCGATAATTAGTTGAAATAAATGGGAAACAAAAATGAAAAGCCATGTACATCGTCTGTCTGTCTTTGTGATGATGTTCACACCCATCCTGCCTTCTTGGGCCAGTGGGGATCTGTAGGCATACACTATGTTTAAGTGGGATAGAGGCTCTTTTGGTTATTATGCCAACCAGGAAGCTATTAAAAAAGCTCTTCCATTGCTACCGAGAGCCTGTTCCAATATAAACACATTTAGAGCATTATACAGTCAGTCTGCCTCAGTGCTGTGTTTACATGACCATGGGTAGGGAGAGGCTGTATTCATATATGCACATGCAGGTGCATATGCACACACCGTGCAAGTCCATGTGAAGACTAGAGGTTGATACCGGATGTCATTCTCAATCATTTGTCTGCCTTATTTCTTGAGCTAGATAGAATCTCTTATTGAACTTGGAACTTACCACTTTGGCTAAACTATTTGGTCACTGAGCCCTAGGGATCTGTCTTCACAGTCTTAGAACAAGACATGTGCCAGAATCAGGATTTTCACATAGGCACTGGAGATTGAAACTCAGGTCTTCATTATTGTACAGCAAATGTTTTACCCACCAATCTGTGTCCCCAACCCTAATGCTGTGTTTATGAACTTGACGTGACCTTGGGTTACATTCTTGGTGACATGGCAGTCATATGATACTGCATGGATATTTGCAGGCTGTGGGATTAGAGGGAGAGAGCACATTGTTCAGTCATTCAAATTTGTGTACATAAAACCATAAAACAAACATAGAAAGAGTTATTGTAGAATGAAACATTAACATAGTGTTTTATATATAAAAAGCCAGATTTTTCCCTCTTATTGAAAATAGATTTTTCCCTCATATATCTTGATTATAGCTCCCCTCCTCCTACTCCTCCTAATTCCTCCCACCTCCCCTCTCATCCAGATCCACCCTGTTTCTGTCTCTCATCAGAAAACAAATATGAAAAAACAAAACAAAACAAAACAAAAGACAGTCTTTAAAAGCAGTTTAAGAAGTCAATTGCTTAAGGGCATGCCTCTAGAGCCTAGGTTTTGCATTCCATCTCTAATAGAAATAGTGATGTCTGCATTTTTAAAAATTCTTTCTATGCTTATTTATTCATGGGGTAGAATGTTTGGAGGTCAGAGGACAACTTGCAGGAATTGGTTCTCTCCTTCCAGTATGTATGTCCCTAGAGATTTAGTTGAGGTCATCTGCTGACAGCAAGAGCCTTTATCCACTGAGTCATCTTACCAGTCTGGTATTTGTGTTTTAACATGAAAGCAGATAAACATACTTCTAGTGTTAGAATTTGTGAAGAAAATATGGTGCCAAGAAGTATTTACTCCCCTGATAAATCAGATTGCCACAGGAAAAAACACAGGTGTTGGCAGTCAATTATTCTTGGGGGAGATAACATGTTATTCCTTATAAGACAAAATAGTTTTCTTTTCTCTGTAGGTAAATCTTCACATCAACAAGTCAACATGTGGGAAAACAGTGTGGATGAGGGATTACTTTGAATCGTCTCCCAGGCAGGTCCAATCTGATGCTTGAAGGCCTCATATACCTCATGAAAGCTATCAGTGCTGCCCAACACAAGATCATAAATTTATATAAAGCACTGCATGACTTTTTGCAACATTTTAACAATTGCACCATTTTCAAAAGTGACCACTGTAGATAATATGGACTTGCCATCTCTGATGGCTGAAGAGGGACAGCTAGCCACAGCCTCCTGCTGTATCAAGCCTATTGCCTGTTTACCTGTGTGATCTGATCTCACAAACTAAGAGTAGAATTACATTTTACTCTTTAGAATTTTGATTTTGCATTCTTACCTAGTTGAGAAAAATTAAAATCTAAAGATGACTGCCTCTTCATGCTACGTCAAAAAGACAAGAAATGTAAGCTTCAATAGCCTCAGCGGAAAAATTTTCCAAGCAGAGTCACAGCCAGTTACACAGCTGATGGCTGCATTTGTATTAAGGCTGGTGTAGACAGAGAGCACATGACTCACAGAACATGGAAAATGAACAGGGAAATCAAGCTGTAACCCTGAAACTAAAGCCTTGGGATTGGGTATTTAATCATTTTCCAGTAACCTCTTTCAGTTCCTATGCAGTCTGACTGATGAAAAGATATAGATGCTTTGTAACTGTCATTCTAATTCTCTGCTCTACAATGGGTATCTGGAGCTCTAACAGTTGTGCGCTTACTGAAGGAGTCATTGGTACCTTGACATTTGCTCACATGGCTGTTTTTTCTCAGCATTGTCTTCTGGATTTGTCTTCTTCACTTGGGATGAAGTGAATCACTCGTAAGAAGCCATCAAAATGTTTAACCTCACATTGGTTCTTTCCTCCTCTACTCCATTACTACCAATTTGCCTTCTAAAACATAGAAAACTGAAAATAAATAAACAATACATGTGTCATTCTTTCCTGGCAAGGCTGTCACACTGTCATTCCAGATCATCCCGTTAGAACTTCTCATTTTCATGGTCGGACTTCGGGGTAGGAGAATCACAGGCTCTTGACACATGGTCTAATATAGCTGAAGCTGACACTGAGCTTCCTATGTCACTAACAGTGACTGTGAACTTCTGATCCTCTTGCTTCCACCAATACTGATTACATGGTGCTGGCGATCCAACCTAGGGCTTTGTGAATATGAGGCAAGAATTTTACCAACTGAACCACCTGTCCAGGCAGTTTCAGTGGGAATACATTATGAGTTGATGCCACCAGAATGTAGGTTTACAACTGACAAAGAGAGCCTCCACAGAGAAACTTTGTTTCCTCCTAGACAGAACCTGGCTCTATTAAACTATTCAAAGCACATTCCAGAACAACCTGCCAATACTCACTTTTCAGAAGAATGATCAGTGAAATACTGGGATACCCTGATATAACCTTGCCTCTGAACAATCACCACACTGTTATTTTGATTTCCAGCAACTCCAGGCTAATATGCTCGGGATGACTGACAGAATGAAAGAGCCTTGACTACATTGTCAGCTGTGTATCTCCCAGGCAGTTTATGTGGTTCTTTTCCTGGACTCAACATGCCAGAGCTTAGAATTTAATGACAGTTTATATTTCCTGATTGCCAGTAATTAAAATGAACTTTTTTTTGTTTTTCTTTTTTACTTTTTCTCCAAAATTTTCCATCCAATGCTGCTTATAAACCCCTTGGATTATATCCACTGTCCTTGAGAAAGTGGTGATTTTAAATCTCATTGTGAACCTCATTTAAAACATTTCTGCAAGACTACCAGGGAAAGAACTATATGTCCGTCTTAGAGACCTGTTACTTTTGGAATGTTGCCACCTCATTTAAAGGGGAAATCTGATCAGTATAAACTTATCAAAGGAATGTCACAAAGACACATACAAACATGGAAGTAAATGCATTTCTTTGGCATCCTGGATGCCAAATCCTAAAGAAAAACAAAATGAAAACATGCATCTAGCTTAGAATATCCAAGGATATGAGTGCATCTGTTTGTATTGGTACCTGTGTGTATTTGTATGATCTGGATTCCTCATTTTTTCCTACATTTATTCCATTAAGATATGTGGATTTAATGGTTGATTTGTTTTGAATTCCTTGAATTCGTTTTCGGCAGTCATTTTTACCGATAAAAACTGGGATTTAGTTCTATGACTACAAACCAGTATTTATTTAGTTATCTGGGGTCAGTGGGCATGTAACATGCTTTTATAAACTGATACAGAACAGGAGAGACACTGCTTAGAATGGAAGCTGAATAACAATAGGCTGAACTCTGAGGTGGCATCTCAGGCTCCTGCTCATTTTGTTCGATCAGGTGGAAAGCAGGCCTGCTGTTCACTCTTTGCTTAGCCTCAGTGCCAGGAAACAAGCTGCACAACCAGAGAAAAAGCAGGACTTCTTTTTTCTGAATCTTTTAATCCTTCTCATTATATTGACAGGCCCTGTCTTTACAGTGGCTTGTAAAAGATTGTAATAAATTGAAGAACTTTAGGAATCTTTACTAGCAAACAACATAGTTAGCAACCAGGCACATATCCTATTTCCCGGTCAAACTAGGGCCATGTGGGGTATAGGGAGGAGCAATCAGGTTTTATAAGAATATTGATGTCAGTCCTAAGGGAATTAAATGGACTCCAAAGAACAGAGTCCCAACTTGTAATTCTGTGTAGAAACTTAGAAGCTGATGTTGCCTTTCTCCTGGCGGCTCACTTTTTGACCATTGTGCAAGATTCTGCTTGTCAGTAAAGAATCACTGCTGTATTTGTGCAGCAACTGGAGAACCACCAATAACAGTTAGAATCCCAACTACCAGCTTTACCAATAAAATGAGGAAAAATACAGTTTACTTAGATTTGAAATGACAAATGTTGTCACTAGTAAAGAAATATAGAAATCTGACTTCAAAAGGTAAGATTTTTCTCACGTAACGAAATCATAATAACCAAATTTATAAACAATTAATTCTCATGGAGGAAAAATGCATCAAAAAATAACAAATGAGTCTCTGTAATGGGATTAATCATTGAAAGAGAGATGTAAGTGCTTTAATTTGGCATCTAAGAGATGTAGATTATTAAGAAGATCAAATCACCCGGTGCATAAGGCATATATGGAATCCTAACACATGACAGTTACAAATTCATATTTAAAACAAAATCAACATTCAGCCTGGGAAGATAGAACAATGGACAAAGTGCCTGTCATGTAAGCATGCAACCCTGAAACCCAATCAAAAGCCCACATAATGTGAGATTCTGCTCTGTGAATCTGTAATCCTAGTGCTGCTATGGCAAGGTGGGAGGTGGAGACTGGACAACCCCAAAGCTTACCTACCAGCTACCTTAGAATACCCAGCACTGAAAAAAGGGCCTGCCTCAGACAAGGTGAAGTTAAGCTGTCCTCTGACCTCCATGTGCATTCCATGACACACATACAGATCTGAAAAGAAAGCAGTCATCATTCAAAGGAGGAGGGTAGACTAAACTATGTGGACTTTATTTATTAAAACTATATACTTTTTAAAGGCAGTGCATCAGATTTGTATGGACCCACTTCAGATTATGTCCAGAGTGCTTTGCTAAACAAAACTCATCCAGATTTAGTAAGTGAAGGATCCTGGATGCGATCTTGTATCAGAAAAAAACAACAACAAACAAACAAACAAAAAAAACCCAGTGAACTACAAGCACAGTGTGGAGGTAAGGGAACAGCAAGGAACAAATAAGAACATTTTGATTTTGGTAAGTGTATAAGGCTACAAATAATGATAAAATTGGAAAAAAACAAAATGAAATCTCTGCACTATTCTTACAGCTTTCTATAAATCTAAAATAATTTCAAAATGATTTAAGAGAAAAAAATTGTAAAACAATATGGAGAATAAAAATAAAACTCATAAAAATTAATAGCATTTAAGTACACAAATGTACAAGCACAGGAACATTTGCTGAAAATATATTTTCCTAAACTCTTAACAATAATTGGTCCAGGATTGGAGATTAGATGCCAATGAGACTTCCATTATTTATTTTATATATTATTCTGTATAATTGATTTTTTAAAATAACAAAGGTCTGTACTCAAAATAAAGCCAGTACACATTCGTTATTTAAAATATGCTTCTGCAAATAATTATTGTTCCTATTTCTTGGAGAATATTATAACTCAAAAAAGTCACAAGGCTTATAAATAGTGAAACAAAACAAGATTTGAACATTAGACCTAACTGCAGAGTTTGTACTATTAGTCACTATGTGAGATCGTCTGTTGGACCCTTGTTCCCTGGGGCAGATGGCATTTTATTTATGGCAGTGATGCCGACCATGTCTGGATCAGCACTTAACATATCCTAGGCAATCAATACATGTCTATCAAGTGCAACTGAATGCCAGCATGAACATTCTGCTTCTAACACAAGTGAAATATACTTTCCATTTATAAGAATTTAACCATGTACAGCTGATTTGTAAAATACTTCTGATTGTGCTTAGGAACAAATGCATCTTTACAGAGTCAGAGGGTATAATTAGGGGTTGAAAAAGAAGGGAATAGAATTCAACATGAATAATGCTAGACACTCACATTCTCTGTCTCTGTCTCTGTCTCTCTTTGTCTCTCATACACACACACACACACACACATACACAGGAGACAGAGAGAGAGTCAGAGAGAGAGAGAGAGACAGAGAGACAGAGAGAGAGAGAGGAGGGAGAAACGAATAAAAAAAAAACTAAATTCCAGTATAAAACTTAAAACAGAGTTAAAACCCAAAACCACTGCTCTAAATAATCAATCTAATGTACATGCATATAAACTGTTTTCATCTACTTCTGAGAAACTAGAAAATGTCTTGCCTGTATTTTGTTTTGTTTATTTCCTTGTTTTACTTGTTTTCAGTTCATTGGTTAAAGTACCAATATGTTTCCTTTATTTTTTTATTGAAAAACATTTATTAAAACGAAAGGTTAAAACCTCACTTACTTCTACCTCTCTGGAAACACAGATGGATTATGTCACAATACTATGGTATCTTGAATTCTGAAAAATGTTATGGCTTAAATGGACTGCCTGACCTTTCCATTCATTACTTCTATTCACAAAATGTTGAACAGGCTGTCAGGTGGGAGGTCCTGGCTACAGGCTCTGGGGTGAATAAAAATTCAACCACTACATAGAATCCCTGCTCATTAGGAATGCAAATCAGCAGAGAGCTTTAGAAAACTGTCTGGATGGAATTTTGAGAAGGGTGATTCTTGGAAGGGTCAGTGTTAGATAGAGTAAAGGTATTTTATTTTTCCTTCCTGGCAAAGGGTACTGATCATAAATATCAGATTCCATATTTGCATATCAAATTTACCTGGTTTATATGCAAAAATCAACATTAACAAATAGGAGGTAGAATCATCATGCATACCCACACCATAGGGTTAAAAAAATATATCTTCTAGTTGAAAATGGCCACTGGCAGCCAGAGAGTGGACCAGCAGCCATTACTCTTGTTGAAGGGTCAGCAAACTGCAGCCCTTGGATTAGAGCCAGCCCTCTTTCTTAAACAGAAATTTCTTGGAACACAGCCATTCTCGTTCATTTATGTATTGTCTATAGCTGCTTCTATACCACAGTGACAATGTTGAATAGCTGTGACAGAGACTGTCCAGCCTACAATGACTGAAATATTTACAACAAACCCTTAAAGAGTTAGCTGACCCTGCTCCAAATATTTCTTTTCCTATCACCCTGTACCCTTGCCAGGAACTGAATTAGCATGTGTACATAAAAAGATTTTCCAGACTGGGAGCTTCTTCACTGACAAGAAGCCCAGATCCAGCCAATGAGGTTTTGAAGTGTTTCCAGTTGAAACTGTTGGCTCGGGGGCTCTTGAGATGGCTCAGTAAGTACCATTGCTTGCTGCCAAACTTGGTGACCTGAGTTATATCCAGGGGACCTACATGGGATAAGAAGAGACCAACTCCTGAGAGTGGTCCTCAGATCTCCATATTCACACCAGGCTACATGTGCCCCCCTCCAAAATAAACAAGCAAATAAATGTGATGAAAAAATTTTTAAGGAAAATGGTGGTTTAGGTTGACATATAATTAAAAATTCTGTTTAGTGATGGATAAAGGTCTTGCCTGGTGTATGTGAGGCCCTGAGTTTGATTACAGCACCACAAACAAAAACGGTAAGAAAAAAATAGGGGCAGAATATTTAAAATGACAGAAGTCTACTTCTTTCATTTCTAAATGTTATCATTCGATTCAATTATAGTTAAAAAAATTTTTAGGAAATCTATTCCAAATCAGATTATTTTATAGATGTTGGTTTGAAATGCTCATACTTCCTAGCTAATTAAATCTACTTCTTTTTAGTTATTTGTGTTTACATGTGTGAGTGTGTACATATGATTGTGTATGTGAATGCAGGTACTCATGTGCCCTGGCATGCCTGTGGTCATCAGAGAGTGAATCTCAGGAGTCATTTCTTACCTTCTACATTGTTGAGACATGGTGTCTCATTCTAACACTACACAGCATACTCTAGGCTAGCTGATCCACAGATTTGAGATGACTCCCTTGTTGTAGCCCCTTGTTTCACTACAGGAGTTCTGAGATTACAGATGTGCACCATTACTTGGAGCTTGTGACCTGGGATAGAATCAGGTTATTAGCCTTATGCTGTAAGTGCTTTTACTCACTGCACCCCTTCCCACGCCCAAAATCTACTGCTTAGGGAGTATTGCAGCTAGTATTGATTGTTACTTTACCAGAATATAAAATAGCCTCTGTGAGATGAGCCTCTGTGAGAGTCTGTCTAGATTAGATTAGGCTGTGGGCATACCTGCGAGGGATTGTCTAGATTGGATTAGCATGTAGGAACACCTGTTAGGGATTACCTAGATTTGATTAGCCTCTGTTTGGATTTACCTGTGAGGAATTATCTAGATTAGGTTAACAGGTAAGTATACTTATGAAGGATTTTCTCCAAGATACTAAACAAGGTGGGAAGATTCACTCTAACAGTAGGTAGCATCATTCCCTAGGTTTTGGTCCTGGAAGAAAGCAATCTAAGCATCGTGGTTTTCTACTCCAGGACTCCCTCAAGTGCCTGCCAACAGCACTTATGCATTTATATGTTCAAATCCTGAGCCACACAACATCTTTTTTTCCCTGAAGTTGCTTTTGACAGAGTATTTTATCACAACAGGAGAAATAACTAAGACAGGAGAGTATCCCCAATACTGCTATCTAAACTTGCTTTCCTATTAGATGTGTATTTCAGAAGTAACAGTTTTTTTTTTTTTTCGTTTGTTTGTTTTTTGCCAACAAAGAGATTGCTACTTATTTCCTGGGTTTCTGAAAGGCTTAAGGACTTTTAGTGTACATTTTTTTTTTCTTATTTAGTTTGTATTCTTTCATACAACTGAGACCTTAAAAGGAGTACTTTTAAGCCTAGGTCCATAATTACAGTCCTTGATGCACAAAGGCTACAAAGCAAAGCTCAATATCCTTGCAATCATTAAAACAGCCTTTTGTACCAAGTCCATGGGAAGGGTGACTTTCTCTCTGACAGGAAGTAGAGGAGGAGGGAAACTCTTAATCTCTTAGGACCATTAGTAGGTAGGTATGACAGGAAGTTCAAACTTAACATCCTTCCAACCCCAGTCAAGTCATCTTTCCAATAAACTGGAACACCTAGCATGAAGTATTATAATCCGAGTGTTTAGGTAACTCTGCTTAAAAACACGTTCTTAATAAAACAACAACAACCCAAAAACAAACAAACAAAAAAACCAATAGCTGCCTTTTAACTTACTAACAAAATGATTTACTTCACCTTTTTTTTAAATCAAAACCCTGTGAAGTTCATTTTCTCTCTCTCTCTCTCCCTCTCTGTCTGAAGTATGAGGAGCTATGACACCCCAAGAGATGGCTCAGTGATGTATTTATCCCCTGGTTTCTCTTGCATTTGACATTTAAGCATGATTTCATTATGGGGAAGCTTAAAGCAGGAAAAATAATGCCCACATCCAAACTACTCTCTTGTGCTAATTTAGCTGCTGTTCTTGCAGGCTGTTAGAATATAATTTGGCATTTTACCTACATCAAGGTAAATTAGTAATAAAAAAGAAATGAGTGAGTGACCTAATGAAGCTTGGTTTTCAACTAATTAGTGGCATGGGTGAACATTGCACGTTTACCTATGGAAAAAAAAAGAAAGAAAGAAAGAAATAGCAAAAAGAGTCTCTAGGGTTGCTGCTAAAAAAAAAAAAAAAAAAGCTCCAAAGCCCATGAGGCCTCAAACCTGCATGAAGAACTACAGGCAAGTGAGAAAAACTGGAGATAGGAGAAGTGGCCATCCCCAGGAAAGAGCACACAGATTGGTTGTCCAGTAACAAAAGATCAGGCCTAAAAACACACATATGGGCAGCACGGTACAAATGGAACAGGATGTATTTAAGAGTGTATATGTATAATTGTATACAGGCAATAACAATTAGTTAAAAAAATAAATAAATGAATAAAATAAAGGCCATGACTTTGAAGGAGAGTTGAAAGGGGAATGAGGCCATCTAGAAATGTAAAAAGGAAAGGAGAAATGTAATAAATTAGAATCTCAAAAAAAAGAAGACAATAAAGAATAAATTTCTCCTTCATGGGTGTAAATTTACAAGAATTCTTGGGTGTGGAGTTTCTTATTTATGCTCTATAATCCTTTTATCAAAGTGCTCTCTAGGCAGGATAGAAAGACAGAGAGCACCCTGGGACATGAGAAGGGTCAAGAGCCCCTGACCCTGGAATCCAGTCGAAGCCTCTCTCCAAAAGAGAAGCAAAGCTCAGGCCTACTCCCCTACCAGGTGTAATCCTGCTCCAGAAGCCCCATTTACAGAGAAAGATGCAGACTAGACCCCTTGTGCAACCCTTGCAGCTTCTGATTTCAGTCCGTTGGATTATAACTCTGCATCTCCAGAGCCACCTGGCTTATCCAGTTTATCAGAAGAGAAAGGGGGTAAATATTCCTTAGTAGCCTTTTGAGATGTAAATTGAGAGTCACAAAAATAGTATATATGTATAATGCTAAGACAACTATTTGTGACTCTCCCTTGAGGAGCCCACATTCATGGTTCGTTATATCCTGCTTTCTTCTGAGAACCTCTCTTTTTTAAGACTATATTAAAATAATCCCCCTTTTACTGTCAGACTGAGACTGATAGCTATAAACATGAGGCCATTTTACCGTCCAACCGGTTCATCTCTAAATAGCAATTATTCTATCAAAACAAGAATCTGTGCATGTGTGTATGTGACAGAAATGGAACTCAGCTTTTTCATAACCTGGCAGTAAAAAGTCTCTTCACTCCAAAATTAACACATTATCATCTTATGAATTCTGATAGCATGACCGTTGGGATCAAGTAATTTTCTTCTTGAACAAGCACAAATCACAAGTCCACCCTTCACAGCTAAGCAGGTGAACAACATATAATTAGCTGTATTGCATTTTTTGGAGGGCATATTCTCTCTCTTCCATACAGTACCTGTCATTTCTGAGGAGGATTTGTTCCTACGTCTGAGGCCAGAGAAAAAGGGGGAGAAAAGGGATGTACTGTAGTACCATCAGTCAACTGGTCTGAGGGCAGACTTGTCCAACATTCATGTAAGCAGAGTTTCACTTGTCATAAATGTAAGAATGTAAAGGATTGACTGAGAGGCTAAAATAACTCAATAACTCATAAACTCCTCAATACTGAGAAATGATTCAGATGTAAAACAATTCCCTGTGAAAAACTATCTAATTTTGGACAATTTCAAGGGTGTATACAATGTATTGTGATGATATTTACCTTTTCTTTCTGTCTCCCCATTGCTGCTGGCCCCCATCTTCTTTTAAACCAGACTCTCTCCTGGTTGTGTGTGTGTGTGTGTGTGTGTGTGTGTGTGTGTGTGTGTGTGTGTGTGTTTCCTTCGGGGTATGAGGCATTAGTCTGTGTAGTTTCCTTTGGTGTATGAGGCATTAGTCTGTGTACTGCAAACAATTCCTTAATAGGTGTTATGTCATTCAACAAGACTTACAATCTGAGACCGTCCCTAGAAGACTTGGACTATTGAGTAATAAGACTGGATTATTCTTTTTTGCTTAACACAACTCTGTAAATTCTAATGGGTTCAAAGTCATACCAGGACAGAACAGAGGAGCCTGAAAGGACTCTGCAAACTGCACCTACTTCTGTTTACAAAGCTTCATATGTGTTCGCTGGAAAAGCAGCATGTTTCCTGATTCCCACACAGAAGTCTTCACTTCCATTGCTCTGTTTTGAATCAATCTTTGTGAACTCAAGGCCTGAGATAGGAGCCTTGGCTCAATGGTGAAGAGAACTTGCTGTCCTTTCATGGGAACCGAGTTTTGGTTCCCAGCTCCATGTTATGAATCAAGAGACTCACAACCACCTGTAACTACAGCTCCAGGAAATGTAACACACTCCACAGGCACCCACAAATAGGTTAACGTATATACACACAGAGGCACACATAGACACAATAAAACTAAAGATAAATGTTGGTGACTACACCACCATGGCAGTGCAGGTAACTGCTAGACAAGGCTTCTGGTTGCTGGCACACCAAGGAGATGGTTACCTCTCCACTTCTTCCTGCTGCACAGTTGCTGATAGTCTTTTCGGTCATGGTGGCTGTTTTGCTTATTGCTAAAATTAAAATTAATCTTGAAATCAGCTCTTACGAACTAGGGAAGGGACACATTGTAGGAAAACAGGATATGGTGAATCTAGCACTAAAAGTAAATAACACTCTAACTGACCCTCAAGTCCAAGATGCCCTGAGTAAACGTAAGAGTTGTTTCTTGTCTAACATCTCTGACCTGACAGACACAGAGAATGAGAGAATTGTATGACAAAATTATTTTTGGCACAAAAGGCACTGATTCCCCAATAAAGACAAGGGCTGAAGAGCCTGGATAGGGGAGTTAGTATGTCTAGAAAGACAAGGACACATTGATAATCACCTCTGAGACTGTAAAATGAAACTCTAATAGTCTGTTCACACTTCAGTAAAAATAAAGTTGCCTGTTTGACTTTGTAACCCATGACGCCAGCCTGAAGCTGACCCCCCAGCTACGTGATCTGCTTCTAAAAATGTAAAGTAAAACAACTGATAGCTTATGTGACTAATGTGATGTTGTTGGAGAAAAATCCTTTATGTAATGCAATAACTGGATGATTTTGAAAAAGTTCTGAACAAAATAAAAGACTGTGCGATATTGGCCAAAAGTAGTGAGCGCTAAGCAAACTCCTTGGCTAAATCAATCGCTAGCTTTCTCTTTAAACAGGTGCAACTTCACCCCTTCGTTCTCATCAGCAATCCACTTGTCCCTTACTTGGGTCTTTCCCTGACCCTCATCTTGTTGCTGAGGCTTTCCCCAGCATAAATCTTTTAAACAGTTCCAGTCCTTTTCTTATGAAAAACAAGCAAAGAAATAAAATTGTTAGATTTTTATTAATGAATTTTATCTTTGTAAACTTCTTCCTTTCTGCTACTCTTGCTTTTTTTTTTCATTTAATCTGCAATTCCCAGCATATATATCATGTATTTACAGGTATTTGTCAAGAAAAGCAGAAAAAAAGTAGAATCCTAACATCCTCTAATTTTTGTTAGCTCAAAATGCAAAGACATCAATTGACTTTCCAATGAGCAGGTGTTGCTGGTCTATCATTTCATTGGCTGATTCAATTGCTCTTAACACCAAAGAATTTGTGAATAAGATCATCCATTTATTTGAACAAGCATTTATCACATATCCTTGGGCAAAAAAAAAAAAAATACATCACTATGCTACAGTGTCTTCACATCATAAAGAACTGTATAGAGTCAGCTCTGAAAACTGCAAACAAACAAACAAAACCAGAATCCTGCTGGGCAAAAACCATTTAACTCAGTGGTGATTCATTGGATTAGACTTCAGTGTCTGAAACCACAGCCTGTGAGGATATTTTTTCATCTTAAGAATTCATGTCTTACTGAGTCATTTAGGAGTGGAACCTTCTAATAAGTAGCAACTATGTGTATTTCAATTCTTCATCTCAAAGGAAGACTTCTTAGCCCCCCCCCAAAAAAAATAAGCTCAACATTCAATTTCCTTGTTTTTGCGTATCCACAAAGAAATTGTACTATCGTTTTTCTCCTGTTTTGTAAATTTAATTTCCTGTTAACATTTCCAAATACTATCTAATGGCATTGTCCCCTGTTGGCATTTACTCTAAATAACAGGGAATTCGTGGCAACTCTGGGAATTCAAGCGAAGAACAGCAGCAGCAGCCTTTAGCCAGATATTCCGTTGTTGTGTACGTGGTATAAGGACTTTGTCTTTTACTGGTTAGCAATGAGCACTGAAAGAGAATGGTTCACTCTGAAGGATGTAGTTGTACATTTACTGTGTCTTTCATCAAAGAAGACACGGAGACATATTCATAGGTGCAAACCCTG
Organism: Cricetomys ansorgei; assembly: GCA_026225945.1. Taxonomy (NCBI): domain Eukaryota; kingdom Metazoa; phylum Chordata; class Mammalia; order Rodentia; family Nesomyidae; genus Cricetomys; species Cricetomys ansorgei. The sequence continues at coordinate 2,854,181 of JAMJFZ010003624.1, forward strand.
CCAGACCTCAGCAGAAGGAACCACTATCATAGCAATCACTCTCCTGGACAGTAGAATCCTGAGCTTCTCATTTCAGGGTTATTTTATTGATACCTAAGCTCCTCAGGTATTCTATCATGAAGACTCAGACAACTTTTACATAAAGCCAACACCTGCAGATAATACAAATGCCAAGGTCTAGGCAGCCCTTCCCCAACAATGCACAAAACAACAATTTTAAACATAACTCAAAATAAACTTCTGCAACATAAGGATATGCTGAATATAAAGTTAACTGTAGTAGGCAAGCACAAGTATGTGGGCCACAGCCTTTCCAGTCCACAGAGCCACACAATCCCCATTTTCTTGTTCAGTTATGGGTGGTATTGATGGTGATTTCTTGGAGACAGGTTGAAGCATGAAAGGTACAGATCTTCAGATACTGAACTATGCATTGTGAATGTAACTCCCCCGCCCATTCTCCCCTTAGGATGTTCTCTGCTATCATTCTGACCACATGTGGGAGATCTTTAGTTTTAGGGTTAGGGTCAAAACTCAAAAGTGAACCAAAGCAAACCATGTCACTGGGAATACTGTATGCTATCCTAATACTTTTCACCTCTACAAAGAAAAAAATGAGGGAGGTGGTACGACTGAGAATTGAATCCAGGATCTTGTGCATGTCGATCATACACTGTACCGTTGAGATACAACCCCAAGCAATAATATACAATTTAAATTTTCTTTATAAATTATCCTTCTAAAATATGCATTTTTAAAACCTGGTCATGTTTATGCCTGTGTGTGGGCATTTGCTTGTGGATGCAGGTGCCCTTGGAGGCAGGTTCCCCTGGAACATTCCATGCATCTTTCTACCTTAAACAAGAAAATTAAGTAAAAAAAAAAAAATTAAATGTAATTCTAGCATTCAGAAGACAAACATAGATGATTGCAAGACTGATACTTACCTGGGCTACATAGTGAGCTCTAGACCTGCCAACAGCTTAGTGTGAATCCACGTATCAATAAAAAGTACCTTCACTTGACATTCTATCTCATAACAACCATAACATATTTCTTCCTCTCCTCCTCCCCCTCCTCCCTCTCTCCCTCTTTCCTTTTCCTCTTCTTTCTTCTGTTATTTTTGTGTTTTTAAATTTCTTGTATTCCACTTTCTGCTGAGTTATTAGATAGAAGAGCTGGAAAAATTAGTTCTCATTGTTCACTGTTATGGTTTGATGGGGAATATGTGGAGAGGAAGCTCATGAAAAAGAAGGCATTTGTTGAAGAATGAGCCATTCATCATGAGCTCATCACTTACTGTCTCCTGCCCACATCCATAGTAATAGTTGAGAGACTAAATTCATCTCTGTGAAATGCTGAACCTATAGTAACATTCTCTGGTCACAAAAACAAAATATGACTAAGTAAAATTCATCTCCATCACATGTGCTCAAGACTCATCTTTACAGTTATAAGCATCAATAATCATGCATTTTACAGGGCTTTGCTTGCAAATAGAAGTCACATTTATTGTGAAAACTTCCACTGGGCTTGCTTGACTTTACTCATGAGACTTTACCTTTGACAACTCTTGGTTTTCCCAAAAGCCAAACCCATCTTCAAAGCATGAATATAAATATAGAGAGATTGCTCAGTGGTGGGAGTATTTAATGTACACCCATGAGGACTTGAGTTTTCATCCTTTATACCCATATAAAAGCTGCATTTGATTGTGGGTATCTGTAACTACAAGGGAAGGGCAGAGACAGGAGAATCACTTGGACTTGCTGGTTACCAGCTTAGCTAAACAACAATCTCCTGGAAATAAGGTGGAGAACGACAGGATAAAGACAATAGATGTCTTTCTGCAGCTTACACACAACACACATACACCCAGACACACACACACACACACACACAGAGAGAGAGAGAGAGAGAGAGAGAGAGAGAGAGACAGAGAGACAGAGAGAAAGAGAGACAGAGAGAAAGAGAGGGAGACCAAAAAGCAATATGGCACTACTGATGACAGAGACTATTCAAAAGAAAAGCCCACAGTCTTTAGGTACCTCTTACAGAGAGTTACATGAACACTGTCATTGAACAATTATTGGTAAAAGATTAAATCCTTCTTTGAGGGAAATCCAACCCTTACATGGGCAAATCTCTCTCTCTCTCTCTACACACACACACACACACACACACACACTGGAGCTACAATAATGAAACATCATAATGTATAAACAACAGAAATATAAAGTGTCCATTAAGCACCAGAATCTGGAGGCTCAGATGTCTAGATCATAATTAGGTACTAGGGGCTAGACAAGCCTGTGACAGGCAGACAGACAGGGAAAGGGACTATGGGCAGATAATAAAGACGGCAGCTCTCTGACTTCTACTTCACCCTCCTGACCTGAGATAAAGGCCTGATGGGCTTGTTCTACACACAGCAAAGACACCCCCCCTTTCCTGCTGGCTAGTCCATGCTGGCCAGATCTATTTAAGGCTGGTTGTGAACATATACACCTGAAACTGTGAACCTGTTAATGCCCCTTTTCTTAAGCTAACCAACTCAAAATTAGGATAAGCAGATCTGCCCCATAGTACTGAAAAACAGCCTTCCATGGAAAAAAAATAAGAGTCCAGTGCTGACTCTGCTCTACTTTCTTTCTATGTGTTTTTTTTTCTCCTTCCCTTTCCCTATCTCTCCTCCTCCTTCTGCCTTTGCCTACCTCCCCTCCCTCTATCTCTGTGCGTCTTCATTGTAATAATACTGATACTACCTGCTTTATCTGAGATATTTTTCCTGCCTTTTAATTCTTTAATTGATGGAGAAAACAAACCCTATGGAGAATTCAAGAGAGTAACATCAGGTAACAGAATGGTAGCCATTCTCTTATTCATAATGGCGTCTTTGCTACATCCTCATGTGGTGGATAGAACAACCGAACTGCCTCCTGTTTATTTTATGATAGCATGACTATCTTTACCCTCATAGTTCCACCACCTTCTAATGGCCCTGCCTGTTTAGTATTACTGCATTGAGGACTAGTCTCAACATAGGCATTTTGAAGGCATGAAAATAGTCATTAGAACAGTTTGAGGGCCTAAGAAATGGCTCAAAAGATGAAGGTGCTTGTCCTTAAGCTGGCAGCCTGAGGTTGCATTCCAAGATTCCACATGGAGCTTGAGAAAAAATTCCTGCAAATTACATGTGGAGGTCAAAGGACAACTTGAGGCTTTCACCTAACTTCATCCACCCTGTGAGTTTTCAGGGATTAAACTGAGATCCTAAGGCTTAGCAGCAAACACCTTTACCTGATGAGTCATCTCAATGATCTGAGATGTGTCTTACTGGAAAACTGATCCCAGGTAATGCTCCCAAAGTAAGCTGATATTATGTATAACATCTAGTCTTTCTTGTCCATGGTTTTAGAGGATGAGGTTATAGATATTATAGCCCATAGATATCACCTGCTTAGAAAATATTTTTGATGAGTTACTAGGAGGAAAATAATACTTATATCCTATTTATGAAATGCACTTATCTGGCTATCTAAAATATGCCCTGACTTGGGGAATCCCAAGTACATCATCTTCCTTTTATTGAGTTCTTTGAGGGAACCCTGCTGTGCCCCAAGCAAGATAGCATCAAAAAGATGTGTGTCATTAGTCCCAGCACTCAGGAGGCAGAGGCAAGTGGATCTCAGTTTGATGATAGCCAGTTCTACAGAGTAAATTCTAAGACAGCCAGGACTACAAGAAAGAAACCCTGTTTTGGGAAAGAGAGAATGTGTGTGTGCCTCTTTGTTGTAGTCCAAATTACTTGTCATATGAAAGAAAGAGATTTGAAAGGTCACCTGTATCTTTCACAAAAATGCACATCGACCCTGTCTAATGTACAATTCAGTGACTCACATCATTCATTCAGAAAACAAAGGAAGAGAGAAATGGAAGCTAGGGATGATAACAGAATCTCTGTGTTCCTAGGGCTGACTGCTTGAGAGTCAGGCATGATTTGGTTGCAGGGCATGTCCCCTCCCTTGCTCTCTGAGCATTTCATTTGAGTAGAAAGCTCTCTTTAAATCACCTCAATAAAGATGAAATAACTCCTTCCAGCAGGATTTAGATTTCCTTTATACACTGGCATGCAATGGGTTTTCCAAATCAATATTACAACAGAAATGTAGCCATTACAATACAAGGTACAGAGGAAGAACACATAAGAGATTGTTTTCTTATTATACTCTTGGAGGAAAGGGGCAAGCAGAAGCAAGAAAAGAGAAAAATATACAAAAGGTTGTAGAAGGTGGTGGCAGGTAACATGAGGCTTTGTGAATGATTGAAAGATATCATTAAGTAACCAACGTCATGAGATACATTACTATTTCATACTAGAAGGATGCTGGTTTTGCTTTTAGATTAAAAATAAAGCATGCCACATTGAAATAGACTATAAAATTCAGGAAGACATTAGCAAAAGCTTGGGATTATTAAACAAATAAATGAAGAGCTGCACTGTAACTGCCCCATAAAATGAAAGTTAAATTGTAAAAATGAAAATACAAAGCTTAACATCTGTTTGAATCCTGTGTTTAAAAGGAAAAAGTTAGGAAACAAGGTTGCTCTCCCAAGAGGTGAGAATGTTTTCCCTTTTCTTCCTGGAACTGGCCTCCATGAATGGCTATTTTGACTTCCAAATGCCTCAGTTGGCCCAAAGCTTTGGAGTAGTGATTGAAAAGAAGTGAGAATCTCCCCAGTCTCCTTCAAGGTTTTCAGGTTCCTAAGGAGACACCTGCTCCTGGAAGCACATGCTAATTTCTTCAGTCTATGGTAATTTACATCTCTGTCATCCAGCCTTCCATCCATAATGGGTTTATGACTTGTAAAATGGTAGGAGGGAATTACATCAATAAATATTGACTGAATGATTGTTTCATTTGGACAATGCAGTAAATATGGTGATTCATAATTTGGGGGAGTGTTTGAGAACGAATATGTTAACAGCAAACCCTTCTACCACAAAGCACACATATTTATTTGACACTATGGGCTTATCTCACACATGCCTTTATAGTCAAAGGGGCTACAAAACTTGAACTGACTCAATCATTACTTATTGAGAGTCTCCTTGACCATTCACAGCAGGGTCCCTAGCAGATAATATAAAGAATACAATACTGTTTTGAAGTCACCCACATTCTGCTGAAAAAGAAAAACAAGCTTCTTTGAAAAGACTTGAGAGCTGCACTTATCTGTGGGTGTAAGAGTAAGTATTTAGAATGCAGTTGGAATTATACTGGCTTATGAAAATGGCAGCAGTAGGTTCTCCTCCAAGGTCCACGACCTCAGCAGTCACAGATAATATGCTAGATTTACAATATCAGGCATTAATTTCCTCCTACTGAGAAGGCCTTAAGTTCTTTCCTCCAAGGTAGAAGTAGCGGTTTTTCACCCTTGGATATATCTTGTTGTACTGAGCACTGTTGTGGCTCATAGGCACTACAGCTAGGAAGAATGACTGATTGTTCTTTTCTATTGGTAGCTTACACAGTACCATGGATACTACGGGAGCATTTCCTTAGGAAGGGGCCTTACAGGTCAGCTCCAGCTCAGATCCTCTAAGTCCTGTGTCCAAAGTGTGTGAGGAACAATCAAAGGCAATGGCAAAGGCAAAAATCAATGGCAGTACCCTATATTGCTTAGGGAGTCTCTTGACCCAGCACAATGACATCAGTTGGCACATCACCATAGATGGGGGACTCAAACAAGGCCCCGCCCCTAGATGAATAGCAACTGGCAATTAATGGCTGTTAAGAAAGGAGAATTCTTTTCTTCTATGGATGAGTCCCCTGATGGATTATCCAACCCAAAGTGGTCAGCTCTAAACACAAGCATAACACTAAAAGGTCATGAATTTGAGAGGGAATAAGCGAGACTATGAGAGGAGTTAGACACGGGAGAGAAAGTAGTAAACATGATACAAATACAGAACTCATACGTGAAATTCTCAAAAAAATTTAAATATTTAAATTAAAAGCAAAAAGGGGTAGGGCAGAACAAACCCAAACCAAATCAACAATAAATCACTCTGCTTGCTGTAGAGATCTGTGCAAAGACAGGTAATTTTTTAAACTAATGGGGGTGGGGGAATGAGTGCTTGTGAGGTTCTGCAGCAGGGAATTGGAGAAGAACAGGATGGAAACAGTCAAGAGCCTGGGCTCTGAGACCAGAATGTACTGATCCACAATATCAGTTTTGCTACTTCCTGGTTAACTGAGCAGAGACAAGCTGATTAACCTCTGTTCCTCCTCTTGCTGGTTTGTGATAGTTTATGCTAGTATTGTCTTTGTTCGATTAAACTGACTAGTAAAGGCTTTAAAACAAATGTCGGGACCTGGCATGATGGCATACACATACAAGTCCAGCTCTTCAGAGATGGAACCAGGAAAATTAGAAGTTCAAGGCCATTCTTGGCTATATAGGGAGCTGAAGCTAGCTTGGGCTACCTGATAATCTACCTCAAAGAAAAAAGTAAGATAAAATTAAATTAAATTAAACAAACAGAGGCAAAACAACATAGGTGCAGGCGCAGAGGAATTTCTGGGTGTGGTTAATAAAATCACAAAAGCCTCAGACAGGGTGGAGGAGGAGGATTCTGCATAGAAAGATCGGGGTGTAAGTACAGGGGGAATTAGAAACAGTTATAAAGCACAAATCAAAGGCTGATATACACACCTTAGTCATCATCACTGACTCAACTAGGACATGGCTCCCTGATACCAGTCAGTCTATTTTCCATTCCGGATCAGCTCATTCCCTCTGTGCTGTGATATCTGAAGAACAGGCAGCTTTGTGGAGGAGATTCCACCTTCAGGGCAAGAGCGATCCGAGAGAATTGCTTGAGACCTCTCCCTCTGTTCTTAAATCCCTGTTCTAGGCCAACAAATTTAACCCAAGTACCTCTCTTCCACAGGAAACCTACACCAAAGCTGAAAGGCCAAGTTCCTGTAAGTTCACTAGAATTACACCATCAGAGAAACACACTCTGAACTGCAGTATATTGAAAAGGATTCTTTCTTATGGTTCTGGTTGCAGTTGCTGGGATAAGGGCCTAAGAATTCTTAGGCTGCCCGTGAGAGAAAAGACACTGATGTCGGGGTCATGGACAGATCAGCAAATTTGAGGTCTAGGAAGAACAGAAGAGTGTGTGGAAGTTTCACAGAATGCTGAAAGGGGAGGAGAGAACGGTGAAGATGCTCGGTGGGTATACCCTGACTACAGGACTGCATGTTGACCCATGCATGACTCAGTGACCTCAGGTTTCATGAGAAGGGGGAGAAACAATGGCTTCCAGCTCCTCCATTTACAGCAATGGGTCTTGGGGCAGCCTTTTAGTCAAAGTGACGACAAGACACGAAAGAAATATGTTTTCTTCTATTTCTCTTTGTCTTTTTTCACGGACTACAAAACAAGAACATGAAGATCTGTTTCTCGGGATCACTGATCTAATCAAATTCAATAGTGTATTAGAAAACCTCCATCATGAGCTACACAGAGTTGAGTCAGAACTCATTGCTCATTTTGCCCCAGGTCAAGAGCATCCACCTGTGGATCCTAAAAGCTGCCTAAGCATGAAGAGGCTCTGAACATTCTAAGGAAATTGGTCCTGATGACTTTATAGAAAAGGAAAAATCAGGTTTCATCAGAACCTAATGGACCCATGTCTCGTAAATACTTATCATCTGCCTAAACTAGGACCTTGCATTATTTGAAAAATTGTCAGCACCTCAAAATGGCCAAGGCAGTATGCTGACAAAGGAACAGAGAGCTGCACTGGAGATTATTTGGGATTTTTTTTTCATTTGTACTCTTCTATCCTTTTTTCCGTACTGCTGAATAAAGACAGGAGTGAACAAACAAGGAGCGAAACCAAAGGGACAGGCTGAAAGCATCAGTGGAGGGACCACTGTGAGAAGGCTCTCAGCCAGCAGCAGTGTGAAAAGTTGTAAGTTCAGGGGCAGAGCCAGAGATTGTGAAGTAGGTAACACTCCACAGTACAGTTGATACTGTGGACAAAAAAAAAAAAGAAAAAGAAAAAAGAAAAGAAAGAAAAATAAATAAAGATAAGAAACCCTAAGATGGCCTGCAACTGTGCTTAGGTAGAATTTGAAATCATAAGAGAGCCAGCTTAGTGGGAAGAAATGATAAAATGCCAGGTTCAAATCCATTGCCATTAAATGAACCAACAGAAAAATAGAGCAGAGAGGCTAATGGGGATAATTTATATAAATGCAGAACTAAGGTTCCATGTCAAGGAGGCAACTAAAAGGGGTCAATATAGTGTTAGAACACTCCCGTGGCTTATGTAAGGTCCTGGGTTCTAGCCAACCATTAAGAGACAGTAATGGGGATAAAATCCCAAGCGTGAACACATTTATGTTCCTGGACACTTGTCTCTTATGCTTAGGTGTTTGGTTGTTTTGTTTTCAAGCAGGAAAACTAGCAAAGGTTAACAGTAAGTTCTAGTATTAAATCTGGATGACCATGCAACTCTTTGTGTTAGGTGGTAGAGGAGAGCAGAAAAATGAGACTAAGAAAGAGACAAAGAAATTTAGCATGGATTGAAAAATCAAGTGTTTAACCTGGTTACAACTACTCCCAAATATTGATAAAAATAAATTATATTTGCGACAAACAACCACAACTCAAAAAACAGGTCTTTAAAAAATTAAACTGTGCTAATATGTATCCATCCTCAATCTCAATCATGATAGCCTGTATGGAATTCCATTTGTAGCTGTTAAGTCTCCCTATAGGAAGCATAGCATTTAACGAAAAATAATATATTTGAAATAAATCTTATTTGTTTACATGCTAATAAAGGCATGTGGCATAGGAAAACAACTTTATCATCCTGATACTTATCTTCCTCAATAACATGACAAAAAGATTATGTGGCTCTTCCTATATCCTGGGTATTTTGCACCTTATGATGATAAGATCTTGTGTTTGAAAGTACCTAGCAAGGAACCAATGCTCTCCTGGTCAGAGTTTTGTCAACTTCATACAAGCTAGAGTTATTTGGAAAGACAAATGAGGAAACATCTTTGTCCAGCATGCCTGTTGGCAAGTCTGTGTAACATTTCTTGATTAAGGATTATAAGTGGTGCCACCCAGGGGCCTGTGGTCAGGGATAGTAAAAGAATGCAGGCTGAGTAAGCTAGTAAGCAGTGTTCCTCCATGGCTTTGGCTTCAGCTCCTGCCTCTGGGCTCCTGCTTTGAGTTTCACTCTAACCACACTCAGTGATGAAGTATGTGTGACCTGTGAGTCCTAAGCAGAAATAAACCCTTTCCTCTCCAAGTTGCTATTGGTCACAGTGTAGGACTATTGCATAATAAACTAAAACAGGTGCTTAACACAAGGTGTTCATTCCTCAAGCATCTAAGTCCAGTCCCAAAATACAATGAGTTGCAAATGAAAAGGAATTAATTTACATTCAACAGCAATAAAAACCACACCAAATCTTCAATTGCACATCGATGAAGTCCTTGAAAAGTAGGTCTCCAAGGAGACTATGAACAAAATCTGTAATCTGTCCTTCCTGAAATTCCCCTTTTGGAACTTCTGTACAACCATGGGCATTGTCTGCCAGATATCCAAAATAGAGGAAAGTAGAGTTGTTCCATCAGGAATTTGACTTCTAAAAAAAGTCAGCAGCATCTGCCAATAGGATCTAGCTGAAATCTGCCACAGGGCAATGAGACCGATTTCTTCTGTGATATGTAATCTGGTTCACAATGTGCAGATCCTATATAAGGAAAATCACCAGGGAATGGAGACAACAGTACCAGGACATTTATTTCAAAACAAACTGTATAAGTAGATATAGTTATATGTGTATTGTTAAAGAAAGATATATTTCCTGGTACTTTTTAAAGCCCAGTAAAGACAAAGGGATTAGCACAACAGGAACCATAACTATAGAGACGGAGTGTAGGGGAGAGATTAGACTCAATTCCAAATATCATGACCAAAAGGAGTGGTAAGGTCAGTAGACCAAGATTTGCTAGAGGTGACAAGGGGGAGGCTAAGGAGTATTCTAAACTAACAGAATTCATTTGAGGTCAAGCCATGATTGTGACATCCACAACAGATGGAGAATAAGGATCTTATCAACAGAGATGGTGACCAGATAAAGAGGGTGGGGCTTCTTCCTAAACTGACTTGTCAGGGTATTTTGTTACAAGTATATTTTATAAGAAATGGCACAGATGGGCTTATGAGTTTCAGGTGTCTGACTACGGTTTAGTCAAGTAAAAAAAAAACAAAAACTTGTGACTCTCAACAATAGAATGTACTATTTTTAAAAAGTCACAATTTAGCTGTTAAAGGTTACTTGTTATCTGTACCAAGATGAGTGAGATAAAGTCTTTCTCTAACTATGGCTCTTGAACAACAGTGCTGATATTTTCTCGGAATGTGTTAGAAAGGAAACCGCATGGGCCTTCCTCTAGATCAGACACTGGCGATGACATCTAACACTTTGCTTTTTCCTTGTTTTTCTTTTATAATTACTTTCATTGAGAAGATGGGGATGGATGGGGTGTGAAAGTGGAAGCCAAAATAGAGTGCCAGATCTTGGGAGATGAAGTTACATGACAAAAGGTCATGTACAGCCTGATGAGGGTGCTGGGAACCAGACTAGAGTACTCTTCAAGAGCAGTATATTCCTTACCTACTGAGCTATTTCTCTAGTCCCAACAGTCTGCATTTAAATTCTCCAAGTAACTATGGTGCAGTCTCCAGTCTGAGAATCACTGAGTTTGAGATGTATCCCACATTTGTCTAGAAAAGAGATGTGCAAGGTATATGATATATTTACTTTCCCTTGTGGTGCTGGCCACCAAACTCAGCCTTTTACATATTTGGAAACTGCTTTCCCACTGAACCTCATCTACTGCCCTGGAAGATGCAAGGTCCATTAATTAAGATGAGCAAATTGAAAACCAGTAGAAATATCTGTAGTTGTGTGTGTGTGTGTGTGTGTGTGTGTGTGTGTGTGTGTGTGTGTGTTTGTAAAATACAATGTATGGTATAGTATTTCCTAGCTTTTAAAAATCAGTATAATTGGTGACATTTGAATCCGTGAAAATGAGTCAGTGCAAATTAAAAGGGTTGACAGGGAAAGAGGAAAGGAAAAAGAGAAGGAGGGAAAGACAACAAGAAAGAGAAGGAGGAAGGGGGAGGGAGAGACAAGGAGAGAAGAGAGACAGAGATTCTGATTCTGTTGCAGCATAAGGAAGGCTACATTGGCCAACTGCGCCTCCCCTTCTCGAGATTAAATCCAAGGTGCATTCTTCTTGTGACAGTCTTCTCTGAGTCTCACAGCTCTTTCTTTTTTTCCCTAGGACATCTCGTGTCAAGATCTAAAAAGTACTGTGAGTGTGCATGTACAAATGAAAAGGATTCAGGCATGTTGGAAAGTGTGCTGTAATTCTCCAAAGATCATGCAAATGTCTGCTGGCTAAACGGCTGTCACTCAAGATTAGGGACAACATATGTCAGTATCTACATTTTCAACCAGAAGGAGAATGCGGGTTGACAGTAGTTTCCTAAGAGCACTATTGCACAAGAGCATTTTTTTCTTCTGTGGACAAATTATGAAAAATTAAAGTATCCTTCTTAACAGGGTCACATCTGACCTATACACAAAGTCTTAATTAGCTTAATTAAGTTACAGAGAGGGAGCAAAACTTATTTCAGAACCTTGGCATTTTCATAAATAGTTGAAACATTAGGGATTTCACAATGAAAAGGGAAATCCTTTAAGAGTCATGGTCCACCCCAGGGGCTTATCCAACCTGCCAACACATTAAGGCAATGGATGCCTGCCCAACTAACTCCCACATACTAGCATACCATCTTTTCAATCTAGAGAGTCCTGTGTCCTCATCATCTAAGAAATGACATTCCTGATGGGAATCAAAGAGTTGGGACAAAGAGAAGTCAGGGTACTGTTCCCAGGATGGATTCAATGGTAGACAGAAGTACTCAAAGACAAAAGAGAAAGGAAAAAAGATTAAGTGGGTGTCCATTTCGGTTTTTCCAGAGATAGACCAGAGAGGCTCAGAAATTTGAGCTCCAGACAAAACACTGAAGAAGACTGTCATTTTTAACAAGCCAAAGTCTTCAACTTCTGGAAAGACATTTCTTCCTTAGCCCAGGTTTCTCTGTGAGATTCTCTTAATATAAATAAAGTAAACAAACAGTCCCTCTGTTAGTGGGTTTAAAAAAAGAATAAACAGACTTCTTCTAATAGCTCAGATTTGAATATTTCAACTATATCTTTTAACTGACTCAAGTGATAAAGTGGTCTGTGATCTTTCTGACATTAAAGACCTCTTCCACAAAGCGCTATGTGCAGCGTGTACATTTGGTTTCAGCCTATAAAAATGCCAGAGTAAATCAAAATCTACGAATACTTGCCAATGTCTTCACGAAACACCAAGTGGACTAGGTATTTGTAATGTTCATGAGTTTCTGGATGATTCTAATGCAAAACTAAGGTAGACAGTCACTAAACTAGCTGTTATGTAAACTGTAGAGAAGATTAGGGCTTTGGATGCAGGTGAACAGGCTACAATCCAAGATCCTTTACAAACAGAGGTGCCAGAAGCACTCAGAGCAGTCTGCCACAAAACAGATTTTCTTGCAGCAATGCAGAGGAAGGGGTTTCTCCAGGTTAAGAAAGAAGACTATGCAAAATGAAGCAGGACACCAAGCTTGCTGTCTCAGGACATCCAACAAACTAAATATACCTGTAAAATGTGTTTTATAGGCATATCAACAGCCTGTTTTTAAGGAATTTTGTTACATAAATTCTGTCTTTTTTGTCTCTAGCATCTTGAAAATATTTCTAATTAGTTGACTCTTAGTATCACAACCTATTTCATTCTAAGCTTCTAACTCCATTACATGAATCAAGCTTCAGTCACTCACACCTGATTAATAGATATTGATCATATCAGCCACAAAATACTTCACAATGTGAGTAACTAAAACATCTATTTTTTAAGGTAATTTCTTTGTCCTTCCAAAGACAAACTTATCAACTTAAGAAATATATTTAGAAAAATTTTTAAATTAAATTTAAAAAAATTAAGAAAAATATTGAAACATTTCTTTTTTCAAAGATTTAATGTTAGATTATAATTTTCAGTAGGGCACATAAGGCTTCCTAATGCTGAAGTCAGAAGTGGACATGAAAAGTTAAGTTTAAAGTCATACCCAAACCATCTTCTAGATATTTGGAATTTCCACAGGCACCAGGGCCACCCGCAGGCACAAGGGCATCCTGCAGGTGCCCAGACATTCTGCAGAGAAAAGGACATCCCTGGGCTCTAGAAAATCTGGCAGATGTCTGAGCATCATGCAGGCACTGGGCCAAACCACAGACATCTCACAGGCACCTAGACATTCCATGGGTACCCAGACACCACTCAGACAACCAGACATCACACAGGCACACATTAAATTCTTCCCCAGGCACCCAGACCTTCTGCAGGCACCAGGACCTCACATAGGCACCTAGATTTCCTGCAGGCACCAAGGTCTTCTGCAGGAACTAGAACCTCCAGGGCATTGGCACCTTGTAGGTGCTCATCTCTCAGGCATCAGGCCTCCCACAGATGCCTAGCCATCATGTAGGCACCTGGTCTTCCCACAGGCACTCAGCCGTCCCTCAGGCCCCTGGACATTCTGCAAGGACCAAGACATCTCACAGGCAACCAGATATAAGAAATAAAATTTAGAGCATCAGACAGACTTTGAAAGCCATGTCCTCAATCAATCAGTAATTTAAACCTGCTATGTTCTAGGCGTTGGAAGCAATACAGAATTAAGAGAACATTTCAGGGGTAAATATAGTGGGTTCCAAGTAAAATGTGTGTAATTTTCCAAGTATACATAATGCAGATGTTAATAATAAATAGGGTATTCTTAGTATGTACTTTGTATGTGTCATCACAGAGCTTTAAGAACATGGGCTTGCACACATATTTCTCATCAATGAAGTCCAAAGACAGCCAGTTACAACTCATTGGTACCCTGTGACTTCAGAGTTTCAAAAAAAAAAAAGGAACTCTCAAGTACTTGCTATAATTATTTTTCTCTACAGATTTCTTTTTACTGTTATTTGTGCATGTGGGGAGTGGGGGGTCTTGGTATTTAGGTTAATGGAGTGCAGGTGCCCATGCAGGTCAGTGGTAATTGATGCCGTTGGAGATGGAGTTATAGGTGGTTGTATGTTGCCAGACAATAGTGTTGAGAACTGAACTTGTGTCCTCTGCAAGAACAGCACATGCTATTACCTGCTGACCTATCCCTCCAGCCCCATGTTTACTGTACTTAATCAATTATAAATCTCTGAGCTGTCAAAATATAGTTTCATAGTAGTGAGTGAAGTCACCAGCTTCCTTAAACTACAGGACTTACCCTCTGCAGAATTCATGATGGCTCAAGTGTCTGGCTCTGGCCTGTGGTAAAGACTAGCAATGCTATAGAATATACAGCAAACTCAGCTTCACAGAGACACCTTATCCTGGAGACTCTATTGTTGGCCTCAAATCTTTCTCTGCTCAAACACAAAAATTCAGTGCTCAATCTGACCCTAGATATCAGGAGTCATGAGGAGAGTTACTACTTGCTTAATGTGTGCAGTGCATAAAAGGAGAGTAAGCACTTAGTGAGCTGGGAATTAAGTTCTGCCCCAAACTTCTATAATCTTCTTCATGTTGCATAATCATTCTGGGTCCCACAAAGTTACAGGGCACTTGGTAATAATAGGCATGGGTGTATTTGGGGCAAATTTTGCAGCATATTATCCATCTAGCCACGGATTTCCTCCCTTATCTGTCATTGGGCTTCAAGCTTCACTGCTAAGTGATAAATGGTGGCCTTCCCCTTCAATCTCATTCTGAAACTTAAAGACAACCCAGGAGCATGTACTAGTCACCACCACCTTTGTGTAAATTAACCATTATTGCTTCCCTCATTATATGAAAAATAGCTGTGAGAATATAGTTCTCTCCAGGATGCCATGGAAAAGATATGAAAGAAACTGTAGGTCAGATGGTCTGGGACACGAAACACACACATCCACTGAGTTGCAACTCCGCAGAGACACCCTATCCTGGAGATGTTGATGTTGGTCTCAAATCTTTCCCTGCTCAAACATAGAAATACTTGGGAAATCTGTTTTCCTTTCCCCATGCATTTGTTGCACAAAGCCCTTTCTAGCCATCCTGTTGGATGTGCTTATGGCATAAGCCCATACAAACTTGCAATTACTAAGTGGGCAATGGTTCCTTTCAATGTCTTTCTCACCACCTCTTCCCAGTGACCTCCCTTCTATAAGTATGAGGAGCCCTTCTTTTTGACATAGACATATTGGCTATGCCATCTCAGAGCTGATCTCACATATAGGTACAAAACGGCTGCTTGTCAAACCTCTCACCACTTCACCTAATAGTCTAGCCATTTATTTGTCAGACCTCCACCCCACCTAACAAGCCTGCTGTTGTTCCTTTGCCTGGCCTGACAGCAGGTGAGCTGAAACAAAGCAATCACTAATTGGGAAGAAGGGGACTCAATTTCTGGTCCAACTCCTGCTGTTCTTGTGGGAGAAGGGTTCCACACGTTATCCCTTAGCCCTTTCCTAAGCCTCCAGCTCCTCATCTATGAAAAGAGAGCACTGAGCTCTCACCCTCTGATTTGATTTCACAGCATCCTTGTTTTCATTCTGACCTTTGGCTTCGGGCCTTTGCAAGGTCAGGCCATCATCACAGAGGCAAGCACTGTCTGCCTTTTCATCTGCCAATGTGGACTCGGGCAGACTGTGCAGGGGCGCTGACAGTGATCAAATGCCCAGGGCTGGACCTGTGCCATGTGTCAGCTCAACACACCATGTGACAGGCTACAGATGGAGACCTGGAGACTAAGTGTTCTGCACAGTGCCCTGCACAACTCAGAAGCAGGCCCCAGTGCTCACAGTACCTGCCCGGACTCAGCCTCTGTGAACTCTGCCCATCAGTCTTCTGCACGCCCTGGCTGAACTGAAGAGTCCAACTGCTTAACTGCAAAGAGCAATGAAATCAAATAAAAATAAAAATAAAATAAAATAAAATAAGATAAAATGGTTGGGTAGTCTATCTCAGTTAGTAGAGTGCTTGTCCAGCATCCACAAGGCCCTGGATTAGGTGTCTGGTACTGGATAAAGCCAGGCACAGCAGCTCCAGAAGCTCAAGGGGAGGATCAAGAGTTCCAGGTAACCTTTTAATATATAGCAAATTTGAAGCTAGCCTAGGCTACATAAGACCCTACCTCAAAAATAAATAAATAAATAAATAAATAGTCTTAAGATTTGGCTATGTCCAGTGGTACAAATGACAATGTTCATAAATAACAAGATAGTTTATGGTTGTTACCAAATGCCAGGCATATGTTGCCTCTTTCAATGGGCAAAAGAACTCCGAAGGGTAGGGGCTATAACTTTCCCATTCTACAGAGTACTTTGGGGCACACAAGTCCCACCTGGCAGTCTGGCTGGCCCCAGCTTGCCTGGTGGAGGTACCTCATGTGCTACCTCCTTGAGCCTTCCAGTCAGCTCTTTCTTCTTCAAAGACATGTTCTTCTTACACGGAGTGGAAATCTTTCTCTAATGATCCTGTTAGCCTCCTCCCTGTCCTTGGATCCCCTCAGACACGGATAAAGACACTCAATCTCATCAATAGCAATATTTGAAGATAATGATCAGTTAGCACTGATGACAACCAGCTCTGTGGTTCCCTTTGTTCTCTCCCAGCCTCCCTAACTAATTGGAATGGGGCTCTGATGTGCTGTGCTTTCTCCCTCTTTGCCCTTCCTTGTTTCTCCAGCAGCATGCTAATTTGAACCAGAGCTTTGAAAAATACACAGTTAATTTCTAAATGAGTGAAATAAGTTTTACTGTTCCAGTCAGACGACTCCATCAGGAACTGTGTGCCCACTGGATGGGTACTTATTGATGATGACACAATAGTTTCCCATCAAGCAAAATACAGGGGGTGGCAAACAGAACCTTACATTCAGGTCAAATGGTCAAATGATTCAGGGTGAAAGAGTTTTATGCTACGTGTACTTCTCTGCCCTCACACTCATTCCTAGTTCAACTTTTGTTTGCTGAAACCTTATGATTCCCTCCTCTGAACAGGAACGTATTCCTCCTGTGGTCTTTCCTGTTTCGGCTAGTTGCTCACTCTGTGATGATTTCTCTCTTCTGCTGTTTTGTTTTGTTTTGTTTTCTGTCGGGTCTCATTTCTTTAAGCTGTCTCTGTGGGTCTTACAAAATGCCAAGGTTCTAGGCTGATAGGTCAGTAGTTACAGTGCTTGCTCTATAAGCAAGAGAACCTGAATTCACTCTTTACAAATTATGTTTAAAAAAAAGAAAAATCTGGATGTGGGGCTAGTGAGCTGGCTCAGCAGGTGAAAACACTGGCTGTCTAAGCCCGATTACCCAAGTGTGATTCCCCACTCAACACCACCTTTAAAAAAAATAAAGGCAGTTTTGGTGGCTCTTGCCTTTAATCCCAGAACTGCTACAGAGAGTTATGAGACAGATACAGGGGAATCATAACGTGTATAGCTCAGCGGCAAAACACAAGAGAGGCTGCCTCAATAAGGTGGGAGGAAAGAACTGATTCTCTGAGTTGTCCTCAGATCTTTGAGGGTTCCTAAGCAGCCAGCCTCGCCTTCTTGGTGCATTGCAGGCCAAAGATAGACCCTGTCTAAAAGATAAAAGGGCATATGGTGCCTGAGAAATGGTACCTGAAGTTGTCCAATGGCCTCCACATGCACATGCACCCACACACATGTACCTACACACACATGAATGTGCACTTAGCCATCTACACATTCTCTCAACTGAGCATAGTACACACATAGGAAACTTGCTTCATATGATGCTCCATCTGAAACCTATGACTGCTTTGACTAAACTATATTAGATTCCATGCACTGACTGCTGCCATTTTAACACTTGTACTGATAACACCAACATATTTGGTTCTCAGTCTGACATTTATGACAATACTTCTCCACAGCTTCTCTGAGGAGTGTAGGGAAAGGATCTATCTGGTCACTATTAGTAGCCATCAGCCCTGCACACCCTATCAGCTAATAACTGTGTTCAGCCTATTCCACCTTACCATCATCATAAGATAGTACACATTAGACAAGGGGTCTGACAGGAGACCCAACTGCAGCACTATCAGGGAAAGCCACTTGATGCTTCCATGTCTGCTATTATAACTTTCACTCACAACATGCCATTAGGAAATTAGGACACACAGTTCTTTCAGATGCTCATTGAGAGTGGCAGCCTGCACATTTTTGTCTTCCTCAAAGGCGGTAGGGTCACCAACTTCACCTGTCTTAGGACTCACCCTGTCCTTTCCCCCTCACTCCGACAGGCCTGCTTCATTCTATACCACACCTTTACAAGAAGTAGGATGGGTTTGCCCCTGGAAATGTATCTCCCATCTCTCAAAGATTCTTATCATGGCCCAAGGACATCACGTTACCAGGGGAATTAACCCTACATCCACAGCTGAATCCAAATCCCTTCCATGGCAAGACACATTTGCTCTGAATGTACTTGATTTGAATACTTGACACTTGCCTACAGCGCTCTTCTCTAACTTACCCTGCAAGGAGCACCTGATACGTACTTCTCTGTGCACACCATGCATTTCTTGGGATGCCAGAACAAATGGAGAATACAGCATGTAATTCATACACTGAATCTGTTTTGCCTTAGAGGTTACAATGTTGAGAGCTACCCAGAGGACCTCACCCATTCTGGCAGTCAGCCCTGTGAGACCTGACTGACTCGGGTGACAGATGGCTTTTCACAAACCACTGGGTTTAAAGTTGGTGGGCACGTGGCCGACCAGAATACAACCATATGTCTCTAAGTATTTCAAAAGCAGGCATCGTGTCCATTTTATTCACTGGGGTTCATTACACCTAGCAGAGTGCTTGCCAAATAGGCAATATCTGGCAATATTGACTATAGCTGACTGAATAAAGGAAAGGATGGAGCTATCTGCAATACAGCACAGTGGTCATGGGTAGGAGCTAACTTAAATGAACCTAGCTATGAGTCCTGATCACAGAACGATTAGCTGTGTGGCAACTAACTTTGAGTTATTACATCTGTAAGGTGAGAATGTTGTCATTTGTGATATCTGATGGTATGGTTGCTATGTTCCTGGTGTAATGCCATGGTACTTTGTAATAAGTACCAAATGCAACTTACGTGTTGATAGAATTAGTCACATACTGAGTGTGCTTTGATATATAATTATTTTCACATTCTGCACCTTGGGGATTTTGTTTATGATGGAATTCCAATTCTTACTTTGCCATTCTCTTAAGCTTATCTTAAACCTAATCTAGCTATGCAATGATTTAAATATATATGAAAATTCTTTCTTGTATTTAAAATTAAATTTTGGACTGAGGAATTGATCCTACTGATGCTAGTCATTATTAATTTTGAGAGAAATGAAATCCTAAGCATCAGCATTGTAGAATATATAATGCATGGATTTAGATTGTTAATCTTCTGACATGAGCTAATTTTTCTCCCTCCACTAATATGAGCACTCAGATTTGTCCATTCCTGTAAAACTATGGTAAATTTTAAGTGAACTAATATTTAGGGTTTTTTTTTTTTTTGAGATGTTGCTCAGTTGATAGTGTGCTTGCCTAGCATGCACAAAGCCTTGGACTGCACCCATAGCAACACATGTAACAGCCACGCTGGTGCAAGCTTGCAATCTCAGTACTCAGGAGAAACCATATGATCAAAAGCTCAGAAATCTCCTCAGATACTTATGAAGCTTGGGCTACATGAAACCCTGTCCCCAACAGACAAATGAGTGAAGAAATTATTAGAAATGTTACCCAAGTTTCCAGATTAAGAGTTCTACGTCAAAGCCTCAGACCATGTATGAAACAGAAGTCCTCATGCAGCAATTATTCACACTCTACCTAGAGGCATGAATTGAAGTGTGTGGAATGAAAACATGAAAGCAACTGTGACCACCCGAGGTCATGGGTCAAGGTCAAAAGCCTGGCCTCTTCCTCACTTATGGTTGCAAAAGCAGAACATGGCAACAGCCCATACAAAGGACAATACTCCACATGTTTCCAGAGAGACGTAAATAGGCTGAATACATTTCTCTCCAAATGGGAAAAGGAAAATACTTTCCTTTTCTAAGCATTGACACTTTAATGGTCAGGTGGCTTGAGTAAGACAAATAGACAAAAAGACTATAAAATAGAAATAGAAATACTCCTCTCAAGTTCCCTTGCTGCAAATTACAACCCAGCCCTGTAATTCTATTGATTTTCCTGCACTATATCAAATTTTAATCACCATAAACCATAGACTAATATAGATCTGCCACCAATGTGTACCCTTAGAAGACTTTGATTACATAGAGAACCTCTAAGAATCTTTTAAGACTGCATACACTGGAAACATGGAGGTATAAGCACACACCTGAAAGGGGGCCTTCCAATGGTTTTTCAAAAAGCAGGTATGATATTCTAATTTTTTTCATGTAAGGACTCTGCAAAAAAAACACTAGCTAAGATAAAGAATGGAGCTGGATAGGTGAGATGATGACTACCACAAGGAAAACTAGCAGAAGCATTCCTTCAGCGTCATCCAGATGACTCTGTGGGTAAATGCCCTGCTAGCATGTACCACCTGAGTTTGATCTCTGAAACCCACATGGTGAAAAAGAGAACCAACTCCCACAATTCATTCCCTGGCCCTCCATATGTATGTGTGCCTGTGTGCGGGCACATGCATGTGCATGTGTGCACACACACACACACACACCACCGTTGAGAAAAAAAGACAAAGTACTTTTGTTCCCTGGGTTAAATGACAGTTAGCCCTGTTGGTACAGCACAGTTTTTTGTTAGAAACTCACAACACACAAAGCCTCACTAGGTTAAACCATCATGCTCTGAGCTGTGGGCCAACACATTAATTTTATAAGATGTTAATATATGAAATAAAGGAAAACAATCAAAAGATGGTTGTTGATACAAGTAGAAAATTTGCATTTTGTATCTTTTGCAATATGTATCTCATATACAATAATGATCTACAATCCTGTAACTTCATGGAGCACTTAAAGAATCAGGTCAAGGGGATGGTTTAGTTGATGAAGTGCTTCCTACACAAACCTGAGGACTTGAGTTCATCCCCAGTCCTACATTAAAGCTGGGTGGTGCTCCATATTTCTATAACCACAGTACTGTAGAGATAGAGACAGGAAGAACTGTTGCTGGCTGGCCAGCCAGTGTAAACCAATGGGTGAGTACCAAGTTCAGTGAGAGACTCTGTCTCAAAAGTGCATGTATACAGAAATGTATATACATCTGCTCAAACATGTGTGAACACATACAGACATGAACACCACAAACACACTCAGACACACACACACATACACACATACACACACACACACTCATCAAAAATGCAACTGTTAGAGAATTTGTTCCTGGGAAGTATCAATGAATACTTTAAAAACTTGTACTCTGTAAGTCAAAGCTTTTGATACATTGGACAGTATTCTTCCTATGACTAATATCTTTGCACATTTGAAATATCATAGCTTTGCACTAAGAGAAGTTAAAGCATAACATGGTGCAGACCCTGAACAATGAGCTTTCTTCCAAAATACCAAGAAAATTCTGGAGTACTTGATCTCTTTGATCACACCAAGAATATAGGTAACTCTCCTTTCTCCTGTGTAGACACAATTCTGTGTATTTTCAGAAACATCCATATAGAACTGACAGCCATGCATTTGGCACATACCACAGGTACAACACAGTGGCACATGAACTCTAGAACTGAGTGAGGCTACGTTTTATATTTAGGTCTGTCACTAACTAGTTCTACATTAGAGCAATCTTTAATCTCTCCAAGACTCAGAACCCTCATTTATCATTAAACAAATTCCAGTCATTCTAATGTCAAAAGTTCTAAATCTGAGTTTAGAATTCAAAGGTACAGAGTTACTTTAAAATCACCAATGCTCCTGTTTCACAGTGTACAGTCAAAGACTCTATTTTAAAATGTGTCAAGAGGAGGATGCATAAAAAGCACTTTAAGTTTGGAAATTCTTTGGAAACAACAGAGACAGAAGGAAGGCAGAGACAATTCTAAGGAAGGAGCGCAGAAGGACTGCCGGGATCTCACGTTTGTTCTTCGCCATCGTCTATCCACATTTTATAATGGTTTTGAAGAAAACAGTCATTCCTGTTACAAGAACAAAACTGACCAAAAAGTGCTGTACTTCTGCTTTTAAATTTTGAGTTCTTATGCAGGCTTCTACAGGTATGGAAGCCAGTGGTACAATCTGGACCAAATTTGCCATCAAAAATTGTCAATATTTGAGGGAAGACAGGACAATGCTCTAGGAAGGCATGGGGCCCACAATTAGCATCACAGGAAGATGATAAATAAGTGGCAGGAATCTGGCTGTGAGTGATATAGGCACTGACAGTAGAACTCAGGTGAAGGTGCAAGAAATGAGAGGGGGAAAGTAAATAAGGACTGGAGAGATAGCAAGCTTGGTTAAGTGCTTGCTCTGCAAGCAAGAGGACCTGAGTTCAGATCCCCAATATCTACAAAACAGCAGGGTGTAGTCACCCCAACTCTTGGGGAATGTAGACAGGTAGATCCTGAAAGCCACTGGGCATTCAGCTTAATCAGCTGAGTGACCTCCAGGCTCAGTCAGAGACTCTGTCTCAAGAACTGAAGCAATATAGCTAGATCTGGTAGTGTTAGGGCCACCTGGCAGATTCCCAAGGATCCACGAGACATTCAAATCGATGCAAACGCATGAGGCATTTATTACTATCTGTTGCGCTGGGTTCCACTCAGCCTGTTCCCACGCACTGGATAAGCATGGCGGACCTCGAACCCTTTGTCGCCAGGGCTTTTATCGGGGTTCAGGGGCAGGGGCCTGGGGACAGGGCTTGTGCAGTTCTGATTGGCTCAGAGCTCCTCAAGTCCTGTGTCTCTTAACCTAGTTGGTCGGGTGTTCCCGTGTGGGAAAGGTGGCCTGAGAGACAGGAAGGCACTTGGGATGTTTGGGGAGGGGATTCCTGCTGATAGGTGTTAAGCTTAATGGTCATTCTCCTGTGGGTGGGGAAGAGACTGAGGAGACTGTTAATGGCTGTTCTTTGGAAGGCATCTCCCCCCATACTGCTAGCACTCAGGTGATGAGACACTGGATTCCTAGAGGTCATTTTATATTTCTTAAATCCTTTCAGTAGAGCACATTCTTGATCCTAGCACTCAGGAAACAGAGGCAGGTGAATCTCTGTGAGCTTGAGGCAAGCCTGGGCTACATAGTGAGACCCTGTCTAAAAAAAAAAAAAAAAAAAAAAAAAACTTAAAGTTTAAAGGAATAAATAAAGTGGAGTTTGATAGATGAAGACACCCAACAATCTTCTGGCCTCCATGCGTACACACACCACCACTACCACATCCTCCTCCTCCTCCTCCTCCTCGTCCTCCTCCTCCTCCTCCTCCTCCTCCTCCTCTCCTCCTCCTCCTCCTCCTCCTCCTCCTCCTCCTCCACCATTACCACCTCCTCCTTCTCCACTACCACCACCACAAAATATACTCACCCAAGACACAACTTAAAAGATGAGCACACAGGAGGATAAGGAAATTAAAGTAATTGTTTAAGCATTAAAGTGTTGTGGGATATTTTACTGTTGTGTGCTGTTTTGGTTTGTAAAAGGGCCTTGATGCCTTGCAGCTGTGAAGTCAGATGCCTTGCTTCCTACCCATTCACACCCTTGTGCTAGCCCTGCTGAGATCTCCAGATACAGTTGAAGGTCATGAGCAGATAGTGAGCAAAGACTCTGATCACGCCCAGCCTAGAACCATTGTGTTGTAATGAAGGCCTGGAAGTGGAGAGGGGGTGGGGGAAAAGTTAAAAAAGGCTAAGGCAGAAGAGGCGAAAGATGATTTGGGAAAAAAGATGAAGTCTCTGCCTAGCCGCCCGGGTATAGAATTCCCTGAGATTGACATGGTTTGTGATTAATAAAGAGCATTGGAAAATTCAAAGATGGACTCTTATTAAGCGATCGAATGATACTTTAACATTAAATCTTTAAGCATGATGATTTTGGTTCCAGGTTTTGTGGGAATCTACTAAATATGATATAATGTACTTCTGTAACACACTGTCATGTTGTTATGTCAGCTTTCTGCATACTAAGGACACGACATTTTACTTTTAAAAAAATCATTTTTAAGGTAGGCAAGACTGAAAACAATGCTGTGAAGGAAAGAAAGAGGTGGAAACAAGTAGTTCAGCTAGGTTCTTATCTCTGGGAGCAAATTCACAACACTTGGGGAAGCTTTGAACCTTTGACACTTGGGTCTTACCCTAGACCAGGAGAATCAGATTGATTCCAGCAACAGTGTCTTTGAAGATCCCTGGGAGATGATAATGCTCAGCCAGAACCCAGAAATACACAGATGAGGTGAAATCAAGGCTCTAGAGCAAAGTCTAGGGGCTTCTCAGTTTTGGTGAATGCTCCTGAGAAACAAGAGCAGTTTAATTTCCTGGGCCATTTGAAGATTTTTCAGATTATGGCTGAGACAGAGAGAGAACACAGTAAATTTACTCTTTTTGCATAGCATTGTCCTAAAACATTCCCTCTGCCTTACCTACTAAATCAAGGCTGGTAAGAGAAACTGTGGTTTTCCTAAGTAAGAGAAACTACTTTCTACAGTCTGAGATCCTCCCAGGGAGCTGACAGGACAGTCCATGACTGAATGACATAAGGGCCTGGGACTTCGGGGAAACTTGTTAGTCAACTAAGCCATGACTTTTCTTGAAATTTGATTTTGTCTAGAATTATTTTCAGTGACGAGGCTTCTGGGAGTCCTGTTTAATTATCTGACAATTTTTCAGGGATATGCAGCAGGATAAACTATTGAAACATTCACAGTTGTCTGTTCTTTTATCCAAAAATCTAAGAATGAAAAGATACTGGCGGTTTCTACCATCCTCTCCTTAGAAGGATGGGAAGGCTTTCATACTTCCTTTCAGAGGACTTCATCTCCACAAACTTCCCAGCCCCAACTTCACTCCTATGCTTCATGCATGTAAGAGAATATCCCCCTTGGGTTTCTAAGCTGATCTAAAGAAAATTTCAGCTCCCTCATTTTTATATTTGTTTGGAAGCTTAGGTGTAGCAGAGGACCATCAGGTTGAAGTTATGTCAGAGTGGGAAGTAAAAGAAGGAAGAGTCTGTATGGAGACCAGTTGGGTTTCCCAAGAAAGAGATGGAAAGGAGGAAGGACTCTTCTAATGAAATCCTCCACTGACATACATAAACATCCTTCTCATATGCCCAGACGTTGCCTATATAACATTCTGTAATAACCTGGGGGATACTGTGTGCAACCTAGAAGAAGAGAACACAGCAAAGATTCTCCGGTGAGAAACTGTCTTGTAGGCTTTCCTGAGATTACAGGACTCTTGTGAAGGGGGATATTGTATTTGTCTGCCTTAGAAAAAGAACACAAGTAGATTCTGGATATAGCTTACTTTGTAGAGTGCTTATCTAACATGCTGAAGCCCTGGGTTTTGTAATCCGGTATCAAATAAAACCAAGCAGGGTGGTATGTATCTGAAATCCCAGCATTAAGGAGGCAAAGACAGAAGGGTTCAAAAGTTCAAGTTCATCCTTAGCTAGACAGTTAACTCAAGGTCAGTCTGGGCTACATATGACCCTGTCTCAAAACATGAAGAAAGAAGAGAAAGAAAGAGAGTTAAGGGGGAAAGGAGGTAGAGAAAAGAAGTGATAATCTCATTTATGAATTTCACGGAATAAATGCCCAAACTACTGTACTTGCTAGAAGTAGTAGATTGAAAGAAATCAGCCCATTGAGAAAAATGTACTATAGGGGGGAAAAAAAACCACTAGCAGATGGTCTCTTGGCTGTTGCAGAAGAGAATTTGAACTATAAATCATTATTTCCTGAAATATTCCACTAAGCTAATGATAAGCATGACACCATATACTGGCAATCTCATTTGAAGAATGGAAAGAATGCATATCATCTATTTTGAACAGTGTCTGATCTGACCATGAACTTGACCACAAAGGTCCCAATTCTCATCTCATAAATGAAGGTGGAGGTAGATAAAGCTGACATAATCAGAATACATGTAATCAGAAGGCAAACTTTGGTATCTCCTTTTAGAAAGGGAGGGGGATGTTTTCCTTTATTAGAAAATATCTTCACAAAAGAACAGGAAGAAAGATGTAGTGAAATTGTATACCAACAGTCTTAAGAATTCATACTACTGGAGTTTTGCTTGTTAATAAACCATGCTGCTCTCAGAATTTTGAAAAAGTAATTTTCCATTTATGACACAAATTTAAAACAACCTGTTCCAAGAGATTTAGTCTAGTCCACATTACCATTTCCAGTATATCTTCTTCATCTATTTTGTTTTGGTTTGGTTTTTTGAGACAAGGTTTCTCTGTTGTAACATCTGGCTGCCCTGGAACTCACACTGTAGACCAGGCTGGACTTAAACTCACAGAGATCTGCCTGCCTCTGCCTCCAGAGTGCTGGGATTAAAGGCGTGTACTACCACCTCCTAGCTTCTTCATCCCTTTTTAAAAAGCCTCATATAACATTTTTTCAGATCACAACTTGTAAAACTCTTAAGTAAGTCAAAGAATCCTACAAGATAAAGAGGTGTTTCATGAGTATGAAATACTTTTCAATATGGTGCTTCAAGTTCAAAGTAGAATTAGCCAAGAGAAGAAAATAATAGCATAAAAATAAGAAAGACATCCATATACTCTTACTTCCTGATGACGTTATCTGTAAGATAAAAACACCCCACTAGGAAACTCCTCTAACTGGTAAACACTTTCAGCAAAGTGGCAGGTGGAGAAAATAATCAGTGAAACAATTCCATCCATGATAGCCTCAAACAAAATACAACAAAACAAAAACACCCAAAATATTTGTAATAAACTAAAGAAGTAAAGTACCTCCACAATGAAAAATTTAAAGCAATGAAGAAATAAATCAAAGATCAAAGATAACACCAGAAGATAAGGAGACTTCCCATGTACATGGATTGGTAAAATTGATATTGTAGATATGGCCAGTTTTTCAAAAGCAGTCTACAGATTTTATGAAAACCCCATTAAAATTCCCAAAGCAATTTTCACAAAAATGGAAAGATATTAATCTTAAAGTTCATGTGGAAGCACAAAAGACTCTGAGTAGCAAAGACAATCCTGAAAAATCAAAACACTGCTAGATGTATCAGTGTCTCTCATTTCAAGTTATATTATGTATCCATAGTAGTAAAACCAGCATGGTACTGAGAGAAAAACAGGCACATTGTTCAAAGAAGCAGAAACAAGGACCCAGACACAAGTACCTGATTTCTGACAAAGATGTCAGAATATACATTATATAAAGGATAGCACCTATAACAAATAGTGCTGGAACAACTGGGTGTTTTTGTGTAGAAGATTGAAATTTGAACCCTCTCTCTCATCACAAACAATAATAAATTCCAAATGCATCAACAACTTCAATGTTAGACATCAAATGCTTGAAATTTTTAGAGGGAAGAGTATGAAGCACACTTCAAGATATAGACTCAAATTAGAGCAGCTCTCAGGCCTCATCAGGGATGCATCTTTGTGCACTGGACAGTTAGTTAACGTGTAAAGTCACAGCTTGTCAAAGCACGGAAAAAATTGTCAGAGTTCTCAACTGCAAATGGGATATCTATATCATACCCTTTCCCCACCAAGGATCAGGAAACATCATAGGAGAGGAGGGAGAAAATGGAAAATCTAGAGAATTAAGGATTGGGGAAAAATATTGTCTTCTGGATATGACAGGACTGCCACAATCCTATTCTCAGCAGCTCTGGCTGCCAGTATAAGACTTGCACAAGATCAAAGCAGTCAATATTCCAGCACAGAGAGGGAAAGTGATCATGACTCCTAAATCATTGTTGAGCATATATTACGGCTACTGAGTGGGTGTGGGTCAGTTTTCTTTAAGAGGATGGTCCCTGGGAGGTAAACCATGCTCAAATGAATGGCCCAATGCTTGAGCATATATTGCAAATACTAAGTGAACACAATCTGTTGTCATAAAATAACCAAAGGACATAAAGTGGTGGGGTGGTGAACGGACGATGGATCTGAGAAGAGTTCAGAAGAGAAGTGGGGTTGAATAAAATAAAAATGTATTGTATATGCGTATGAAATTATCAAAGAATAAAAGCATGACATTTAAAAAATATGTTCATTAATGTTCCTGCTCTTGTCTCCCTTAATGTAAAGTCCAGTTACACTAGATTTAGTGACTCAGAGTCACAAAATTGAGAGCTGGACTAAAAGCCATCTAATTCATTTGTTGGTCTTCTAAGGAGGGAAACAGGTTTAGAGAGCCTGTGGAGTAGCAGAAAGCTTAAAATGGACACAGATTAAAATGGTCGGATCTTGAAACCAAGCTTTGGCCCCAAATAGATACCAAACTCAAAGATATTTTAAATTTTCATGTCTTTTAAACCTTCTTTAAATGCTTCTTGTGAGACTATACAAAAACACCCGTAAGACCCTTACGATAAGGAGCTACAGAAATAGTCAATTGTTAAAGTGAGTCCCACACAAGCATGAACAACTGAATTTGGGTTCCAGGCATCTGCACGTGTGAGCTGCAATTTTAGTGCTGAGGGAACAGAGAAAAAGATGACCTCGTGGATTGCTGTTCAGAAAATCTATTCGAGTAGGTCAAGTAGCACAACTGATCATCTGCAGGTTAATGGAGAGATCCTGCTTCAAAAAGTAAAATGGGGGAGACTGAGGAAAGCACTAAATGATGAGCTATTGACTGCTGGCCTTCACATGTATGTACACACACATTGATAGGCACTCAATCATGCATGCACAGCATCAAAAAACACACACACACACACACACACACACTTCACGTGAAAAAATATCCAAATAATGTCACCATCGATGTCTGAAACACACAACATGTGAGAGGCATTTTTAAATGTCTTTTCACTCCCAGAGACTTTCAAATGCAAGCATGAAATATCAACTAGCAAAATACCTTGTACTTAATGCATCATGAATAAAATGCTGGATAAGGTCTCAATCATTAGTTGAATTAGGTACTGTTATTAGCTTTGTGTTTACAGATGAGAAAATGGATGGCAGGTGTGGCATTTTTTCTGAGGTTCTAACTTTACAGCTTCAAAAGCGGAATTCCAGAGCATCTTTGCTTAAATACTCAGTGTGCTACTCAGCCAACTGTGCCAAGTCCTCAGGACTCCTAATTATAAGGTAAGTGCTTTTTCTACGGGACCACATTTTGTCACCCAAAGTAAACAGCAAGCGGTAAAGAGCAAAGGTCCTATATTATGCTTATTGTTTTTGTTTGGATGTCGGGCTCCCAGTGTCAGCTTAATAAATATTGTTGATTGACTGATAAGAGAAAAGTAATGAATAGCAACCTGAAAATTTAATTTCCTTCCTTTGTCAGTTTGAATTAATCATATGATAGGTTGAAAATTATACCTTGTTCTCCATTCCAATGCAGGCCAACCAAATTGGGGTGAAAAAGCCTTGTCAGCCTCTATTATTTTGCAATCTTACAGAAGCAGGCAATATTTCTGAGTCAACAATGAAGAGCACCGATTGTGTTCTCATAGACCCAAGGCTAAGGTTAGTGGTTAAGTGGACTTTGCTCTCACAGGAAGGCTGTCTATGTTTCACTTGGATATTTACACCATAGGGTTCTTAATGTATCTTGTCATTCATGGCAGATCCCAAAAAGAGATCTCAAAAGATGCAAACATCGATCCCTCTTTGCATGCTTATAGCCTGGGTTGCATATTAGGAGGTGTTTGGGAAAAAGATGCAGATCTGTTGAATCCAGTCACAGCTAGTCACTCAAATCTCTGTTCTGAGATATCTGGAGAGTAATTAAACAGTGGGGGAAAAAAAAAGCATAATGGTTGCTTTGAGGTCACATAGTTATGTTTGGCAGGGTGATGTATCTAAAGACCTACATTCATTAACTCCCTCTCTTCCCTTCAAGAGGAAGGGAAGTTATTAGGATTTGTTTGCAATACAGAGACAAAAAAGAAGAGCAACAAAACCTATAGGGGATTCCCGGTCTGAAATGCCCTCTCTCAACTGAGCACACTTCAAAGGCCCAATAGCATCTTGGAAACAGAAGTAGGGCAGATGTTCAAAGCAAAACAAGATGAAGCTGGGGTTGCACTGGTGTTGAGGATTAGAGTGTTTCAAGAGGGTGTAAGATAAGAGCACTTACTAAATGGACTTCAACTGGTCTGGAGTATTTAGCACTTAAATAGCAGCCCTGCTGTCCTGGAGAGGCTCTATGTGTGCTCTAGAAGGCTGATAATAAAACAAATCACAACAAAGGTACGTCCCCAGCCATCTGATCTATCTCCAAGAAGTGTACATTACTTAATTGGGAGCTGACTGATGGGTAAATTGCTGCTCACTGACCACATCATTGTCCTCTCCCCAAAGTGAAGACCTAAAAGGAAATCCCTAGAAATCCTGAGGTCTGGAGAGGTATGCTGATAGTGCAGAAGTGCATGATGCATCTTGGGAAGACAGGCTGATTTACATGCTTGATAGGAAAAGAAACAAGGGGTTTTGTCATCTGCTTGGTTTTATACAAAAAGTATAAACTTCTGCAGGTCACGAACATTTCTGCAGTCAGTCTTCTGGGATGTTCAGGAACACAGCCACAGAACAGAGATAATACATGCTGTCCACAAGCCTGCCTGCAGGAATAGTGTTCTTTCTGTCATTAATCAGCAAAAATATTTATTTTTGGCTGACCCTGGCTCCTTCTTTGGTAGGGATATAATTAAGAGAAATGTAAGCTTAAGCTACATCCTAAGATATATCTTCTAGAATAATGTAGAACATAGACATATGTAGTAACAAAAATGATGATTATCACGTTTATAAAAATCTTTGCTTTGTGCCAAAACAGGGTCTAGTAATTTAAATGATATTCTGCGATTATTCTTCACAAAGCTGTGGGAAGCCATTACTATCACAATGGAGTGAAACATCTTTCTAACAAGAGAAAGCTTAGAATAGTAGAATCTAGGTAGCTCAATGGTGTTGCACAGAAGCTAATGTTGTCCCACATGTCTCCTTCCTTAGGAGACGGGTTTTAATTTTCAACTCTACCCTGAATAGAATTTTCCAGTCACAAGTGTGAAGTCTCCCCACAAACCATGTTAACATTCAGTAAACAGTCATCTAACCTTAAGGTAGCAATGGGGGAGACCCAGGCTAGACAGTCAAGAGGCTGGAAGAACATGAAACCATTGTTTCTTCATGCTTCTAGCTTCATTTATGTTGCTGTGACAAACACTTTAACCAAAACAAACAAACAAACAAACAAATAAAACCATAAGGGAGGAAAGGGAAAGGGTTTAGTTGGCTTACAATTCCAGGCTGCTGTGTATCATTTCAGAGAAATCAGGTGGGAACTTGATAGAGTGGCCAAATCATGTCCATATTCAACAACAAGGAAAAATGAAAGCAACCCATGCCTTGCTCACTGATTAGTACCAGCTATCTTCCTACTCTTTCGCGGTTCATGATCCAACCCATGACATGGTGCCAGCCATAATCAGGTGAAGCTTCCTACCTCAAATAACAATCAGAAAAGTTCCCCATAGACATGACCACAGGACAATCTGATCTAGGCAATCCTTTCATCAAGACTCCTTTCTCAGGTGATTCTAGATCATGTAAAGTTGACAGTTAAAATTTGGACATCAGAACATATCTGTATGTCCTTCCTTGTGGCTCCATTATTCTACAGAGATTGGTCTTACTGTGAAAAGAAAAAAAAGTGTGTCTGTAATAGAGTACCAAATTTAAATATCAACTGTTATTGTCTTTGAAGATTTTTTAAAAAGAAAACACACATTGTTAGAGCGTTCCTAAGCTCTGTATCTTAAATATAAGTACTGAGTTTTTTCCAGAAGCTGCTGTGCCTAAAACAAGGTAAGCAATTGCACCCAATGACTTTGGTCAGTTAATATGTGGCTAGTACACCACTTCCAACCTGGAAGTTCTTGCTTCCAGCTTCCGATTCAGTGAAACAGCTCACATGGGTAATCATTTCACCTCAATGCTACAGACTGGGAGCTGTACCTTTTACTCCCTGTTAATCAGACTTTGAAGTATGCTTGACACTCATCTCATCTAATTCTCGGGCTCAACTTACTTCTTGTGGAACCCTGAACACTCATCTGCCTTGCTGAATTCTATTTCCATTTCTTTACAAAAATTTATTGCTTGCTTAATACACACTATTTATTA
Organism: Cricetomys ansorgei; assembly: GCA_026225945.1. NCBI lineage: Eukaryota > Metazoa > Chordata > Mammalia > Rodentia > Nesomyidae > Cricetomys > Cricetomys ansorgei. The sequence continues at coordinate 2,886,708 of JAMJFZ010003624.1, forward strand.
GACATTTCTATACCTTGATTCCATCTTGTAAGTCATAAATCTTCCAATTCTGAGTTGAATAAAAGAAGTTATGGAGATCAAAAAGAAAGTATTGTCTACAGTGAAAGAATATCAATTTGTTTAAATTCACCTTTGTAAGACAAGATGATATTTTTTCAACCCAACACAAGTTGAGAAAAATCACATCATCATTAATACATATCAAGTGTACTGCCAACAAATCTAAGTATATTTCAGCTGTGTTGACCTTAAATGTTATGTCTTCAACTTCAAATCTTCATACAAATTGGTTCGGCTCTTCTTCCTGAAGAAAGTAGAGCTTCCCAACAGAAATCAGATATGCAATCTAGGTAGCAAAAGGCATATTTCATCAAATGGATAAAGCAATTTCTCCAATTTTTTTTCAAAGTCTCATCAGAGACATAAACTCCAGAATTATACAAGTATAACAGTTCCTACCTGATTCTCAATCCTTCAGGTTCTGTATCCAGCCACCAGTAGGATTTACTACCATAAATACTATACTATAGTTCGAGAAGTCCAGGGATGGCTTCAGTCAGTGAAGCCTTAGGGAAAACCTATGATGGTTTTCCCTATGATGGTTACACTACCAATGTGGAAGTGTAACATGCTAATACAGGTTTGGCCATGTTTGCTTTCCTTTCACCTACATATAGTGGGATCTATCCATGATGTCCACAGTTAAGATGGTAAGAGTAGGGGCCCCCTCAGCTCTAGATCTCCCAACGGGATCATAAAACAAAATGAGATCTACACTATTTTAAGCCACTGAAACTGAGAGGTGTCTGTTATTACAGTATTACTCAACCTGCTCTACTTCACCTATATGGAGCAATTGGCAATCATAGGATAGAGTTGGTATGACAAGAAGGGACCTCTAGGGGGTTTACTTTGCATTTAGATCCCAAATTCCACCAATCACTTGTTTTTGTTGCTCAGTTGGACACCTAATTCCCCTTGTGAAGATCTGTCTTTCTTACTCCAGCCTTCTACAATAGGAGGGATCTGGGCCCAAAATGATCTACAGCAAAACCTTTTATCAAGATGCTTCAGACAAACAGAATTTCCTGTTTCCCAAGACTCAATTATAGGAAGAATAAAAATGTTGGCCTTCTCTGCGTTCCCTTAGTCATTGTTTTTTAAGAAGCACAGGCCAATGCTTTTTATTTTTTCTAATGATGATTAATGTTTCTAAAAATTATTTACAGGCTTTTATATAACAGGCCTGTAGCCAATGACCAGGAAGCAGAGATACAATGGACAGATAAATTGTGAAACACAAACATCACTTCTTTTCTAACATTGCTTCAGGGGTTCTTCGTCACTACAGCCTCTCCAACCACCTTTATTAAGCCTGTGACTATGCCTCACTTTTCCTTTCCTGTAACAATTTTCACCCACTATAAAGTTACTTATATATTTAGTCTATTGTTTAATGTCTTCTAAAGTTGGAAGTATTAAGTATGAGGTATGAGTATTATTTAGATCTACCAGGACAATTAGAATCAAGCTTCCCAAGGCTCGAGAGTTCTGCTCTTCTTCAGCCATGTATAGTGATGTAACTCAAGTCCAAAACAATGCTACTTAGTGCAAAACAGTGGTGCATGGTAGATGCATGGCAGTGTTGGTTGACACTGGCAGTCAGGTATTTCTTGGGGAAACCACTCCTTTAACCTCCTCACTGACCTATTCCAAGGACTTAGTACAAGTTAATGACAGTATTTGTGAATAATATGCAAACACAATGTATAAAGATGCTATAGAAATATTGCATTGCACGTTATTGTCAAGTACATGGAGCTGCACATAGGGATTCATTTTTTCATAAGTCAACGTTTCTGCAAATATCTTAACATTAAAATGCAGAAATGGAAGTGAAAAATAAATTGATGATGAATTTTTCTTGTTTGTGGACAGAGTAAATCACAGCCTTTAACAAGATACACTGGCTGTTATATATATAGTTGGCCCTAAGTAGTAAAGAAATTATTTTAGACTTGGAGTGTCTAGCCCATAATTACACGGTGTATTATGTATCACCACTGTTCTCCATGCCCACCCCTAGTTTTGTATTTACTCATATAATTTCCAATGAGTATTTTGTCATAATAAAAAGGGTTTAGAAATGCATATTCTCCTCAGCAGTAATGACAAGGAACAGAATTGGAAGACAGTGACATGGCTGGGAAATAGTATTTCCCAGGAAAAGAACAGTGTTCAGTGTTCAGTGAGGGGCTGGTACTTTACCTTATCTGGCTGCTTTTGACAAATATGGGCTTGTTTCTGCTAAGGGAGCACTTTCAAAAGATCATTTTTAATTTATTTTTACTTTTAATGTATGTATGTGGGGCAGAAGGTACGTACATGTGAGTGCTGTACATACGGAGTCCTGAAGAGGATATTGGATTGCCTGAAGCTGGAGTTACAAGTGGTTGTAAGCTGCCCACATGATTGCTATAAAGCAAACCCACTTCCTATTCAAGAATAGTATGCGTTCTTAACTCTGATCCATCTCCCCGTCCCCAAAAGGTCTTTATGATTGCAAATAATGCATCTTGAAATGGAAGGATTAAAAAATAAGTATGGCGAACAGGAATAAAGGTGGGGATCGTGAGACCCCATTTCTCCCTGAGAAAGCTATAGGCAGTTACTAGTTACTGGGGGAGAGACATTCTACTCCTCAGCTGATGTAGTCACTGGTAACTTGCCTTTGTTCAAGGAAACAACCCTCCATGTAGGCACCCATAATTGAATGCAGCAGGTCACACACAGAAGACAAAAATGTTGAGGCCACCATGGTAGGTCCTCAACCAAATGGACTGAGATCCACATAAGAAAAAAATTTTACACAAAAGGAGGCTTGAGGATGTGCAGTCTAAGAGGAAAGACTATGTGAGGGCACAGGAGCAGGTTTATCTGCCATCCATGAGAGGCCATGGGAGAAACTAAACCTGCTTACACCTTTAGCATGGACTTCTAGTGTCTAGACAGATGAGGAAATGCATTTTTGTTGTTTAAGTCTCACCGTATATTTAAATAGAATCCCAGTGTATTCTAGCTAGTGAACACAGTAGCTTTAATGCAGGGTTATCTACACGGTAACAGGGAGATTTGGAACAAATTCCAAAGCAAAAACATGATGTTTAAATAAATAATTAGACTTGGTGTCTAATTTCATTTCAGTTGCTATGATAAAATGCACTGACAAAATGCAGCATAGAGGAGACAGAGCATATTTTACCAGTCACTTTGGGCAAGTCACATTAGCAGGAGCTTGAAGTAATTGGTCACTAATATCCACAGTCAAGAGCAGAGAGAATTGAATTCATCTCACTTCCTTGCTACTTGCTTTCAGCTAGTTTTTATTCACAACCCTAAGGAATGATGCTGCACAAAATGTACAGATCTTCTTACATCAATTGACAATCAAGAAAGTCCACCACGGACATGCTCACATACCAATCTTATCTAGATAATTATTTATTAAGACTCTCTCAAAAGACAACTGTGACCAATAAGCATACTTGGTAAATAAGATTGACTAAATACTAATTATGAATTTTTGAATTACCTTTCTGCAACTTGAAGATTAATGGTATTTAACAAGCTGAATATGGAGATATTTGAATGCTTATTTATACTTTGTACAGTAAAATAGCAAGATTGAATCAAAGTAATTACCTCAAACATTACTTTTATATTATTGGCCTCTTTTGGTTTAAAGCCAATTTTCAATAATAATCCAGCAAATGGAAGCCCCTGCCCCCATGTCCAGGCTCAGTGTAATCTGGAACATTCCAAAGTATTTCTCAGTGTTCATGTACATTAAGGGTATGGGTAAGAGGCAAGGAGGTCTCACCCCCAATGTGAAGAGAAATTTCCTATGATTTACATTTGTTCCTATAATCCCAGACACAGCATCCCATGGAATATATTCTAAAAAGTTTCTTCTTATGTCAGTGTTTTATGTATATGATTATCTGGGATCCTGGTGAAAATTTTATGAAAAACATAGATTGAAATGAGCAGTGGGGCCAAAGATTCTGGATTTATAATCAACTCCAAGGTAAAACTGATGCTGATGTCTAGGGGCCACAATCTGAGCCGCAAGCAAGGACTGGTGCTTTCTGTATTCTTGATCTTCATGATCCAGATAAAGCATGTTTCTCTTGTCCTTCTCCAACACACTCATCTACAAACACTGGCCCACCATCTCAAGCAGTAGCAAACACCCAAGAATCAGGGCCGTAGTGCACATGGTCTTCTCCCTCGGGGAAGGCTGATTTACTTGTTCTACAGCATGCGACTGTTCTTAACTGCTAAACAACATCTCATGTTCGTATTGTACTGTCATTAACAATTATTACTATTATTACTATTGTTCTGGAGGTCTCCAGGAAATGACACATGAAGAAAACTTCTGTTTCAGCGATTGGTAGGAGTTAGGGCTCACAGGAAAGCTCTTAACTGGAGACACATCTCTTTTCATAAATAAAATGGAAATTAAGGCTATGAAGAGAAGTTAAGCATAAGGCACACCAAAGAATTCCAAGTCAGAATTGAACTCTTAACTAATAAGCAATTATTGTCCATGATATTTGCCTGTCTTGGGACCTCATTTAATAACTACCCCTGAGCTTTGTGAAGGATGCTAATGAGATAGACCTTTGCCCTCATTTCTTCTTTATAGTTATACTTTCCAGAAATGTTGTTATTTACTCCCTTGTTTCCATATTCTTGCATTGGAGCCAGTTGCCCTCATTTAGAAAGAAACCGATAAGACAATGCTAATTATGGACAGTGTTCCTGGACATATTTTTAGAATGCCAGATCATTTATTTTAGTCTTTACTTCAGTGGCAGCATTAAAGATCACAAGAAGGTAATTTTGTGACAAGACATTATCACCAAATAACCATGGGCAATAGATAGGGATTTTGAATAACAGTAATTTTAGAGTAAGTCTAATTAAGAAACAAAACTTGGGCTGGCAACACGAGTCAGTGGGTAAAAGTACTTGCTGTCCAAGCTTGATAACCTGAGTTCGATCCTTAGAACTCACAGTTGAAAGAGAAAGCCAATTCCTGAAAGCTGTCCTCTGACCTACACACACACACACACACACACACACACACACACACACCGTAGAACACACATAACAATACATTTTAAAATGATAAGAAACAAGTTTGTTGCTTGCATTATTTAGTTATTTATTTGTGTTAAATAATGTGTGTTACAAATTAGGTAATATAGGTATGAAGCACTAAGTATCCATATCGTGAATATCATGATAAATATATTTATTTATTTTAAAGATTTTCAACAAGCGGTTCTTAAATGGAGAGGGTTGGCAATGCACTGATAATTTCTCTTCATCATAATTGTGGGAAAGAGTGCCATTGTTATCTATTGACTACAATCCAGCAATGTTACTAACCCCTGCATAGGACCATAGCCCAACCCCTCCAGAAAAAAAAAAAAAAATCAAGGTAGAATGTTAATAGGGAAGAAGCTGAAATTCCTGTTGTATTTTCCCCAGTAGATACTTTGATCTATGTAATCTCTACCCATGTAATATTCTCACTTACAGTAGAAGTGATGGTTGCCTTTGAAATTATGATTAGTCTCCTTGTTGTCCCAGTATGCAAAGTAATGACACGCACAACTGAAAGTATGCCGTGGGAGCTGCAGGCACAATAAATGTCTGAAAAAAATGTCAATTCCCTGATCAAAACAAAGTATTCAGTCTTTTGAGAGTTACTGGGGGAGAGACTGTTAACACCAATTACAAGAGGCTTTTTCTGGATGAATCCATGCTTCACTCCCTCACACCTTCTGGGGAAACTGATAATAGAATTGCCATTTCATGGGGACACTCTGCAACAAAGACCAAAAAACTATAAGCTTCCACTCTATATTGATTTGCACTAAGAATATTCTGTGTAGAAAGAGTACTCCCACCATGTCATTAATAATTTTGTCCTCTTCAGAAGTCTGATGCAGTCATGTATACTACCAGGGTGCTGGGACAGAAGTCCTCCCTCCAAACTCTCCTTAAGGAACTGGGACAAATAGTGAATTGCTTTAATTTTGATAAGGGTAATTGAAACCCTTAAAATTTGAGACAAGAAGAGAACAAAGGGCATGGGGGTCATGCCATCTTTAATCCCAGAGGGTCTCTGTTTGAGGCCAGCTTGGTCTACAAAGGAGTTCCAGGACAGCCAGGGATATGTAGAGAGATCATGTCTCAAAAAGAGAGAGAGAGAGAAGGAAGGAAGGAAGGAAGGAAGGAAGGAAGGAAGGAAGGAAGGAAGGAAGGAAGAAAGGAAGGAAGGAAAGAAGAGAAAAAAGAAGAAAAAAGAAAAGGTTGATTAATAATTCAATGTGTATGCATGTGTGCTTATGTGTGTGAAGGTGTGCTTTACTGACTGATCCATCTCCCCATCCCTGTAACTGTGAAAATCTCAGATGCTCAGTGGGGAAGCCTGTCACATGTGGACAGAAATGTACTTCAGGATGCTTTACAAGGAAAGGTATGCACATTTTCTATAGAATGACATTAACAGTTTCTACACAGAGACTGAAGGTGTAGAGGATGTTAATGACAGTGGAACTATAGAGTTGCCTGCAGATCACTGGTTTTATAAATTAAAAATAGGCCATGATTTGACCCATCACCAAACAACACTCAGATAAAGAGGCTGTTTTGATTGCCACAATCAAGTGTCTCAAAAGTCAAGTCCTTTCAAGTAGGTGCCTTCAATTATATGTTACATAGTACTTTAAAATAAAAAGAGAACAAATTTGCAATTTATATCCAAACTGGTGCAGCCCTCATCCTCCTATTCTATAACCAGGACACCTAGCAGATGTTTGTCACAACAGGAGGATATTGTTCACTCCACATCCATCTGAGAAAGAGACTCAAGTATCCTCCCACCACTCAGTGTCCACTGTGAACGGTGAAGCATCTCATGCCAGTTAAGTTCATAGTTGAGAGGAAAAATCAGGTGCTACAGTAGAGGGAAGGCGGACAAAGAATAAGTGCAATCCACATTCTTGAAGAAGATACTGCCAATACAATAAAAGCTGAGGCAGGGGATGAGATTCTTGCTGTCATGGCAAAGAGCAAAACTGAGGCAAGACGGATGAAATCATACTGGAGGAGCACGGGAAGAGGAGGGTCTGACTCAAGCTAAGAGGGCAGAGACTGTGATTGTCAAGAGCTATACTATGCAGTGCTCTGGCTCATCACTGAAACTCTTGACTGCCCTAGGGGCCATTTACCACTCTCATTGACTTCCCAGACTCTGTCTGACTTCTGCCATGTTTCACTATGTTCCTTCAACTACAAGCAACCCTTCAAGTAGACATTCAACATATTTAAAGGTTTACATGCCTTGTATTTCTACAGATACTATTATATCATTGTCATTTATATTATTCTGCTTGTGCTGAAGGGAGAAATATAATAGCCAATGAATTCTGTTTGTTCCTTTTTTGTCTTTTTTTAAAACTACAAAAAGCTATGTTGTGAGGGAAAGTAATGAATCTGTTGCAGATCCCCACCCACAACCCCCTCCCCACAAGTACATAAACTCTACAAGGAAATCATCAACAGAACAATCTACAGATTGGGAAAGACATTCATTTTTTTTCAATCCTGCAAGAAAAGAGTTGGAAGAGATTGAGTCATGAGACTACTATTGTTTTAGCATGAAAAAGAACAACTTGTCAGCCTATGTAAGTAACTATATTTTGATGCCAAATGACATTTTGTGAAATATTGATGAAAGTTCCAAACTCTGTGGATGTGTGGCATTCACACCCTACAGCAGCTTCAGAATGTCTGAGCAAGAGTAGGCAAGGACAGCAGTATAATTGGAAGAGGGACCTGGGAAACCAAGGAAACTTCTAGAAAGAACAACTGCATTACAGTTTTACTTCTACTTCATAATACATGTCAATTAAGCATAATTTTTCCCTAAAGACATGCATGTTGTATGTTACATATGTTGAGAGGGAGCTGTTCTTTAGATCAAAGAATGTGGTTATGTATCTAAATCTCTCCACCTATTCTCATTAAATTAAAGTGGCTTTGAGGAACAAAGAATCTTGTTAGAAACCAGAAGAGAATGTGGTAAAGCATGCCATGACGCCTGCCATTCACTGGCACTGTATCCCTTCACAAATAGATCCTAATGCACCTGCAGAAGAAGACAGCACAGGGCTAGTAAGATGACTCAGCCTATGTAAAGCCCTTGATGTGAGGCCTGATGACTGGGGTTTGATCCTCAGGAAACTTATTGTGGGAGTTTGTCCTCTAACTTCCACAGGCATGCTATAGCATGCAAGAACATGCAAACACACAGAGAGAAAGATGCATACACATACACACAACCACACAAGGAGCTAGCAGTTCATATAAACACATTAGCTCAGACAGTTGAACGTGACTGAATGTGTGGATTGCTCTTTGTGCCTGGCATTGACTTCAGTTTTTTCATTGGCCAGAGGGTTTTCAAAGTACTCGCACCTGTCAGTCACAACAAAGTCATGGATTATAATGAAGGGTGGTATATTTCGTATTGTTAGTCCCTTCACGGTCATGGGGAGCATGGGTTTCCCCCAAATCTCAAGCTTCACTTTCACTTAAGGCTTCAAACCAGTGAACTATTACTGTAGTTAAACATTCTCCTTACCACCGACCAAGGTAATTATTTGTTTCTTCCTTTGTTCTAGAATCTGAAAGCTTGAATTACATAGTGATGGAGTGAATCAAAACTGTTTGTCTTATGCAAAATATGAGGGCTAAAGTCTAAAGTGATGGCTTCACCCACACAGTTCGTTACGTGGTTGAAGAAAGCCAAGTCACTAGGTCCGAAGAATCCAGTGGTGTGTTTTAACTTAAGGGTTGAAAGTGCTTATCCACCAAGCCTCAAGCTGGCCATGGGGGCTCTATGAAGTAAGTTTCTACTTTTTTTCTAAATTTAATGGAGTCTGGATAATCTGAAAAGTTGTTTTTAGTTCAAAACAGTGTCCCAAAGCACCAGCCTTTTCAAACTATGGCTGCAGGCTGGCTACAGGGCTTTCCAATATAAAAGCTCTTGTAGGTAGCAAAAATTGAGTAAATGAACTTTCAAAAGTGTTTATGCCTAGGCAATTAAAATTTTCCTGCACTTAAACAAACCACATCAGTTTTAATTGGATACAACTTTTTTAGTTTTGCTTTGAAGGAGTATGACCTTAATCTGATAAGCTTATGCTACAAGGTAGATTTCAAAGTTAGCAAAATAATGTCTGGGTACATGTTAACAGATGCAGAAAACAGAAAAATACAAAGTTATATACATATACACACTTCTAGTTTCTAGATAATGAAATGGTAAGATTATTTATTAGTATAAGAAAAAGTAAAAAAGTAACCTTTTTCCCACTTATCTGTAGCAAAAGCACTGAATATATCCTTCTCATGTCTGCACTGGCCACTTCACTATGAAAGCTCTTTGTTTTGTTTTGTTTTGTTTTGGATCGGTTTGATTTGGTTCGGGTTAGTTTGGTTTGGTTTGGGTTTTGTTTGTTTGTTTGTTTTAATCTTTCTAATACATCTCACTACTTTTTTTTCATTTCGGTGAAAATAGACTACAATCATATAGCCATTGTACTGGCTTCTGGTTCTATTTTGGAGAAGGTAAGTTGTTCAGGAGAATATACAGGTGTAGCATACAGAGACAGCAAGAGCGCATGTGGAAAAGCAGAAGGCGGTGTTTCTTGTCAAAAGTTTCAGTCATCCAAACTCTTCCTGACTCACATCCCTCGTATCTAACATATAGGCTCAACACCAGAAACCCAGCCCAAATCCAACTATTCCCCATGCTTCCTCCACTGCTGTTCCAGCCACAGTGCTGATCCCTGTGACCACTGAGATATCATCTTGTATGACCTTTCCACATCTGCTTTCCCTACTCTAGAGTATCCCTGAGGTAAGAGCGATTTTTTTTTTTTTATGTCAATCAGATGGTGTTATCTTTCTTCAAACTCCTCTGATGGGTCTAGATACCTAAGGAAAATTCAAATCCGTATCTCTAACGCTACACTTCATTTCTGCAGCTTTCTTCTTACTCTTGACTCCGGCTATATTTGTTTCTTCGTCCTCTATCGAGCTTTATAAACACACTGCTCCTGCCTTCATTATTCCCATGGTATAGACTTGTCTTAGTTAGGGTTTTATTGCCATGTGAAAACACCATGACCAAAAGCAACTTAGGGAGAAATGGGCTTATTTCAGATTTCAAGTCTCAGGTCAACATTCATCACCAAAGGAATTCAAGGCAGGAACTCAAGGAAAGGACCTGGAGACTGGAGCTGAAACAGAATCCATGGAAGAATGCTGCTTGCTTCCCATGGCTTACTCAGTCTGATTTCTTTCAGACCTCGAGACCACATGCCCAGGGGTGGAACCACCCACAAAAAGCTGGGCACTATCATATCAGTCACCAACTGAGAAAATGCCACAGAGGTTTATGTACAGGCCAATCTGATGGGAGCACCTTCCCAGTTGAGATTCCCTCTTCCCAAACGACCATGGTTTGTATCAAGATGAAATAAACTCAGCTGAACAGTTATGTTTTATTTCCCTCCAATGTCTGCTTAATAAGTATCTAATGAGAGAATCACACAAACTTGGTAACTGCTCATTTATCATTCTTGGTCCCTTGGTGCATCTTGCTTTGCACTATAGCACACTATACGGTTGAGAAGGCCTTAAGGGCCAGTTAACACTTAGCCAACATAGTTCTCATATGAATTCTGGTCAGTTAAAACATAGCTGACACCAGATTGGGGGGGGGCAGTGGCATGATTCAGCTGATGATGGCTGACATAGGATATATGGGCAACCAAAAAGTATAAACAGTGATATCTGTTCTATCACTTTCGCAAAGATGTGCAAAGTCACATTTGCGTCACTTTTTATGGCCTTGAGATCAGAGGTAAGTGATTTCTCCTTCTGCCACTGTCAGCTAGCCTGTGTAGGCCAGTATGCACTCCCCAGAGTCCTGTGTGCAAGTCTGAGTGTGTGTCTATTATGGACAGGTATGTGCCTGGGAGCCTACTGTCATAGGCCTGCCTGTGGTTCTCATCTGCCTGTGAATTCTCAAACATTCTCCAACCTCCAGGCCTTCTGTGACCATTAACTGCTCATAGCATCAGATACTGGATCACAACAAACTTCAGCATTACATATTATACACTTACACTCTGCCTCATCAGAGGATGCTTGTCTCCTTTTTTCTCCCCAGTTTTCTTTTACTCCCAAGCCCTCACCTATAACTATTCCATTTATAAACCCTGTCTTCCCTTTAGCCACAACTGACAACCTACTCCCAGTGACCCCAATTCTGTAGTCTTGGAAAATATCAAGTCAACGTTGAGGAATTATTTTTGAGAGTGGTCTCATGTTGTCCATAGATCACACTGTCCTCAGTCTCACAATGTAGCTGAAGTTGGTCTTAAACACCTGAGCTTCCTGCCTCTGTATCCTAAGTGTTGGGATTACAGGTGTGTGCCAAAGCTTAGCTTTGTCCATAGTTACTCTACCAGCTAATGGACTCATCTCAGCTTATGGGAAATTTCTCATGCCTTGTCACTGAATGCAGCACTGTGAAAACAGAGGGATTATTGAGAAAAGCAACCACTCAGGACTTTTACACAAGCACCCTGGTGCTTAACTGATGGTCACATGTGCATTTCTACATGCCAGGATGTATCTCTTGCTTTCAAACCTTGAATCCCTGACAAGAAAAGCATGCCATCATTTTAGGGCATGTCCACAAGGTATGTGAAATCAAAACCATGGAATGGAGAACTGAGATGCCCTTGTTGAACACATCATCCCCAAGGCCTCGATGTTGCCCTTGTCAGACAGAGCCAGCATCCTCTCTCACGCATGGCTACAGTAACTGAAGCTAAGAATATGAGCATGTTTGTAAGGCAGAGAACCAGGAAAGAAGGACACTGGGGTTCAGATACCACTTTTGCAGCTGCTTGAGAATAACTTAAATTTCAAACATCAGAGAGGCAGTACAGGCAGCCCTTTCTACTCAGAGAAGATAGGTTCCTCCGAGACTTGAAATTCTCTTTGGTAGTAAATCAGAGAATTAAATAGGCACAATGCCTCTTTACTGTTGATCCCTAAGGTGACCCTTAGCATCCTGCAGCCATACTATTAAGATACATTACCTCAGGGGCCAGCAAGCTAGCAACATTGTTGGCTGCACTTATTATTTTATTCCTTCTTTGGGCATCATCTATTTATTGAATTCTTGCTACAGGCAGGCAGTCAGCTAGGTACTGGGGTATTGTTAGAAATCAATTAGGCATGGTTCTTTCCCTAAGGGGATTGGTAAACTAGCAGGAGCCATATCATATGCCTGTCGAGCTATACATGTGCGATTCCAAAGTAAATGGGATACCAAGAGAGTGAGAGATGCAAGGAGCTGACCCCACCCTGGAACACAGAGAGCAGAACAATAACTAGAAGTGAGAAGGGGGGGTCAGAGAGTCGGAACAAGGTGGGTAGAAGAACAGGGCATTCGACAAAGCAAAGGTGTCACGTGGCTGATGCCTTGAAATAAAAGGAGTACCAACCAAGAGAGCCTACAGTCTGAGGAGAGAGTGCATCAGGTCAGCCACATAAGTTTTGATGAAATGCTGGCCTTTGGGGGCTGGAGAGATGGTTCAGTGACTTAAAAGCCCTTGTTGCTCTTGCAGGTTTACGATGCATATAAATTCACCCAGGCTCTCACATGTAAACATGAATAAAAACAAATTTTTAGAATGTCAATCCTTTGTGTTCATGTGCATCCACATGCATGTGTGTGTGTGTGTGTGTGTGTGTGTGTGTATTTCACGCATGTGTGTGTGCAGGTGTACTCGTCAGGGCATGCATGTGTATGAGCCCGAGGTCAGTACCAGACATCATCCTTTGTCATGCTCTACTTTGTTATTTCAAGGAAGGGTCTATCACAGAACCTGAAGTTTGTTGTTATCAGCTGGACTGACTGGCCAGCCAGCCCCTGGGATCAGTCTCTTTATCCCTTTATCAGCTCCAGAGTGACAGACACAACACAGTGCCACACACAGCATTTGTAAGGGTGCTGAGGATTTGCACTCTGGTCCCGATGTTTGTGTGGCAAGTACTTTATTCACTGAGCCATCTTCCCTTCCCAAAATGTGAGTCTTTACCTAAGGTGGGGGAAAGGCAACTTCTGCATGATCTCAGGCAGGGAAAGCATTTGGTCTGGCAGAGGTTGGTCAGAAACCAGCTCACTCTATTGGCTGCATGCAAAAAGTACTGGAGAGTCCAGGAAAAAGGAGAAAGGCCCAACCAGAGCCTCTACAGCTCCCCACAGCATAGAGCAATTATCTTTCATTACTGGTAGAGCTGGGGAGAAGGAATGGTAGGCAAGTTGACTGAGCAGCCAAGAAATGAGAGGAGTGTGGAGGCTCAAGGCAGCTGGACTGGTTTTTGCATCTCATTTTCAAAATTAGTTTGTATTTTCATTGCTGCAGTGTAGATTTTGCCCCCCATTTACATCCACCCCCACCCTCAAGCACATTACTTTAGTAGAGAGTTGCTGTAATTTGCATTCCATTTCTGCAAAACTCCATTCAATTTGCTTGGAAATGAGGTCCAACAGGTGTCCCCTGATCAGCTTTGCACATCCTGAGTTGGCCTACCCTGGAGTCCTCAGTTAACCCACAGAGGGACTGGATACTAGCTACTAGGGGAAACATCAATATTCATTGTGTTCGTTACAGTGAGATATCCTGCAGCAGCTGAACTAACAAACAGGAAGCAGCAGATCTGACCTGTTGAATTCCTCCAATTGTAAGATCCTGGTGGATGTTCACCTATTTTTTTTTTTTTAATATTACAAATACTATGAAAGGAAATAAAAGTTTCCCGAATGACCTTTCTTAAGACAACTATAGAAAGCTAAACAATTTCTTGCTATTTATATTTTATTGATATTTTGCTTGTAGTAAATTATTGTTAAGAAGTTTCTAATTGTGTGATAGGTTGGAACAAACCTGTAACAAACCTAATAGCATCAGTTTCTGTGCTAGCAAATGACCTATTGGGTAAAGGTGCTTGATGCCAAGCCTAAGGAACTGAGTTCAATCCCCAGAACCTACATGGTAGAAGTAGACAAAAAACTCTATTTCTCACCAACCTCTATATGCATACCTTGCCATGTACACACAGACATAGACACACACACACACAAAGAGATTTACACATGGGGAGACAATGATACACACATAGAGAGAAACACACAGAGACAAGATACAGACAGACACATATGCAGACAAAAATACACACACACACACACACACACACACACACACACACACACACACAGAGGAATGAAATGAAAATAGAAAAAAAATCTCCTTTAAAAGTATTTAAAAATGGCACTCATTTCTGCACATTATATATATATATATATATATATATATATATATATATATATATATATATTAGAAACAGGTGGAAAATTGAATATAACTAAAATCCAAAGTGATGAAATACCAAAGGACTAAAGTTGGAACTAAGCACTAAGCTATAGAAAGGGTTCTTGTCTTTTCTGGTCAACTGAGTTTGTTCACATTTTAAAAACTTGATGTCCTGCTCTGGTTGCTACTCTGCTGTAATAGAGTACCATGTATCCTGGACCTTGTGCATGCATGGTGAGGAGGCTCCAGATGCAAGAACTACAGTAGCACTTGGAGCTCTCAGCTGCTTACCTCTGTTCAGGAAGAGTTGGCCCTGCAGATCTTGCCCACTGAATATGCCTAAGTCTAAGATCCTTGCATAAGTTCACCTTACATATACATTCACTTGAAAAGTGGGTTGACAGTGCTGTCGGTGGATAATCAGATCTCTGGTTTAAAATGTTAACAACAGCAACAACAACACAAATTAATCCACAATCTTATTTAAATCATTTCATTCCTGGATTTCCACTTATAGACATAATGGAGTGGCCCATGGAGTGGCTCCTAAGAGATCCACTTCCCAACTGGGAATATAAGGGAATACAAGAGAAAATGGAAAATAAAATGGTTTGTCTAGCATAGAGGTGCACACCTGCAACCTCAGCATTCCAGATACAGGTGCTACTGTGTCCAGAGTTTGAAGCCAGACTGGCCTACATAATGACCGCTTTGTCTTGATGACAAAAAATTAAGAAAGTTTTCTAGAAAGTATGAGAGAAACAGCTCAGAATTTAAAAGAGATTCTCACTGAGAAGTGTCTGGCTTTCCTCCTGTCACCTAGCTCAGACCCCTGATATTTGTTCATTCTTAGAAGAGTCATGAAGTTGGGAGGTGGATATGCCTGGGGAGCAGGATCTGGGGAAGGAGATGGCAGATACACTTCATTAGTAATATGAGGACTAAATAAATAAATGCCCCACATGTTTAATAAAGATAATAAGCGTATTTTCACTTAACTTGCTGACATAAAATAAAAAGTCCCTAAAGGCAGCATAACAGAACTGACCCAAAAAGAAATAGAAAACACAATTTTTAAAAAAAAATTTTTTCCCTCAAATGAAACCCCAAGTTCACATTGATTTACCAGTGAATTCCCAAAAATGCCTTTTAAAAGAAATGTTAGTCATGTATGTAGGTGTTTGGAAAACACACACACACACACACACACACAGAAAAAGATACAAGTACCTCTAAAGAAGAGGAAAGGAGAAAAATGTGATCATTTTCAAAAGTGTGGCAAATGTTTAACATAACTCATTATGTATGCACAACTTTAAATTTATTTGCTTGAATATTTACATGTGTCCGTGTGCATGGACCTGTGTGTACAGATAAACATACATATGTATCTACATGTATAAACAAGCCAAGGGAAACTTTTAGTATTGTAGTTTTTCCAAGCACTCCCTACTGTATTTTTTGAGATAGACAGACTTGATATGATGAGAGTGACTGCCAGCTAGCTCCAAGGATTCTCCAACATTGGGATATCAGGCACATGCTACTGCACCTGGCTTCTCTGAGTATGTATCGGGGATCAAACTCAGGTTCTTAAGCTTACCTGCTCAGCCCCTTATCACCTGAAACATCCATCAGACTGCATTTATAACACTAAAAATACTTCTATTTTGGCAAATGAGTAATGGGACTAACTAGCTGCAAATAACAGCACAGTAAATAGAGAATTTTCTTTACTAAGATCCAGAAATACCAAATATTTATATTAGCACCTCATTGTACTAGAGCCTGACACAGCACAATTCAAGGGAGAAAAACAAACAAACAAAGATTAACAAAGATGAAACCTCACTGTCATAATTTATAGTTACATGATTTTATACACTGGGTTCTGAAAGAAGAGAAACATATAGAAGTAGCAAATGAACTTACAAAGGTCAATGAACATAAAATCAATGTGTCGTGCAAAACTATCATAATATAAATGTGGAAATTATGAAATTTGAAGAAAGTTAGTTCACAAAGTTTACTTTTCAAAGTAGAAACAAAGACTTTACTTAAAATCCACAAACTACACTGTTTTATTCCAATCCACATACTAGTTCTTGTTCCTACTTGAACAGTAAGGCACTCCAAGATGTTGCTAGCTCCACAGCCCACCTATAATCAGTAAAGGCATCAATTCTCTTACATGGGCAGCTGGGTGACCTAATGTTTAAACACCTACCACAAGTATGGAATCAAAGAGAGAAGATAGATTCAGCAACAGTAAACCCAAAACCAAGAAGGGAAAACAGTGAATGTGGTCTGTCACAAGAGAAGGAAGAATAGTTAGAAAAGACAACTCAAGCATCCTGGCCTGCTGTTTACTGAATATCATAGCTGAATTTCAAAAGTGTGTTACAAATGAGGCCTTACACAGACCTTTTTTTTTTTTTTTCATTTCTGCCTGAATCTGTCTATCCATTGAATGATATTATTCCTATTATGAATCAGAGGGAGAATGCACTACAGTGTTGGTGGTGATGATGCTAAATGCTCATTATCTGTAAGTTTTGCTCTGGTGCTTGTAACCATTCCAGACTTCCTGGGATCATCACCCTTCCAAGACTCTTTCACACATCCCTGTTTTTTTTTCTTTAGTCCATATCACTAATGTTGTTTTTGCCAAACTATGGGAATCCACTTCCTAAATCTAGGCAACCTAGAAACCATTTCCCCTCTGCATATTGTTCCAGTATCACTGGGTATCATTTTGGACTTACAATGAAACGCCTATTGATTTCTCTACTTAATAATATATTTATGATCCTGAACTTATGTTAGATTAGTACTGTCCCCAAGATCTAAACAGCTATTTAGGAAAATAATGGAATATTTTTCCTCCACAAATTCACTATGTGGCCAGCGTTGAGGAATTCTCACCCTTGGCATGATATATTCCTTTGTATTATGAAATCAGGACAGCCATTATTACCCTCACAAAATCCATACAGGACTGGACCTTTGGACATTCCCTCATAGAAGGTTAAGTTGGAGGATCTTTAGACCTTCACTTGAATGACCAGAAACTCCCTGTCTCCTGCTTCACTAAGCTTTGTATAATCCTGCCTCAGTTGCTGTGCTCTCTGGAAGTGCTGGAGAATATAAAAGGTCAAAGCTTAACTGAGGGAGGCACTCCATGTCTGCAACTTTATGAGTTCAGCACCGTTGCTAAGGTGAGTTTTTCAGTGATTCAGCTACTAGGAGTTTAATCTAAACTCCTGTACCCATGTTCTTGTGAGTAATCCATAGAGTTTCCTGGTTCTCCAAGTCAAGCATAGATTAAATAATTTCCTTGGTCTGCCCTCAGGGCTCTATCTGGAGTCAACAGACATTTGTTCATGTCTCTCCAGTAAAACTCACACAATAGCCAGGCAATCTAGGCTTCAGCGCATACATTGGAATGGAGAGTGAGAAGGATGGGAAGAAACATATTCTAAATTATTCGTCTGGAAATCTTAATTCCACTCCTTCTAGTCAAGCCTGCCCTTCAGTACTAGAGAGTCCTCACTACTACAGTTCCAACCTCTGCCTATTGCTCAGGAAAATTAGCAGGCACTTTTCAGAGTATGAAGAGTAATGACACACAGCAAGGAAAGGTGGCTAATAACATGTTTCCTGTGGGAGGGACAGAATAGTCAGAAAGTCCAAGCAAAAAGCTTCTAGTACGTGACTTTTCCAAGAAAACCACAAAACAACAGTCTATTAACACTTCAAGAGCTATGTATAGAGACACATTTTGTGGGGCTAGCCTAGAGCTAAGAGGTGGTTGAAGCATGCTTTGAACTAGGATTTCCTCACCCTGAGAGCAGAAGACGTTCAGCTGCTCCACTTTTTTTCTTACTCTAACAGCCAGCAAAGCTCCCTCAGGTGCTGACATGTCTTGGGTCACTAGTCACTGATAAGAACCTGCCTCTCCAAGGTATGGTTAATGTTTATCTGACCACTGCAGCTGGAGGACCTCGGGCTGGACTTCTCTCCCTATATGGCCATATAAGGTCTCTTCCTCTGACCCCTGTGAGACCTCTGCTTATGCAAAGGAGGCTTCCTCAAGACTTTGGACCTGACCAGTAACACTGGACCACCCATAGCTGGAAGTGAGCCCTCCACATGCAAATAGAGCTCTCCTGGTGCCACTGCCTTAGCCAATGACTTATCACCACATAAGGAATGCCCTCTTACTCTCTATGCTAGATGTGTCACTTCCTTTGCATCAATAAACTGAGCTGTATACACTGACACTGTCTCCAAAGAAGTCTGCTTTCCTTGGGCTTTCAGCCTCTTCTCAAGACCTTCAAAACCAGGATGGGTCACTGCCCGTGCTTTCTTCCTCGAGGCTGAGCATGTGCTTGACTATGGCTTGGGTAACCCCTGGGGAGAGGGGCTGGCCAGCAAAGACCTAGACTGTATGTATACATCTTGTTTTGTAAGACCTGAGTCTCTAGGTCTATAACTTACCTCCACTAGCTTGTTGGCATGTTCACGGAAAACTTGGGCATATTCCTTCACTTCTTTTTCATTCCCACTCTTCGCAGCCTCAATGAGAACCAGCAAAGGGACATTGGTTTCCAAGAAAGAATCTGATATGTGATCCATCACGGCTTTCCGAAGCTACAGTTAAAAACAAAAGCAGAGAGATAGTAAGGAATAGAATTATCAATCTTTTCTAAACCACTGCCAAGTTTTCATTACAATGTAAAAGATTATGATGGTTAGTTTTAACTGACAAATTGACACAACCTAGAATCTACTGAAGAAACTTTTCTCAATGAAAGATTGCCTAGACAGGTTGTCTTGTGGGAATATTTATGGGGAATTATCTTGATTGTGTTCATTGATGTGGGAAGCCCCAGGCTACAATGGGCAGCACTATTCCCTGGGCAGGGAATTCTGGACTATATAGATGTGAAGGAGGAATGCTGAGCATGAAGAAACATGCATGCATTCATTCTCTCCCTGCTATTGACTGTGGTAGGGACAAGCTGCTTGAAGATCCTCTTGCCTTGATATCCTGACAATACCTGACTAGCATCTAGAATTATAAACCAAATTAACCCTTTTTTTCCCTCAGTTGCTTTTTGTCTGGATAAAGATCGTAGCAACAGAATTAAAGCTAGGGCAATAATAATCCAACTCTCTTTTGAATTTTTCTCATCACATCAAAGAAAAAGAGATAGATCAGGCTAGGGACTATATGTATTATACCTCATGAAAATTACATACACAGATATAACACAAAACACTGACAAATGATCAGTTCTCATCCTTTACTGAACTGTGTGTTTGGCTCTAAGAACTCTGAATTCTGGTGGAGTTCAAGAGCTCAGACTCTTCAGCAGTAGAGACTTCTAGGTACGTACCAACCATTGGGGAGAACTTTGGATGGAATGCTCAGCCTTGATGCTACCCTGAAATTTTATCACTGTGTAGCCTCCTGCCCTTTTCACATCCACTGTTTGTGCTTTTTAGAGGGAAAACAGGAAACATCTGACAATCACAAAAATATTCCAGCCCAGGTGCTATGGTGATGCAGTTGCTATGTTCCAGGAAAAAAAATACTGAGAATTATGTTTCATGGTAAGAATAAACAAACCTGAATCTTCTAACAATGCATAATTATGTGCCATTCCCACACTATTAAAATAAGTGGGGCAGCTGCATGAAAACAAAATAAAACTATCCCTGAACAATCACCTTCCTTCTACTTTGTTCATGATCATCTGAATGTATGTAAGATATAAATAAAAATACACACAAGAGAAGCTGATAAACAATCTGTACATTTCACAAATCAGTTTATTAACACTCATCCAGGACGATGTGGGAGAGTCTTTGACAATATGACACACTCACTTGTGACTGGTAAGAAGAAGTGGTATGAATACAGTCCTGTTCTTTTGGGCACTAATTACCATAAAAGATGCATTTGCATATGTGTAAGTTGGCTTGGCTTTCCTCTGAATTGGTTTGACATTTCTCCTTGTAAGATAAAAGAAAGACTACATGCAGTTAAATACTCATTTAAATGCCATACTCATTTACCAAAAATGTATTAAATTACTTCCTGTAAATAATTTTGGTTATTTGTGATGTCATCTTTTAGGAGTATATATCGTATGCCAATACTCAAGTAATTCCTTTGTATATTCCGTTGTTAAAATCATTCAACAATATTATCAAATGTGGGGCAGCGTTAAGGAAGTTCTCCAAGTGATAGAGCTGGGACTCAGACAAGTGAAATAACTTGCCTTCAGGACCGACTGAGCAAGGAACACAAGATAAGACCTGAAGGGACCTTGATGGGGTAACATTTCAAACTAACCTGCCGTAACTTCTGGCAGAGCATGGCTTCACATAGAAAAGGGGAAAGTGGGGATATAGTTTAAAAAAACAAAAGAAGAACTTGACAAGGACAAGAAAGACATCAGAAAAAGAAAGCTCACATAAAGGATTGGCCATCATGGGCACCCACACACACAGGTACAAATGAAAGCACATGCGTCTGCACACACACACACACATACACACACACACACACAGACACTATTGCTAATAGTCAATTCAAAAACGACTGAAAATTAATAAATACCATATCAAATACCTTAAAAGGATAGGAGAAGGAAAAATATTAAATAAAATATTAGCAAGAGTTTACGAGGAATATGACGAAAGAAGACAATTCAAAGCAGGAATAGAAATTCATGGCTTCCAGGTGTCTCTGAATAAAGAAACTCAAAGCCACTGTAGCTACTTATCCCAAGACTCAAAAGTAGGTAAGTCAAGCAGACGCAGACGCAGAAAATGTGTTCATGTACTGACCTCCACCATCACCACGTCCAAAACAAGGTCAACAAACACAAAATATAGCCTGGTCTGGAAGTGTGTACCTATAATCTCAGCCACTGGGGAAACTGAGGCATGAGTTTAAGGCCCCACCAATAAAGTAAAATGGGAAAGAGGAAAAGAAAGAGAGAGTAAGGTAGGAAGGAAAATGAAAAATCTACTCAAGCGTGAGTAGAAAATGAAAAAAAAGTGGAAAAATATATAAATTCATAAGAAATACCTCTAGGGAGAGGGCTTTATATAAGGGACAATTCTAAAATCTATGAGCAGTGCAGGAATGGTAAGAAAGTATTGTTTCTTTCCTGGGCCATATCATATCTGATTAGTCAATTCCAGTACTTTCTATGCTGAGCTCAGTTCTACTTCCTAATCTTTCTTAGCAGAGTGCTATAGGAAGCTCGTCCTCATCAACCTTATTTTTTCCTTACAGGATAAAAGTTTTCTCTCCTTGGTAGACACCCTTTGAATGGAAGCTTTCTTTAGATATAGTTAGCTATGTGTCTAAGAAATCCATCACTACCTTGAATTTCAGAAAAAAAAGTGAACACTGATTTTTGACTGGGCTGATGATCCTTAATATAAACATCTTGAAATTTAACATTTGTCCCATCGCTTACATGTTTAAAACAATACTATTAAGAATGGAAGTATTTTTTTTTAATATTACAATGTAAGGCATAGCCAACAAGGTCAATGTTGGGTATAGAATATGATTCAAAAAAGCTCAAAAATCTGAAGGCTTAATATTTTCTCTTGAATGTAGCTGCCAGAGGCTTTTCATGATTACTGACATATTTTACCATAGTTCCTTAAGCTTCGTGCTATAATTATTATTAAAAATGAAAGATCAAAGCAACCAAGTGACTGGGCCAGCAGCCATCCAGCCTAGAGGGCTTGACAAAAATTGAGCCTCATTAAGTCAAGCAAATTTTAGCCAGTGTGAAGGTCAATTCTGGTAATTAGTCAATGCAATAATCCATCCAAAGCTACTTGAATAAGTCAAGGTGTCTCAAGTGCACAGGATCCCATGATAATAAAGGCACTTGCCATTGGCCAGCCTGTTGTGGCTCAGGTGAACAGGGCATATCCATAAACCCAATGGAAAAGCATTAAGAAAATAATCACTATGTTTGGTTTATTTGTATTCTTTTAAGAGAAACACAAAATTCTTTGGTCATTATCTTGATGATATCACAAAGCAAAATCATTTTAATGGGGACACATGCGCATCTTAAGGCGACCAAGTACCTTTTTTAAAAAACAGAATAGTTCATCAGACCTTATATTGCTCCTCCAACTGTACCCAGCCCCTGTGAAATTCAGGCTCTCACGGCTCAGTTAAAGTACAGCCATAATTATGTATAGTAAGTATGTGCAAAGACCTTGATTGCATTTCACCAGGTCCACGGCTTTTGCCCTCTGAGATTGCTGAAACAGAATGAAAGTCAGGAAGCCTATCTCTCTTGGAATAAGAAGCACTGAAAGAAACTCTGGTAAACACAGCATGTCTATTAAATTATCATGACGCAATTGTGACTTTTCTATGTAACTCTACAGTATAGTTCCTGGCCTCCAAGACACTTATTTAGTCATGCAGCCTAGATCCAGTGAGAATCCACATGATGTTGACATGTTGAGACTTTAGAGACACTCTCTCCATCAGGCTTTCAGATCTTTCTCTCTGCCCTTCCCTTGAGAAGGAAACTCAGGCTATCCTCTGATGGTTTGTCAAATTGACTGCATAAGGAATCAACTACGGTATAAGCCACTGTGCACCTTTAAGCAATTATCCTGATGACATTAATTGATGTGGGAAGAACCATCTTAATTATCACAGGGTCCATTGCCTGGGTAGGGGTTAGTGGATTGTATAAAACGGAGAAAGCAAGCTAAGCAGCAGCAGTGTGTATTACCCATTCGCTGTTCTCTAATTGTGGTTGTGCTGTGATGTACTGCTTTAAGCTCTGGCTGCCCTGACTATCCTGCATGGTAGACTGTACACTTGAATTGTGGGCTGAAATAAACCCTTTCTCCTTTAAGTTGCTTTGTCAGAGTATTTTATCGCAGCAACAGGAAAGAAAACTTAGGCACTTGATTATCATCTGAAGGAGAGTCATGGCAAACTCATTGAACAGAACTGATTCGGGCATCTTAGATCAAATCAGAGCCGCCAAGGACCAAAGTCAGTCACAGGAGAAGGCAAACTTTTGAGCAGTCAATGCTATTTATTGTTAATGACTCTTGCGGGCTATTCTTTTTCTTTTTCTTTATGGTTTGTCGAGACAGGGTTTCTCTGTTGTAACTCAGGCTGTCCTAGAACTCACTCTGTCGACCAATCAGGCCTTGAACAGAGAGATCTGCCTCCCTCGCCTCTGAGTCCTGGGATTAAAAGCATCCACATCCACTACCGCCTCAGGCTGCCTGCTATTCTGATACACCTCAGTGACAGTAAATGATTAATTGTGCACCAGTTTTCTGAGAATAAGTTTTTGTGGTCATGGAGTCACAATTCGTGGGAGGTGGAAGAGAAATCTTGGAATAGTCTTCTGATCAGGTATCTGCCTAGCTTGCTGTTATGTCAATGCAGTCATACTTTTGAAAGTGTGTCATGTCCCATTCTACTGTCGTGGATCTTATTTAAAAAAAAATCAAGGCTATAATTTCTTATTTTGTAGGGTAAAAATCATCTTTAGTTGAGAAGTTGTTCCAATGAGAGCTGCTCCAGAAGGACAGGAACAGGTGTTTAGTTCCATCTGTTGATTTCATTTTCTGCCCCAGCTCACACAGGTCTGAGTCAAAGTCCTCTTTTTCCTACATGATGGGCAAGGGTAATTGCTTTCATGAGAAGAGACAATAAAAGGTTGCCTCGGGGTTCAGAGGAGCGATTATTGAGGATCTCCAGATGGCCTTAGTCCAGCAGGTACATCAGCTTGACTTGGTGGCAGAAAAATATTAGCAGAAAGCAGAGCCCACAACTGCTATGTTCAGGATACGGGACCCCAGAAAAGGTAGGGTGGATGGGGCTGTGCGAAGAAAACACTGACAGCAGTAGTAGGGCATGAAGAAGGGTTAGTGAGGACAGGGTAGAAAGGGACAGAGTACGTGTTTACATTTTGTATTAATAATCTTTATTTAGGGCTTATTTTGTGTCAATATTTTAAAGAGTTAAAAACCTCATGTATTTTCCCCAAAGAGCTAGCAATGAGTGACTGGGGAGATGGCTCAGAACATTGATGTGCTCTGCAGGCTTGAGAACCTGACTGTGAATCGGCAACATCCATATAAAAAGCTGAGCTAGTTACATGGTTTCATGATTGCGTGATGTCATGGTTGGATGGTTGCCTGAACCTGTACCCAGCACTGAGGGATAGAGACAGGCAGACCCCAGGAGCTCAGTGACAGTGAGAGACACCGTATCAAGGTAGTGAGAGCGAGAGTGGTAGAAGACATCAGAGGTCATTCTCAGGCCCTACATTCATGAACATGGGCACATGCACCAGAACACTCCAGCAAAACGCTCCCCCCCACACACACACACACAAGCTGGCTACTGTTTTCTCCATTTCTTAGGTGAACTAGTTGAGGTAAAAGTATTAAGTGGCTCACTCATATCACATAACTCTTAAGTTGCAGAGGCATGGTATCCACTAAGGGCTTTTGGCTTCAGATTCCTGCTTTAAACTGCTAGCAAGAACAGCGCCCTCCTGTGCCCACTTTGTCAATATGGCAAACATTTTTTTTTTTTTTAACTTGAAGCATGGCTTTAAGGAATTGCACTGGAGAAATTCCTAGGAACAAGTTTTCCTTGGGAAGTAAGTGAAGTACAGAGATGGTTCTGTTAGCTTCCTTTCTATATACCTATGAGATAATAAAACTGTAAGGAAGAGGACTTTCAGGAGAAAGAATAGGCAGAGAAATCCACTGGGAGGTAGATAACCTGGGGGCGGGGGAGCCTCCTAGTCCCCATCCCTACTCCCTGTACTAGGAAAGCAGTATGATTTCTCTAATCCAAAGAAAACGAATCTGCTGGGAGATCGTATGACACTTTCTGACTCATTGAGACTTTTAGCAGTTTAAAAAAATACAGGATCATAATCTAAGAGGTGTTTGCAATAAAAAACAATTGACTTATTGTAATTCTAGATTTCAGGTGAGAAAGGCAAGACAATCTTGGATTTAAGTCTACCTAGGCTATGCATTGAAATAATGTATCAAAGAAATGGATTATAGATAGATAAATGATAGAAAGATAGATAGATACATAGATACATAGATAGATGATAGATAATACAGATAGATAGATGATAGGAAAAGTTAGATGAAGATAGATCATAGAGATAGATGATAGACAGATGACACATAGATGAGGTAGATAGATAGATAGATGATAGATAGATAGATAGAAAGACAGACAGAGAGACATGAAGATAGAGAGATGGAAGTCTTATACAGCTGGCTTTCTGTATCCAGTGATAGCAAGTCTACAACAATAAAATTTTGGCTGAAAAAATAATCTTAGTTGCCAATCAGGAAGGATAGAGAGTAAGTAAAAGAATATATGAGACTTGAAAGAGGAAAGTGCCCAGGGGTGGGAAAGCTACCAAGGAGAAAAAGGAGAAGTTGGAAGTAGGGGAGATATAAGGGAAGAGCCACAGAAATACAGTTTCAATATATAACATAATGATATCTGACACATTATGTAGTGATTTAAAAAAAAAACATTTAAAACTCATTCTTTATAGGAACATTTAAAAATGCACCTGTACTGAGAAGGTACAGAACATGCTTGAAATTATTCCCTGAACAATGCAGCATCACCATTATTTATGTAACATTTATATTATATCAGGTATTCAAAGTAACCTGGAGATAACTCAAAATACATGTAAGGATATGTACAAGTTATCTGCAAACATACTGCCAGTTTATGTAAGTGAAGTGAGCATCTGCAGATTTTAGTATCCAAGGGGCCCTGAAAACATGGACACATAGAGATGACTGCACTTGCTAAAATTATGGCTCACTGACTGGTCAAAGCATTTAAAAATAAGAAATTGTAACAAGATTAATAAAGTGTGTTTCTCGGGGTTCTGGTTGGGTTGGAGCCAAGAACATGAGACTTCTCACAAAAATGACTGAGGCCTATGTTCCAGAGTTTGATGTGGTAATTACATCATGTAAGGAAATCTTCAAGCCACTTGGTGGAAGGGATGAGCCCACTTCTGCCTCACTATAATGAGTCCTTTGAAAGGACCACATCCTCAGAAGCACTCAGACAACCTAGCAATCAGTTTGTTTTTATTTTTCAGGAGAGGGACTCACTATATTGTCCTGGCTGGCCTGGAATTCGCTCTGTAAACCACACTGGGCTCCAACTCATGAGATCTGCTTGCTTATGCTTCCCATGTGTTAGGATTAAAGGGTGTATATGATCACACCCAGCTTGACATTCTAATTTTGATTCTCATCCTCAAGAGTACTAGGGTCAAACCTCATCTATACAAATATATCTGTTGCACTACCCATACACACAACTGAAAGCCAGTTGTCTCAGTAGGTAGGACTAAGGATATCTTGAAGTTGATATCATCTAGTAAGTGTGGGCATTCATCAATACTGCCTGCATTAACTTATAGGCCCTTTTATTTGTGTCTCTGATGAATATTGGCACATTTTTGACCCCTCCAGTAAACAAGTAATATAATTCCTCTATAAACTGACTATTAGAATGGTTCAAATGTCCTTGTCTACAAGCTGAAAGGCATACTTAACACTTTTTACATAAGCTGGAAGACCAAAATTTAGCTATCAATCAACCAGGGCAGAAAGGAATGACTTGACAAAATCATTCATTACGTCTGACAGCAGTCAAGAACACAAGGCTTTCTTCCAAGTGTTTAAGCACAGGTATGACAAGGAAATATTAATTGCATAAGACAAGACATTTAAAGGTATTATCTCAGCACTACCAGTCTATTTTACACAATTAAGCCTATTATCGATGTAAATAATGGCATTTTCTAGGGTAAATTCAAAACAACATAGTCATCAGATCATACCTCTGTGAACAAGGGGAGGGGAATACCATGACAGGATAGACACACTATAATAGACACACTAATAATAATAATAAACTGGAGAAGAAAAATAAACTGTCTCAAAATGATCCAATGATGTCCTACTTTTGGAGTAGGACAGGATGGATAGCGTATGATGTAGATAGAATTATATTCAAATGTATTTTATAATTTATTTTGCACCAAGTCCAAAATGCTGAAGCTCTTTGATGAATATGAAATAGTCCTCACTGGAAAAGGAGAACACAAGGCCTCTCCCAAGCTAACCAGATCATCATAAGCTTAAGATTGCTTGAGACTCTGGTGACTGTGTACTGTAAGTCATCTGGAGACCAGTACCTCTGCATGTGTCTGTTGATCTGACAGAGGCAAGAAGGTAATTTGGTTCAGCAGTACTCAGTAGCCAGCCATTGGTCCAAACTCTAATAGTCTGACTCTGAGTAGTTTATTTAGGCATATTTAAGCACAAGACAATTTGGAAAAAAAAAAAAAAGTTTCCTGGAGATAATTAACTCAGCCCTGTGTGCACAGCAAAGCTTAAGAGTTTATATCAAAATTCTTATAAAGTACAAGGGACATCTTTCATAAAGATAGATTCTATAGATTGCCTGAGGAAATATGCTAAAGATAAACAAGCTCATGATAAGGTCTGTGGGACGATTTGGTGTGGCCTGGCAACACAGATAGTGCAGAGGTCATCAGGCTATTAACCACCTCTAATCCCAGCCTTCAGTGCTGAAAAAGTGTTATATATCTCTCTTTGAAGAGACAACCCTGTGTGTTTAACATTTCTAGTTTCCCTAGTTAAGAGATTTTCAACATTCCCAGTGCTGCCACTCTTTCATACTGTTCCTCATGTTGTGGTGATACTTAGCCATAAATTTATGTTCATTGTCACTTCATAACTGTAATTTTGCTACTGTCAATGATCATAATGAAAATATCTGATATGCAGATGGTCTTGGCAACCCCTGTAAAAGGGTTGTTTGGCCCCCAAAAGGAGTCATGACCAATAGGCTGAGAACTGCTGCCTTAGTGCTTGTCTGTGAGAACAAGACCTACATGCTTCCTGTTCTCTATATAATAGGTAGTTGTTCTTTCTTGGAACATTGAAAAGGCTCCTTAACACTTTACCTTCAACCTCAGATTTCAAAATTCTGGTCCAATCTCAAAAGGGGGAAAAATGGTTCCAAATAGGAAAAAAAGATTACAAAAGTTTCAAGTTATTATTATATTTTAGTGTTTTCCTGAAGAAAAGAAGGGAGAAATGTGCCCGAAAAAGGATGAATGCAATGCTAATGCAATTTCCTAAAGAGGCAAGAATCATATGAGAAGAAAACAGCAAATGGGGCTGGAAAGCTTGCTGCTCTTGCACAGGACCTAGGTTGAATTCCCAACACCCACATGAGTGGGAATCACAATCACACATAGCTCCAGTTACAGAGGATCTGATTCAGTTTCCTGGGTTCCAGAGGTACCCTCAAACAAGCCATACATATAAACTCATGCAGACACATATACATCTTATTTTTTGTTGTTTTTAAAGAAAAATAGAAAGCTCTCAGAGAAGAAGCAGGCTTTATTTTTTACTTCCTTCCAATTTCACAGTGACTACTAGTCACCCACACAGCCCATCCACCTGAAACTTTTTAAAGTTCACACCTAAAACTCCTGGTTCACTAAAGAGCATGTTTGACCAAAAAATAAAATGGAAAATAAAATAAAACAAGCCATTTTCTCTCATAGCCAAAAACAGGACTGTCTCCTTTTCTTTAAGAAGCTACTGAAATGAACTTGACCTTGAACATACTGGTGTCACAAATGATGCTGTTTAGAGGGAAGCCTGAGCTCTTTCTGTTAAGCAAGTTGGAAGTCAACTTATGGAGAACAATAGAATCTATTTTTTAACATTTCTTTCTTGTCCCATCGTTCAACACTTTCTTCTTGTGGAATATCTGCATCCTTCTGTCAGGCTGACATTCTTTAGATTGCCTGATTTCTAAGTTAGAGTAGAGTATTTTGCCTTTCCACAGCCCCAGCAACATATTTGGAATTCTCTTCATTTGTAAGTTCTTCTCGGTCCTTAGTTGCTTGCTCATTGTAACAATAATCCTATGAAGGTTTTGGTTTTGTAGCCTATAGAGAATTTTCCTAAAATGTGTATCATTGACCTTCCTTATAATGTCTTAGTATGGTTAGGGTGAAGGTTACAGGGCAAGCATCTCTGTAGTTGTCTGTGTAGTTTAAATAAGGAATGGGGAGATCTACTCATTGAACATACCTAATGCCATAGCCAGGTCTTTTGAGTACAATCTGATTTTTAACTTACAACTCATGTGTTCCCTCGCAAATCCTAAATAGACTGAGAGGTCAACTTCTGTTGCACAGGATTACTCTCTGAGCCAAACTGCCACTGTCTTCATCAGTTCAGGTGTACCTGTTTGCAAAAAGATCATCACAGCTGGGCTTATTGACTGTTGGTTTTATCACAGAGAGGGAGAGCAGTTCATCCCACACTCAGAGGAATATCCAGCCATTCCTCCGAACCAGCTGTATACAATTCTGTTCTGATTATGCTAGGCACTGGAGAGGAGCTAAAATACACAGGCTGAGAGTACTAGCAGAGGGGAGTCCAATTGCACAGCCATGAAGAAGCCATTATCCATGTTGAATGCAGACTTTCCAGTGCTGCTTTGTGTTCACCCATGTCTCTGTCACCCCACTCCTCAAGCTCTGTATATAATCCCAGTACATTTTTTGGTTTCTTCAGGGGTATCTTTGGTAGAATCTAACTTGGGTTCTTCATTTGGGACCTTGCAGGTTTGTTGCTGGGCAAAACTTCTCAAAAACCACCTTCCTTCCCATTCTCCCCTCCTACATCTCCTGGACCACCCATTGCCAACCTTATTTCCCTCCATCTTTGCTCAGGACAAAAGTGGATCTAGAAATAATGTCTGGCTATTTCACTCTGAGAGTCTAACAACTGTCTTTGTTTAATGGGCATTCAGTAAATACAGCTGCTTGAAACAAGTGAGAAAGTAAAGAGTTACATGAGTAATAACACTAGTTCACCCCAAGAAGAAACCTCAGGAAGCTTGAGAAATGCTGCTCAAATAGTGTCTTGACCCCCTGAAAATTGACTGGCAGTTAAGAAGACAATGACTGAAAATGTAGGTTTGAAAACAGGCTGACACCAGAAGACTTAATAAATACATGAGGGGAGGAGCTGAAGAGATGGCTCAGTGGTAATAGTACAGGCTGTTCCTACAAACCACCTAGCTTCAGTTCCCATCACATGCATCTATGACCTCTCACAGCTGTTGGTAATTCCAGGTGTAGAAGATCCAACACCCTCGTCTGGCCTTTGTGGGTACCAAGCATGCACATAGGCAAAGCATGGGGAAAAACTTTTAAAAAATAACTATTCAGGCATGGTGGTTCTTTTCTATAATCTCAGGAGTGGAAAAGTGGAGACAGCAGAGGAGTCACAGAAATTTCCACATAAGCCTGACTTACAAAACAGCCTCAGGGGCATCCCAGGCTAAATAATGAGACTCTGTCACAAAAAGAAAAAGAAAAAAAAAAGAACAGAAAAGTGCATTTGAAGAGTTTAATACAAGACAAGATATAGAAAATAATCTCTAAATCCATTACTCCCTTTTAACAGGGTCAACCCTACATACTTGCCAAATATGGTAGGATTTGTAGCAGGTAGAACCATCTGGATATATATATATATATATATATATATATATATATATATATATATCCATTCCACATTCCACCATGTGTCTCTGGGTCTTAGACAAATCCTCTTATAAATACAAGAACATTTTGAAAAAGCCCAGCCAAAGATTTACAGGTTCTGTCTCCAGGCATCTAACGAATGGCATGTCAGCTCAGCTGAGTGGGATAGTGACCTGGACTACAATGTTACTTGAGTAAGGGAGAGAGGTGACAGGCACCCACTTGTTGGTGTCACACATAAATGTACCTCTGAAGCCTCCATTACCCTTTAATCATTTACCTCCCTCTCCTGACTTATCCAATTCTGGACAGCAAAATGCACCTAGAACTTCTCTCTCTCCCTCTCTCTCTCTCTCTCTCTCTCTCTCTCTCTCTCTCTCTCTCTCTCCCTCTCTCTCTTTTTCTGCTGTCTCATGTTGTGCTTACACACTTATTGTCTAACTATTGCATAGCATTGCATTTTTCAGTTCTTATTTGTTGTTGTTTTTATCTTTGAGACTGTAATTCAATTGCATATCTCCCTTCTCTTTCTTCCCTTAAAGTCCTCCCATATACCCCTCCTTTCTCGCCTTCAAATTCATTAATGCCTTCTTTTTTCACTAATCATTATTGCATGCATATATATATATATAATGCATTTTTTATATATTATATATAGAATATATAATGTAGTATCTATCATTTATATTATATATTATTATATGTTTATATATTATATTATTATATATTATATTATATATATGTTATATATTTATGTTTGCATATATATAAATATATACATATACACACATATATACATATATGTGTGATTTCATATATATACACATACATACATATATGTGTGTGTATATATGTGTGTATATATATATTCCTAAATACAACCTGTTGAGTTTATATAATGTTGTTTGTATATACGTTTTCAGGAGGGATCATTTGGCACTGGACAACGAAATGGTGTGTTCCTCTTTGGGGGTAACTACCTCTTCTGCTCCCAGTTTTGCTCAGTTGCCTGTTCTTTGTATAGGATAAGAACTCATGAGCTTTTCCCCATCCAGTGTGACATGTTTGCTGATGTCATTAAACTCATATTTGGTGGTCATTTTGTTGCAACTTTATGGGTAGGAGATATATTCTCACAGCAAACTCTCTGATCCTCTGACTCTACAATTTTTCTGACTTCTTTTCCACAATGTTCTCTTAGTTTCGGGAGTATTTTGTAGACGTATCCATTGGGGCTGGACTCTACAACTCTACATTTTGATTGGCTGTGGTTTTCTCTAGTGGTCTCCATCTGTTTCAAAGAAAAGTTTCCTTGATGAGGTGTTTAGACTACATGTATATGTGGGTATGCACACAAATGTTTATGGATTGTCATTAGGGATTGTGAAGATTTAGTAAATTAAGGATTGTAGATTCTTCTCCAGTAATCGTGATTTCACTAGTACTGAGTAGTTATCTAGGTTTCCAGTACCAGGCATGGTTTTGCTTCTGATGAGCAGGTTATAAGTCCAAATAGAGAGCTATTGGTTACTGCCAAGAGACCATTACTGTATCCATAGGGTTATTGTGCCATGCTGGTTGATGATGTGTTTCACAGGTATCATAGATGGGTAGGACTGTCAATTGCCTCCCTCCTTTGGAAGCTGCTTGGCACCTTGTGGTACTTCTCAGGAGGGGATATTTAGGACAGTTCTGCTGAAGATTTCCCTAGGAAGCCTTTATTTCAGAGAGAACCCCAATTATAGCACCATATTCCCAAGTTTATAAAAGTCTGATAATTGATGATTGGTGCTATTAAAGAAAAGACAGGAAGGATATGGAGTCAGATTCACGGTCATCTCATTGAAGGAAAACTAACCACTCTTATTATTAATACCTATTTTATCTCAGGCTGTGTTTGAGCAGAAGTGGGAAGACTCTTTTCTGTAGAGAGATTTTTGGCTTTGGTGGGTCACTGTGCCTATCACAGCTGCCTAATCAACAGTACAGATGTGGAAGAAATGAATTAACACAAATTATTCTCCTAGCAGGGAGATGGAGGGATTTGAGGCAGCAGCAATGGTTTGCCAATGCCTGTTCTAGTTCCATGAGTGGATGCTAGACTTCTATCCTTCTTCTCTTATCCCTCAGTTGCTACTCATATTTCAAGCTCAATTCACTTTATAGTTACTGGATATTGATCATCTATTGAACCCAGGAAAGGAACCAAGGAGGCTAGAACCAGACTCTTAGTGACACTAAGACTCCCTCATACACTACACAGTCTGTTTTAACCAGTCTCCTTTGACCTTCTGCTCTTCTTCTGCCTCTCATTATCTCATTTATCTGTATGAAATTCCTTTTGGAGGAAAAGCTTTGAGTCAAGAGAGAGAAGGTTCAATGTAAGAGTCAAAGTTGTTAGGTTTTTCTCTAAACTTTATGGATTCAGAAGGAATCTGGTAAGGTTCCCAAGCTTACTTAATGTGTGTGTCCTGCCCTGCAATGTCTTCAGAATCCTGATATTACCTAAGTCAAAAAAATTGCTGAGGGCATTTCTTTTTCTTTTTTAATTTATTTTTTCTTCTCTCGTATAATAAATACATCCCAACCCCAAACTCACCTCACTCCTTTCCTCCCACTTTCCCTCTCCATTCATCCTCTCCTCCAGATCCATCCTTGCCTGACTTCCCTTCAGCAAAGATCAGGCCTCCCAGGGTTACCAATTGAGCAGGGCATAAGAAGATGGAACAAGACTGGGCATGAGCCTCTACATCAAGGCTGGACAAGGCAGGCCAGCAGGAAGAAAGGGCCCCAAGGGCAAGGAAAAGATTTAAAGACACTTGGTTTCAACTTTTAGGAGTTGGAACCAAGCCAGAAAACCATAAGCTATGTGAAAGAACCTAGTGCAGACCCATGAAGGCTCTGTGTCTGCTGCTTCAGTCTTCTGTGAGATCCAAAGAGTGCTAGTCAGTTGGCTCCATGGGGTCTGTTCTCCTGGTGTTCTCCACCCCTCTGGTCCCTGCAATCCCTTCTCCCTCTCTTCCTCGGGGCTCCACCTGATATTTGGCCATGGGCCAGTGAGAACATTTTTACAAACTGCACAGGCACAACGCGCTCAAGGAGCAGCGAACAGGTTCTAAGGTAATCCATGTGTACAACTGGTAAATCAAAACTTATCTAGTTCCTGAAAGCTAAGTCATTTGGACATCCAGAGACATAGCCTAAGGGCACATTCATCTAAGTCTGAAGATTTCAAGGGACGATCTGAAGTAATGGTCAGAGTCAGGGATGTTTCATGAGTTCTGGCTTCCACCTGCTCACCAACTCTGTCCTCTCCCTCCCATGTTCTTATGGTCTCCCACAGCTCCTACCATGCTCTGCTCAAAAGTGCCCTTTAGCCTTTCACAGAGCTGGAGCTTAAATTGCAGCTATTTAAGGCAGCCTGATCCTCTTTGAAACTGAAGGAATCAAACATACAGAAAGTCCTGCACCAAACAGTTAAATGGAATTGATTTGTTCATGAAAAATATAGAAACTATGGAAGAAGAAAGAAAAGAGGATGGAGCTGTGACTAGTGAATCACTCAAGCTTCCCACAAGCACTTCTGGTCAGATCCGATGGAAAAACCTTCTCTTGTCTTCAAATTCCTCAGGACAAATAGTTCTCCTCTAATTCTGGAACATTTGGCACAATCTGGTCAACTAATTCTCACCAAATCCTCCAGGCAAGTCTGCTCATCTCTTTACTTAATCAGCTGTCCCCCAGCCAAAATGAAAACGGTTCACATTCCGGCCCCTTCATAGGATTAATTAGAAAAATAATTATCAAAATCACATGCATAGTTCAGCTTCTTGTCTGGGACTGGTCATGGATATGCATGGCTTAAGGAAGAAAAAAAGTGGTGATTATATTGATCAAGAAGCTTATTATAATGATTATTATAGAGAAAGTAAGCACTCATTAATTACTGCTATTTACCTTATGCTATTCTCATTAAGGGAGTTTTAATAAAAGCTAGACACTAAGATGAAAGTGTAGCAATTTTAAAGACTACAATCATTAAAAAGGACAAGCTTTATAGTTTGTCCACTTGGGTACTCTAACTTATAAGCCTCATCGTGCTCCAAACTTTAATCTTGCGATTGGAAATTCAACACTGCGCTCTGGTTTAGAAACAAAAACAAACTTTTTGGTAATAATTCATCTCCTCTCCAGAGAATTTTCATGACGGCCAATGGACAAGAAAAGGAAGGAGACTAAACAAATATCACATGGTTTCAATGTACTTCTCTGCCTTTCACGCATCATCAAACAAAAATGAGTATCATGGACTGGCAGGTGAAGAGAGCTGATCAGTTCGGGTGTCTCAGTGATGTCTTGGACTTTTAGCCTGAGCTATCTTAGCACTAGGGAATCTGAAAAGCCAGAAGAATTCCTTGGCCACTTCTAGTTCTGGAATTCATAGCCCAATCTGGTGGGTTAATT
Source organism: Cricetomys ansorgei (assembly GCA_026225945.1). Lineage (NCBI taxonomy): Eukaryota > Metazoa > Chordata > Mammalia > Rodentia > Nesomyidae > Cricetomys > Cricetomys ansorgei. The sequence continues at coordinate 2,922,424 of JAMJFZ010003624.1, forward strand.
CTCACGGAAGCCATTGAGCAAATCTGCTCTTTGGACAGTGTTGTTTGGTAACTGCAGCTCTAAATATAGTAATTTGGTTTGAATTGTTTTCTTATTAGAGGCCGGGTCTTGCTATCTCACCCAGGCTAGACTCAAACTTTCAATCCCCCTGCATCTACCCTTTCCCAATGTCAGTACTATAGGCAGGTAACCCTCATACCAGGCTGAATAAAGCTGCCTTTGGATCTTCAAATTTTAAAGGTCATTCAGTTTATAGCACAAGTTTAGTACCAATGGTTAATACATATAATGCCATTGATACTGATTAGTTAAAAAGAGGAGGAAGAATGCTTACGAGACATCTCTTGCCTGGGAAAGACTGCAAGGTTCCTTCTTCCTCCATTGAGTTCCTGATTTCTGAAACAGTTATCTTCTCTTTCAAAGACAACCAAGGAGTAAGCTCAAGATAGGTGGCTATTTTCCCTTCCTCTTTCTCATTTTTCTCAAATCCCACTGTGTCCTTGGTTTGGGGGAAAGCTTAAAACCTTTAGTGGCATATGAGAACATAATCATCAGCTTTTAATATAAGTTGGGCCAGGCCTCGTATGGTGGTACATGCTTGTGATCCTAGTGCTTGAGAGCAGAATACAAGATCAGATGTACAAGGTCATCCTTGTTGAAGGCTACCTTTCAACAAGACAGGATTGGGAAATCCTGTCTTAATAAAAGAAACCATGAGTAGGTGAATAAGTGAGCCTGGCCTGGGGAAGCTGAGGCAGGAAGACTGTTGTGAGCCTTAGCTATATCACAAACTCAGGGCAAGCTTGGCATATACAGTAAGACCTTGCTTCATTTTCTTTTCCAAGACAGGGTTTCTCTGTTGTAATTCTGACTATCCTGGATTTTACTCTGTAGACCAGGCTGTCCTTGAACTCAGAAAGATTCGCCTGCCTCTGACTCCCAAGTGCTGGGATTGAAGGCATGTGCCACCACTGGCTTCTTCTTCTTCTTCTTCTTCTTCTTCTTCTTCTTCTTATTATTATTATTATTATTATTATTATTATAGTAAACATAAAATAAATGAGGAAGAGAGGAGATATGGGGGTCCTTCAACAAGATGCAAATAGGAACTTTCCCCTTCGTATTTAGAGACTTTTTTTTGTCAAGCTGATTTTAATTTCTTGCCTTTTTATTTTTCTGTCTATGAAGGAAATTTTCCATGCTCCAGCATGACAAAAATGCCTGTTCTGGGTATAGTTTCCTGAAATGGGGTACCATATGTGAGTCAGTAAACATTATGTGTAGAGTAAATTAAACCAAACCTTATAATCAGGCAGTGAGGAAATTACTGTAGACCTGGAAGAGTAAATCAGCAGTATTAGAACACTCTCCATTTTCTCTGAAGCACTTTAGAGTGCCATAAAAGACCCATGTCACCATGACAAACATTGAGAAAAGATGTATTTGCAAAAAGACATCCTAAAAGATGCTACAATTCAAATAGATATTTGAGTCTGGACTCCAAGGTGTCATCCCATAAAATTTAAAGGCTAGCCCTTTTGCCACCAAGGTGAGAGATTAAAGCAAACCATCTGACACTAAGACTGTTGGGAGGGACTTTCCCCCACAGCAGGTGCATTCAAGACTTTACTACACAGACTCTGGAACAGAGCCAGGACCAAAGAGCACTCCCTCCATGATGAACAAATGTGGTAAGGTTATAAATAAAAATGAGATCAATACTGCAGACTTTCCCTTCTGCTTCATGCTTTAACATAGCTTAGCACTACTTTTCTTTACAGTAATCCCATCTATGTGCAATGTTGATAACGGTTCATTGCAATTTATACGTGTATGTTGGTGTGCAGGTGTGCATGACTGTGAGCATGTACCCAAGTATGAAGGTCAGAGTTCAGCCTTGTTATTGTTCCTCAGAAGCCAGCCACCAGGTCTTCTTCTAATTTAAGATCTCTAACTGGCCTTAAGTTTACCAAATATGCTATATAGACTGGCTAACAAACATCAGGGATCTACCTGTTGCCACCTCTGCAAAACTCAGATTACAAGAGTACTCTTTATAATGGTGCTGGTGGACGAACTAAGGCCTTTGGCTGGCAAGGCAAGCACTTTACTGAATGAGCCATCTATCTCTAGTTCCTCATGGCGATTTTTTCATTAATTTTGATTTTCTAAAATGGTCCATAAAATATTACTCATGTTGACTCCTGAATTTTGTTGATAATGTGTGCCTTAACATTTAGTGTTTGTCTCACCTTTTACCCTGGTCATAGCTCTACTCCTTAGAAAGCATAGAATGAAGTCTGGCGAGATGGCTCATGAGTAAGGGTCTGGCTATGAAGCCTGATGACCTGAGTTACATTTCCAGCATCTTACCTGCATGGTGGGAGGAGAGAACCAACTGACTTCTGCGAGTTGTCCTCTGACTTCCATATGCATGCAGTGATGTACACAGACACACACACACGCACACACACGCACTCACACTCACAACACGCAGATGTCAATTTTTAAATGTTCAAAAAAACCTCAGATCTATCTGCCTGCCCCTACAAAAAAGGGCCACGAACAGTGAGACCATTTATTTCTAGTCTAGGCCAAGAGGGTAGAACCCTTATAAACCTGAAAGAAATCTACATATCTGCCCCTGGTTTCTCACAGAGATAATCCTTGCAGATGACAGCATTAGCTAGATATTCTTTTTAATATTTCGTCTCTGACCTCAGATCCTGACACAGAAATCCTAAGACCTTTGAAATTTACTGGCTGATGACAATTAACAAACAGTCCCTAAACCCCTTGGGATTTCCTGGGCAAGGGGACCATCCTTTGCCTAAAGAGATGACATCTGGTGGGTTCTTCAGTGACCTAGGGAAGATAATAGTTGCAGGGCAAACAGCCAGGTGACTACCGGGGTTAGAACCTGTAGCTTTTCTCCCACCTGCTGGGGAAATGAGAGCAGCCAAAGGCTGAATCTATTCTACAAGGCTAGTGATTTAATCAACCATGCGTTTGTAACAAAGCCACCCCAAGAACTTTAAAGGCCAACATTTACAATGTATTCAGAAAGCTCCCAGTTTCTCATCCTGTGGAGGCTCAGAGGTTACGGTACAGCAGGAGAAAACACAGTCCTACTGTGAAGCTGCCAAGAGATGTATTCCTATGTGTCTTTTCATCCCTATCCCTGTAAGGTTCTGTATTATAAACTCCCCAGTGCAAGTAAGTGTGTCCCTCAGACTCTAGAGTCACTCTGGTAGATTAATCAAAACTCATTTGGATGACTGGGGAGGCAGAACCATTAGTGACCACCTATTACTTACAAGTGGCATATAAAGTTGGGGTGGCCTTGTGGGACTGTGCCTTTAAGCTGTGAAACCTGATGTTATCATCAGGTAGATAATTTCAGAATTTAATTGAAGGATGCAAGCTAGTGTAAGTGGTCAGTTAGATACAAAAAAAATCCTATTTTAGTGACTAAAAATAAATATTCTATAGTGAATGTGTGTGACAGTAGGAAGAACCCACAGGGTTTTTTTCTATTTCTTACAAGTGTCAAACATGGGTTCTTCCTCCTATAAACAGGTATTTCCTCTGTGAATGGAAAAGTCTGGTAGAGGACTGTAGATATGATCAATGTCCAAGGTCCTTACACATCCTCAGCTCCGTCAACCAAGGAGTCTATAGTGAAGTCTGAAAATTTACTAGCAGACACAAAGGCAGTAGAATTCAAGGCCCATGGGACAACTCCACAGGTAAAGGCATTTACTGTTAAGCCTGGTGACCAAATTTCAATCCCCATATGCATATGATAGAAGAGTCAAGTGTGTTTGTGTGCCACCCGCCCTCTCCCTCTTCCCCCATCCCCCCACCCACACAATAAATAAAGAAATAATTTAAAAAAACAGACATCTGAAGTTACATGTCCAGCTTCAAAATTCCCCACAATGAAGTCCACTAGTTGAATTTGTAAAGTAAGTCAAGGAGCAGGTAACTTCTAGTTGAAGTGCTTACTGTAGAATAAATGAACAATTTAGAAACTGTAACCATATTCTTATCTAAGCAGGACCAAGTGCTAGAGGTCGGACCGAGTGTAGACATCTTCTACATTTGTGTTTTTGATTCAATCATTGCTCTAATTCTCTTCCCATTTCACCTCACTTGCAGGACTTCAAAAAGCAGAATAGCTCAGCAGTTGAAGCCCCCACTTCCTAGAGTTTTCCTATTCATGCACATGCACGGTCTTCTCTCAGAAAAGTATGCTATTAGAGCAATGGTCATGGGTCAGGATGCTAGCTTTTCATTAGATCAAGACCTGTTAGTGACAGGAGCTAAGCTACTGTACCCTCTAGATCTGAGTGAGACATTCACCTTCTACAGGCTCACAGAAATAAGCTGTACCACCTCATGAAGTGGACAGCACTTGCCAAGGACTTGCCTACACTGAATCTAAAACAAAAGTATTTCCAATTGATTCACTCACATACCCTAGTCTTGGAGATAGCATGCATGTTATAGCTTACTATGGTACTGGTACATGTCTACAGTCTAGCACTCCTGAGCCTGAGGAAGGAAGATTGCCAGTTGAAAGTTGGTCTGTGCTACATAGTAAGACCTTGTCTCAAAACAAAGTATTTGATGTGCTAATGTTTATAATTGTTTTATCACAATTTTCCTAATGAAAGAGTGGCAAGAATATCTACCTCCTAATGAAGATTTCCTCCCACATGACCTTTGTCTCTGTTCTTAAACCTTCATATCTATTCTGCTCTATTCTTTTCCTTTTTCATTCTGATTTCTGGTGATTAGCTATGTCTGCATTGCTTATTATTATATTTCATATCTCTTTTACTGCATGATCATTTCTGATCTCCACTGTTCCACAGTGAGTTAAGAATCTGACCTAAAGACCAAATCCCTGGGGATTCTTAGCTGTGACTGTGTCTCAGTGCAAAGACACAGACTTTAGTATTCAGAAGAAATCATGGAGCTGACACATTTTGTTGCTATAGCCTTAGACATAGCCTCATCTCCTTAGGAAGAAAAACATACTCAGATCCAGAAATAATTTTCAAATGTTTCCTGACAATGACTCTAAAAATAATTGGCCCCACCAAGGGAGATGTGAGAAAAAAAAAAAAAAAAAGGAATGCTGAAACATTCCTCTCTACTGTTAATGCTTTGGAATGGCTGTAATTCACGCATCAAGGACCTTGACACCTAAACAGAACAGCACCTTTTCAAGAGGTTGCAGTGAGCCATAGCTTTAAAACCCAGGGGTGGGAGTAGACAAGAGCCAACTTTTGACATCCAACATCGATTTCTTTTTTCCTGCCTACAGTGTGTACATGTCACCACAAATCTTCCTGTGCTGGAGGTGCTTTTGAAAACCACAAGGCAGCTGGGCCTTATAGCATAGGCCTCAAATCCCTGCTACTAGAGAGACCAATGCTGGATGATCACAAGTTGCCAGTCTGGGAAACTTACTGAGACCTTGTCTTTAAATGAAATGTTGTAGTAATAATAGTACTAATAGTAGTAGTAGTACTAGTAGTAGTACTAGCAGTAGTACTAGCAGTAGTACTAGTAGTAGTAATATTAGGACTGGGGGCCCTCGGTTCAACCTCCAGTATGGAAAATAAAAAAGAAAGAAACTCATAAAGCACCTCATTTCTGTTCCTCTCTTTGTCTGTCTGTCTGTCTATCTCCCTTTCTTCTTCCCTACCTCCCTCTCCTTACATCCTATGTATTCCTCAGAGTAAGTAAGAATAAGGGTAGCCCACTTGCGTAAGCTGTTTATATAGAGAAGTGGGATGGGATAAAGGTTGTGAGCAACATGGCAGCCTGACTGCTTGGGCTGGAAATATCAGGCATACCCCATGTATCTATGGCTATGCTAATTAGCTCTGTGTCATCATCTGTAAAGTGGATACACATAGTGAACATCTTTTCCTCCCATTGATCTAGTGTCAGGACTAAATGTGACCAATCAGTAGAGTGAACCAGCACACTGTAAGGTCTGTACATAGGTCAGCTAAGTCAGTCTACAGTCTACGAACACTGTGACTTTGCAAACTCTCACTGAAGATAATCCATTGATAGCCTGAGGTCCTCTAGCAGGAAAAGTTCCGACAGAGGCAACTAAGAAACTATCATAATTTAGGGCCTTCAGAGATAAATGGACCTTCAGACACATGTGATGAGTTTTCTTTTGGAGTTCTTAATTCTTTGTTATTTTACCACCCTATATAGTAATTACCTCAATATGAATGTATTCTTTCCATGAATTTATGTTGCTAAAAATAGTTTTATTGTAACAGCAAAGTAGAGACATTTATCAGGTTGACCCTCACTGTACTTTATTGTGAGACCTTTGTCACAGTTTATAGGGTGAACGTCTCAGAATTATGCCATCTCTTGAGATGGCTTATTGGGCAAAGGCACTGCTGGCAAGTCTCACAATTTTGATCCCTGAGACCCAGATGGGTCTTTAGGAAGTAAAGAACTGAATCCTGCAAGCTGTTCTCTATCCTCCTTGTATAACTCTCCTCCACCATACATGCATTATATAAATAAATAATCGTAATTTTTAAAATAAAAATAATTAAGCTCCTTAGCGCTAAGGTGACAGCTCATGTGACAGAATGCTTTTCCAGCACACAAGAAATCCTAGGTTTGATCCCTAGTGTCTCATAAACCAGGACTGTGGTGCACACCTTTTATTGTAGTGCTTGGGAAGTGGAGGCAGGAGGATCAGATGTTCAAGGTTATAGAAATTTGAATATTAAGCTAGGCTGTATGACATCCTATTTTGGAAAAAAAAAACTTAATGAAATAAATGAATTTAAGGTGATTAAAACAAAAGGATTCAGTAGTTTAGAACATTTGCTGCTCTTCCAGAGGACCTGTGTTTAATTTCCAACAGCCCAGCTCACACGCATCTGTAACTTCAGTTCAAGGGTATCCAACTCCCTCTTCTGGCCTCTGTGGGCACATACACACAGACAAAATACTCATGCATAAATATAAAAATATAAATCTAAACAAAAAATTATAAGAGAAATAAAGTTAAGGATCATAAAAGTTAGGTTCCTGATTGGTTTGAGAAATGAGAGTGGCTAAATTCGCCATTAATATTATGGTTTCAGTTTGTTAGGAAAGTCTTGGTTCCTAATTTGCTTATCAACTTGGAAAAAAAGACTAATAAAAGAATTAAAATTATTACTAGAATACACTAGTGTCACTGCATACAAAGGATAGATTGAAAGGTGTGCTTGTAATATTTCACACGCTGTGTATATTTATCAAAAGACAACAGGTGGGTGTGGCAGGCAGACTGTCACTGGCTAGGTCCTCTGTGAGTGAAGGATGGCCTTGATGCATGTCTTCGCCCAGACAAAGATTGAGCCAAAAGCTTTGCTTCCAGTCTGGTTCTAGAATCACAGCAGGGATAACCACTCAATCAGGGGGCCACTGTGCTCACAGCTCTAAAATTAGAACATACAGCTCAGAGTTGACAGTGGTAGTCCCAGAAATTAATTTTGTCTCATCCTAAACAAAACGCACCTTAAGAGAATTCTGCTTCACTGCTGACCACCGTCATGGGTTTTAAATGGCAAGATGAATCTATGTCAATCAGTTCAAGTTGACACCCTTGTGCTCCTATGGACTTTCCCACAGTGTGTGACTCGACATCCTTGGGAAATGTTGCCTCAAGAGAGAATTTCTACTTACTTGAAAATTCTACTTCAACAAAGATCTATTTTATTGAAGACTTTTGATTTTTTTAAGGGTCTACAAATCTAACTACATGTCCTAATTAGGAACATCTAAGATAAAGATTGTGATTGACTTTATTTTAATTTAGTAAATGGAACATTGGAAGGTTCTAGGGTCACCCTTCTACAGGGCTTTTTCCAAGGGCTAGATGGAAAGGCAGGAGACTGAAAGACTGAAAAGCTATAGAAGTTGGTATAAGTCTCATTCTTAACTATAATCTTTCATTTCCTATTTTTCTCTCTATCCGATTTGTTTCTCTAAATACCACATCAAGGTGTGTCAGGGCATGACAGTGCAGAGGTTCCTCCATCTTGTGTTCATCCTGAGGCCATTTCAGGTTTAACGGGAATTTAATACTCTTGATGGAGAAGCCTGTGGAAAATTACTTAATTCTTTTCTAGGAACTGAAACCAAGATACTAACTTATATTAGCTTCTGTTAAACTGCTTGCTTGAGCAAACCTTCCCCTGTAGCTCCAGAGCAAGATAACAGGATGTGGTTTTTGTCTTTAAAAGCCTCTTGGTCTAAATGCTCAGGGATACACTTGGGTACAGAATATCCAAGTGTAGCCCCAACCAGCTGGAATAAAGACTTTCTACTGCTATAAAACTGTGTCTCAGTGGTCATCTCCTGTGGGCTCCCTGTAACAAAGGAATGCAGAACATATATGTGCCCATGGACATGGTCCTGGGTCATTGGGAGCTCTCCTTTACAATCTTATTACAATTATAATTATAATATTATCAGGAAGGTTTATCTGCAACTGAAAGTACCTCACTAGGAGAGAATATTCATGCAGTCACTGTTGCATTTGATACCTAAGGAAAACTTATTTAATCTTATTGAGTAACTACCCAAATCTTATTTTTAAAAATTTAAGATTGATTTCATTTTATTTGTGTTTATGTCTGTCTGTCTCTCTGAGCATATGCCTCTCATATGCAGGTGCCCATGAAAACCAGAAAAGGGTGTCAGATCCTCTGGGTCTGGAATTACAGGAGATTGTGAGTGTGGCCTGACATGAGTGCTGGGAACTGAGTTCTAGTCCTCTAGAAGAGCTGCAAGTATTCTTCACTGCTGATCCATATCCCCAGCCCCAAACTGCCCAAATCTAAGAGGCAGGAGAACCCAGCTGAGCCAGGCAAATTAGTCACTGCATATTCCGTCCAAATCAAGCTCCAATTTAGATCAGTGAATGTTTTTGTGCCATACAGGTAAACGCAGAGAGACAGAAAGGATGGGAAGAAAGACAAAAATATCCCAACATATGGGTAGCCACAGAACTAACAGATGGGGACCATTTTAGTCCAAGAAAGGCAGATTAAAGAAGAGGAAGGTGTTTGAACCAAATCCACAGATGTGGTGGGATATTATGCTATTACAGTTTTGTCTTAATACCATGAAACAATCCTCCTCTTATCCTCATTCCTGAAATGTGGGGGAAGAAAAAACTGACAGGCAGGAAACACTGCTGCTTTGCCCACCACCCTGAGTGCAGCTCCTCAGGGGGCTTAGCACAGAATCATTTAAAGTCTACCATTCTCTTCTGCTAAAAGAGAATTGTGGGAATTCTTTCACCACTCTTTTTTAATAAGATAAAGGGGAGGAGGATTTACAATCCCTAAGTAGACAGAGCTAAAGATGCTGGCTCCTGGATGTAAATCCTAAATTCCTATTAGAACCAATAAATCAGGGAAGTTAAGAGCACATGTTCATAGTCTGTTTCATAGTCTAAGCAAAGGCAATCTCTAGAGATCCAGTCCATGCTTCTGAAATTTGATCATCACCCCTTAGAACCTCTGGCACAGAAAAAGGATGAATACTTTCCTTGGATTCACACAATTTTATATAGCTCAATGAGATCCTACAGATTGATTTTGGCTCCTCACATCATAAAAAGAGAGGATTGAGAGATGGAGACTCCAGAGCCAGGAATGATGGCTGACACCTATAATTCTAACACTCAGGAGCTGAGGTAAGAGGATTGCCATAATTTCGAAGCTTGCCTGGGCTGAATGAGACAGACTATCTCAAAGCAAAATATAAGGGATCTAGAGTCATGCTACCCCTTTAGAGATAGAGTTGAGATATCTATTATAGTTCATTGATTTTTCATTTACTTCCTAATTCCTATTAACCAGATAATTTCCTACCAGTTAGGGTATGGAGAGCTGACCTCAGAGGGCAAATTAGGCAGAACTGTCCATTCTTTCATTTGATATAACTGACACAAAGGAACAATCTTTATTATGCCTCATTTCAAAGAAAAACCGAAAAACAACAACAACAACAAAAAGGAAATGTTGTCCTTGAAAGATTTTGTTAACCGGCAAATGAACATCTTCAGATTCTTGAAGTAAGTTATCTGTCCATATAGGACATAACTTGAAGCATGCCTTTCTTCAGGGAACATACTGATGACAGCCCAGAAGCTCCCAAGCAGAACTGGGGTCCTGTGGCTTGCATGTAAAAATGTCTCTCACAGACCTTGGAACACTCAACCATAAAGGGGTTGGCTTCATCAAATCCCTCCCCTTGAGGTCATGGGAATCCCTTGGAAGAGGAGGCAGAAAGAGTATGAGAGCCATAGGGGATGAGAGATACCTGGGCAACCGAGCCAAACAGAGCCCTCTAAATCAACACAATCAAAGCTCTCACAGAAACTGAAGCAGCATGCACAGGGCCTACACTGGTCTGCACTAGGTCCTCTGCGTTTATATTATGGCTTCCAGTTTAGTGGGTTTTTCTGGACTCCTGAGTGTGGGAACAATTGGGTCTCTGTTTCTTGTGCTTTCTCTTGGGCTCTTTTCCTTCTGTTTGTTCGTTTTGTCCAATTCTAATGAGTTAGTTTTTGTTTCATATTATATTATGTTACATTATTATATTATATTATATTATATTATATTATATTATATTATATTAATGTTTTAATATTATCCCTCAGAAACATGTTTGTTTTCTAATGAGAGATAATAGAAGTTGGATCTGGATGGGATGGAAAGTGTGGGGGAGCCGGGAAGACTAAAGGGAGGGAAAACAGTAATCAGGATATATTATGTGAGGAAAAAAATCTATTTAAAAAAAAAAAGATGAAAAATTATCTCTTGCAGGTCATGTGCTTCCATGCTTGACCCCACCTGTGGATGCTGTTCTGGAAGGTTATATGTAAATCCTTAGGAGGTGGCATCTCAATTGAGGAAATGGGTCTCTGTGGGGAAGGGATGCATTTAAGGTTGACAGCTAACCCTGCTTTCTACTCCCTCTCCGCTTCCTGACGCATCCAGACATGTTCAAGCAGCCTCACCCTCCATCCTGTCGCCCAGCAAGATCTTCACCTGAGACCTTTCTGCCATGACGCACTATGTACCTTCCAACCAGGAGCCAAAATGAATCCATCGTCTTTTAATTTACTTCTTGTAAAGTACTTGGTCCCAGTAATGAGGAAAGTAACCAATTTGACTGTGCTTTCCTGGTTTAAACATGTATAAACCTCTTCATAGCCATCACTATCCTGGCTCCTTAATAATCCTGTCTCTCCTTGGTGGACAACAGAAGTCAACTGTAGATGCACCTGCACCAATCTAATCTTTCTACAGTTTCAGAAAGCATAGCAGGTGCTGCCTTCAGCAGTAGTTTCTTCTAGCTGACTAACACAGTCTGCTGAGTGATGAAGATGGGCGTATGCAGAAGCTGCAAGAGGGAAATAGGATGGTTTGTAGTCAGGATTCAAAGTGTATGTGTCAGGGAGATATAAATATGGGGTATAATCTCTTCTACCTAGAGCACACTACCAAACAAAGTAGGGATTACCACGGAAAAAATGTAAGGATGGTTCCGGTGATAAATGAGACACAAGATAACCATACTAAGTGAAATGAGTCATCGTCAGAGAAGATTATTGTGTTCTTTCTCATTAGTGGTTTCTAGATTTTACATACATATATAAAATCATGTGTATGCATGCGTGCATGTGTGTGCGTGCGTGCGTGTGTGTGTGTGTGTGTGTGTGTGTGTGTGTGTGTGTGTGTCTGTGAAAGAGAGAGAGAGAGAGAACAGTGGAAATAAAACTAGGGGGATAAAGGGAACTAGTGGAACTAGTGAGGGGTAATAAAGAGACAATAAGGGGATATGGTGGGGAATATTTGTAACATACAATATTTACATAACAGACTGTATATGGTGGTGCATGCCTTTAGTCCCAGTACTGGGGAAGCAGAAGAAAACTGAACTCTAAACTCAAGGCCATAGCGAGTTCCAAGCCAGCCAAAGCTACATAGTAAGAACTTATCTCAAATGGATATTTTGCCTGTATGTACATCTGTGCATCACATGTGTGTCTGTTACTTGAAGAGATCAGATGTGGGCATCATCAGATCCTCCTGTAATTAGAGTTACAGATGGTTTGGAACTGTTTTGTGAGTGTTGGGAATTGAACCTGGGTACTCTGCAAGAGCAGCAGGTACTGTTAACAACTAAGCCATCTTTCTGGCTCCAAAATAACTAGTATTTAAATCAAATACTAAACATATCACTTAGGATCTGAACCCACATTTTTAGGAAAAGTCCATTTAGGGCCATGTGTGCATGCCCTGTATTGTGGGGTGACTGTGTGGTCTTTTGATACCAGTGAATGTCAGGAAATGAGGAATGGAAGAAGTCCATAGTCTGTCAGAACCTGGACTTCAGTGTTCTCAGAGCATCTCTAGAGTCAGCTGAATCTCCTTAATATACTCTTTCATTTAAAGACAAAACAAAACACAAAACTCAAAGAAAATACCTAGTAATAATGGAAACTTATCTATAAATATACCACTTAATTAATCACTAGAAATAATTTCCAGGGTTAAAAACAAAAACCTTCCAAGTCAACACTTGTCAGTGTTCATAAAACATGTGTCATGTAAAAAGAAAATCACCTCCCTTCCCCAAATTACAAAAAAAAAAAAAAATGGTGCCATAAGACTAATGATAGCAATGGCCATTTAATCCCTATCACAGACTCTTATTTTGGTTCTGGGCATCCCAAGAGAACATCTGATAAACATTCTAACTCCATCTCCAATAGAATATATTGAGTCTCAGAAAGTAATGAACCCATCATATTAAGGGTTTTATTTCTCATTAAATATTAGTATTCTAGTATATCATTCAATACTTGGAAATTCGATAAGTAAGACTTATCATAGACCAGGGACATGTGCCTGTTTTATCTGGATTCAGAAACTAAAAACCACACATGCACATTGGAGAATTCAAGTTCCTATCCAAGAAGATTGTGTCTATTCAGTGAGAGGCTATCTTATGGGTGACTAACCATCATGAATCTTAACAGTCAGCTCATCTCTTGGCACAGCAGTTTTCTAATAGCTAGTAGACTTCTTTCTATGTGTATGTAGAGGAGATGACAAATAGCCACCTGAATCATTAAGCTTTAAAATGCTACCCTGGAAATGGACATTCTGAAAAAAAAATCACAAAATACTTTATTGCAAAAGTAGAAAAAAAATCATACCTGTCTCCTCAGATCTCTTGTTTTCTTGGTCATCTTGTCGATCGCAATGTTGAGAGGGTCTCCTTTTTCTTTCCTTCCAGTCTATTAAGAAAAGAAAAATCATTTCTCATTTATAATATTCAGTATCAGTGACATTTAAAAAGTTTAAGAAATTTAGGAAAATACTTAAGTTGCAGAGTCCAACCAATTAAGAACAAAGCATTTGATTAAGTATACAACGAACAAGACTGAGTCAATAAAGTTACTTTTTTTCTGAAAAAAAAAAAAAAGTCAGGAGGCTCTCAGGATAGCTATATCCATGTTCCACTTCCTGTAAATCCATTTTTTTCTCTCCTGCCATTTATGGATAAAGTACATAATACAAACTGTGCCTTCCTTTTGATTTCAAAGATAAACATAATGGAATTCTTGATTATGTAATCATGCTTATGAAATAGAAGATAAATGAAATGTTTTTAAAAGAATTCACAAGGCCTGGGGAGATGACTACATAGATGAAGTACTTAACATAGCACAGCCTGAAGACCAGAGTCTATATCCTGAGAGCCCACATAAATGCCAGGTCAGTGTAGTAACCCACCAGTAATTATAGCACTCTGAAAGCTGAGAGAGAGAATTCCCTGGAACAAGCTAGCTAGTGAGGTTAGTGTATCGGTGAGCTCTAGGTCCAAATGAGAGACCCTGCTTCAGTGATTATGGCAAGCAAAAGAGAAAAACTCTTAATTGGCACATGTACAACATACCTGCATACACACGTGTATACACACACACATAAAAAAGAAAGGATTAAAAGCAAATTCTCTGCTGTGAAAATTAAAATTTTTGATGCCAATATTTCAAAGACTACATTACAAGTTTTGTGCTGAAACTGGGACAAATGCTTTTCTTCTTATTAAGAACTTCTAATCTCTGTTTTATGAAGCAGGAGAGATGCCAAACATGGCCATAAGCAACTCACAGCTTGTGATCATGAGCAAAGTTTTCCTTATGACTCTAACACGTAGTTGTAGAAGCAAAGAGAACAGAGAAAAATGAGACTTCAATAAACTATTCACTTAAAATTTCACGAGTTTTGTGTTTATTTTCCATTTTGCTGATGGCTATATAAAGATGAGGAAAACCAAACAAAGAAAATCTGCATTCTTTCTATTTTTAAAAGTTTGAATTTTTTTACATTTATTTCATTTATTTGTGTGTAGAGTTAGGGGTGGTTAGGGTTTCATTATGGCTGCCATTTAGAGGTCAGAAGACAGCATGAAGAAGTTTGTTCTCTTCTTCTACCATGTAGGTTTCAGGAATCGAACTTGAGTTACCAGGCTTGGCAGCAGACACCACTACCTACTGAGCCATCTTTCCAGTCCTCCATTGTTTTGCTTTGATTTATTTTGTTTGTTTTAGCAGTGACAAGATTCCCATGGATTCAAAGTTCTATGAACAATGCAGGTGCACAATCATTTACACAAGAAGCAATCATTTAAAAAAATGTTTGAAAACTATTAAATCATCAAAACCAATCTAACACCTTACAAATTTATGTATTTATATTCCTAGGTGTAAGGCATCTCTAATGTCATACTGCATCTGTACAGAATGACACAAGGTACCATAGTTGACCATAGAATGAGATCCCAGGTGACGCATTCTACCTAACAGATGATCTGTTTGAAGGAAAGAAATGACCATGTACCAATCATGAAAGGATCACTTTGCATGAGAAAAATCCTAGAGACATGTGGCCCATAGACATCAGACACATAGGCATCAGAATTGTTTGATGGGCTGAAAGCAGCCACTTTTCTTTGCAACTTGCTTAATTAAGCTAGTTTTTTTTCTAAACAAATATGCAATGTGTAGCCTTACAGGGTTTTCATTGAAAAGTCAAAAATCGGGGCATATGTGTGTATATTTTTAGTTGTATAAAATTCTACAAATCCTTCCTTCCCCACTCTCTAAACTCTCACACTGACTCTTTCAGATGTACACATTGAGGTGTTTAGTAGGAAGAGCTTAAAATAAAGAGGCTAACATTTTACCACTTTAAAATATCAGCCTACAAATAGCTCCAAGAAAACAAAAGTATATGCAGAAAAAGAACGGAGTAGTTTGATCTTCCTGAAGAATAGAGGAACACAGTCATATTAAATAAGTTTGCCCCAGGACCCAGCCTTCTAATACTCAGGTGGACACAAGTTCAACAGCCAGTGGCTATTCCTCCTCTTTGATTATTTTGTAAATACGATGTTTGCTATCAAAATATAGGGATTTTTTGGGGAGGTCTATACCACCACTGTCTTTCTGATAGTCACAGATTTTCCGTTTCTTCTCTATTTTTTAGAATAGCAAAAACTTACTCAGAGAGTAAAATTTGTTGTGTGTGGTGGTGCACAGTATTAGTCCCAGTACTTGGGAAATAGGAAGGCAAGTTTCTGTGAACTCCATGTCAGGCTGTTGTAGGGTGAGACCGTGTCTCAAAAATAAACAAACAAATAAATAAATAATAAAAGTTTTGAGTTAGGCTTCATTGCAGCTAGGACAAGAAAAATAGCTGCTTATTAAAAGAAAAAAGATGAGGAGGGACGGTAAGGAGATGGCTCCATGGGTACAGCACTTGCCTGGCAAGTACGAGGAGCTGAGATCAAATCCCTAGAACCAAAGTAAAACCAGACGTGGTAGCACACACATCTGGACTCCCAGAAATTTGATGCAGAGGCAGGAGAATCCCTGGAAGCTAACATGCCAGCTACTCTGACACACACAGTGGAAAAAGACAAGAGACACTGTATTAAACGAAGTTTGCAGCAAGGACCAAAACTTTAGATTGTCCTGTGACCTTCACACACTCACTGTGGTACACAGATGTCCACTTTCACTTTCGTGAAACAAACACACATCTCCACCACCACCACCACCACCACCACCACCACCACCTCCACCACTACCACCGCCACCACTGCATCCTCCAAAACACTTTAAAATAATAACTTTAAAAATTAAAATGAATTAAGATAGTTTGTCTACAGGAAATAGTGACTATGAGTAAGTACCAGATACTGGGATCTCCTTATTCTGCTAGTGCCACATCCTTATCCTCTTTTCACCATTAAGAAAATGGACAATAGCGATAAATCATGAGACTAGGGTTAGGGGATTGAAGCATGATTCCAAGATTAAGGGAGCATCAAATATTTCACTAATCAAGATAAATAGTTTAATTCTCTCATTAAAACATCAAGATGAAAGCAGAAAAAGAATTCATCTAGAACAAAATAAATATAAATTTTAAATTAAGACAAATCTGACAAGTCATGCTTGAAGAAAGGACTACTGAAGCAAGCCCTGCATCACAGAATATTGAATTTGACAAGGTATGATTTAGGATAGGGCCACTGAAGCAAGCCCTGCATCAGATTCTTTGTTCTTTAAAAACTAAGGGAAATAGCAATCTGCCTGCAAGATACACCCACTGGTACAATATTGGTACAATTGTTATGGGAGTAATCAACCACTTTTTATTGGATATAAAGCCTGCTCCATGAGATGGTCTCTATACCTGACACTATCAAGGGAAGGCAAAAACCTGAGACTAGATAGCTCATGGGCCTTGCGGGAAAACCTACTAATATTATTCTGCTAAATGAACATTGCAATAAAATGATTTTGAGTGAAAAAACACTAAAAACTGTGAAGAAATATTGGGAATGTCACTCAGTAGGCAGAATGCTTGTCTAGCAGGCCCCGTGCTCCATTCCGAGCTCTGAATAAAACAAGTGCAATGGCACTTACCTATAATCAAATACTTAGGGTATAGGGCAGGAAGAGCAAAAGTTTAAGATTATCTTCAAGTGCATGGCAAGTTCAAGGCTATCCAGGCCAAGAGACCCTCTCAATGAAAATTAAACTGTTTTCATAATGAAAACAACTAGAAAGAAAAAATGATCATTATCTAAAATTCCAGTTTGATTTGTTCTGTGATTTCACATGCTGAATTTGGTACCTCTGCACCCAGAGGCAATATCAGTACTTAAATGTGATAGGGTTTGTTACAGACACACATGGGTGGCTTGGCTGTTTATTTCTGTACACAGACAACCACAGGAGTTTCCCACATGACATCAACAACCTGAATGTCAAACACATGTTTGTGAGGCAGATTTGTGGTAGGAGGCACATTAATAGGGAAAGCTAAGGTGCCCTCTGCTCATAAAGCTCTCATATAAACGAGCAGACTACAACAGGAGGCTAGCAATTGGGCTACAGTCTGAAGGGTGAGCTCCTTGGGAGGCAAGTAGGTATACTATGAAGTCCCCAAATATAAGGTAGGGATAGATGACCATATCTAGACCATCAGTTCTGGAGTAGATGAGACTAGGAAGCAGAGTAGCATTTTGAGTGGCAGAAAGAGACAAGAAGATGGACTCTGAGAGGAGAGTGAATAGAAAGAGCCAGCATTTTCTGTGCGAAAAGAAGGAATCACTCTGACTCCTGGAAAGATTATTTTCAAGAGAGCTTCCTAGCTCTGTGACTACTGCTGACTGAATTTTAACCCATGAACCTGAAGTCTGGTGACATCAGTATTCCATGCCACTCTTGTCAAGAGTCTGTATATGTCATATTTCTAGTTCTGGATTTCTTTAGCCTTCAACTCCTTGGCTGAAGACAATCCAGAAATGAAGGTGGCATGGACTGCACAAAATAAAATTCTAAAAAATTACTAGCTTAATTTTAATGTATGAAAGAAGTGGGGGAGATATACATGTGAGTGCAGGTGCCTACCGAGGTCAGCAGAGAGTGTCAAATCTCATAGAACAGAAGTCAGAGGTGTTTGTGAACCACCCAATCAATTGATAGGGGTGTTGAGCATCAAATCTAGGTCCTCTGCAAGAGGTCCTCTGCTCTTGATAGCTTCCAAATCTCCTCAGCTCTCAAAGCCATGGATTTTTAAAGCAAGGACTAGAGTTAAGAAATCTAAGCCACTGACCGGGATAGTGAATTGACTGGCTCTTCATAAGCTTGGGTTTTTATGCTTTGTTTTTTTTTTTTTAATAAAGTATGTATGCAGGAATAACAGTCATTGTCTCTCAGTGCTCAGATTTGCACAGTAAATAAGTGCCTTCAAGCTGGGCCAGAAGGTATAAGCTTATGGTCCAAATGCTTTGGAAAGTGGTATTTTAGTTGCCTTTCTGTTGCTCTGATAAAATGTCTTGATAAACAGTAACTTAGAGGAGAAAGATCTCACTTTAATTCATAGGGCCAGGTGACACAGTCCATCCTTGTGGGACCTTCAAGGCAGCAGGAACTGCACGCCCACAGTCAAGAGCAGACAGGGGTGACCATCGATGTATGCATGCTAGTGCTCATTGCACTCTCCTATTCTTTCAGTCCAGAGTCTAATAATGAAAATGGTACTACCCAAATTCAGGTGGGTCTTTCTATATCAATTAATTTTATCCAGATGATCTCCAGCAGACATGACTGAAGGCTAACCTAATTTGGGTAATTGATGCCTCACTGAGACTCTCTTCCAGGTGATTCTTGTATGTATCAAGTTGACTGTTAAGACTAACTATCACAAGAGTGAAGCCGGTAAGGACATCTTAGTCTACATGTGAGTTTAAGGCCAGTCTGGACAACTTGTTGAGGCCCCGTCTCAAAATCAAAAGCAGGGACTGTAGAGTGCCTCAGTGGTCAAGAGAATTGTCTCCCTTTGAAGAGGACACAGTTTCCATTCTCCCCACCCACATAGCACCTCACAACTGTCCATAACTCCAGTTCCAGGGGATTGAAGGCCTCTCCTAACCTCCATGGGTACTTGATACCCACATGGTACACAAATACAATTGCAAGCAAAACACACACACACATATATATACAAATATATATATATATATAAAGTGAATAAAACTTTAAAAAAATAAAAAACAAAAAGAGATTTGGAGGCATAGCTTAGTGGTAGAGTCCTTTCCTGGTCTGCACAAGGTCCTAAGTTCAGTCCTCAAAAAAAATAGCTACAGAGGAATTAACAAACTACTGTTTCATGTCCCATTCTGTTATGACTAGTCAGAGAAGTAGACAAACCAATGTGAGAGAACTGTCTTTAATGTCAGCCAACTATGACTAGCCTGTGAGCTTAAATTATTGATGCATCTTGCTTTTTATGACTGTTTTCTTTGAAGTACAATGTATAGAATAACATATGCCCTATCATCTTAATAGATTAGCAAGATGATCAATCATGATGTCACTGTACTTAAAACAATCAAAGGTTTTAACTGTATTTATAGTAATTAAGTGGGTATATTTAGCATAAAATAAATAAGTAAATAAAAACATCTATTTAGAAACTACATAGAAGCTAGACATAGGGTCGTGTATGGCTATAATCCTATCACTTGGGAAGGGGAAGCAATGAGAAGATCAAGATCATCTTTAGCTACATACTGAGTTCCCTGCTATGTTGGCCCACATGAGACCCTGCTTCAAAATAGGTAAAATTCTGTGATAATAAAAGTTCATGAGTTTGAAGTGGTTTCCCCTTTACTATTTTGCACTATATTATTGGATCTGTCCCTGCTTATCTTTACCTTAGACATATATTTGTTATGTGCATGTAGCATAATTTCATTTGTGTTTGTGTGAAGGGTTGTTATGGAAGTTTATTTTTACTTGCGTAAAAATAACTGCTTTTGTGAACTGTTGGAAAAAGGGATGCATGGGTCATGGCCTTTTGTATTGTCTGCAGGTGTTAGATTTCTGTTGGGGATGTTTAATTGCTTATGATCTGCACCTGAGATCTGAATGAATAAAAACACCGGAGCTCAGATGCTCGGGGTTTCACTATGAGTATGGCACTGGCCATGATGGTGGTTCCCTCTTCTGAGGTCTGGCAGGGTTTCCACCTATGAAAAATGCTCCAATGTCTTCTCGGTAGCCTACACTATAGGCATACTACTGCTACAGAGGGTCATGTGTATAAACATGTATGTGTGTATTCTGTATATGTGTGTGAAGGCCAGAGGTTGTATTAGGTATCTTCTTTCACTGAACACAGTTTGCCAATACGGTTAGTTTGGCTAGTAAGCTTGCCCCAGGGATATGATCTATGCCTCAAAATGTTGGGATTACAAGTTGGACTGTTATGTCCACCAAACATTTACATGGGTTTTGAGGATTTGAACTCTGGGTCCTCATGCTTGCATGCTCAGTACTTTTACCCATGGAGCCATCTTCTTTATCTTTACCTGCAGTAGATGTCATTTGGTAAGTGTCATTATTAAAAGAGGACAATACTTCTCTCCCATACTGCTGTGGGCACATTCCTAGTGGCCATCTGCTGTGCTATGGAAGTGCTTGTTTATAGAACTCTATTTGTTTTAGACTTATAATGCTATTTTACAAACACATCCAGGATGGATCCATGGCTTGACTTGATAAGGAGCAAAGAGAATACATTTCTTGATTTGAGTTTACAGAGGATGAATTTTTATTCCATCAAACTTTGCCTGACAGCTCAAGTAGTTTGCCAAAGCATCAGATATTAAGGAGAAGACCTTCAGAGTTCCAGCTTCATTCTAAACAGAAGATTGGACCACTCACTAGAGTTTTGGTATTTTACAGTTAGTCCTCAGGTAAAATACAATACTTTTTTTAATAATCTTTTATCATACTACTTTTTGCCTCTTTGCGAAAATAAAGGTTCCTTGACTCTGGACAAAGCTCTCCTCTCAGGTTGAGGATGTAGTTCACTTGGATGTCTGTGGTGCACAACTCTCTGTTTTGGGTCCCCAGCATTGCATAACCCATGCACCATGGTGCACACCTGTCGTCCTAACACTCTAGAGTGGTAGACAAGAGGATTAGAAGTTCAAGGCCATCCTTACTTATAGAGCAACTCTGATGTCAATGCAGTACAATGTTAAGAAGTACTAACTTTCAAATCTCTAAAAAATTATCCTTTCAAGGGTATTCTTATTCCAGTCCCTCCTCTCACCTAAAATAACAGTTAATTGCTTGCAGGTGGTACGCAACATGAAGGGAATGAATGCAAAGGGAGTAAAACAGAAGGAAGAGGTTAACTCATAGAAATGCTGTGGACACAAATCTACATGGAGGATGCCATGTAGAGCCACAGACTGACATGACCATGGTTGGGGCCACAGTATATATGCATGCCAAGTATGGCTGTAGAAATGTAGATATCTATAACCCTCTTCCTTCCCCTCAAATGGATCCATAAAGTCAACTGAATATATGATGGATATTTAAAATACTGTGTAGCTGTGACTCTTATATAGTGGATGTGTTAGGAGCTAATCAAATGCCCAGTCTTCAAATTGTTGTCATTTGAAAGAAGTGAAAGTCCAAATCATAATGGCAGAAAGCAATAATGTGCCCTGCTTTCTACCTGCAACACATTTTGCTGTCATTTAAACCTATGATTTAGACAACAGGAGGGAGGAGGAAAAAATTATCTATTGATCCAGCAGTCACCCTATCATGATTGGAAGGTTGCCTGCCTCCTCTCAAACCTTGCATATAGAAATCATATCGTTATTACAAATAGCACCATTATTTATAGAACCTTGAACATTTCATAATACCATTACGTGGTGTATAAATCATTGTCTGAGCATGTGGACCTTTCCAAATATTTCCTTTTCACTAGCTAAGAACATTTGTAATGAAAAAAATAAAGAAAGAAAGAAAAAGATGCAGTATCTCTTTAGAATGGATGAAAGTTGGGAAGAGGCCACAAAGCTAATTCTTCTTCTGACCACATCACACCCACCCCACCCCCAGTTTCCTGGACCCTGGAGTGGTAGTGGAGGGAGGTAAAAGATAAACGTGGGAAGGCAAGCAATGGTGTATCTCTGACCTTTTCTGCTAGATTTTGTCAATGCTCAAAGAACCATCAGTACATAATGTAAGGATATCAAAGAAACTTGTTGGTGAGACCCTCAGGTCCTACTCATTTGTACAGATAATCCTCAACTTAGGAGAAAACTCACTATAACATGAAGAAGGCATTGTAAGTAAACAATACATTTGATAAACTGATTGTTTTCCCTTGGAGTTATTGTGCATTTAGGGTTAATGTAAGGACCGCATGTCAGGGAACTGTGGCTTGTCACCACTGCCTAGCTTGATAAGAATAGCAAACCAATAGTCTCTAAAAGAACCAAATCAAAAATTCAAAGTACAATTTATACTGAGGGTACATCACTTTCACACCATGGTAAAGTTGAAACATCACTAGTCCAGCTATGCAAAGTCCAGGACATCTGTACTGCAGTGTCAGCCCATATACAAATCAGTGGATGTGCACGGGAGATGAACTTCTATTGTTTCCATCCTCCTGTCACCATATACAGGGTCTTTCACTAACTCGAGTTTTTCTTTCTGAGAGTTAACCAATGATTGCTGGCTAAGGGATGATGTTGTAATATCCAAACCAGTGAAATGAATGAACTACAGTTTTGTACACCAAAAGCAGAAGCATTAGGAAGGAGGAGACTTTCTTCTAATATTTAGAAACTGGTAGCAGGTTACCCTGGAACTGACTGTGGAATGTCAGGGACAGAAAGAGACTTGTGACTGGGAAGGAAGCTGAGAGGAACTCAACAGCCCCTCTCCCTGAGAGTCTTTCTGCATCCAGCCAGCCCACAAAGGTTGTCTTCTCCTCTGAGAGCGCTCTTCAATTAGGGACTTCATCAAATAATTGAGAAATTAATATTTTTATTCTGCATTGTTTAACAAGTTTTTGTGTGGTTGCAGAAGAGAAGCCAAGCTTTTGCAGGTCACGAATGCCTGGGTTTCTCCCCAAGGAGTCAGAAGGACACTCATCAGAAGTACTTAGGAAATACTCCAGTCTAGATAGAAAGATTGATGCCTCCAATGGGCACCTGGGGATGGGAAAAGGGTAGGAAAGGCATTAATGGGTGTTTTAGAAAATATGGAATCCTAAAAATAAATTTCACTACTTCACAAGTTGCTGCTCAAAGCCATAGGAAGTATATGATTTGCACCTGTGCAGTGTTTCAATTTATGCTCCTTGATTTATTTTATCAACACAGGTGTCATCCTCACTGATAAATTGCCAGGCAACTCTGCATAAAAGATATTTTTCAGTGGGTAACCCCCCAAACTTTAGTGATTGCTAAAAGCCTGAGTTAATTAACTATATTTCCTTCTAAGCCTGCAAGAGAGTGTGAATGAAGCAAACTGCTAAAAGTTGCCATTTCATCTTCACAGCTGAGATGAAAGCAGTCAAGGCCATGGGCAAACTCCCATTGATTTGGTGTGCAGACTTGCACACCCACACATACACACACACACACACACACACACACACACACACACACACACATACACACACACTGACTACATGATGAAATTTAAAGTTTCATTTCATTTTTAAATGTATTTTCCCCAAGCCACTAAGCTATAGTTAAAGCTGTCAACACCTAAAATATCCCTGGAGTTTGGCATTTTCTACTACCTTAAAAAAAAAAGTCAATAACTGGATCCACATTGGTGAGAGCTCACAGGAAAATCAGAAATATTTAGGCGTAATTTATGGATGACAGGCTCATGTGGAGACCTTAGCATTGGCTTCACTGAAATGCATTTACAGACATGTCAGGAGCTACTTCACATCATAACTCTTCCATCACCCTACCCTGCTTTCTCAGTTCAGAGACAACCAGCCTTCTCTGCCTACCAACAACTACTTCTGCTACTTACTTCATGTTTACAAAGATCTGCAACCTAAGTAGTCATGCATTCTATAAAACTACTGCATTGTTCACTGAATTTCAGGTTTCATCGTGTGTAAAGCATGTCAGCTACATCAGAAAGATCCTGTTGTCTCTAACTAATGGAAAACTTTTTCTAAAGGGAACTCATGCTTAGAACTGTAAACCCCACCAAGAACCCAAAGCTGGGAAGTTCACAGACTTCAGAGGAGAATCTACCAAAATTATTTTGCTAAGTAAATATGATGGCAAGCCTGTGTTCTAAATACTAGGTATTATACTCATAGACTGCTCTCAGCCTTCATCAGAGAAACTTCTTTTGGCAATGAGAAGTGGTTAATTCAGAGACTCATGATGGGTAGAAATGTGGAGATATGTACATACATATGCTTGAGCATGTAGTGGTCATAAGCAGCTTAACCAATATTCTAGCCATTAGACATTATTATATGGAATGGACTTGGTATTGGGGGAGACTGGCTACTCTCATACTGAAGTATGATTATGGGCTAGCTGTGTCTCCTCCAATAGTACGGTAATACTGTTTCCATCTCCTACTTTCTGTCCGCACTCTCTATACTCATTGACTCCCTTACCTGCTCAAAATCTAGTCTAGGCAAATAAGATGGAAATTCCTCAAAACAAAGTCTTGTGGGCATGCATAGGATTGATGTACAATGCCACTGGAGGGACAGAGACGACAAGTGAATAAAATTAATCAAAATGGTAAGAGGAGGAGACGGTAAGCATGAAGATACTGCATACCAAGTGAAAATTGACTCAATGCTTTTAAGAGGCCTGGAAGAGACAAGGATTTAAGACTCACTAAAGAATACCCATGGCCTCAAATAAAGCAAACTAAGTGTAGCTTGTAGGTGGCTGTGAGTAGAAGATATACAAAGCATAGGAGTGGCAAGTATTTCCTGATTGTCCATGGGACCTCAATCATACCTGCATGAAAATCACTCTGCCTGACCCATGGGAGAGATCCCACTCTGACTTGTCTTGCCTTTGCCAACTACTCATTAGTCTCACCTCCTCCTGCCTTCTCTGACACTGCTGTTACTTGTTTCAAAGTCTTCTCCCCCTCCTCTTTCCCCTCACAATAGCCATTGCTGCCTGAAAAGGGACTGTACAATTTTGAGTTATAAATCACATAATACTACTATGAAAGAACAGAGTAATGCTTTCTTTTTCCATGGACAGCTAAAACAACTAAATATACATTTCAATTATTTGCAGACTTGCAAGCCCCCACGTAGAGCTGCTGTGCACTGCCATTGGTTTACCAGATCTTCCTTCCAGAGACCCAAGCTCTTCCTCACTGACCTAGGGCCATCTAAAAGTCAGGCATAAAATCCTGATTGCTCCATAACTCTAGCACTATCCCAAGAGACCACCACCTCCTCATAAGGAGTCACCACTGAGCTCTGAGAATATCAGTGACTCAAGGATTTGGTGAGAATACTCAGAGTGTGGATCACGATAGAACTATCTCTTGGGTCATTTCCTCCCTCTTGGAACCAATGAAAACTTTATGAGGCAAAGTGCATTTTTTTCAGCATGATGGTTCAAAACTAAACTAAGCACCCTGGAACACATGTCTCACATCGTCCCAAATATTTCTCGTTATGTGACTCCCATAAACACCATCTGCTGTGTTAATTTGTAAAGAATTACAAGGTTCTTAAAATTACACTTTGCTCTCTGTAGCGTACACTGTGTCTATTAAGGGGGAGATGTGAGAATGCACATTACATCTAGGCAGACACTGAGGTCTTTTCCTTCTTCTGTTGAAATCTTACTAAAAGTTTCTAGGTCTGCATAGAATTTCAAGAAATGTATGTGTAGGAGCTGGAGAGATAGTTCAGTGGTTAAGAGTACATACTGCTCTTACAGAAGATTTGATTTTGTTTCCTAGCACTTATGTTAGGCATCTGACTATTGCATGTAACTCCAAATCTAGGAGGATCCAGTGCCCTCTTCTGGACTATTCAGACACTGCAATCACACACACACACACACACACACACACACACACACACTCACACACACATACACCACAATCCCACCCATACATACACATATACACACAATTAAAAATACATAAAACCTACAACAACAAAAGATGTGTATATGCAGTACTCTGTCTAGTTTTGTTGTAGTGAGGGAAAGTCAAATAACAATACAAAACACTCTGAGCAAAATTTATGCTTAGATTACAATTTCGAAATGTCCCTCCCACTTCTCAGATTTTCATGGCAATATAGTCTTCTGCTATTAATCACAAAGGAAACAGAATTAGGGGAAATTCTTGGGAGTGGCTTACTTCTCGGTGGCTCCCAGACTTACAGGTGCTTTATAGTATGTCCTAGATTTTCATTCTTGCCCAGTCCCCAAACCAAATGAATAGTATCTCACTGCTCAACACACCTCCTGACAAAGACAAAGATTGGTAATTACCTGTTAATATAAATTCCAAGTGAACTAAGATGCCTGGGTGGTACTGGACTGTGTAATAAGTACATCATGGTTCTAGCCTGAGGATCATTGAGACTAAGATTCTTTTTATCTACCTTTTAATTTTCTGAAAATTTTTATATTATCTGTGCCTCTGTGCAGGAATGATGTGTGTGTGTGTGTGTGTGTGTGTGTGTGTGTGTGTGCACGCGCGTGTGCGTGTGTCCAATGCATATGGAGGTTAGATGATAAAGTAAAGCTAAAAATGGTTCAGGGAACAGAAGCACTTTCTGAGTAAGCCTGATGATCTGAGTTCAATCCCCAGAATTCACATAATGAGAGGAGAATTCAAGTCTATGCAGTTGTCCTCTGACCTCCACATGCACCATGTAATCATTGTTGTAAATACAGATTTCTGGTCCCATTCAAGTTTTGGGAGCCCTGGACTCCAGAACATTATTTTTCATTTTTTAATTTAAATATGTGGGTTTGGGTGTTTGTTTGTTTTTATCATGTTTGACATCAAACCTTGGCCTTTGTGCATGCTAGGCAAGGGTTCTGCCATGAAATTATATCCCAAATTGTATTTAATATTAATTTTATGTTATGTGTGTGAGCATGAGTATATGTATGTGTGTTATATCCATGCAGGATCCCCAGGTAGTCAGAGTTCAGATCTCATGGAAATGGAGTACTACATATGTGCTGTGAACTAGACCTGAGTCCTTGGCAAGAGCAGAAAGAATAATTAACAGCTGAGCCATCCTTCTAGCACTAATGCTTTTTAATAAGCATTTGTTTTAATTACAGAAGAGAGGCCAGGGGGATGGCTATGCAAGTGCAGGTGCCTACTGCCAGGCCTGACAACCTGAATTCTATCCCCAGGATCCATGTAGTAGAAAGAACTAACAACAATAGGCTTGTCCTCTGGCTTCCTTATGTATGGTGTGGTATGCACACACATGAACAAATATACACATATACATTCAAAATGAAGAAATAAAAATTTAGTGAAAATTTAAATTTCAGGCAAGTCTGGAAATAGTGGATAGTCACTGGTGCCAACCTGATTCATCATTTCAGGCATCAGACTCTCCTTAACTATGGCTGGGTAGTCTGCAGTTCAGAGTCCCATAAAAACATCTTGATCAACCTAATTATAAATTTTGTAATCATTTTCTGGTGTGAGCCTGAAATAGTATCAAGGATTCACAATTACAACGATTCTGCTTAATTCTTGATGAATTAGTCACTATCTCAAAAGCATGGGAGTCTAAACCAAACCACTTAATTAAAAAAGAAGAGCTGTACTGCCTGAGAAATTAAACAATACAGAGTAAATACACCCTTTTATAACATTTCAAAACTCCCTGCACAAAGGAAAGAGGAATTCAGATTGCTTCTCCATATCTTTGCAGTATGTACAAGGTGGCATCAAATAGAGGTGTTTGGACACAGTGAGCAATGACATGGAAGGAACTACTGACTTCACCAGAGCATACAGAGCCTCAGGGTATTTTGCAAAGTTACAAAATGAATTAGAAGAAAATCAACGCCAACTTTTAAGAAACAAATAAATAAAATACAGTATAGGGTCCAAGATGGTGGCTTAATAGGTGATGACAATTGTTGCCTGACCCCCTGAATTCAATCATCTGGATACATTTGATGAAAATAAACAACAAATTCCCATGGACTGTTCTGTTACCTACACACACACACACACACACACACACACACACACACACACATACACACCCCTCTACATACCTACAAACACATAAAGCTACACATACCCTTAAGAGATGAAATGTTTTCTCTAAAAAGAAAATTAGTGAAATGCTCCCTCATCTAGGCAATATTTCAGAGCCTTTGTTGTTAAACTAAAGTGTAAATTCTGCTGATTTATCAGAATGTTATGAAATTTTCCTATCTTGTCTTTCCACTCCCAATTTCTTTGTATTGTAATTACATCCTAGCTCTCAAAGAGAAGTGTTGCCCTGAATCCCTTGGCCCCATAGATGCTACTCCCATCTTCTTAGACTGAAGCAGCCTACAGAGAGGATGAAGCCTGTTTCTTCTGATTCCATAGGCTGACCATAAGTATCATGTCTCTTTTCCTCTTCCTTTGCCTACCCATTGTAGGGGGTGTGGCTGCATATATGTGCAAGTGCATATATCGAAGCCAGAGACTAACATTAGATATCTTCCCCAATCACTCTGCATTGAGTCTTCCACTGAACCTGAAGTGGGATTCCAGCTATGCCTTCTGAACAGAAAGTTGTATGTGTCCTCTTGTCTCACCAATGCGGGGATTGCAGGCTCCAGTTACTAATCCCAGCTTTTGACAACTCTCCCCTGTCCCAGGCATAGTAGAGTTGCCCATTTCTAATGTGGGGAGATGGTATTCCCATAGACCCAACCATGAATAGTCCTCTTTGCAGAAGCTAGCAGGGTCAGTATCACCCACATCCCTCAGAGTCATACATCTGTGGCTTCTCCCAGTTTTCCAAGTCCCGCTGAAGCACAGTGAGAGAGGGTCTGTAGGTCACTGCCCAAGTTTCCCCATCACTGGAATGTGTTTGGCACGGTGACACAGGCCAATATGCTAACATTCCGGAGGCTGATACTGAGGAATGGAATGTTCTAGAGTAGCCTTAATAGCAAAATGAGACCCTCTCTCAAAAACTGAAATAAATAAACAAACAAGAAAACCATCAGGACAGGTTGGCAGTGACAGGATTGAAACAGCATTTGTTGGCTGCATGTTAACACGGAAGCATAAGAGGGAGATAGGGACTGTTTCCTACTTGAATATGGGAGTGAGGATGACAAAGGACAATATGAGAAATAAGTTTAAAGATTGTAATGATCTCCATTTCTCAATTCTAGAATCCATAATGCTTTCTTCTACAAAATAGAATGGATGCTCTGTTCAGCTGAGCAGAGATGCTTCTGTGGATAGAAAAGGGATTCAAGAAAGCAAACATGAGCAACCAAACAAAAACAGGGGAGTGTCACATCAGAGCCAGGGGGAGACAGGGAAACAGAATAATAGGCAAATCACTGGTTGGTGGAAAGTTACTTTGGGTTA
Organism: Cricetomys ansorgei; assembly: GCA_026225945.1. Classification (NCBI taxonomy): domain Eukaryota; kingdom Metazoa; phylum Chordata; class Mammalia; order Rodentia; family Nesomyidae; genus Cricetomys; species Cricetomys ansorgei. The sequence goes on from JAMJFZ010003624.1 coordinate 2,952,014, forward strand.
CTGTTCCTGTATAGAAGGATCATACACAGAACACTTCCTTAGCATGCTAACTGAGATTAACCTGTTTGGGGAAATTTGGCTGTTAGCTCTCTAGCCCTGAGTAATCAGCAGAACACATTAGCAGTCCTTCTGCTTGGTGCTCTGCAGCCTTACAAGGAGTGACTCCACCCAATGATTAGCATGCCTAGCATGGTCAGCAGAGACCTACTTCAAGATCTTGGTCCAGCCAGTGACCTCATAAAATTTTCATTTAATAGTACACAATAAAGTCTTATACTTAGTAAAAGGCTACATGCAGGGGCCAAATTATGTATTTCCAGGATTCCCTGGATGAAGTAAATTATATACTACTGAAGAAAAGCAATTATCAAATAAAGCCCTCCTACTTTTCTGGATCCGTAACTACATGTCTACAGACATGGGAAGCCATCTTACAAAATCCAAGAGTCATTTTAGCCTGTCAGAAGGCAGATAGCACTAAGACATGGGGTGGGAATTGGGCATGCAAATGCCATGATAAAGAAATGGATAGTATATCCATACACACACACACACACATACACACACAATCTTATATTTGATCTGGACTACAATTCAGTTGATAGAGTCCTTGAATGAAACCCTAGGTATGAGTGCCAACACTGTACGGAAATAAAATAGGGACAGTGACATTTCCCGTCCGGTAAAGACACTTGCTGATAAGGCAGTCAACCTGAGATCCATCTCTACAACAAACACAGTGGAAGGAGGGAACTGACTCCTGTCTTCTGCCCTCCACGTGTATGCCTTGGCAAGAGCACCCACACAATACGCATGCATACAGCAAATAATAAATAAATGTAATTAAAAATTAAATATTTAGGTATGATCCCTGTACATACCTTTAATCCCAGCACTCAAGAGACAGAGGAAGGTGAATCTCTGAGAATTCAAGAGCCTAGTCTACAGCATGAGCTCCAAGATAGCCAGTATTACATAAAAGGACTCTGACTAAAAACAAAAGTTTTAAATAGAAATACAAAAAATAAAAATAAAATAAATAATAAGCAATTTTACAAAGGGATTTTAAAAATTGGTTGGCTCAGTCAATGTAAGCATTTGCCCCCAATTAGGATCTGAGTCAAATTCCCAGTACCCATGTAGTAGAAAGACAGAATTGACTCCTTCAAGCTGTTCTCTGTCCTCCACATGTGTGTCATGGCATAGTATACACACACACACACAAACACACAAGATTAAATTTATAAAAATAAGATAAAAACAAATAAGCTAACTGCATATGAAACTCCTGTTGTATGTAAACACCGACTCTGTCCTTGCCTCTCTTTCTTTTATTCCTTAGAAATATTTTAGGAGGCTCTGAGGATTGAACTGAGAGCCTCAATATTCTCAGCACTGCTACAATACCACCACTAAGCTAAAATCCCAGTCCATTCAAAAAAATTTTCAGTAAGGCTAAATTTGCATCTTACCTCCTCTCTGACACTGACTTAACACTGCAAGTTTGATATGCTTATTAAATCTTAGAGTGGAAAGGACACCACACCCAAGAGGGTGGTGAGACTTAAATGAGATGAATGCATGCAAAATATCCCGGTCTGGCAGGAAAATGGCGCCCAATAAACAAATTTCCTACTCTGATCTTTCCTCTATCTAGACAGTAAGCTAATTAAGGGGAGACAGTGTCCAGCATCTGAAGCAAGAATAGGTGGAAGATAGATGGAGATGTCTAGGGAGAAAATGTTATTTTATAGGCTGGATGTGATTTTACCAGGCTTGCCATTTAGAAATCTTTGGTATTTAACACTCATGAAATTTTCACCTACCTAGAGTATATCCATGATATAACTTGAACAGGAGGTAAATGAAGAGAGAGACAGAGAGACTGAGAGAGCTAATATCAAATCTGGTGTGTCTGGTATCACACTGATGAAGTGGTGAGGAATTTAAGCTCCATCAATGAAGAAAGAATGGAGAATTAAATTCCCGGGATTGAGAAACTCCTTTTGTAGCCAGAAAACCAAGGCATGGGCAGTGAAATCAATTGTGGGTACCTTATTGATAATTTTAATCAAACTGGGCACCTATAAGATGCCAGGAAGGAAGAGATCCCCAAGTAGCTTCAGCAGGTTATATTTTAGTCACCTTGTGTGATGTGACTAGGATGGGATGGCCTTTCTGAAATGAAGAGGCCAGACACAGCCTTAGATGCTTCTCACACTGATAGCTTCAAAGAGAGCGGTTGCTCATGCTTGCTCCAAAGACGAAAGGGAAGAACAGCATGGAAACCTCCTTCTAAGTGACAATCTTACACCATGCAGTGTTCAGAGAACCATTACTTCATTTTGCTTATAGCTCTAGAAGTTTCTTGCTAAAATATTGATAAGATTTAAAAAGATCCTATGATTATGGAAGCTAAGTCAGAAGTATGCCGCCTCACAATGCTGGAGACAAGAGAGATCCTGCCTTGATCAAGTCAAAGGCAACAACCATCTCTCCAAAATTGTTCTCTAACATCCACACATGTACCAAAGCACACATACACCAACATTCACACACACACACACACACACACACACACACACACACACACCATACAAACACAATAATAATAAATAAAAATAAGTTTTAAAATGCTAATAGAGGTCAAATCTTGATGGAAGTCAGCTCTGAGATGTATCAGGTCTAAACCATCATGCTGAGGGCTCAGTTTTTATTCTTATGCTGAAGCTAAAATGCCATGGATCTCAAAGCTGTCCTGGTGATCCACCCTTTTCTTGACTATGTGTGAACAAGAACAAAGCCAAGCATAGACTCACCTAGGTCTACATTGCCTTTGTTTCCTTCATCTCAACCCAAACTTGAGGAAAGAATATATATATATATATATATATATATATATATATATATATATATATATATATACACACACACACACATATACACACATATATATAATATATATATATATACACACACACACATATATATAGACACATACATATATATATATATATGTATATATATACATATACATATACATACTTTTTCCACATATATATGTGTATATATTTGGAAAATGACCAAGGAATACACGCAAATCAATGTGCCCACATGAAATATAAACATGTACACATACATATGGCACATCTCTTGAATACTCCAACAAAAGAATGAGCATTTGTTGAACACCTAAATGAGGTTAAGCCATTTAGAGGGTAAAATGTGGCATATATCATACCTCCCTTACCTGACAAATCTACATTTGAAGTCCTGCTTAGTTGCAGAATACAACTACCTGGGGAGACAGGACTGTAGTTGTATCCTGCTGTGGTGCCTCAGCAAAGAGACAAGGAGGCATTTTCATAGGTGCGTACTCTGCCAGACCTTCAGCAGAGGGAACCACAAACATGGCCACCACCATGTTGGACAGTAGAACCCTGAGCAGCTGCGCTCAGGTTTTTTTTTTTTAATTTATTCAGAACACCCTGGGTGTTGTATTGACAGAACATTCAGATCATGAGCAATCAAACATCCCCCATATTAAACCAAAAACTGCATACAACTCAAAGTGCTAAGACACAGGCAGCCACTCACCCAACAGTGCGCAAAATAATTTTATTTTATACGTCACTAAAAATAAGCTACAACGCCACACCTTTCAAAATGTGATTGTATTAAAATTAGTTAATTAGAGCAAACCCTAGCCCAGTAGGACTAATGTCCTTAAGATAGAGGTAAGTCACAACCCTTCACATGGAGACAAATCTTTGTGAGGACAGGGAATTCTGACAGCAGCTCTAAGCCAAAGAGAGCAGTCTCAACTGAAACTAATCCTGCCTACACTTTGGTCACAGACACCTCCTCAATGGTGATAGATAAAATTCTCCTGTTGAAGTCTCTCACTCTAGGGTACTTTGGAAAGAGTTTCTGCAAACAAGATGCAACAAGACACCATAATAAAGATCTGCTGGGGTATGACTTTCTATTAAAATACATCACTAACTCAAGCTAACAAGGCATCCAAGAGAGCAGATATAGAGTCAGGGAGGAAGGTGTGACTGCCTCCAGACATCTTAATAGATTTCTCACAAAACTCTTCATAATTTCACAGCACAGAGCCTCTATCAACCAGTCTGTCTTATTAAGTAAGGAGCCTCATCTTCTCCAACAATTGGAAAATGGATTTCCCAAGTCTTCAAAGCAGGTCTCTAGTTCTGGCTGCCTTAGCTATTCTCAAGCTCTGTACAGAACCTCACATCTCTTATTAAAGAATGGCAGCAGCCAGGCACTGTAGCGAATGCTATAGTCACAGAACATGGGAGTTGAAAGAAAAAGGACGATGAGTTCCAGGACATCCTGGGTTATCTGGTGAGATCCCATCTCAAAACAAAGAGACAAAAGCAAGCAAGCAAGCAAACAAAAACTCTGGCAACTATTGGACGAAAAATAAAATTCAATTTAAAGACATCTTAATTGGCCTTCACACATCTCTCATCTCACAGCACTGTCGAAGACAAATTTAACTTCATGTTCTCTCACAATTTAACTCCGGTAAAAGATGTGACATCCTGTATACAATGCGAAAGCCCACAGGTGTTTCTGACAAAGAAAATTTACCGAGGTATTTTAGGTAGCTATGTGACACCTAGCCTATTATTGGTAGCCCTTTCAGAGTTCTGGTTTATCATATCTGGTGAATCAAGAAGACAGGTGGTAGGTGCGTGTTGTGAACTAAATGAAAACAGCACACTTGCTGACTAAAAGGAGTGAAGAAATCCATGCAAAGCTGAAGAATGACTACACTGGTCCTGAAGTATTCATGCATTGAAACACATAAAAAATTATAAAGCTAGAAACTGGGGACACAGTAAGACATGCATCGTCAAAATTACAACCTAAAGTGGATTCACAGCAGCATCCCTGACCTCTACTTCCTATTTAAAGCAGCTTCCTGTTTTGATCTAGATAGGAAATATCCTCTACCATGCTCTTCCTCCATGATATCTCCACCCTGGGACAGGTGTAAAAGCAATGGAGCCATCTGACCATGCACTGAGACCTTGGAAGCTATGAGCCAAGTCAAATCTTTTCTTTCTAAAGTTATTTTACTCTGGAATTTTGTCACAGCCGTGAAAAAAAATCTGACATCTTTTCTCCATTATGACAACCAAAAACATCTTCAGACTTCACTAAGTGTCCTATAGGAAGGCATAGTGTCCTCACAAGGACTAGACAGATGACTTAGCAGTTAAGAGAACTGTTTTTGTCATAGGAACCATGTTTGGTTCCCAGCACCCATGCTGGGTGGCTTACAAATCCCTGTGTCTTCAGCTCCAGGGAGTACAACAGCCTTTTCTGGCCTCCTTGCTCTCCTGCACTGATATGCACAAACCCCGACACAGATAAATACACATACCCATAATTACAAACAAAATAAATCTTCAACCTTCCATTACATGATCACCATTGGTTTTAGGAACAAGACAGATTACTTAAAAAGTTGTTTCAATATGTAAGATGGGTGCTGTGATTGAAGTAGAAGAACACAAGCTGCTTTCCCAATGACCTATAAAATAAAAACAAATGGTGTTTACTTGTTTGTTGTCTATGGTGTGTCAAACATGACTGATTGCTTACTTAAACCTGACCAAGTATCCATGTGTTAATCACTTTACAGGTATTCTCAAAGACACAAATATTTGCTTTTCAAGGTGCAAAAAGTGTTGAATCCAGCAGAGAACCTGAGTTCTACGGTCAGTAAATTCTTCAAGACTAGTGGAAGAAAACCTCTATTATAGTAACTTACAGCTTTTAAACACAACTTCTGTAAATATAGGGCTTATGGGCTAGGGAAATGACTCAGCCAGTAAAATTCTTGCTGTAAAAAAATATTGTACATCAAAATTTCAGAGCCTCTCCTCTGGACCCCAGTCCTCAAATGAGAAGCTCCAGTGTTCTCAGGCTTTTGACTGTATATTAAGACATAGAGTGTCCTCCATTAGCTTTCCTGGACATGAAGTCTTAGGATGTGGACTGAGCTTCCAGCTTACAAAGGGTCTGTCAGTAGACTTCTCAGCCACTACTGTCATGAGTTAACTCATTTAATGAATTCCACCTCCTCTGTCTCCACCCCTTACACCACCTCTATAGATGAATAGTGCACACATCACAGAAGGAGATGAATTAAGTAGAATGAATATGCATATTACTGGTTGTGTGTCTTGGAGAACTCTAACACACCATGGATGAGCCTGATATTCAGGAGACTTATCTACCTACAAAAGGAATAATTCTCCATAGATGCAGTCACTTCTCATTCACAAGAGTTTGTTTCATAGGTAGGAAGATGATGCTTTCCAATCTGTTTTCATTGTCTTGTTTAATTAGTAATGCTTCCTTTCACTGGCGAAAGTGTTCCAAATTGGATGACAAGTTTTACAATCATCTTTCTATTAGTTCAATTAAGGCTTGAACTGAAAAGCTATTAGACCAGCTATTTCATATCATCTGGTTCATGCCATGAAAATCCAACCTACTATTTAACTGTTACCTCTAATTTGCACACATATGTTCCTTCACTTACTACTTAAAACTCCTCCCATGCATGACAAGATAATGTCCAGAAAGACCATGGCCAGTGTGAGCTCAGTTTGGCTTCTGAGCTTTTCCCCAGGTTCCTGTACAGGGCCACCTCACTGCTGTGCTCTCTCCAATTCATACATCAGTAACCCTGACCATTGCATAAGAACCTCATGCTCATTCGTCTTCAGATATCATTTTCTCTGTCAAGCATCCCTGTGGTCCTTAGCCAGTCAGCACTTGACACACTCTGTGAATCCTGCAATCCATCTGTCTCCTACTATGTTTTTCCCACCCTACAAATGCAGGCTTCCATTTATTGGTTTTACTCAGGTTCACTGTTATCTTTGCACCATTAACAACCTCATGACTTGAAATTTAGTTTATATTTGATAGGCTTTTACACATTAGTTATCCTATTAAGATCAAAATTGGCCACATTTTTGACAGTGCTATTTTATCGAGTGCCTACTATGCAGTATGTACATGGCTTTTGCTCAATAACAATGGGATTTCAAAACACTTATTTTGACAACTAACTTTGACTGTCAACATGAGGAAAAAGTTTACGTATATCTTTGAGGAACTTTAGGTTTAACAGAGGTAGGAAGACTCACTCTAGATGCAGGCTGCTCTCTTCTGTGTGCTGGGGTCCTGGACTGGACTGGACAAAAAATAAAGGAGAGATAGATACATGGGCTCAAGTGTCTCTTTTTCTTCCTCATTGTACGCATAATGAAACCAATCACCTCACTTTCCTGCCACCATGCCTTCCAGAAATAATTATACGTCCAAACTGAGACAAAACCTTTTTTTTAATGTTGTCTTGTCAGGGATTTTATAACAATGGGGAAGACAATTTATATATAAGGCATTGTGACTACATTATTTCCAGTCCCCTACCCCCCCCCCCACCATTATGTCATCCATAGCAGAATTTTTCTGGCTGGGTTTGGTTTTGATTATGTTCTTTTTGTTGAGACAGAGACTCACTTTGTAGCTTGAAACTGTCCCGGAACTCCCTATATAGACCAGGCTAGACTCAAACACACAGAGATCTGCCTGCCTCTGCCTCCCAAGTTCTGAGATTAAGGGAGTACACCACCATGCTTCGCACATTCTGATTTGATGTTCTGATGGCAAGATCATCATTAAACTAGTCTTATTTCTGCTGTATTTTCTTAGTGTTTTCTAGATAATATTGACAGCTACAAAACAATTAATGGTAGCTCACAGTTTGTTCCATACTTTTTTTTGTCACTGTTTATACTGCTGTGATGAATCACAATGACTAAAAGCAACTTGAGGAGGAAAGCATTTATTTGGCTTACACTTCCACTTAAAAGCAGTTCATCTGTGAAGGAAGTCAGGGCATGAACTCCAACAAGATTCTGGAGGCAGGAGCCAATGAAGAAGCCATGGAGCTATGCTACTTAACAGCTTGTTCCATAAGACCAGCTCAGCCTGTTTTCATATAGAACCCAGGACCACCAGCACAGGTGTGACACCATCCACAATTGGCTGCCCTCCTCCAACACAGTTATTCACTAATTAAGAAAATGCCCTATAGGCTTGTCTTCCTATAGCCTGATCTTATAGAAGCATTTTCCTCAACTGAGTTTGCCTTCACTCAGATGACTCTAATTTGTGTCACATTGATACAAGACTAGCCTACAGAATATGCATGGGAATAATTTAAATTGAGTCTCCCCACCTGAAATGACATTCACAGAGAGTCATAAAGCCCTTTCAGATTGGCACTATTCATATAAAGATTCTATTAGATAATGGTTCAGATATTTATAGACACAAATGGTATAAGATCATACACATTCATACTGTGTTTGTTTATTTGTTTTGTTTTCTCAGCAAAATGGGATAACCAAGATGACCAGCATCTTGGTCACACTTGCTTTTTCCTTCAGTACCAGGTCATCAGTATTTGTCGCCAGATCATGGCAGTTCAACAGTATCGCCCAACCTTTTCCACAACTTCATGGTAGTCCTCACTTTTAGTGAACTGTTGTGTACCTAATGTTTCCCTATTTTCTGGCATCTTTGCTTCCCAATTAGTTAATTTTCAATGCTAATTACCCTAGACTGAATGGCTTCAGATAATTTATAGTTCTGTATGTATTTCAGAAGCTTCATATGGTACTGCTAGCCCAAATCAAGGTGTGGCAACAAAACAGATTTTTCCATAAACTCTGAAGGAAATTCTATTCCTGGGATTTCTCTTTCTTGAAGCTGATCACTTCTTTGACTCACAGTCTTCTCTCCCATGTTCAAAACTAACAAGTTAGTCTCTTTCCTACCCTGATTCTGTGGTTCTATCACTGTAACTCCAGCCAGTGAAGCTTCTCTGCTGTTAAGAACCTGTGTGTTTATTTTGGATTTACTGAGATAATCCAAATGGTCTTTCTACATCAAGGTCTCTAATCTTAATCACATCTATAAAGGTCCTTTGCTGAGTAGAATAACACAGTCATAAATGGCAGAGATTACAATATAGACATCTTTGGAGGCCATTTCTACCTACTATGGTCTCAATATTTCATGTTCTAAAATATTGCTGTTTTTGCAGAAGAACTAAGATTCAATTCCCAATACCCACATGATGACTCCTGATTGACTGTAACTCAAGGTCCATGGAACTCAACACTCTTTCAACTTCTGCAGATATTGTATGTGTGTGATTCACACACAAATGTGAGGGCAAACACTCAAACCCATAAAATGCTTTAAAGTGCATATTTCTTTTAAAAACTAAGACAGTGAACCTTCCTGGATGTATATCTTCATACATGGGTGACTATGGCTACAGAGCAGACTCTTAGAGGTGCATTACTGGGTCAAGTAATATTAACATTTCCAACCTTTAAAGTAAAAATACTGAGAAAAAGCTCTTTAAAAGTCCTTGTTTCTGTCATTTTTGTTTTTTAGTAGATTGAATGTGCATTGAATCCTAACCAATTGGTTGGTTGTTCATTTATTTATTTATTTATTTATTTATTTATTTATCTATCTATCTATCTATCTATCTATCTATCTATCTATTTATTTATTTATTTATTTATTTATTTATTTATTTATTTGAAATGGGGTTCCACTATATAGTCTAGTCTGGTCTCAAATATTCTTACACTTCTGCCTCCTAAGTGCTGGGTCTCACCTTAATGAAGGCAGAGAATAAACAGATAACATGTGGAAAAACAATCTGCAATGGTTTAAAATTCTTTTAACTATCATTTTTACAGTTAGAGAAATACTAAAAGATAGTAAGGCTGTGTCCCAGGGTCCCTTTTCCCCTCTTTGGTAGCTTGATAAGGGGCAGTATAGAGAAACTAAAACACTGCACACAGTAGAAATAAATGGTCTGAACTTCCTCATGGTGTTGCAGTGAGCTGAACAAAACTCAAAACTATACGCATAAGTTCAAGCTTAAAAAAAAAAACTGCATTACAAGTCCCACAAATACAGTCACTCAGCTCACCTGGCACTCTCAAACTTTTCCCATTTTCCTTCTATAACCCCTCATTCTACAAATACAGAATTAACATACATATGCTATTTCCTTTATACCTATCAAGAAGTTACCAGTTTGAAACTTGATCCCAAAACTGGCTAGATATATTAAAATATCCCACTAAGTTCAGATTTTGGTATCATGAAAGGAAAAAAATCTCATCTACAAATATATCTGAATCATACAGGAGCCTTACAAAAATCTGTGCACACAATAATAGATCAATCAGGCCAACAGTATACTATTCATAGAGATTTTGTTTAAATCTGCTTTCCGTGCCTACATCAGTTTCCTTTTCAAACCAAAGCAAAAAAAAAAAAAAAAAATGATTCAAAGGAAAAGAATATCAATGTATAATGTCATAAATTAGTACATGCATATGGATGTTTTTTAAAAGGGGGTTGGTTTTCCTTGTGAGACACCCTTGTTCTCTTTGTGGGCCTTATTACTAAGAACAACTTAAAATACAACATCCTAAAAGGTATACAGCAATTCACACTCTATGAAGTTACATACTTTCTCTTATTGTTTAATTACCAGAACCACTTAATTGTTGGGTGGGATTTTGTATATGCTAAAGTCACAAAATGGATAAGTATCGCATAGACAGGATTGGAACACTTTTCCTAGCCATGAATAAATGCAAAGCAGTCTGAGACACTGGCATGGCCTCTGGGTTTCAATTGGACTCAAACGGATACTATGTGATGGCTGCCTCAGGAACGTGATGTGCTATGAATGTGCTGAGTCTTTAGATATCACTTTTGGATGTATATGTTTGGTAACATGGATTTCCAATTCAGGGCAGTAACTGTGCAAACTGACACATCTCTTGGAACACTGCTGCTTAAGATCATCTCTAAGCACAATCCTATCTCTAATATGTAAGCTCAGAAAGTGTTTCGAGGGGGTGGGGTGTTTTGTTCTGTTTTGTCATGGGCTTTCTTTTTTGTGTTTGTGTTTTGTTTTGTTTGTTTTGCTTTCCTTTTGAGACAGGTTTTCCCTATGTAGACCAGGCTGGCCTTGAATTCACAGAGATCCACCCTCATCAGCCTCCTGAATGTTGAGATTAAAGGTATGCATACTGTACCCTTGTATTTTGGGGGGAGGGATTTTTGTTTATTTTTGTGGTACTGTGGCTAGAACCCAGAGCTTGGTGCAAACTATTCTACCACTGAACTACATCCTCAGCCCAACAAGGTGCTAAGAAGTTGAAACAAACAGAGGCTATTGTTTCTGATATCCTACTTCATTGATTAATAGGGGTGGGGGAAGAAGCAACCTCCAAAATGAATATGATCCCTATTAGTTGAGACAGCTGACTAATAGAGTGGTTCTACCCTCTTAGAAACATTTAATCATTCCAGTCTCCTAAAACGTTTGACACACTGCCACCTCAAATAGGATATGAAAGTTTACATTTAAAAAAAAAAAAATCTAGTCAATTATAAAGCTGATTGTTACCATGCATGAACGATTTGTAAATAGCTAAATGCTCAACTGACTTTCCAATTTGCACATTGATAATGGTCATAATGTAGCTTCTGGCAAAGAAAATCTAATAAAACTTTTAAATCTTAAGATAATAACAACTGCCACCATTAAATGAGTGTCTGCTGTGGTCTGGGTAACTTACACAGGTTACAGGCCATCTCCACATAACTGTGAAACAGGATGCTTTTAGCTCCGTTTCATTGATGCATAAATAGAGCTCCAGAGGCCTGGAAAAGTTTACCAACATTCAAGACCCGTTAAGTGAAATGTCTAAACCCAGGTGGACTTGTGTATTCTGCAACATACTGCAGTAGACATTCTATCAGAGCAGAATATGGAACGGAAGGGCAAAGTGTGGTAAAGATATGATTCTCTACCCTTTTAGTTTGATCTTGCACCACATATCAATTTTCTCTGAAGCTCTTTAAGATCCAAGAATTCCTAAAAGAGTCTCTTAGGACTCATCCAGGAACTAGGCAAATTAGAAATTTCAGGAAGTCCCTGAAACTGACCTAACATACAACCAGTCCCTCCCCAAGATTACATAAGCAGCAAGGACTTCTGAGAAGCTCAGACCACTGGGGCTGCCTAGACAAGACACCTTTTAAACTGCCAACCAGACTGCATTTCATGTAGTGAGCTCCATGGCTCCAGATTTCATCTCTCACCCAGGATTATGTGGGTTTTCAGTAATATAGCTGCTTTTGAGTAATCACTGTTATTGTAAGTAGCCCCTTACCCGTATTCTTATAAGTAACTCCAATAAACTCATATGTTCTCTAAGCTGGACTTTAGTGGTATACATACTTTAATCCGTCATTGGTTCCCTATCTGGCATGAAGAGACATTTGTTCATGTTTCCTGAAGAATAGTTCACAACATACCCGAAGAACTGACAATTCAGCATCAACAGAGCAAAACTCAGAGTCAACAAAAGAAGTCTGAAGAGGTATATAAGAAAGCCTGATACAACAATAAATTGATTCAACATTACTGCCAATGGCCTGAAAACTCTATCAATGACAAAATAGCCACAGGATGATCTGCACTGTCTAGACCTGGATAACAGGCATTGTATCAGCCTTTTAACAGTTCTCAAATACAGTTGAACATGGTAGCACATACCTGCAAACCCAGTACTCAGGAGGCAGAGGCGGACATCTCTGTGAGTTGCAGGTAAGCCTAGTCTACATATGAAGTTCCAGGCCAGTAAAGGATATATATATATATATATATATATATATATATATATATATATATATATATATATATATATATAGTGCACACCTATCTCAAAAGTAAGTTTTAAGAAGTTCTTTTTTTTTAAAAATTCTCAACTGTGGGTATAACATACCTCAGACCACAATCACACTGGCACTAAGCACCATCACTCTATCTCTCATTAGAAATTTGTAAATCATGGACAAATAAGATGACAGTTCCAGATAAAAGAAATGTGCTGAGAAGCTGGTGTGGGGGTAGTTCAGTTGATAGGATGCATGCCCAGTATGCACAAAGCCTTGCTTTTAAATCCTAGCACCACCTAAACTGGGCATGGTACCACAACACTGTAGAACAGAAAGTGCACAAGATCTTCCTTGGCCACCTAGTGAGTCTGAGGTCAGCATGGAATATAATAGACAATGTTTCAAAAGAGAAAATAAAGGAGGATGGTCTAAGAAGTTGGCTCGGTGGGTAAAGTGATTGCCATGAAAGTATGAGGAGGACTGGAGTTAGCATCTCTGGAAAACCAAATAAATGCCAGGTGGGCACCTATAATTCTAGATTCTCAGTTCAGGCAGGGGATACTTAGAGGAGGTGGCTAGGGAGACTAGGCCACTTTGATTGAAAACCCTACCTCACTGAGTAAGTTGGAAGAGTGACAAAGGATGATGCCTAGCATCAACCTTGGTCCTCCACATATGCATGAACACCCACACACATGTTCACTTAAACACATGCACATACCACATCCATGCACACCTAAACACATTCACACTCATACAATGCACACCCACATACATACAAAAAATGCACACACACAGACACACATACCACATATACACAAAAATGAGGGGGTAGCTAATTGTGGTTTCCAGTTGTACTGACTGGGAGAGAAATCTCTTTCATTTTACCCTGTAATAGCCATTAAAATCTCCAGGAACTAAATGTACAAAAATATACAGTCAGTGCTATCAACCAAGAGGATTCTCTCCACAACTTCTCAAAGCAAACACAGTCATGAGAGTCACAGAGCCATAACCACAGGAGCCACTGTACCTCCCTGCAATAACCAAGGTCTTCTTCATCATTGGGGTATTAAGTTGGGTTGGTAAGTACTTTGTGTCATAAATTCTACAGTGAAATCCTGTCACCTTTGGTATCTGTGGGTGAGTGACAGCACTCAGTTTCCTGTTGGCTAAAAGAGAGGCTGGCAAACACATTGCACTCAGGGGTCACTAGTCCAATCCTGAACAGAATAGTGGGCTTCCGTGGAGCAGGTTAACAGCCAACCCAGGGTAGAGGTGGACTCCCTCTGACAGTTTCATTGAAAAATCTTAATTACAATGCTGCTGTGGATGGAAACTGTTTTAAAATGCTATTACAAACACAGTCTGATTGCAGAAATCTGTTCATCTAAAAAACTAATTAAGCCATTATTTCCTTTCTGATTACCATAGTGAATGTAAGCTTTTCACTTCTGAAAACAGTTACACAATCCTTCCTTCCATTTAGACAGCACCTTTCTTAAAAAGTATCCATAGGCCAAAGTGATTTTAGAAATTAAAAACATTATGAAGAAAAGATTAAAAAAGAACCACTATCAAGATGCAAACAAAAGATGCAATCAATGTTTTTTCTTCTAAAACATGGAAATATAATAAGCTCATGTGTTTAGTGTTCATCATTTTGAGGAGTATATCTTTTTTAATCATGAGAAAAAAATGTATTTTAAGAAGATGTCCAAATTTTGCAAAAATAAGATTATTCTACAGTACCGAGAGGATGAAAACCTTTGCCTTTGCTCAGGACTGTGACTGGCCCGGGCACAATGAGCAAAAATGACTTATATGTTGATGGTCAGAAAGTTGATCCCAAATGTGGCTTTAAAGTGGACTGTGGTTGACTCATCTTTGAAAGAATTGGAGTGTATATGTGTATGTGAATAAGAATGCGTGTGCATACATGTGTGGAAGTCGGAGGTTAGGATCAGTATTTTCTCCACTCTTCTCCATGTTCCACCTTATTTTTTTTTAATTGAGACAGAGTTTTTCTGCATAGCCCATGATGTCCTGGAACTCTCTATGTAGACCACATTGGCCTCAAACTCACAGAGATACACCTGGCTCTGCCTCCTGAGTCCTGGGATTAAAGGTGCGCCAAGCTTCCACATTTTTTTTTGTTTTAGCCAAGGTTTTAGCCTCCATCTGAACCTCACATATTTGGCTCAACCTGGCCTTCTAGTTCCAGGATCCTCCTGTATTTCCCCCCTCCAGCTCAGGGATTATAGGTATGTGTTGTCACTCCCTGTTTGTTGTGGTTGTTCTTGTTTTCTCTCATGGGTGACAGAGATCTAAAGGTTACAAACTGAGCCACCTCCCTGGCATTTGCATAGATTTTCCTGAAACAGCTTCATGCAACTAAGTTCAACAGGGCTTTCATGAAAACCCAGTAGGAATATGATTTCAAATTACAAGGAAGCAAGAAGAAGCCAAAGGCCATGTATGCAGATAAAAAGGCGCTAGCAGTACTATTATCAAGTAGAAACTCATAAAGCTCTCTAGATTGGAGTTAGCACCCTCTGTTTTCTCCTTGATCCCCGTTCATAGGCTAGCTCGACACATCAAGACAACTTCCACTTCTTTGGAAGGTATGAAACTCTGTCTGTTCTAAGAAAAGGCTGATGGACCAAAATCTCTGCAGCAGAAGCAGAGGTGGTTAGGAAAGGCTTATCTGCTTAACAAAACGATTCCCAAGGGCTCTTTTTAAATCTACAACTCCTGTAAGGGCTCTGGTGTTTATTTACAGATCATCAATTCTGGGATGGGTGGAGGGCATGGTGGAGAGTGTCTGGGGAATTACCAAGTCAATTTTTTGTGTGGTGATTGTGTGTGTGTGTGTGTGTGTGTGTGTGTGTGTGTGTGTGTTTACACCAGAGATGGCAGTCAGGTGTCTTTCTCTATCATTCTCTACTTTATTTTTTATGATTTACTTTTGCTATTTTTAATTCTGTATAGGTGTGTGTACCTTCATGTGGATATGTACAGGGGAGGGTAGGTTCCTGAAGAGGCCAGAACTGAGCTCCCTGGAGCTGGAATGGTATCAGGTTGTCAGACGCCTGCTGTGGGTGCTGGGAACTGAACTCACATCCTCTGGAAAGGTAGGGAGTGCTCCTAACAGCCAACCATCTCTCCGCACACTCTGCCTTTTGTTTTTTTTTTGGAGCCAGGATCTCACACCAGAACCAGAGTATAGGGGCTCAGGGGGCTGGTGGAGTTCCAGGGTTCTGTGTCTCTGCTCATTCATTCAGTGATAGGGCTACAGATGCACACCACTTCACCGTGCCTTTTTTTTTTCTCCTTTTTCTTCCTTTTTTTGGGGGTGGTGGTGGTGATGGTGGAATACGCTGGGAATCCAAACTCAGGTCCCCCACTTGCTTATGTGTCAGATCCTTCTCAGTGGCTCTGTCAAGCATAAGGACGCACTGACAGACGGTATCAGTCAGGATATTGGTTTTTCTCTCAAACTGTAACACCAAAATCCTTGGAAAATATATTCTCCGTACACAAAAAAAACTGCATTTTTACTTATTCAGTGGTGCCACCTCTCCCTGTCCCTGTCCCTGTCCCTCTCCCTCTTGCCCCCTCCACAAACAGGAATCAAAGACAGCACCGTTATCATAGGAGCACTAATTTTAAAATGGACACTTCTTCCTGAACTCTGAAGAAGTGACACAGTTTCTGCCCCACACCATCAAATGTTTATTTTCCAAAGCCTTTTCTCCCAGAGAACCGTAGGTAAAACTACAAGGCAGGAGAACAGTTATTTTGGGCAGCCTCCGTGTGGCACAGCTTTCTCCCGAGGCAACACTTAAATCAGATAAGGGTCTCCACGGACCTGAAAGGAAGGAAACCACCCACTTAGTGTGTTCAACTCAAATCTCCCCACACAAACTCCATTTTAGAAACAGAACTAGAAAACGTATTTCGGGATATTTAAGGTTGACACACTGTGGTAAACGCAAGGATCCACATTTCAACAACTGTTAGAGGCTGTTACCACTCCCGTAGCATGCAAGAAAATTAGCCCTAATTGGGTACACGGCATAAGTGTATCTCAGGATCGAGAACAGAGTAGACAATTAATGGTGTTGGGAGAAGGGAAACGGGATTAATGAATGGCTGGCATAAATTCCATTTTGCTATCGAGCTAATCACTGGTCTCATGAAAATGTATCTCCTGGTTAGGATTTATAACAGTGTTTTTAAATATTTTATTCCATTCTGGATATTTCTGATCTGCATTGTAATGTCTATACTCAAACTAGCTACACAATTTACTCTTGAGTATGCACCTCATAAAGAACATTCCTAAAGTCAACTCTAAGGACCAAAGCCCTCCCCTAAAAGAAGAAGCCAACTTTTTTACTCAACATATTGTTTGAATAACTTCGGTTCTAATAGTTGACAGCAGAGTGAGGAGTGTGGCATTTAAGGGACCAAGTGTCATTGCAATGTTCTGCCAGTCTTGAAGTCCTGAGCCTGGTTCTATTATAAAGTTTTTGTGAAAGCTCGTGACATGTGCAAGATTCTTGAAATCTTTGCCTGATCAATTTAATTCTTTTTTTTTTTAACTAATTTCTTAAAAGTATTATGTGTTTGTATGTATGTGTGGGCTGCGGAGGCCAGAAGAGGGCCTCAGATCCTCTGAACCAGGAGCTATAGTTGGTTCTGAACTACCTGACACGGGTGTTGGGAATTGAACTCCGGTCTTCTGCAAAACCACCAAGTGCTCTCGACTGATGAGCCATCTCTCTAGCCCCTAACTGAATTCTTGTTCTGAGCACTATCATTGAGCTGTTCCTGATTATTTCGACTGTGCTTGTATTTTGTGCCCTGATGTGTCAAATTTGTCAAATTGAACCCAGTGTGTATTCGAAAAAGGGTACCAGTGTTTTTCCTTTAACTTTTTAAAACTATTTGCCAGTGAATTAATTTATTTGCCTGCTTTTCACATTTAAAGTATTTCTATGCTTATATTGACTTTTTGTACTGAAATGAATGCTATAGTATTTCAACAAAAATAATCATTTTGGATCTGTCTTTGGAAAAATACAATATCTGAAAAACTGTGTATCCTGGTGATTCAAATGAAACATGTTAACCAGTTTTACTTTTTTTAAATGAATTAGAAGTCATTGTGACAAAGAACTGATAGAGAAAAGTCATGAAATGTGGTACTTCTGGATAAGACAGACTGATCGAGGACAAACACTGAATTCCAACAAATAAATGCAGAATTGACTTTTATTGCAAAAAGGATGCTCTTAGCCTTACAAAGATTCTGTTATGACCAAAATTTTGTGTATGAATTAGATTAACTGCTTGCATGCACTCAACTACCGACAAGGAAAATCCAAGTCATTTCAGCACAACAATGACAGGTCTAAGTTGTGCTCTTCCTTATTCAAGTCTGTGGGAAGTAAAGTAACTGCTATTGATTATACTGCTTCCATTTTATGGATTCCCAGAGGCTGAACCATTTCATAAAGGTTTGAGGATAAACACAAATTTTACAAAAGAGAGAACAAATAATCCATTTAGGAAGAAGAGAGATAGATTCCCTTTTTTGTCTTAGAATATTTATCTTAGAAAAATTACACTGTGACTTATTTTACTCTCTCTCTCTCTCTCTCTCTCTGAAATATGTATGCTTTTAAGAACAAAATAAGCATAGCAGTTTTACACCCTAGGAGTGGCTTCCTCTGTTCTCCTGGGAAGCATGGCTTTCAACTGTAATCAACCAGGAAGACATCGTCCTTATCTCCCAGTTGTGTGAGTGGGTGGCTGCCTCCCTCAGGAAGTATCTCTCTCCAAGTTGGAAAACTATCTCTTCTCTTTAGAGTTTAATGTGGCCTTTGGGGAAAGCCAATTAGCTAAGACAGTTGGTCACTCCAATTACCGAAAGGATGTTAGATGAACTACAGGTGACAAGGAGTAATGTCTTCTAACTTCAAGAGAAGTTTACAAGTTTATTTTGAAAAGATGGATGAAATGGCATCTGTCTCTTGTGTTCAACCTACAGGTGGCTTTGGGGCCAATCTTTCTACTTCCTTCACCCCTACTACGCACACTGTCTCTTAGAGTGAGATTTCTTCTTTGTCTTTACCATCTATGGGATACTCTCATTTCTCATTTATTTAATAAAACTCTTTTTCCTTTATCCTACTTTTGTGAAAAAGGAATTGGAGATACAGGGTGAGGTTTTGTGGGAGGAGGCCCTTCCCTAATAAGTGACACATGTCACTAAAGGAGTTGACATGTGGGCTGCCCCTCCCCCATCAGTCTGTGGCACCTCCCTGAATGTCATTAACTAAATCTTGGTGCATTCTTCTAGTTAAACCCTGATTGTGTCATTACTTTAAAAAAAGTTCTTCATTGACGTCCAAATTTCATTTCTGTTGCTGTGATAAAACTCCATGACCAAAGAGCAATTTATGACAAGGAAGAGTCTTCTTAGCTTATAATTCCAGGTTACAGTCCAACACTGGAGGTAAAGTCAAGGCAGACAATCACCTAGTAGTGTTATATCACATCTGGAGACAAGAGTAGAGAGAAATGAATGCACCTATGCTGTCGGCTTGCTTGGTTCTTATAATCTGCTACCTTTCTTTTCTTACGCTGTTCAGGAAATGATGACACTTACACTCATGGTATGTCTTCCCATTTCAATTAAGAATCCCCCTCAGACATACCCACAGGCCACCTGACCTAAATACTTCCTCACTTGAGGGTGTCTTCAGGGTGAGTCTATGAGGGCAAGATGCCATTTAAAATTAACCATCACCATTGGAAGCTGGTACTACTGGGAACCCCTGAGGAAGGAAAATTATGTGACATAATGTCTAGAAATGAAAATAAGCCATCCCCCAAACCATGTCTGTGTTTTCAAAACAAAAATTTAATTATTAGAATTTTTCTTCTCTCACATAGTGCATTCTATCACCTTTCTACCCTTCCCTTCATGCCTCCCAGACCCCCCTCCATCTTCCCTACCTCCCAGATCTACCTCCCATATCTGATTTTTTGACCATTGACTTTAACCAGCCTCCTTAGGATCACCTTCAGTGAACTGGCAACATCCTTTGTTCAAGCAAACTCAGAACCGCATGGGCCACGCTCCCTCTAATATGTATG
Organism: Cricetomys ansorgei; assembly: GCA_026225945.1. Classification (NCBI taxonomy): domain Eukaryota; kingdom Metazoa; phylum Chordata; class Mammalia; order Rodentia; family Nesomyidae; genus Cricetomys; species Cricetomys ansorgei. The sequence goes on from JAMJFZ010003624.1 coordinate 2,972,033, forward strand.
CTGAATACACTCCAAGAGTAAGTGTAGTTATGGCTGCTGCTACTGTACTTTAACCACTGCTTACTATCAAGAAATGCGTTTATGCTTCTTCATAGGTCCTCTTCAATAATTGTCATGATTTGCTGAAATGACCTAGGTATTTGACCCATTTGGTGTTCCATCTACTAGCAGGTCAGTCTGGAGCCTGCACAGTCAGTACTCCACAATAGTTTATTTATTTATTTGTTTATTTGGTTTTTTTTTGTTTTATTTAAATGAGTGCTTTTTCTGCATGTGTACCTGCATACCAGAAGATGGAATCTAATCCCATTAAAGATGGTTATGAGCCACCATGTGGTTGCTGGGAATGGAACTGATAACATCCAGAAGGGCAGTCAGTACTCACAACCATTGAACCATCTCTCCAACCCCACCACAATTCTCAAATATGACAACACAGTAGGGTTTGATGTCATCAACGAAAGCCAGCTGGAGCACAGAAAAGATTCTGTTCACTGTCAAATGCACTATCCATTCTCAGAGCATGATACGCTTTTGACAAATCAGATATAAAAGAAGCTTTTTACAAATTAGGTATTAAAAGTAATTATAATTTATGCCTAACGAGATGGATCAACTGGTAAAGGTACTCATTGCTGAACATGACCACCTCAGTTTGATACCTTCCATATGATGGAAGAAGAGACCTCCACACGCATACCATGGCATGTACACTGATGCACACACACTGTAAGCAAATAAATAAATAATGAAATGTAATTGCAAGTTGTAAGGATAGTTACTTGGAAATAATCACATTCTGATTCATCACTCACATGGCTCTGTGTTATGTGAAGATTCTGATGAGATTAAGAAAACACACCAAAAGATAAATGGGCTACAGAAATCATTCATTGCTTAAGAGCACTGGCTGTGCTTGCAAAGGATCCAGGTTCAGATCCCAGCGACCACATAGTGACTCACAACCATCTACAACTTCAGTTTCAGGCACTCCAATGCCCTGACTTCATTGGCACAAAGCACAGACATACATGCAAGCAAAACAATCATACACATGAAGTAAGACAAATAAATAAATCTAAAAAACATTAAAACAAATAAGTTGCTGGGCATGGTGGCACATGGCATTAATCTCAGCATTTGGGAGACAGAGACAGACAGATCTCTGAGTTCGAGGCCAGCCAGCCTGGATTACAGACTGAGTTTCAGGACACTCAGAGCCACACAGAGAAATCTTGTCTTGAAAAAGCAAAAAGCAAACAACAACAGCAACAAAAGATAAGTGAGGGTGCACTTGTAGGGATCAGCGCCCCACCCCACACACACACTTCTGTTCTGGAAAGGTGCTCATTTCCTTCAGGGATGGGGAGGGACCATGAAACCAGGCTATCCTCAAACTTGCTATGCAGCTCAGGATGACTTTGAACTCCCAGCCCTCCTGCCTCTACCTCTGAAGTCTTGGGTTGAGAGGCTTGTACTGAAGAATCAGAAGCTCAAGTGAAATCAGTCTAATAAGTTCCTATGGATTAAGTTCTCTTTCCATTCACTTTTCCCCTTTATGATTAACAGTAGGAGACATGATGGATTTCCCCTTTTGCATCTTAATAAAGTCTGTTGTTCTGAGGAGCAGAAACTTCATTTGGTGGGTCCCCACAGAGTCCAGAAGAGAATGTCAGGTCTCAACGTGGGTGCTGGGAAACAAACTTGGATTGTATAAGGAGTAGGAGGTGTTGCAAATGCTCTTAACTACAGAGCCTGGTCTCCATACCTCTATTTATTATATAAATAATCATGATTCCAGGTTAGAGAGATGAACTGAGATGGATTATAGGTAAAATATTTTTAGTGAGAGAGCAAATTTCCAGCAGGAGAAGCTGAGATATCCATCTAACATCAACCCCCACCCATAGAATGAAAAAAATTTATTTTGAGTTTATCAAATTAATGACTAGATAGGATATGAGACTTTAATGTAGGAAACGAATCCTATGGAGGCACCCTACTTTGGGGCTGCTCCAGGCTGAGAGTTTAGAAGCTTACAGGTCCTGGAGAGGATATAAGGTGTGGCTGATAGCTTGCCTAAGAAAGCAGCATCTGTGGGGTCACTCTATTGAAGGGGGTAGATGAGAAGAAGAAGTGAGATGGCTTCTCAGGTAAAGTGCTTGCCGCTCCAGCCTGAGGATCACACAGGAGAGACCCAACTCCTGAAAGCTGTCCTCTGACCTTCAATATCCCATGGCAAATGTACACAAGCACACGCAGAACAAAAACATGCACATGCAATATAACACAGCAACATGCACACAAAATCATATTTTCAAAAAGAGACAGTTTCATATTAATGTTACTCAAAATGTCATTGCCACATTCACCTATCTATAAAAATATCTATAAAATATTTAAGAAATACACATTGATCTATAATCACAGCATTTGGAAGGTTGGAACAGGAAGACTTGCAAACTGGATGCCAGTTTGAGCAACATATACATGTATGCATATACAAAAATGTACTATGTGCTTTGTTTTATCATTTTTCATCACAAGATGTGTTATTTGTTGTACAGAATTTCAATGACCAATGGAATTCAACTCAGTCTGAACTTGTGCATATTATGTGTAAATTTCTAGTCCATCAAAACAAATTAAGCATCAATTTCAATATTTAGTTCATTATTTTCTCCAAAACTTCCCCAAACATCAATACCTAGGAGTAAATTTCACAGATGTTTAAGACCACTATATTAAAACTTTTTCTAGGGCAAATTAAAGATGTAAATAAACAGAGAGGCCCATGATGGCTACCAATATAGTGTTCAATCTCATTACAGTGGTGGATATTCTCAAATGGATCTACAGGTTGAACACAAGCCCAATCAAAATTACAGTGGCATACACTGGTATTTTACAGGGGATAGAAATGGACAATCTGATTTTAAATTTACATGGAAATTCAAGGAAATAGAAAAGCCAAGATTATTTTAAAGAATAATAAAGCTGGAAGAATTGCTCTACCAGATTTTATAACTAGAAAGCTACAGTAACTAATCAGTTGTATTATTGGCACCTATGTAGTCAAAAAGGTCAACAAAGCCTAGCAGAGTTCTAAGTTCACACACACACACACACACACACACACACACACACACAGGATCACTTCATTTTTAATAATGGCATCCATGCAATTCAATGCAGAAAGTTTTTTTTTAATCACTGATCCCAGATTAATTGAGAGGAAAAACTCAATAGAAATGACCAATTTGAAAACATACTGCTTTAATCTTACTACACCCAATGGAATAGAGTAGGAACTGCAAAAGAAAGAGAATGAAGCAATGCCTGCAGATGTTCAGGACTCAAGCTTTTCAGTGCACCATGGTGATAAGAGAATTTTACTTTACAAAACAGGAACACACAAAATACGGTATACCAGTAATTGTGTCCTTTTTTTTAACTGACTGGACTAAGGATGAATTATTTTAGATTTTTTAACTTACTTGAGAGCTGATCACATTGGACAATGTTTGTAAATGTCAGGACTTGAGAGGTTAAGGAAGGATGATCTAAAATTCCAGCTCAGCTTAGACTATACAGAAGGTCCCAAGCTAGCTTGGGTTATATAATGAGAACTTGTAGTATAAATAAATATCTTGGTCATCTATTACATATTAGACACAGTGAAAGGCTGAAAAAAATAGTAAGCAAGGTATCATGAGTGCTATCTATACTATATTCTAGGCACTGCTGGGCGCTTGCTAAGCATGGGCTGAACCCCTTACCTTATCAACACTGTGAAACAAATGTGAATTCTCCTATATGGACAATGGAATGAACAAATGATTGATTTAAGGATGCTGTCTCAATTTGAAAAGCTAGGAAATGAACAGTGACATGGATTCTCCCTCCTCAGAAACTATTTTCATGAAAACTAGTGTGCTGACTAGTTTTATGTCAACTTGACACAAGCTAGAGTCATCAGAGGAGGGAGTCTCAATTGAGAAAATGCCTGTGTAAGCCTGGGCTGTAGGCAAGCCTATAGGACACTTTCTTAATTAGTGATTGATGGTAGAGTTCCCAGCCCATTATGGTTGTACCACCCCTGGACTGGTTGTCCTACGTTCTATAAAAAAGCAGTCTGGGCAAGCCATGATAAGCAACCCAGTAAGCACCATGTTTCCATGGCCTCTGCATCCACTCCTGCCTCTGAGTTCCTGCCATCCTTGAGTTCCTGTCGTGATAGCCTTTGAGGATAAACAATGAGTGATTGTTTGGTGAGTGATTGATGGAATTGTAAGCTGAAATAAATGCTCTCCTCCCCACATTGCTTTGGTTATGGTGTTTTATCACAGCAGTAGCAACTCTAAGACAGAATTTCAGCAGGCCTACTTGTTTTTATCTTGGTGTCCTACAAAGATAAGTCTCACATCTGCTCTGCAACAGTGTAAGACTAGCACCCTGATCAGAAAGAAGCACTTCAGTTCTCTGACTCAGTAAGAAAAAGCAGCTAGTACAGGGTCCTGTAGTTACCATTGACAATCTGTGTAGATGAGTGTTTGATAACATCACTTATATGCATCAAATGGGTTAAGAATTTGCCCATCTTTTCTAGCCAGTTATCATGAGCCTGTGTTTTAATCTCAATGTTTGAGCACAATTGGTTGATTTGACAGGAGAAATCATCCTGGCTGGGATTAGAGATTTAGCTCAGTTGGTAGAGTTCATGTTTCATGCATGAATATAGCACCTATAATACCAGCACTGGAAAGGTGGAACCAGGAGGATCAAAGGTTCAAGGTCATCCTTGGCTACATAGTGAGCTAGTGTGAGGCTAGTTTAGGCTGCATAAGGCCCTGCCTCATCTTCCCCCAAAAAATAAAATACAGAAAAAAGATTCTTGAGATCCTCCTTTTGCTCCCCATATTCTGCTACCATATCCCACAACCTCTTGAAGGCAGTGAGTTCTCAGTAGAGGGTTCTGTACTGTGCTCAGTTCTATGACAGACACTGTGAAACAGGATGTAACTACTACCTCCATCCCTCAAGATGCAGAGTGGGCAATATGTTAACATTGCCAAATACAAATTGACTGTGAGAGCACAGAAATGTGTCTACAGAACATTATGCTCACTCCCTCCATTCTGTTCCTTCCTCTCCTATTTTCCTTCCTTTTTTGCCAAAAGTGAGCAATTCTAAATGTCTCCAAAAGGCACGTTAAAGATGAGTCTTAGTGATTGTGCTGGTTTGGATGGGAAATGTCCCCATAGGCTCATGTGTTTGAACAGTTGGCCCTCAGTTGGTTGCTGGGAGCAATGCAGAGGAACAGCAGTCAACATTGGAGCTTCAGGGATACAGCTTACCACTTTAGCAAAGACTACAGTGAGTCTACCTAAGTTTGACAAAATCCTGGGGGATTGTCTCCTGAATGCCCTTTGACACTGCTGGGCTTTATTGTGCATGTTGCTACCATAGTCTCCCTATCTCTCTTGTGGTATGAAAGTTCTATGGGGTCTCTAACCCCTCACTGGGCAATGTTACTGGCACATATAACAATGGTGATGATTTTCCGTTGAGCAATGACACTTGGGCAAGGCAGTACCACTCAGTTGAATTGGTGACTCTATTGAAACTCCAGAAAGAATTACTAATCAAAAACACCAGATTAGGGAGTTTTTCCAAGATGCTTTGAAACAAGTACCTGGGGAACTACATGGGAAAACACACTCTTGGTAATTGGAGTCTTGATCATAGTTAGCGAACAAGAACAAAAGAAAGCCTGGTTGCTACAGACCATGAGTTTCATCTATGGGAAACAGGCCTAGGTATAATGAGTGTGTTTTAGTGCCCACTGATAAGTTTGAACTTCCTTGATCACAATTAATTTGATATTTTCCTAGTTTTTACAATTATAAAATTGCTGTTGAATTTCTTCTATGTGCTTTGGGGACATAGGGCTATGTGGCATGTAGACTGGACAGGTTCTCCGTTACCTAAGAAAAACAGAAAGACCCCTGACTTTTCAAGTTTTCTAGTTAATAACAGACTTGTTTCACGGTGTTAACTAAATAAGAATTATGTTAAGTTAGAATATTATGGGGTGTATTCGTTTCCTAGTAACTGTAAGACTGCTACTTGCCATCTACAATAGAAGCAGACTCTAAAAATACTTGGCTTGCTTAAACTGTTAATCTATAATAACAAAGTTATTGTTTCTGGGATATAAATGTATTGTAGGGGGAAATTACATGTAAAACTGGGTGTTCATGTGTAATCCTGTGTGGGTATTGAAAACAACCTGTTTTTTTAAATATGTAACTTGAAATCATTTACTGGGAAAAATAGGACTTGTGATTATGATGTGATACCCTTGCATGCCTGTTTCATGTCTATCCTGCCATATTAGACTTTTTTCCTCTGCACTAGAAACCCGTTTGTTCCCTGACTTGCTTCTGGTCATTACCACAGAATCAGAAAAGAAGTGCAGTGATCCATAGTGTAGAATGTATAACATAGAGTAAGTAAGTAAAAACCACCATGATGCCCAAGCAAGCCTACCAACTGGCCTATTGATTTACCATGATTTGGGCATCTGCCAAGGAAGGTATTTAACTTCTGGTTTGTACTAGGTTATGAGCAATCACCCTACCTAATATCAACGCTACTCCCTCCCAATCTCATCCAATTGACATGAAATATCTTTTGAGACTTACTTAATACTCAGTACTTCAAACTTTCTTGATACAGCCAGATAGAAACACCGGCCTTTGTGTTCTCCATCTATTTGAGGAGACAGAAAAATGCCCAGAAAGGAATCTGATACTACAAATGAATGGTAAGTGCTGAATGAATGGAAACAACAGGAATGACTTAAGAGTCCCTGTATGGTGAGACCAGCAACAGATACATTGTACTGAAAAATCTTTACCATGGATGAACTGTGGAGACCAGGGAGGCATACTTCAATTAACACTCCCATTTTCTATCATCTAATCATTTCCTTCATTATAACCTGCCTTTTGTTCTGTCTCACATTCTGGACTCTCAAGCCTTGATAACTTCGTTATTTTCCATTTACTTCTGGATCTCCTTTACTGGGACAGTTCCCAACCAAACACCAGTGTGGAATAAACCTTTATGGCTTCTGGTATTTGAGCTGAGGAGATATTGAAGACAATTCATTTTATGATTGAGGTCCAGAAGGACTAAAGGCTGGCCCAGGACCACAGAAGCTTCAGGATGAGGAGTTTGATACAACAGACTGAAATCTCTGGTGACATGGTTCTGAGTGTAGCAATTTTCCACTGAATTTTGCTGCTGTCCATTTAGGCTCAAACCAAACACAGGTCCCATTTTCTGTCCAGGAGTCGTCTTTGTACCGACACGAGACTAAATCCACTTCCTTGGCTTTTGGCTTCTACAGTGAGCCAAGTCATTTTTATCACTAACTGGTAGCCAAAGCTATTTTAGAGAAGAAAATCAGGTCCAGCAGGCTTGTTCCCTACCTCATTGCTCTGCAGGCTGCTTTGCAGAGAGAAAAAAGAGTCAAAAATGAAACAAAAGCCAAAAAGGACCAAACTATTACATAATTGACATAACAGAGTTACTGAGGATAAAGAGGGCTCCTGTAGCAGACAATGATCATTTTGAATTGTGAAATGGACAAGCTAAGAAATGGAATCTTTTGGAACAAAAAGGTGAACAGTGTGACTATTTACCCAGTATTATAGACTGTGCAAGGTAAAATTCATTTTTCTTGGGTGTCATTTATTTTAACCTCTAGACAGTAAAAATTATTCTACCTAATTAGAAATGCCAGTTTAATGCTCATGGACCAAAGGAGTGTTTTAATCACTGAAGAGTTTAGGAAAGGAAGTAAAATCTATCCAGTGCAGAAAAAGAATTAGCCTGCCATGTGTGAAAGAGTACCTTTGCTGATAACTTAGGACACTGAGTTATGTAAACCCAAATGATGCCAAGTTGTTTGCCTCTGGTGTGGTGGCCACAGAACATGGCAGTATGTATATGAGGTTCAGCAAAGAACAGCTCACACCATAATAATGTTTTTGTTTTTTTTTTTTTTCCCAGAAGACTGATAGGGCTGAGGAGAGCACCTCACAGAAGTCAGTATTGATCAGATCTTTGTCATATAGTACCATGAAGGGTTCCTGGAAAGTCAGCTTCTGGGGTATTTTAGCAAAGCATATGTTTAATTGCACAGTATTAAGTATCTAGCAGGATCTACTACAGTTAGGGAGGATCAGCCAGGCACTCCCTAACTAATACAGAATCTGGAATGTTCCCCCACCTCTACCTCAAGATGATACATAGCCATTCTCACAAGTTAAATGAGGTCTTACTCTAGAACTTAGGGATAGACAAACACCATCACTTCCATTAGATGTTCTCACTGACTACTGAATCAAGAAGCGAGATTCCATTGATGGGTATATCAGAAAACTGCATAGACACTGTAGAATGGGATCCCTCCAACGGATATTGTGGCAAAGGGTATCAGTTAGAGATTTCTAACTGAAAGAAAACTGAACTTTTCTGTCTACTTTCCAGCCCAGGTAGTGATATTTGGCTCAACACCTTTGCTGCTAACTGCATCCCATGAAGCTGAGATTTAGACCCCAGAGACCAACATCAGCAGCATCTGCAGCAGTAAGATCCCAGTTCCACAAGGTGGATCTTGAATTTCTCACTTCCTGAAAGTAGTATTACTTTTTAGAAAAGATCTTGGCCACTCTCTGTTGGGAATGTATTCCACTGTAGTTGTAACTATGTTCATGAATGTCCAAATATTTGAGTGAAATAAATGCTATCCTCCCTAAGATTTCTTTGGTAAAACTCTCCAAGTATTCATTCCCTCACTTGCTTTCGCAGTCTTTACAATGCTGGTGGTTCTGTTTGACTTGATACCTCTGCACTCTTGAAATTCTGTCCCAAGGGGCTGGAGAGATGCTTTGTAGTTCAGAGCACTGGCTTCTCTTACAGAAGACCTGGGTTAGGGTCCTAGCACTCACATGGCAGCTTTCATCTCTCTGTAACTCCAGTTCCAGGGAATCTAATGCCCTCTTCTAACTTCAGTGGATATGACATACACATATGTTGAACAAACACACAGGAAGGCAAAACACACACACAAAATAAACAAACGTAAGAATTGCGACCTAAGAAATATAACACAGCTCTATATACAACAGTCCAATTGCAACAGTGAACAAGGGAGCTACAGAAATTCATGACACAAAAGACCCAGATCTTTCGTATATGGGAACGAGAGACAGTTTATTCTAGAACCAAATTTGAGTGACAATGGACTGAGAACATATATTCATGCTATCCAAATAGCATGTACCACTGTAGTAACAGCTTCATGGAGTTTTTTTTTTTTTTTTAAATAGGAGTAGAATAATGAAAATCATGAATCAGAACATCTTTTAAACACATTGGTTAGTATATCCAGGTTATAGTACAATGAAAAAACCTCTATTATAAGTCTTCTAAGCTATCTGAGAATATGAGTACCCTTCAGGTTGGTGAAAGGTAAGGAAGGCTATTGAACTAAGGCTTTGCCTGAGAATCAGAAGAATGTTAGTTTGTATACAGAAGTGTTTTGTGGAAGTCTATTTTTAGTTATATATAAAATAATTATTTTGTACATTATTGGATGAGGGGGTGCCTAAGTCTTGGGGTTTTGTATTGTCTGTAGGTGTTGGATTTATGTGGGGGATGTTTGATTACATATGATCTGCACATACTATCAGTAGAACAAATGAGTTCTGTATCAGTTAAACCTGCTGAGCTCAAATGCTCAGGGTTCCACTGTCCAATATGGTGCTGGCCTGGATGATTCCCTCTCTGATGTCTGGCAGAGTCTGCACATATGAATATACCTCCTTGTTTCTCTTTGTGACCCGCCACTGCAGCATACTGTGACAGAGGTAGGAAATAAAAGGCTGTTTAGAAGGCCAGAGATAATTGAAGAGAATTTGGCTCTGGATCTGCAGCACCCAACTCTCCACCACCACTGAAGTTCTCATCAGTCAATCAACCTTGTAGAATGCTTAACACACTTGTGATTTTTTTGTTTGTTTTCTGGGAACAATCAGATTAAAGTGATTTTTTGTATTTTGTTTTTGTTTTTGTTTTTAAGATTTATTGTATGTAGTCAGGAGTGGTGGCACACACCTTTAATCCAAGCACTCTGGAAACAGAAGTAGGGTGATCTCTGGAAGTTCAGGCCAACCTTATCTACATAGAGATTTCTAGGATAGCCAGAATTACATAGAGAGAGTCTGTCTCAAAACCACAGCAAAAACAAACAATAAAAAAGTGTTTGTTCATGAGTGTTTTGTCTATATGTGTTTATCTGTACTATATGCCTGCAGAGGCCAGAAAAGGATATAGTATCCCTTGAAACTGAAGCTATTGACAGCTGTGAGAGACCATGTGGGCCCAGGAAGTGGAACCCATATCCTCTGAAAGAGCAGCTATTGTTCATAACTGCAGAGCTATCTCTCCAGTCCAAAGAGTCATGTTTTGTTTTGATTTTTGTTGTTGTTGTTCTCATTGTGACCCTAGTGAATGATTTGGTCATGGTGCTTTGAACAAAAACCATTTCAAACAAGTACAGCAATTGCCTCCTCTCACTCATCTATAATGTCCATCTGCCTTCAGCCATCTCTTTCTCCAACATGCATAGTTCCTTCTAGAATTCCATCTACTCTTGCCCTTCACTCAGAGCAGTTTTACGTTTGTCTCTTTCAGTGAGGTGTTTGGGTAAATGTAACCCTGAAGAAGAGCTACCACGGTGAGGCTGTATAATAGACTCATTTGTTGAAACTTAAGCAAAGGTAACTGAAAAAGAAAAACAACAAGAACAAGCTCAACTGTGAGTGACTCTACATTCCATCCAAACTCAGAGGGCTGCTCTCCCTAGGAAACATTCTGGTTCTTCCTTTGTCCCTATTTACCAAACATCCATCACTCTCCTTTTTTGGTATTAAGGCGATTCCTAAGAACTAGCACACAGAAAGTTTACATTTTAAATGAGCCTCTATTACCATCCAACAGTATCCTCAATTAGTCTACTTTGGCAACTGTATTAATTTAAGCAACTGAGAAATTTGTAGCATCCTTCTGCTCCAGGACACTAAATGATATAATGTTTTCAAAGCATGATGCCATTAGAGTTTACAAAGAGCCCTTGCCTAGGTTAGCTAATTCCCGTGGCAGCAGCTCCATACAGAACTGGAAGGAACAGTTACTGCTTTCTAATGTTAAAGAGGCCCCCAAGATAAACTCGTGTGGTACATGTAGTGATATATATTTACAAAGCCAGTCTTTGCATTTAGCTTTACAGTGAAATAAACATTTGTGTCCAGCGTTGTAGTGAAACATTTCAGCAAACTCTTTTCTATGTCTTTGCTATTGCTTTGAGACTGCTTGAACCTTGAACATCTACCAGCTCCATGATTATATAAATGTCTATGTAAGTTCTAAAGATCTAAAAGATGCTTAAGATATATAGATACAATTTGTAGAGGTGTTAGGATATATAAAAGATTCGTTATTCAAAAGAGTTTGCTTTACAATGAATGTCTACACCTCCCTCACGGTAAATGATTATATAAAGGTCTAGACGAGTTCTGAGGATCTAAAAAGAAGATGTTTTAAGATTATATAGATACAAATTATAAAAATATTAAGATATTTATAAATGATTTGGATTTCAAAGACTCAGAGTTTTAACACTGACAAAATTCTGGATAAGTGTTCCTAATGGTGTTCTGATAAGCTGGTACCACTATTACAGGACTTTAAATTTCCTTTAGTTGTCTCCAAAAGATAGATTTGGAGATGCTTCTCACCAAACTAAAATGTTTCTGTCCTATTTGTGTACTCAGCTCTCTAGACAGACAAAATGTTCATGCTTCTGACCCAGGGTCATAGCCTTTGATGACTCAAAGTAATGGATCTGCTCCATTTATAAATCTGCTCCAATTGTTTTACTAATACCTATTAGCTGCTTTCTCTGTAATATGTACTTCAATACACAGATTTTACTATGACTCAAAGGTATGTGTCTACAGATTACAAACAATGGTAACATACAAGTATCTATCCCTTTTTGCAAACTTAAAAAATGTTCTCTTGAGCTTCAAAATGTCATAGATAGAATACACCAAACCCCAAAAATCACCTTAAAAAAAAAAGAAAGAAAGAAAAACAGGCAATTTCCCTCCCAATATTCAGTAATTAATGGTCCTGAGGTGTGACCCACTACTAGATGGTCCATGGGAGGGACCAGAACCCTTCCTCACAATGGGAAGGGTTTTTGCTTATATCTTCCTACAGGACCAATGCAGACCTATATAGGTTTCAGTTCAAAATGTCCATGATGTCCACACTGATCAAGAAGATAGCCAGAATTACCTTGGAAGAAAAAAGGACCCAAACAAACTTTACCCCAAGGCTGACATTAACTCACAAAAAGTTCTCCAACAGAAAGATCAAGCTCAAAAGGAGATTCCAGCCACCCTCTCAGCCTCTGATGGAAGACAAGCCCAGACCAGGCATGAACCCACCCTGCTCTTTCTACCTGGAAGCTGAGCCAAGAAGTGTTAATTCTCTGTAATGCTTGCACTTGGTGCTACATGAGAGTTTACAGCTTCACAGGCCTTGGTCCTCAGATACTCCTAGTAAACCTGGAGTTCTTACTTTTGATTATGCCTGGCAATAATCAAAAAGGACTGAGATTTGTGTGAGTTGTGTACTCTTTCAGTTTGCAAGTGTAACATGACCTATGGTAGTTGGAAATTTTCCCAGCCCTAACTGACTCTATGTCATTTCAGAATAAAAATACTTGGAGCAAGCAAGGAGGGGTCAGTCTGCAAAAGGCTGTCCCCTCGGCTTCTTGATTTCAAGGCTTAGCATCTCGGTGAGTTTCTCTCTCTTCCGCGGCACCTGCGCCCAACATCAATCAGTAGGCACGTACACAGAGGAGCATGTGTCATCTACTCGTCTAGAATTCTTTCAACCGAGGCATGGCAAAAGGAGCTTGCGAACAGCGTGGCAATAAACAAACCTTGATGTGCAAGCATCTCTGCGGGGTGTTGTCCTTGTGGTTCCGACCATGGTGACTTCTAAACTGCTCAGCCCACAGATATGACCACGAAGACAGTAAAAGACAGGAGATGTCAAGTTTCCTAAGTCTTTAAACTGTAAAGCTAACTCTACTGAGGGGTAATTAAGCCCATTAAGAAAGTGACCAATATGGGCTGAGAGTGCCCATCTGAAGTGAGAAAAGAGAATCTGAGAAAATAGAAAATGGGACCAGACAGGTAGATGAGAGGACTGCCCTGGTGCCAGAGAAGCACATCTGTTTTGAAGTAGAAAAAGGAACGACTTTCAGTTTGCTTTTCTAAGTAACATGGCAACAAGAACACCCTTCTGCTTAACCCCCATGCATGTTAAAGCAAATTAGATTTCATGCCAAATCACCCAGGCAGTTAGCGAGCAGCACAATTTCAATCTGTAGGATTTAAACTGATTGTTCTAAAAATACAATTCACCAGCCGGGCACCATTGAAGTCAAACCTATTCCTGTATAATCATTTCTTCTGACAAGTTAGTTTGCTAGGAATGTGGCCACTGCAGAGATGTAGGTTGACTCATCTCATTGACTCATCTTATAGACATGATGGGTTTTAGTCTAAACACAGCGTGGGATAATAAACTGATTTCTCATGAAGTCCTTCCCCTGGCTAGACTTTGTTGACCTGACAACTAAATGTTTTCTGGCTTAAGCGGCCAATGTTACCTCTGTGAGATAGAAGGAGGTCCATTAAGAAGCCTCATTTTGATCAGAGTTATGTGTCATTTTTAACCTGAATGCCGTGTGCCATAGAAAGCATGGACTGCCTTTTATTATTTTACTCTGTTCTCGACAAACATATATAAATAACTGCTGGAGTGGTTCACGAGGAAATGATACAATTCAACTCTTCTTTAAGTGAGTCTTCACATCCCTCATTGTGCCTTGCTAGAGAGAACTGCCACCGGTGAGTTTTGACTAATGTATCTCTTGCTTTGAAATGCAGAATGTCACATACCAACACCTGAAAAGTCTAGGTAATTGTTAGACCTGGATGATTCTTTCTGAGAGGAAAAGGCTTCCACCACGGAAGAACCACAAACTCTTAGGACTCGAAAAAGTCCCACCCCCACCCTGGTTCTTGGGAAAGACTGCAAAAGTCCCTTCCCTGAACCAAATGGCAGACTATCTGGAGCCAGGATATATCTGCCAAATGGGGCTTAGATAACCTGAGAAAGGACCCCCACTCTGAGGGCAACCAATCAGAGAGAAGAAGTAGGGCAGGAGTGGCCCCTATCTTATCTGGCCAGATGGTCTAAAGGCCAAAGCTTACAGTTACCCCCTTGAGCACCAGCCAATCAAAACTAAACATTTGTAAACTACATTTTTGTTCCCCAATTAGAAACCAGGCTACCTCACCCATGTTAAAACCCCCTCTTACTGTCTATAAAAAGGCCAGCAGGCCTTTGTTCAGGGTCGACCATTTCACCTAGTGCCTGACCCCAGCATGCTGGTTTGTGCTGCAGAATAAAGACTCCTTGTTTTTACATCAGACACGGACTCCTGGTGAAACTTTGAGGGCCAAAGGGGTTTCAGAATTCTGGGAGCAACAGTAATCTTTGGGGCCAGTATGAATTGGATCAGAAACTTAAAATCCTGACTCATGAACACTGTCATTGAATGGTGGTTGCTGAGGCACTGGGCATAAGATAGTTAGTGTCTAGCCATGAAGGCTAGTGTTCAAATTGATCCTGTAGCACTGTCAGAATTTACCTGCCTGAATTTCCACTAAAATCTTATAGTAGAAAAATACTTAAATAATTTTTAGTCTCACCTAGAGGTCTTCAATACAGAAATGGAAATATAACTGATTTTCCTAATGCTTTCAAACAGAATAAGAATATTTTGCATGCCACATTATAAAGTATTTTTAATTGTTATTTACATGTATGTGTGTTTGTGTGTATTTGCATGTGTTCAGGTGTCCATGGAGGCCAGAAGAAGGCATTAGAGCCCTTAGATATGGAGTGACAAGTATGGGTGCAGGAGTCTGAACTGCAGGGCTTTGGTAGGGTAGATGTTCTTAATTGGTGAGCCACTTCGCCATCCCTTCCATGTCACCTAGGGTTGGCTTTGTTTTTTGAGGTTTATTTACTCATTTTCTGGTGATCCCGAAGATTGAACCCAGGATCTTGAACACACAGTCTACCACTGAGCTATATTCACAATCCATTGGTACCTCATTCTATCCCAATTCTTCTTCCTTTCTCTCTTTCTCTCATTCTTTCCTTCTTTTTTTTTGGTATAGGGCCATATAGGGCCAGGCAGTCCTCACACTCAGAAAGATCCACCTGCCTCTGTCCCCTGATTGTTAGGTTAAAAGACTGTGCCACCATATCTAGCTTCATGTTCCAATTCTTGTTGCAACTACCTGGCACTTAGTGTTCCACACCAACATATCTGTGTATCTTCGCAACTATTTTGTAATAACTATACAAAACCCGAGTGAATTATAAGGGAGAAACTGTCGAAATGATGGCTTTTAGAAACCGCTTTACTTTTAGTATAATGAATAACCGTAAGAACATAATAAGCTTTAGCATTTCATTTTGAGAAATGTGTATGTGTGCTCTTGGTTGCCACTGACTCAGTTGGTAATACTGGTGTTTAGGGGGAAGGGCCCAGGATTCCATAGATCCTGCAAAATCCAAGTATTCTCTCCTATTAAAAATGTCAAACCATAGCCCCCACTCCCAGAGTATTGCCAGTGTGAATATAGCCCTCTTACTTGGCTATGATATTTATAGCTGAATAATGCTTGTATAGAATTAAAGATCCATTCATATTCTTTTGTACTTTAAATATCCTAGAATTTATTGTTGTGCTGTTGTTAAGCATTGTAGAAACATCTTTCAAAAATATAGGCTGCAAAATATATAAAAATAAATCTAAATTATCATCCGGGCTAGTCATAATTCTCAATGAATATAATGAAAAGGAAACTTCTTAAGTAAAATGGATAAACAGAAGAGAGTGAGAATTCCAAGGGCAAAAATTAGAGAGGAATGGAACATGACCAAGGGATTCAAATCAGATGGGGCTGGAGCTTTGGGTGTGGCTCAGTTGGCAGAGTGCTAGTCTGGCAGAATAGGGTTTGCTCCCTAGCGTCACATAAACTGGGCATGGTGGTGCTTGCCCTTAATGCCCACCACTTGTGAGGTAGAATCAGAGGATCAGAACTTCAAAGGTCATCCTTGACAACAGACTGAGCTCAAGACCAGTATGAGAAACAGATGACCCTGTCTAGAACTGACAGACTACTAAAAATCAAGCAGGAGGTAATGGAAGCCTGAGAAAGGAAGGAAGAGCCTGGGAAGGAGGAGGAAGTAAGAAGTGGGAGGATCTCTGCTTGTCTAGATTTTTGGTAACCATGGTGATTGTGAAGAAAGAAGGGGGGAAAAAAAGCGGTCACTAAAGCATTGACAAGAATTCATCTACTTAATCTCCTGTTTTCCCTTCTTAGGCTTTCAATATAAAATATAGACTCCTACAGGATGCCTGAAGACACCTAAGACACCAAGACACAGTTCAACAACCAAATATGGCTACCTCTTTGTTCATTATCTGACAGTGACACCATGGACTGTGAAGAAATAAAACCAGAAAAGAAAAAAAGAAATGATTTCAAGCCAAGGTCCCCCTTAGATACATACAAATGCAATCTCAAAAACAAGAATTCAACAGCACAAGAAAACAATAGATAAAAGTTTATTATTTGGAGAAAACAAAACAAAACAAAAACAACAGAGCAATCTAAGTCTTTATTAGGCAAGGGGAACAGGCAGGGGCCACAGATGGCATGTTCTGCTGATCAGAATTTAAGAAGTCTGTTTCACTATTGGTTCAAGTGTCTTCTACGACATTTGGCTATGAAATGGACAGCAAGCATTCTAGCATGATAATGCATTTACTGTACATTATACCATCTGTGGATGTGTGAAGTCTGAAAGAATCTTTGAGTATTTCTGATATTGGCCCTTCTCCTTTCTTCCCTCTGAGCCCAGCTTTCCCCTGTTCCTTCCCTCTGACCAGGGCAGTAGCGTTGCACAAATCACCAGCCTCTTGCAAAACTATGACACTCTATTCAGGACACCTCACACAAATACCTCAAAGCCTTGTCACTCCCTCTACTTGTGTACTTGCTTGTTACTATTTTAAATCAGAACCTCAGAACTGTCTATTCAGTGAAGGTTACAGTAATGGCTTTCTTGGAAGTTGGAGAAGCTTCACACTACTCTGTGTTCAATGTACAAGGCTAGATAAAAATGACATAATTCATAATTGCTTATTCTATTTCTCTGTGTTTTGTTTTTGAGACAGGTCTCTCTGTGTTGCTCTGGCTATCCTGGACCTCACTATGTAGATCAGGCTGACCTCAAACTCACAGAGATAGCTTGGTTCTGCCTCCCATGTGCTGGGTTTAAGGGCATGTGCCACTATACCTGGCTTATAATTGCTTATTTTACAGTTGCTATTAAACACATGGTGGCAAGTGGTGGCTTTTCACTGTGGAATGGAAAAGCATGGGCTTTAAGAACCCAATAAAGCCCATTCAAGCCACAAAGTTGAACTGCAGACTTTCCAGTGGCCTACTATTGAAATCTCAGCTTTTGCTTCTGCCAGACATAGTAATATCTATAAAGTGTAATGATACTCTTTTATGACAAACATTAATCTACATCTTTCCTTTTAAATGCATACTAGAAGGAACAGGGAGATTGTTCAGTGAGTGACTGACTTTTCAAGCATATTTTCTCTCCAGAACCCATTTTTTAAGGCCTAATTCAGGTATGGTGGTTATCAGCTTGTAATTTTGTGATTATAGCACTGAGGAAGCAGAAAAGGGTTCCTTGGCCAGCCAGCCTAACCTCCCCAAAACACAACACAAAACAAACAAACTACAACAAAACACAAGGTAGACAGCACCTAAGGAATCATACCTGAGGTTGATGTGTGACCTCTGTGTGCCCATAAACATACACACACACAAACACACACACACACACACACACACACACACACACACAGAGATGTTCGTGCACACACATAACTCAAAGCTTATGAGAAAATGAGATTCAACTAAGCAAATCTTTTGGCTCCTCTAAAACAACCATATAAACCCAAGCTAACATATCAATTTTCAAATAAGCAAATAAAATAGGAAAAGCAGTAAACTAAATAGATCATAACTTATATTCCTTTAGGGATTCGGAAGACAGCTAATGTAAAAATAGATAAACCACAAATGCAAATCTGTGGCTGGCAGAAAGCCAGGTAACTAACTGAAAGTCTGTTTTAAAAAACAATCACCCATGAATTATCCACTGTGTGCATGAGATGTGTTCAGGATCTGATCTGACTGGCAGCTGGGACCCCCTAAGATCACACCACATCCAAGCTAAAACACCCAGCAGGAATATCCAGACCCATTTGCCAATAAGTGTTCCAGAGACTCCCCTTGTGACTCCCAAGAACACATCTGTTTGAGATCCAGGCCTTCTAACCACCTCCTCAGAAAAGAATGTTAACATGCAAATCCAAGAATCCTATTAAAATGTAGAATGTGATTCAATAGATGTGTGGAGCAGAACTCCAGATCTACCTTATGAAAAGCACTTGGATAATACTTTTAGAAGGAAGCTATGAATTGAGCATGACAACTCAGTTGCTAGGATGCTTGCTGAACATGCATAACACCTTGGGTTCAACCCCCAGCACCACCTAAAATCGTGCCTGTGATCCTAGCACTGGTGTGGTAGAGGTTGAGGAAGTTCAGGGTTATTCTTGGCTGGATATCGAGCTCCAGGACAACCCAGACTAAGGGAGACCCTGCTCAAAACAAGAAACACACATACAATTATTGTGTTAATTTTCGCTATCCTTTCCACTGGGGGAAAAATAGTGAGAATGTGACACACACTATTAATGGTCAGATATTGCTGAATTGAGTTTGGTGCTGACCTTTCTGGGAACGTATATTGGACTCAAAATTCCTTCTGCTAGATCAAACCAAAGTTAATTTTGAGAAACAGCATGCTTCTCCTTTGCCATTACAGACTCTACAAGTCAATGGCACATGAGGACTCAGAGGCATAGAGAGTTTGTTTTATAAAGTCATGTGAGGTAAGTTAAGTGATCAAGTGTTTCCCTGAAGAAGCTAAATCTCACTTAGCTTGGACTCTCAGCTTCCCATCCCTCCAAAAAGTCTTTTCTAGTTAGACACCATTTCAATAGAAGGTGGAGTGGAGGGATGAATGCTGAATCAGCCAGTGCAGGCGCCTACTGCTTCATAGCATAGAGCTCGGTTTATCTCTCACAGGAAATACGAGTCCACTGATAGCAAAGACTATTTACTCTATCAGCATCTCTGTAGCCTTTAATCAAGCCAGGATCCCAGCATGGAAGTTTAGATCTTTAAACTCTGGCTGGCGGAAACATGGTCACCTATAAATCCTTAATTCACAAAACCCATTTTCCTCAGGAAGTGCTGAGGGTAGAAATTCTGCTATCTCAGAACTGTGCAGAAACACACGCATACCCTGGTTGGACTCCCTGAGACATCTCCTTAGGGGCTGAATACAGAACTCCAAAAGGGAAAGGCAGGAATCCAAATGGGCTCTTTTCGTACACTTTCTGCCGAGCAGAATTTTGAAGTTACTCCCTCTTTAAGCTTTGTGAAATGTCGAGAATCACCTGGGGGAGGGGGAAGGAGATAAGGAAAACGATCAAACTTGAGGGATATGGGTAGAAAGGGATAAAGGGCCCTCAAAAAACAATGTTCAGCCTTCTAAAATTATTCTGGAAAAACTAGTGTCCCTAAAGCAAAAGAAATAAACAGAGTCTTAACTCCTGTGGTGAGCGGCAGACAATAAAAGACGCTGATTTCTGCATTTTCTTGTTGTCATTTTTTAAAAGTTCCTCCCAGGGGAAAATGTGAACCCTATCTTGCAACACACCTTTTGCAAAGGTCTCAACAACAAACCAAGGTGTCTGGAGCATGAATGACCCCTCACAACAGCTGCCCTGCAAACCCTTCAACCAATCCAAATGGTAGTTTCCCCAGAGCTGCATAGATATGCCCCTGGCCCTTAGTCTTACCAGTGCATACACCCTTGCACCTTCTTTCCTTGCAGAAAGCCCCAGAAATTAGGGAAAAATTGTATACAGATGACTGGAAGGAGGGACTAGGAAATCTGGTGAGGAACCAATGACCCTCCCCACATACTTACTTTTCTTAGGCAATGTCTACAGTTCACAGACCCCATCTTGCAGGATTCCAGCTATCTGAAGCTGGCTGCAGTTTCCCTTGCAGAAAGGTGTCTTACAACACTAACCTAGACCAAAGATGATTAACCCGGAGTTCCTGGGCAGGTACAAATTTTGAAAAGCATTATAGCATTTCCCCCTGAAGAAACCTATGGAAACAGGTTTCATCAAATTTTAAAATGCCTCATGGGTCTGTCTATGAATTGGAGGCAGTTAAAAATTTATTCAGTCACACAGAATTTTTTTAAATTAATTTCTAGTAATAGACAGTCACTGTTATGAACACTGGGGATCCAGCAATGAACAAGATAGCCACATACCCCTCTCTTCTGGAGGTGGAAAACCACTACTAAGAAAGAACAATGGATTGCATGTCAGATGGTGATGAATGACACTGGAAAGTAAAACAGAGAGAAGAAAAGTAAAAGCCAGAGATTAGGAGAAATGATTTAATATAGTATGCAAGGCAAAGACCATTCAGTTTAGATGCACAGATGCCATTTGAATAAAGATTGTGGGATAAGGAAACATAACACCGACATGCACCATCCAAGAGATTTCTGGGATACAGAGAACTGCCCCAAAGCAGACCATTCCTAGGAAAGGGCCACTGAATGTAGACTACGTGAACAGAGCTCTGGAAGACAGTCCTGTTATGGGCATTAGGATCTGAGTCTGTGTAGCAGAGAAGTAGAAACCGGAGACAGCAGCAAGGGGTTCGCATGTGAAAGAGCCAGTTGGCACAGAGAGGCTGTGATTCTTTTTCTACTGTTAACCAGAACTGTCAGGCTTCCTTTCCTGATCACCAGATGATACAGGGGAAACCAAGGTCCGGGATTGGGGTTCCTAGTTTAATTAATGAAAGAATTTGAAAATCGCCTCCAATGGAAACTTGTGAGTAATTCTGATTAGCATTTAAAAGAAAAATGGCAGGGCAGACAAGCTGTAAATCTTAGCAGCTGTGTGGAGAAGATGGGACAGAACAGAGCCGGAGAGCCATGGAATTTAAACTGGCAAGGAGTCACATGATGGGGAGGGAGGCTTTAGAGAAAGAGTGAAGGAGCCCAGAGTGTTAAGGAAACCGTGCTTAAAAAGAAATACAAAGGAAAGGCTAGATATGACTAACTGAGGAGTCAGCAGAGCACCTCTGTAAAAGACTGTGCATTTAGGTAGAAAATTAAAGAACAAAAAGTAGAGTTTCTCATTAAAGGATTAACTATTCAGCCCATCTCCTTAGCAGGGCTTAAAGTGAGCTCACTTTACTGGCTCTAGTCTCTTAGCCAGGTGATTGATCTAACCCCTCTCAAAATGTCAGGCCTTCCCCAGGCCAGAGATTTTATTCCCTTGACCAGAAGGAATATTTTCTTAATGAAGCCTTTATCGATACTCTAACACCCACCTGGGCTTCATATAGCAAATGGAACATGGGTGTGAAGACCCTGTGCTACACACATGGGAGAGGTGACTACTGTACCATGGGCCTGTGCGCTCAACACTCCTGTAGCTGTTCTCTCAGCTCAGTATCTTATTCCATTCTCAGGAGTGTTTCCCCTTTCCTTATAAACTCAATTCTATTTCTAACCATGTGTCTCTGATCTATCGCTCCCTCCCATAAAAAAGACGAACCTAGACCCTCAGCGGGTACTCCTGGGGTGCAGATGTATACCTAAAACATCTGGACCCAGGCAGCCCCAACAAGCTAGGCTTTGCCACCTATCTTCAATAGGACAGGTAAGGCCTCAAGTGATAGAGAAAGTAGATGTATTCAAGGTGGTCACATTCAGAAGGGGAAAAAATGAAGAGGTCTAGTGAGTCCATCCCCAAGTGCATCTTTGGAATTTTCTTATCTGAAGTTTGGTTTAAATAGAAGGCAGGGAGATAGCCATAATCTAGCAGTCCTAGTCAAATTGTGGCCAGCCCATCAGTGTCTCAGCTCCAGTCCCTTCACAAAGTGGTCTGAAAAGTTGTCTGAACTTATGAAATCTCTTCCTGGGTAACAAGTTCCTTCTCTTGCTATCATCACTTTTTCCTTCTTCCCGAATGAGATTCCAGTGAGAATTCCAGTTCTCTCAAAATCATTTTTTGTTTTGATAGCTTGATAGGCAAAGGGAAAGACTGAGATTACCGTTCAAGCTTTCAGCAATGGGAATGTTTGTTTTGAGATGCCAATGGAATATCCCAGATGTCAGAATTCTGGATGTAGTTGATATGAGAGTAGATCCCACCAGGTGGTAGCGGCATATATGCCTTCAGTCCCAGTACTTGGAAGGTAAAGATGGGGTGATCTATGTGTTTGAGACCAGCCTGGTGTACAGAATGAATTCCAGAACAGCCAGGGCTACAGAAAGAAACTCTGTCTCAAAAAACTAAAACCAAGCTCCTCTGCCTCAAAAAAAAAAAAAAAAAAAGGATCAGAGAAGTCTAAAACTAATGATTGGCATTTGGTGGTGAACAATAGGAAAATACCGTTTAATACCTCAGTGGATAAGAACACGAAGGGAGTAGGAATGGATCTACGAGAAGGTCCCAGGACTGGGGTACAGAGTTCTCAAGTTCTGAGAACAGGTCAGCAGGACCCAAGCCATATGTATAAATTAAGGCCAATGGAGAAAACCAGGAGCTGATGGGGAAGCCCAGTAAAGAAATTCTCCAAAAGAGACAGCAGCCATGCACAGGAATCACATGAATTCAGAGTCACCCATGGAATCCAGAAAGGCCAGAGGGTTGGAGCAGAGACAGAGGTGAGGCCTGACCAAGAAGGTAAGAGAGGCAACAGAGGAGGAAGCCACATAGTATTGTGAAAAAGATGCAGAAATAGGAAAACAGCCAGAGATAGACTAGTCAAGCTGTATACACATACTGGAGGTACATATGTATATATGAATTTAGAACATGTGTGCTGCTATGACTCACTGCATAGGAAACTGTTTTAAGTTTCTTAACAAGCCCAACCTAATTTTCTTTAATTTTTAATTTTTAACGATATATTTATTTTTTGTGGAGGTGCCAAATTAACAGTTGATAAAGAAAAGAAAAATCATACTTTTTATTTTTAGTACAAGTGTCTTCCTTAACCACAGGTTCAATATCTGTGCCTTCAACCAACCTCAGAGTACATGTAGGGGGATCTATACTGGGGCTAGTGAAATGATTTCAGTGGGAAAAACCACCATCCATTAACCCTGATGACCTGAATTCATCCCCTGGAATGCACATGATAAAAAAAAGAGAACTGATCTCTGCAAGTTTTTCTGTGACCTCCACATGCACGTTACAGTACACAGGCATAGGCGTGCCACACAATTAAATAAATAATTCTATCAAATTTTAAAAATATCTGTATGTAACATGTACTTTTTAGAAGTTGTCCCTCCCTAAACAAACAATACAATTAGCTGTGGACACTGTAGTAGGTCTAACCGGTGATCTTCGGATGACTTTAAGCTCTCAGCTACTGTCTAGACTCTAATTTTTAGAGGCTATATGCAAATAGAATGCCATTTTGAATGAATATCTCTGATAGTCTTTACTCAACTCCCCTCTAACACAAAGGGAGAAATGAATCTCCTTTCAATGGTTCTGAAAGTTCATGATCAGCATCAAATTTTAGGTACTTTTTCTGTACATAATTTTGTGATTGCAAAAAATTTGTTTGATCCTGTGTTCTTTGATCTCACTCTGCAATCGATGCTTCTATAGGAATTGGTGACACACATACATTCACGTATCTTGGTTATTTTTACAAAGAATATTCTGAAAGCAAGCAACACAAAACTAGAGCCTGATAATATTCCCAAGTATAAAAACCATTTTCATTCTATTTGTTGCATCCTAGAACACTAAAACCTGCCCTCCTCTTCTTCTTCCTCCTCCTTCTCTGCCTTTCGCTCCTTCTCCTCATTCTTCTTCTTCCTACCAGGGTGTCAAGTAGTTCAAGCTGGCCTCAAATGCTCTATATAGTTAAGGACGACTTTGCACTTCTAATCCTTCTGCCTCTATTCCCTGAGTGCTGGAATTACAGGTATGTACCACAACGCCTTACTAATGAAGAACTAGGGATCAAACCCTGGGATTTGTCCATGATAATCAAGCACTCTACAATCTGAACTACAACCCCTGCATTCTAATAGACACCTTTAATGAAAGTTTTAAATGTAGTCAGGTTAAAAAAAATACCCCAAACATTATAAATGCAGGGACAGATAGCACTGTTATACCTCAAACTATGTCCTCCCAAATGATGTTGTAAGCCTGACTTCTTGTATCTGCGAATGTGACGTCACTTGGAAATCTGGTCTTTAGAGGTGACCAAGTTGAGATGAAGCCAGTAGTGAGGCCTGCTTTAATATACCTATGTTAAATACAGGAACAACTTGGGCGTAAGGATAGACACACAGAGACAGATATGTAAAAAGAGACAAACTATCACAGTACAAAATGAGGGATAATTGAGGCTACCAGAGGTAGAAGAGAATGTTGCAGAATCTGTCAATCTGTGAGAAAGAACCAACCTTGCTGATAATTTGATCTTTAGTGCAGTACCAGCAACACTACACTGACTTCAATCATATTTTTTACATCATACAACTTATGGCAGTTTGTCATGACAACCTAGAAAATGCATATAATCAGAAATTTAATAAGTAGGCTTTATTGTATATGTTTCTTAAGACACTAAATGAGGTAAACTGAAAAGAAAGCATGCATAACATTTTATTTTCTTAATTCTACATAAAAGATAAAAACGAGGGACTGCTACATAGCAACTGGATATTCTAAGTACATTAAACATTTTAT
Source organism: Cricetomys ansorgei (assembly GCA_026225945.1). Lineage (NCBI taxonomy): Eukaryota > Metazoa > Chordata > Mammalia > Rodentia > Nesomyidae > Cricetomys > Cricetomys ansorgei. Next base: position 2,997,255 of record JAMJFZ010003624.1, read on the forward strand.
TTGCCTGGAAATTAATCATTTATATAGTTAAGGGAATCACCTTCTTCAAACAAATTCATCATTGATTTTATCTGTTGATTTCAGGATGCCAAAGCTGGTTTGCTCTTTTGCAGAGGAATTTGTCAACATTAACTCACCCAAGAGGGCCTTATTATTTACAAAGAATGCGTGTATGTGTCCGTCCAGGGTGGGGGGGAGGGGTTCAACTTCGGGCTCAAGCTCCCCTAGTGCATCAGTATACCCAAGAGGGTCCTGCTCAGATGGTTCCTTCTAGAGGTAGCCATGTTCTGGATGGCCACCTCTAGGTGGGGCTGTTTCTTGATTGTTTTTTATAGTTTTCATTGAGATGTGAGGCACAAACCACAAAACTCTCTCCAAGTGTACAATTCAATGGATTCCGAGTTTGTGCAGCCATCAGCACTATCTAAGTTTAGAACAGTCAGGACTTCAAGAAGCAACCGTTTACTCATTAGCAATCACTTCCCACGTCCTCTCTACCCCAGCCGCAGGAAATTACTAATCTAATTTCTGACTCTAGATTTGCCTCTTCCAGACATTTGAGATTGTACTTTTCCTGGCATCCCACCTTGTGCTGTCTCTGGGGATTAGCATCTGCCACTTGGCAGGAATTTTCCAAAAGTCCACTCACTTTGTCAACAGAATCAGTGCTTAATCCCTTTTTTAAAAAATAAATTGATTAGTATTATTCCCTAATCTTGCTATGTTCCATCTGGTATCTGGTTTATGTTAATCAATGAGCAGACATTTGTGTTCTCCATGACATTTGGATATTGGGACTCATGTGTTTGCAAGCAGGCATGTACTTCTTTTTCTGGGGACATATGTTTTCATTTATTTCATGTCATATTCAAACAAGGGAATTGCTGGCTCATATGTTAATTATTTCACAATTTGAGGAACTATTAAGTTGCTGTTCAAACTTGCTAGGTGCCTTACACTCCTATCATCAGTGAATGAGATTCTCACTTCCTCTGTGTGTTTCCAACACTTGTTATCATCCATTTTAAAAATTACAGCCATTATAGCAGGTAAGAAGTGGCATTATGTGGTTCTGATTTGCACTCTGATAACTGAGGATGTTCATTGACTAGTTTCATGTTGTTTTTTTTAAGACATGGTTTCATGAAGCACAGGCTTACCTCAAATGTCTTTCACAGGCTCCTGAGATGAGTCCTGGCTACGGAGTCTCTGAATGGCTGTAGGCTTTAAAATGAGGTTTACTTACTAAAGGGAGTAATGCCCATTTAGAAAGTGGGAACTTTGACTGCACTACAGACCTCTGGGAAGGACATTTATGTGGCTGGTTGTAGATTAAGTTCTCAAAGATTTGACCAATCATACCTCTGTAATAAAACCTCCAATACAAAACAAACAACAACAACAAAACCCCACATCAAAGTATCTGTACAAAGAGTTTTTAAGCTGTCTGAATACATCCATGCATGTTGAGACAGTTGAGAGTTGAGAGGCAGAGAGTATTATCCATCAAGAAAGAGAGAGAGGTCAGGAGATAAAGATGGAGATTGAGAAAGAGATATTGAAAGAGAGACTGGCTAGCAGAGAGAGGGAAACAGAGAGAGAGAGAGAGAGACAGAGAGAGAGAGACTTGACAGTGGCACATGGAGCTGGAACACTCTAACAGGTATGGAGAGAATGGATTGCATTCAGAGTCCTTTCAGAACAGGCTGTATGAATTCTCCATCTGCCTATTTATTTATCCTTCCCGATCACTAATAAACATAAACAAACTGCCCTCTGAAATCCCTGAGAGTTGTTCTAGCAAATTATAGACTCTGAGGGGTGGCTGTGGAAGGCCCCAATTTATAGGCATTTGGTTGGAAGTACGTGATTGGAGATCAAAGCAGGGGCAGGCCTCTAGAACACTACAGCCAAGTCATGGATCTGATACTAAATCCAGGGCCATCGTGCTGGAATTTAATTAACCCGTTGGGTGTCTATTTAGTGTCTAAGGATGAGAATTGATGCTTAATGGTAGAAAAAAAAAACCTGTATATGTTTTTGTCTTTTCATGACTGAATTTACAAGAATTTTAAAAATACGTTCTTCATATAAGTGGATAATCAGGCATTCCATATGCAAATACTTTTATTCATTGTATGGGCTATCTTTTTATTTTCTTCTAGGGATTATTTCATCTAGAAATCTTTAAATACTGATGATACCTGATTTACATCTAATTTTTCATCTGTCAAGTACATGTGTGCTTGTATTATTCTTGGAAAACAATTTCCTAACCCAGACTCACAAGTATTATTTATGGTTTTAGATGATTTCTACAGTGTTAGTTTTTTAAAATTTGAACATTTATTTATTTGTTATGTGTGTATGTGTATGTGTGTACATGATGTGTACGTGTGTGTGTGTGTGTGTGTGTGTATGTGTGTGTTTGTCATGCACACACATGAGTGTCAGGTATATGGCAGTCAAAAGACAACTTGCAGGAGTCAATTTCCTCTACCAAGGATCAAATTCAGGTTATTAGCCTTTGTGGCAAGCAAAGCTCTTAGCCTTGAGCCATCTCATCAGACCTTTTATACAGCTTTTGCTTTACCTTAGGACTACAGTCTAGCTTTCAAACTTTTAAATTTTTTTGAAACATTCATTTTGTCTGTGTGTCCATGTGTGTGTTTGAAGGTGACTACATATTTCTGCATGTGTATGGAGGTCAGAGGACTACTTACTGGTGTCTGTTCTTTACTTCCAACACAGGAGTTCAAGGGACCTAACTCAGGATGTGAGGCTTGGTAGCAGATGTCTTTACCAGCTGAGCTATCAACAGCCTTATAATGTTCTCTGCATTAATTTTGTGACTCATTTGAGGTAAAAATCCACTGATCATTTAAAACATATATTCCCTTAAGCTTTTATAATATTACTAAATCAAATCTGGATTATTATAAAAACCTGGTTTCCAAATTTTGTATCTGACAGTCAGAAGGTTCCACCAGAAAATCCAGTTTTATAACCTGCACACTAAACTCCAAGTCTGAGGTCAGGTAGATGGGTGTGACATCACTACAGTGCTGTAGGACTCTGTGTTATCCGAACACACCCACCAGCTCTGCAGTTCCCTTTTGTCAGGTAAATTGGGAAGAGATCCAAAATTCTCCTCACCCAGTGAGGCATTGTGAAGTCTAAGAAAAACACAACCATAAAAACCTTTCAAAAAAGGAAGCATTATCAAACTATATTTACAATAATCAAGATTTTGTTTCTTAAAACCATAATGTTGCAGAAGGCAAGAAGCCACAAAGAATTTGACAGAAAGTTACTGATCAAGAGACACTGACAAAGAGGACTCTTAAGTCATAAACTGGACTTTCCTAACCACGGGGCTGCTCTGCAGATTATAGTGATTTTCCATGCCCGTAAAGATTCCAGCAAGGATTGGCATAGGTAGCCTGACTGGAAATGATAAAGATTGTATGGAACAGATTAAATCTTGACAGTCAGAAGGAGAAGGAAAAACTCTTACTCATTTTTCGTTCAATTACTGGTACATTTGAAGGCTTGAAGAGAAGGCTTTGTAAGCAGGCAAGCCACCACTGTCAAAAAGCTCAATTAAAAATGTGGTGATGTTCCAGTGTATGAGTATCATTCCTAATTTGTGATGTCTTAGAAATCAGCTCCCCAGAGATACAAAGGAGCCCCTGAATATTACGCTTATAGGAAATATAAAGATCAAACGGCTTTGAGATGATTCAAGCAGAACATCCCCTCCCCCAACTTACTTCAGTTCCTCCTTCATCTGATCCTCAAAAATAGAGATGCACTGACTGTTGATGAAAGATATTTTTCTTTTATTTTCTTCCCCTATCTCTAAAAATATGGAGACCTCCTCAAAGTATGGGTCTATCATCTCTTCTATCACTAGAAATATCTTTCAATGGCATTTATCAGGAGCAAATGAATAATTAAAAGCAAGCAAAAATCTAGTTATGCACCATTATATCAGGATTAAAAGGAACTGTGCAAATCTCCTTTGAAGAAAACTGAAACTTTTACATTTACTTACTGAGTGTACATGTACATACACACGACAGAACGTGTATGTGAAGCTCAGAGGAAAACTTGTAGAAACAGTGCTGCTCCTTCCACCCCATTTGGGTTCCAGGGATCAAAGTCAGAACGTCAGGCTTGGCAGCATGTGCCTTTACCTGAGCAAGCTCATTGGGTGAAACGGCAACATTTATATCTGTACTGGAAGGGGTGTCTGTAGCTCTCACTGTAGAGTGGGGTAGGATTACTCAGAGTACTCAGCACCTTCTATGGAGCCTGTTTGCAGAGGAACATCACAGTGTTCTCCTTTCATCCTTCTGTGATTGCTTGCATCTACGAAGATACATCAAAGCCCATCTCCAATCAACAAAGAAAGAAGTATCCTATCTCCTGATCACCTTGGCAGAGATCACATTTATGTTCATTCGAGTTCAGGGCTGTCCCCTACCCAGCTGCTCCTCGCATTTTCTAAATTACAGTTTAGTCTACAGCCGATGTACCCTGAATGCACCTGATCTCAACAAAATCATATTTTGTGGCTGAAGGTATTTGATTCTTTGGAAAGAACTTTGATTTTGAACCTTATTTGGTAGGTATACTGCACATAAATATTCTATTATCAGTGGCAATGTTCTGCCTTTAATGAATGTGAAAAGACACACTGTGTCTGTCTCAGCATCACCCATATGCATATGCCTGTGGAGATCTGTATGTTCAACCACTGGCCAATAGAGAGAAAATACCAGTCATTATGACATTCCATCCCAAAGCACAATGAAGGCGACTCATCAGAAACTCACTAAAAATAGCCAGCTCTGATTGTAATCAGGGAGAATGTGCATTTCTGTTTATCTTAATGTTCTGTCTCATTTTCACTGTTTTTTTTTTATTTGTGGGTCTTGTGACTTTAGATTCTGCCTCTTCAGTGCCCGCTGAGCCCCCTCATCATGCTGCTGCTCTGGATTCTGTCCATCAGCTCAGCTCTCTCAGATCATTAGGCAAACACACGAGGCTGCAGCCTGTGAGACCCACTCACTTTCTTCTGTGTGTTTATCTTTTGGGGGTTTCTGTGGGCTTCTGGACTAGCTTTAGAAGACAGACCACCTTCCATACCAGTGTATGTGCAAGCTCTCTCGAGTCTCCTAGTCACAGCTGCCAAGGGCAAAAGCCTACAAGGTTATTTTTCTTTCTTCATCTTTAGAAAATATGTTTTCCTTTTACATGTGTATATGTGTGAGTGTATGTGTGCATGTTCAAATGTGTGCAGGCACACTTGTGAGCCATGTTCATGCACCCTTGTGCTCATGCATATGGAGGCCAGAGGTGGACAGCAGTTTATCTCCCCTTATCACCAGAGGAAGGGCTCTCATTTGAAGCCAGAGTTCATCAATTGGGCTAGTCTACCTAGACAGCTTACCCTTACATGCCCTGGCCCTTCATCCAAAATAGGAATTATATGTGAGCCTCATGGCCACCCAACATTCACAAGCCTGCTGGGGACCTAAACACTGGTCCTGATTCATATACAGCAAGCATTTTACCCACAGTGCTACTTCCCCAGCCCCTTTCTTTTCGCTTTTCTTTTCTTTTCCTTTTTCTCTTCTTTTCTTTCCTTTCTTTTCTCTATTTTCTTCCTTTCTTCCTCCCTCCCTTCCTCCCTCCCTCTCTCTTTTCCTTCCTTCCTTCCTTCCTTCCTTCCTTCCTTCCTTCCTTCCTTCCTTCCTCCTTTCCTCCCTTTTTCTTTCTTTCTTTCTTTCTTTCTTTCTTTCTTTCTTTCTTTCTTTCTTTCTTTCTTTCTTTCTTTCTTTTTCTTTCTTTCTTTCTTTCGGCAGACTCTCATGTAGTTCATGATGGCCTTGAATTTACCATCTATTAGGTTCTGATATTGCTCTGATGATTCTTCTCCCTCCACCTTCCCAGTACTGAAGTTTCAAGCATAAGCAAGCACAACACCAGACCCAGATCATGTGTATTTTTTTTTTTTAATGCAGGGTCAGCACTGTAGGACCTCCGCTGTGGTGGTTTAGTAGTAATTGACAACTTGACATAATCTAAATATAACTTGGGCCTCTGCACATGCTTATGTAAGATAGTCTCTCTCCCTTTCTCTCTCTCTCCCTCTCTCTCTCTCTCTCTCTCTCCCTTTCTCTCTCTGTCTCTCTCTCTTTCTCTCTCTCTCTCCCTTTCTCTCTCTCTCCCTCTCTCTCTCTCCCTTTCTCTCTCTGTCTCTCTCTCTTTCTCTCTCTCTCTCCCTTTCTCTCTCTGTCTCTCTCTCTTTCTCTCTGTCTCTCTCTTTCCCTCTCTCTCTCTCTCTCTTTCTCCCTCCCTCCCTACCTCCTTCCCTCCTTCCCTCCCTCCTTCCCTCCTTTTTTAAAGATGGGTTTTCTCTATATAGCCCTGGCTGTACTGGAACTCATTCTGTAGACCAGGCTGGCCTCAAATTCAGGGAACTGACTGCCTTTGCCTTGAAACTGTTGAGATTAAAGGTGTATACCCCGACAGCCAGACTGAGAGACTATCTTGATTGCATTAACTGAGGTGGGACAATTAGCTCACTATTATTGGTACCATTTCCTGGCTGGGACCTTATATGAGTAGAGGAGGGACTTAAGCAGTACCCTGTATTCACTGTTCTCTGCTTCATGGTTGTAGGTGTGATATGAGCAGTGGTTCCTGCTACTTTGACTTTTCCACAAGAAGGGATTGTATCCTTGAACTATGAGCTAGAATAAATCCTTTCTCCCTTAAATTGCTTCAGTCAGAGTATTTTATCACAGCAATAAGAAACTGAGACATCCACCTAACCCAACAACTAGTGTGTTCCCGCAGCTAGCCAGCAGCTTGATTTAATTTGCATCGCTCTCCCATTCCCCATTTTAGGCCATCTGCTTTGGCTAAAGGCCCAGCTATTTCTGAAATGTTCTGTTTCCTCTAAAGGATTTTCTAGAGCTCCCACAGAAGTACTTCCAGCATATTCCCTCTTCCTATTCTTTCAACTTTCCCTATTCTGCTTGAAGAAGAGAACAAGACTCTTCTAACATATGCTGCTGGTAAATTCTACCTGGAGGCTATCCAGGGGGCAGACCTTTGACTGTTATCAGCATGCTGATGGCCTTACCTCTGACCCAGAGACCTCCCTTTGTGGGGCCAGCTATGTTACAGGAAGAGGTGTCACTAGGTCCTGCTATGATTTATCTGTACCTTTTGACTGCTAAACTGCTTAAAGTGGGAGTTGCTCCCACATGTGGTAGATTTTCCCATCATGCCTAGAGCCTGAACTGAACAGTCAGCAGTCTCAGTTTTAAGCACCAAATATGTCACAGCTGCTCATTTCCAAGTTCATTCTTGGTGCTACCAAGGGTAAGAAGGGGTGTGTGTGTGTGTGTGTGTGTTCATACACCCAGCAGGATGTGTGGGAAGGGAGCTTGGGAAGGCAGTATAGAATATCATTCGTCAGCATCTGTCTCTCAAAATGCTTCAGCTTTTTGGATCTGTTTCCATAGAAGCAAAGTCGCAAGACTGACAGTCAAACAGAGCAGTCCTCTATGAGAAGAAAAAAAAATCTGAATTAGAAAAAGGTTATTTTTTATGTGTTATGGGTGCTTTGCCTGCATGTATGTCTGTGTTCCATGTGTGTACCCTCTGTCTGAGAAGGGAGAACATCAAGTCTTTTAGAACATGAGTGATTGATGGTTTTGGGCTATCATGTGGGTACTGAGAATTAAACTTGGGTCCACTGCAAGAACAGCCAGTGCTCTTAACCACTGAGCCATCTTTTTATCCCAGCTTTTATTTTTTTTTTAAAGGTCTACACTCCTCCTGGTTGGAACTTCCCAAGTTATTTGGCTTTTTGTGGAATGCAGAGTGTAGTGATCGGGCTGTGCTCAAGCATGTGTACATGCAAGTGGGAAGGCTAAACTCCTTCTGAAGTTCTGTGGCCCTTTTGTGCTCTTGAATATGTCCATTCCTGCTACACATGAGCCTGTTGCTATGATAGCGAGTCTTCATAATCTTGAATTTAAAGGTGCATAGAGTGACTTTCTCTAACAAAGCACAGCATTTTATAAGCCCTGCTTCTGAAACTCAAGCTTGTAGTTACACAAGTGATTTCCCAAGAAAATGTTTTCTGAAGCTGCAAGTACGTCCTCTACAGAGCAATGATTTTAAAGTGATTGTTTAAGATGTAACATGTTTTGAAATCTTTGAAGTAGAAAATGTAAAATACTATATGAGCTTGTGACACACAGGTACATGCATTTATCAAAGCTCGTGTTTGTTTCACTGCGTTTATATTTTTACCTTTACAAAGACATAAATAAACATGGAACTCTGAATAATAATCATTGTGGTGAAATATTCAGGGGAAGGAAGTGTGTTGATAACTATAAATTCCTGTTTCTTAAGACTTCAAAAATAGATGGATATCTGATCAAGCAAATATGGGGAGATGATAATTACAAATTTAAAGTGCTGGTTTTTAAAGTTGCAATGTTTGAATCTCTTTAAACTTTTATATTGTAATCTAGCTCCAAGTCTGAGTGGTTTATTGAGTCATGAGAGCAGAGTCCTTATAAATGAAATTATTATCCTTTGAAATTGAACCACAGAGATCTCTTGTGCCTTTTCTACTGTGGGAGAGCATGGTGACAAGGTGCCATAATCTATATGAAAAGGTACTCAGCAACACTGAATAAGCGGGTGCATTAATCTTGGACTAAGCAGCCTTCAGAAACACAAGGAATAAATTTGTTTGTAAACACCCAATCAAATACATCTTGTTACAACATTTCAATTGATCTAAAACATGACTGTATAGATTATTTCTTTATAATTTCTTAAATATTTCTGTATGGTCAAACATTGTTTATCAGTGGCAGGAGAGACAGCTCATTGTTTAAGGCTGCTTGCTGCTCTTCCAGAAGACTCGAGTGTAGTTCCCAGCACCCATGTCCTGCTGACTGGTGCCTGTTACTCAGATACAGGGAACCTGACACCCTATTTTGACTTCCAAGGATACTGTACTAACATTCCCATATTCTACCCTCACACACTCATAGTTAAAAATACTTAAAAACATTGTTTATAATCATGAAATACAGAAACTAAGCAGATGGAATTGGGAGGACTGAGTCCTGGTCCCAGTATGGACATAAGAATCTATCGAATAAAATCTAGTTATAAAATGAGAATCCTATATGTTGTTTTGTGTGTAGTAATCTACTATTTCCAATAAAATTCTTGGATCGAATGGTTGGAACCCTTTCTTAACAGACTATTGGCTGGGCCAATTCAATAAATCAACACAGAGGTTCACACAACTTTTCCTATAAAGGATAAGGAGCAAATATTTCAAATTCGGTAGCACATAACCCTTGCTACAAACATGCCAATCTAATAAAGAAGCAACTACAGACAATATGTGCAAATATATGTACAGCTATATGTATGGCTGTGAAGCTTGGTCCACACATATTGAATTGGAATTTCCTTCAGTTTTTACATGTTTGGCATTATTATTCCAAGCACCAAAAATATTGATAATTGTTATTAGCTCACAACCCCTATGAAACCAGGCAGTGAGTGCATTTGACTTCGGATTGTAGCCTGAGGAATTCTTCTCCAGTAGTAGAAGACTCCTGAGAGGGAGGATAGCCAAGCTTTTTAGCATACATGTTCTCAAGTAGACGTATTTAAAAAGCTCACCCTAAGCACCTTTTCTTTGTCCTTGTCTCAAGAACAAGGGAAAAAAACTGCATAATTCCTCCTAAGCTATCTTTTTAAAACGGCTTTGATTTCTTAAAGGGTTTCTCTTTCTTCCACCTTCTTTTGCGGTTTTGCTTGCCCGCCCGCCCCCAGTCCTCCGCAGCCTTCTCCACTTCCCTCTTCTTTCTCACTCTGTAAGTTTGTTCTCTTGCTAATAAATTCTGTTTTTACTGCCAGGAGCATTACGGGGCTTGACATTTTTAGTGAGGGTGCTGAGATCTCTGCAGCCTTTGTTGGCCACTAGCCTTTTCTCCATCCTGGACAGCCCCAGACCTTCCTAAATGAAGGATTGATGCAAACACAGCATGACCCACACCTGGAAATCTATTATCAATTAACAGCCAGTAAAAACAGACATCTCAAAGTTCCCATGGCTGCCAGCTTCATGGGAGGTAAGGGACTGTTGGAAGTGCCAAGGAAATGCACAGGACTAATTAACCCAGCAATTCCCATAAGAGGGCATGTAAAATGCCACACTGGCCACAGATACTGTTGGTTCAAGCACAGTCGAAGTTCTATGTGCATGGCAATTTGCAAAGCCAAACTGAGATATGCAAGTGAGGAGAGTGGCTGTCAGTGCTGCTCATCCTGTGACAACATAGTAAGCGTAAGGAAGTCCTCAGCAAAAAGCAACTCGCTGAATCTGTTCTTTCAAAAACAGCATGAGCGCAACAGAAACTTACTCCTGCGTGAGAATAGCCCTCAAATCAAGAATAGCATTTGCTAAAAGTCACTGTTTAAAAATGGAAAGAGTGGCTGGAGAGATGGCTCAGCAGGTCAAGGGTTCTTGCTACTTTCAGAGGAAAGGAGTGTGATTCCCAGTATTATTATCAGGCAACTCACAGCCACCTCTATGTCCAGTACAAAGGGACTTGACCCCTGTTTCTGGCCTCTAGAGTTACTTGCACTCAAAAGGGAATTTACAAGCTTGTATGGGTGTGCACATACACACACACACACACACACACACACACACACACACACACAGAGGCCCATACAGGCACACACACAAACATTAAATGTAACTTAAATTAAGAAGGATAGTTACAGAAGCTTTCATTGAACATGCAGAGGGTTTGGAGTAGAATCCAGGAAACCACTTATCTAATTTACTTTTAAACATCTAGATGAGGCACAACTTCCAGCAGTGACAGGTAAGGGTTTGGAAAGGACTAGTTTTTTTTTTTTTTTTTTTTTTTTTTTGCAATTTGTGATAACAAAGGGTTAAAGGGGAATACAACCCTTTATGTGACAAGCAGCAGAAGTGAGAAAGGACAGGATGGTAACCCAGTGGATGTCATCCAGATGTCTTTTTTCCCTTTTCAATCACTGAGAACACTCATAAGGACCAGGAGTAGCCATGGTCTCATCAGTGATCTGCTACTGGATGAGTAGCGAGTTCACAGGAAGCCTTATTTACAATTGATCCACCTTTACACTAAGTTTCTCTGGAATGAAGGAAAGTAGATGCTGAATGTTCTAGAACCCCGGTGCTGGGGAGATGGCTTAATGATATGAGCACTTGCTGTTCTGCTAGGAGAACCTGACTTTAGATCACCAGCATCAATACAAAGGTCTGAATGTAGCTGTAAATGCCTCTAATTTCAGAGGTGGAGGTAAGGGTCTGGGAGGAGACAGGAGGACTTTCAGGACTTGCTGGCCACCAGGCTAGCCAAAGACAACAATCTCTAGGTTCTGTTAATGACCCTTTCTCAAGGGAATAAGGTAGTGAATGATAGAGAAAGGCATATAAATACACACTCCCAACCTCAAACCCACAAGTTCCAGAGACAACTGGAATGTATTCCAATCCATTAGCCTAGGGACATTCGAAGGAGGCTTGACTAGCAAAGGGAAGCTTGAAAACTGACAAGACAGCAGATAACAGATCCTGCAGCAAGAGCAGCAGGAGTGTGTGTGGCCTGGTAAGGCTAGCCCGGCATGACAATGCATCTTAATGTGCTGTCTCCCCTCTAGCTGCTCTTCATTTGATTCACCTCAGTTGTCGCAGACTCAGCCTTGGTAGATAAAGGGGCCTCCCTTCTTCTATGCACCACTCGCTGGCCCATGGAAATGGACCATTTTCACAAACTGCTAATTCTGAAAGCCTTCAGTGGACGGAGCCAGGGGAAAGGAAAAAAAAAATACAGTTTAAAGGCATGCTCTGAATTTGCTAATAGGCATGCACAGTTCTTTTGGAACTAAAATAGAATTTTTGATGAAGAACCTTGTGGCAAATTTGAAATATTAGCCTGGGGGCTCCAACGAGACATAATTCACCCCACTGGTGAGAACAAATCTCATTTCCACATCCATTCCTCTAAACTCATTACTGACCCAGGGGAAAATGCTAGCTTACGGCAAGTTTTAATAAAGACACTGGTGGGCCTGTTGCTGTATTACTAAATGCAATCATGAGCAACAAGCCACTTGGTGGCAATGGACCCTTGGACCCATGGAGTCCCAAGAAGGCAGCTTCGAGAGGGCTTAATAGTCTACCCAGAGCGGAGCACAACATCCAAAATGGAATCCAAAGATTCTACTGCTTTATGCAATATTTGTTGAAAAAGACATACCTTAGTTCAAACAGACTACCAGCTTGTCTGTAGGTAAACAGCTGCTGAGAATAATTTACTATACATTTGTTTTAAGTTTTAAAATAATTTATTTAATTTTATTTTATGTGCATTGGTGGGAAGGCGTCAGATACCGTGGAACTGGAGTTACAGATAGTTGTGAGCTGCATCTAGGTGCTGGTCATTGAACCCTAGTCCTCTGGAAGAGCAGCCAGGGCTCTGTAACTGCTAAATCATTTCTCCAGCCCACATTTTGAGTTTTAAAAGTTAAAAAAAAAGGCAGTTTCATTAGGAAAACTAAATAAAAAATAATGATGACTTTGAGGTTAGAAAGATCTAGATTCAAATTCAAGATTTGGATTAATTTTATTATCTCCTTTTGGGTATTGTGCTCTGTCTCATGACACATATAGGTCTTAGCTAAATATAAATGATCTATGGTATAGTCAATGTCTTTACTGTTTTCTGTTATGTCCCTTAATATCATGCTATATAATAGTTCTCATTAAATACATGTAAATAAGGTCAATTCCCATGGTATGTTATGATATATATAAAATCTTTTAACATGTTTCTGGCATAAGGTAGGTCCGTAACAGATACAGAGTAAATGAAGATCTGGTGTTTGCCCTGATGGAAGGGCTGTACCAAGGCATAAGATGGTGTGTTTCTGCAGGGTGACCCAGACCAGGGAGATCCAGGAGGGATATATAGAAGAATATGGCAAGGACGGACATAGCTCATGCTCACTGTGCAAGTTGGTTCATAGGAATTACTATGAGCCAATTACAACAGGTCAGCAACTGTGTGCTACACAGTCCTCAGCCTTAACAAGCACAATAGATGTCTCTTCTTGATTTCTATTGAGCACAGTCGAATAAAAATCTCATGCGTGTTTCTAGCGGATATACTTACCTAACTATTTGGAGGAAAGCCCACATGTGCCCATAGAGACAGTGTGTCCTGACTTGCAAATTGAGAGGTTTCTCCTAACGTCCATCTGCCTCTGGATTGTCTTCCTCTTAAACCTGGCCACATTATCCCTAACATTCTCTGATATCAGGATGACTTCTCCACTACCTTCTGAATTTTCCAATGAAGAAATGTGTCCTGACATAAGGATTGTGGTGAACAGACTGAGCAAAACACCATAAATGCATATAAAACGGTGTCTTTCCTATAGCTACTATCAAACACCCAGCACAAAGCATCTCACGGGAGGGAGGGTTTATTTTGGCTCAGAATTGAGGAAGAATAGTCTGTCATAGTGGCAAAGGCATCAGATCAGGATTATGCATCACATTTGCAGTCAGGAAACAAACTGAGGACAGGAAATGGGGTCAGTCTATCAAACCTCAAGGTTTGCCTCAAGTGACTTACTTCCTCCAGATAGGCTCCACCACCTCCTAAAAATTCCATAGCCTTCTAAAATAATTCCACCAGCTGAGGATCAAGCATTTAAATACATGAGCCTATGGAGGACATTTTACATGTAAAGCCTAATATAAGGGGAGGAAGGTCTTCCAGGGCAGATGGCTGCCCAAACTGAGCAGATAGAAAAAGGAATATCTCCAAATTGAACATGTAAGTGTTGGGCACATGTTTTTGCTAAAGTTGAGACAAGCATGCAAATGATACCTTGAGACAAAATAATTAGTGAATTAATTATGGCTGTATTTATTCTTCTATTGTCAATGCTAGTTTAAAAGAAGCTCCCTTGTCTTCAATAGTGATCATCATTGAATGGCAACATCTATGGATTTCCACAAGTAGTTTTGCGGCTTCCAAGGACAGCTGCCTCTCACATATGAAGAAGATAGTAACAATAACCAAGGAACACACACTCTCAGTGTTTCTGTTGCACTTTCTTGCTTCAGGCTTGAGCCTTTGTCATACTTTCAGTGTATCAAACCAACATGTCTCCATCTTTGAAGAGGACATAGTGTCTAGGTTTGCCAGAAGAGGAAAGGATGGAAAAGGCTCCTTTCCTGCACATTCAGAGATAATCCGATCCACTTTACCCTCTTGCTATCTTCCTCAAACCATCCTTTGGGGTTTGATGAATGCTTGTACATCTGGACAGTGACTTGGTTTTGAAATCCATAGACAAGGAAATTCTCTTTTCTGTGACCATTTATTTCTGCCATTTATATGTTTATGAAAAAGTAGCAACTTTTTGTTTGTTTGTTCTTTTGTTTGTTTTTTTCCTGTTGATTTCTTACAGCTGCCTTCAGGCTTGCACCCTGGGAATAACACAGATTTTTAACTTGTACCATATTGTAAGACTAGTAAGAGAGAGGTGGCAGGAGTGGAGACAGGACTAGGAAGGAAGGACATGGTGGCCTTCACTTACAATGCCTTAACAACATACATGGAGAAAGAAATGCAATATTTACAAAGTGAGGTAACAGAGGGTCAGTGTGGAGCCTATATATTCATGTATTCATGGTGAGGGGTGGGTAGTGAAAGAGAAGAAACTGCAGGAAGATCCAAAACAGAATCATGGGAAAGTCCACAGTTTCACTCTGTGTTACTATTCTAGGAGATTGTTATCACACTTTCTAGCAATAAAGCAAGAGACTAATCAAATGTATCTTCTTGAAAGGCTAGACCTGAAGAAATTGATGGCTTTCTTTTCTTTTTCTTTTCATTTTGAAGAAGATATTTTGTGTTTCCTTAAAAGGAAAATTTCTGTGCCACATCTTATTTTAGAATCTCTAACTTTATCTCCAAGTTTTTCCTCAACCCTTTCCTAGAGGAATTCAAATTCCTTAATTTAAATTAGAGCTGTTGGGTAATTTGTGATTTTTTTTTTTTTTTTTTTGTAGTTGTTATTTCTGGCCCCATTTAGCTTGGACTTGAGAGTCATATGCTAAAGGTGGTGATTGCAAAGCCAAGACTGGGAGTCTTAAGTCTCCATAATCCTCATTAGCACAAGATGAACCTATGAAGAGAAGGTTGCGGGTGGGGGAGGAGGTGGAGGAGGAAACCTTCAGAGTATAGAAAAGAGAATATGACAAGACTAGAGTTGCCATCTGCTGGAGGAGGGGGAGAATGACATTTGACACTCTTTGCAAGAGAAAAGCACAACTCATTAATTAGTCCGGGTAATGAATCTCCCCATGCTGTGTATTACCAGTTAAGACATTGGCTAAGGTTTGCTATTATTTCAGGATGGCAGTTTGGGGACATGTAGATGATATATGGGGAAAGCCAAACATTAGCATCCTTTCTGCCTTCTTATGAACCCCCTATATAGTCTTAATTTAAAGGGATGATGCATATAGTGTTCTTCTCCTCCAAATGCCAGCATGTTCCCTCAATGTCTATTTCTTGATTTCATCACCAGGCCTTTGAAAATGGGGCTTCTTCTGTAAGTATGCCTAGTCAATTCATGCAGGTTTTTCTTTTTGCTTATATAACAAACAAAAAATGCATGAAGTCCACTTAGGCTCAATAGAAAGAGCAATGGACTGAGAGTAGTAGGCATTCTCAATGGATAATCTCAATTTGCCCACCAGTTCTAAGTGACACCATAAGCTGATTGCTGTACCCCTCTGGGTGTTGATATTTTAGAGCTGTAAAATTATAAGTGCTACGGAGGATGGGCTGCAGAGTCTAAATCATCTCGAAGGTCCTTTTTAGCTCTCCAATTCTGTGAATCTATAAGCATTCCCAACTTATGTAGCACTTAGAACATGAATATTCAAGCTAAATTCTCATCATTGCTTCCACAGAATTCAGCAAAACTGTGTCTAATGGCCTGATTAATCAGACATAACCATCTTCTTTGCCAGCAAAGGGAAAAAAAGTTTTACCACTTCTCATGTTGTAGAGAAAAAGTCAGTTATTTAAACCTTATTTCTCCGGTGGTGGTTTTGTCACAGTTGGTGACATCCCCGAACCTCCTGATCAGAAAAGAGAAAAAATGCATTTAATAATCACACCACAACTGCCAGTGACCTCTAAGAAAAGAAGGGGAAGCTGAAGTTGAGGATTTCACCAATGATGGAGTAACCAGTATATGGCCAAATGGATGAGATAATTCAATTGGCAAATTCTGCTGTAACTGAAATGAACCTGTCTGTCTTTCTGAGGCTCTAAATCTTGCATATCAACAGCATCTAAGTTGGACATACTTTTTATACATTCATTCAGCAATATGTTTAATGAACATATTTCTTCATTGTTGTTGTTGCTCGAGACAGTGTCTTTCTACATAGACCTGGCTGTTCTGGTACTTGCTGTAGAGACTAGGTTGGCCTCAGATTTACAGAGAACTACCAACCTGGTATTTCTGGGATTAAAGTCATGCACCATCATGTCTGGTTTAATGAATACATTTTCAATGCTTGCTTTCATGTAGGGAGAATGGAAGACTTGAAACTTGAATTTTCATGAAGCTTCCATTTTGGTCGGAGGAGAGAAAAACATTTATACACAGGAAAAACACAGACAGGAGCAATATGTGCCAGGGGGCATGATCAGAACCTAAAGCCTTCTGTGCACTGAGAGGTCAGGGCAAGTGATTTCTAAACTGAAACTGAGTGACAGAGATACCGTTATTAGTTACTTTTCTGGTTTGCAAGGTAAAATCTCTGACAAAAGCAACTCAAGGAAGGAAGGATTTACATTGGCTCAGAGAAAGAATACTGTGTATTGTGATGGGGAAGGCATGAAGCTGGAGCTTGGGGCAACTAGTCACATTGTATTCACGCTGAGGAAGCCGAGAGGCAGCTGATCACATTGTATCCATGATAAAGAAACAGAGAGAAGAATGAGGGTGTTCAGTTTGCTTTTGCTTTTTCATTTACTTCAGGATCCACAGCATGGAAAGGCTTTGCTGACATTTAGAGGGATTCTTCCCATCTCAATTAACCCAATCTAGAAACTCTCTCACAGATATGCTCAAAGATTTGTTTCCAAGGTGATGCTAAATTCTGTCAATGTGGCAACTAATACTAATCATCATATATGGTTATGATACATGATTATTCCCAAGACGAGGGAAGGGTGTTGCCAAAACAGGTTGGTACTGAAGGGGCAGGTCAAAGGAAAGAGTGGGGTATAAAGATATACAAGGGAGCTAACAACAGCAAGATGAGAGAAAAGTTAAAGGAGAGTTCCATGAATTCTTTGAAACAGTGTAAATTAGTCTCCCCACTTACACAGGTTAATGTGTCTGCCTTCCTTTTAACTTTTCCCTATTTCTAGGTGACCCAAACCTATGTGCATACAAGACTTTTTAATACAAAGCTTCTGGATGACTGAATAAAGGCATGGGGTCCTCACAATAGTTCCTATGTTAAGTAAGGGTTTAGCAAGGTAGTCAAGAGTTCTTATGATTGTAGCCCTTGACCTCGAATCCATGTAAAGGCCTTGGCAGTCCACTCCTGGAGAAGGCAAAGGAACCCTCAGTGCTGTCTGTGTCTCTGGGACCTGTTACAATGCCTCCCTGCAGGAGCAGCCTCTGAAGAATGACAGGAGAACACTCCTCAAAAGCATACAAATAGCCCACCTTGATAGAGAGGCTCTGATAGTCTTTGTGCTCACACATCACCTGCCTTTAATTGAAATGGGAACAGGTAATTTTGTAATATTTGTGCTGCTCATGGTACAAAGACCATCTTTGTCTAATACAGCATCTCAAATAATAAGGGGGGATTAGTTCAGACAGGTTATTTGGCATTTTTTCTTTGATTCAAGCCCCATTTTTTTCATGCTTCTCTTTTCTTCTGACTGGAGGGTGATCTTTAATTACCATTTCAAGGAAAGACCATACAATAAGGAGGTTGTTAAAGATTATTAAAACTGGAATGTCTCTAATATTCACTAGGAGTTATCTGACTTACTTCACATTCTGAGCTCTGGAAAAGGCAAAGTCCATGAAATTATTAGTCAGTTGGTGATCATCTCTCTCCTTCTACAGGACCCACAGTGGTCTAGGAATCCTCTGAAGCACAGCAGGGAGAAACTGGCATAAGCCAGGCTGGACCTGTGCAACCCTGTTGACTTCCACTGTGCTAAACAATATGTTTGAATTCACTGAGACAGAAAAGAGAACAGGAAGAAAAAGTGGATCTGGGGGTATGAGAGAGAGGGAGAAGGAGGTAGCACAGCAGAGGTGGGGGAAGAAAAGCCTAGTTGGATTTGAGAGATAAAGAGGAAACAAACGAAACAGGTCTAGGACAAAGTAGAAAGGGAACTATGGGAAGGGAGGAAGATGCTTAGTTAGAATGGGTGAGGGAAACATGAGAGATCAATGAACACACACACACACACACACACACACACACACACACACACACATACACTGATTTATGCAATACCTCCTGTGTCTGGATATTCAGGCCCTTCTGCACCTCTGTGCAAAAGCAGGTTGGGATGTAGTGGTTTTAAAGCTCTCCCAGGGTGATGCTCTGTTAGGGAACTGTTGAGCTATGTATGAAGAAGTTCTGAACACCAGTACCAAGGGACAAAGACAAAGTGGCTGCCAGCACCAACCCACACCGATCCTCCTAGAGGCTGATACCTGATGGCCACCTTTAAAATCAGACCTCTGTATACCGCTCTCACAGAGTACCCAAGTTCAGTTCCCAGCACCCACATCCATTTTCACAGTAGCTTGTGTTTCTGCTCCTGAAGGAATCTGGTTTCCCAGGCCTCTAAGGGTACTTGCACACATGTGGTCATACACAAAATTAAAAATAAACCTCAAAATAAGAATCAGAACCCTGTTAAAACACCCCATTTCTATTTGCTGTGCTCAAATTACCTGTACTTCACAGACTCCTGGCAAAGAAGGGACTAAAAGAGAAATGCACTGGACAGTGAACATCTCCTTTACCAGTGGCCAGGGCCAGGAACTGGATAGCCAGGCCACTCTTTCTCATTGCAAAGTGGGTGAGACTGGTTTTGGACTTTGGCCCCGGAATGGCTGGAGATTTTCTCTCACATTCCTGAGACTAGCAAAAGTGGCAGGGTTTTTGGAAAATGGACAAGACATCCCTGGCACCCATCTCCACAAAGCTCCTTTCTGATTGTCATGGTAACGCAGGCAGGCAGGCAGGCAGGCAGGCAGGCAGGGAGGGCCATGTCTAGGGCTGCTTATGTGAGCTCTAGCCAGGCTGCCACGTGGGATCCTTGGCGCATGGTCTCGAATTGCAGGAGCCTGTGGGCGACAGTCAGCCACCGTGGGGTGCACAGTCGCCTGCCTGCCAGTGCTAGGGAATTAGTGACTTTGTGGGTTAACTATGTGGGCTGTGTGTTACTATGACGATGGTAAACAGGTCCTCTGATTTCAGGGAAGTGCAGATTCACTCAGATTCTGGAATGCACCCTTAGACCCATGCATAGCTGTACTTTAAGACCTCACAGAATGGGTGTTTAGGAGTGAGTGTGGCTGTATAGGCTAATCACTGAGCATTTTATTGACAGTGATCCACACTGAGTGCTTTAGTAGCTCCAAGTAGTAAGAATCTTGTCATTGGGTGGAAAGAAGAGACTTAAGCATGCTTATCAGGTAGCAATTAATTTGCTCTCTAGAGAGAAAATAAAAGAATTCCCTGAAATTCTGCATATACTAGAAATATCCTAAGCTTCGTCTGTTAAAATTCACCTGCATTTTAAGTTTCTTTAGGATATCTTCTAATTACTCATGATAATGGATTTCATTATGATATTTTCATCCAAGTATGTGAAGTATCTTCACATACAAATATGTGAAGGTCATATTCATGCCTCTTTGCCCTCCCATGTCCCTACTTTTATATATCTGAGCCCCTCCTCCCTATCTAACCAAGGCTATCCTTGTACTTAAAAGATATGTTATTTTATGTATATGGATATGGGCATTCTACCTGCATGTATGTCCATACACCACATGGATGGTGCTCCAGGTGGGCAGAGAGAGCATCTCAGATGCCCTGGACCTGGAGTTACAGGCAGTTGTGTGTGCTGTATCAAACCAGAGTCTTTGTAAGAGTGGCTAGTGCTCTTACCCACTGAGCCATCCCTCTGGCCCTGATAGGCTCCTGCCGCCACCTAAAAAATACTTAAGTGCTGGGATTACAGAAGGGTACCACCATACCTGTTTTATGAAGTGCTGCAGACCAAGCACAGACCAAACCCTAAGCAAGCCCTCTACCAGCTGAGCTACAACACAACCCCTTACACCCACACTTAAAATTGTGCTTTTGTTGTGTTGTTGCTTCATAAGTAAAAGGAATAGCTATTATTCTCTAAAGCCCATACACTTTAAAAAAGTAAAATGAAATACGGTACATCTTCTGAAAGGCTATAGCTTTTCTTAGAGTATAGATCAGCTCTTATGCCAGAGCTAACCTTGCAAAACATCCTAGGAGAAATAAGGTATTGATTAAATATAGTCTCAGTAAAGACGAAGCTTACATTAGTATTTCCTGCCACTGGAGACACTACACTTTATCATTCATCTGTGCCCATGAGTGCACCCATACTCACACTGGCAAAACCAAACCTTCGCATGATTAACTTGGCTTAGAATAGAAAGATTACTGATATATTAGAAACACAGGTTTCATATGCTTACAAAAATGACTGAAACCACAATAATTCCTTGTTCATTTGCATGTAAGATGTCACTAGACACCACAGGATCTTTTAGAATATGCTGCTTAATAAAGAAATGCTTGGGGCTGGAGAGATGTCTCAACAGTAAAGAGAATGTAGTGCTTCTTGCATGGGAACTGAGTTCAGCTCCCAGCATCCATGTCAGGGGGCTCACAGTATCCTACAACTCCAACTCTAGGGGCATCCAACATTTCTACATGCTCACACACGTACATATAATTAAAAATAACAAAAATTAATATTAAAAATGAAATAACATACTCAAAAAACATTAATAGTTTTTACCAATTGCTTTCATTTCCTTGTTCTGTGCACTTCCCCTGTCATCTCTACTTTGCCTTGGGAAAAGATTTGTTCCTATCAGTCAGACTTAGAGCAGACTTCCTGACCACCAGCCTTGCCTGGAGAGACATATTAAAGACTTCTCTTTCATGTGAAATTCAAAACTCTCCCCATTAAATATCCAAATCTCCTTGAGCTCTCCACCCCAGGAGACCTTTACATTTAATTATTTATTTAGGGGATATTGAGTTTTTATTAAATATTTAGAGATTTAGATTTATTTAGTTTTTAAGTATGTTATATCTGCTGTGAACTTTTCTTATATTGTTTCTTATTGTCATTTGTATAAGTGGGCATGCCAGACATGCTTATAAATTAACACGCCATGCTTATGCTTATGATTACATGTCTACACCATCTAATCCATTAAAAAGCAATGTCCATAAATATATGAATGTATGAGTGAGCTTTGGCCTCAGTGTATTCTGGTGGAGTCAATTGCTTAGGGGGATCTCTAGTGCCCCCCATGCTTCTGGGCTCCTCACAGATAAAAGTCTACCCAATAGGATGAATGAGCGAGACATAGTTTGTACTCACACTGAAACAGATCTCAGTTCAGAGACATGTAACACAATGGTGTATGAGTAGTATACCATGCAGCTTTAAATAATTATCATTAATAATCTAGTGTCTGATAATGGCATGATCAAAATGCTTCTTTTTCTTCTTCTTCTTTTTTTTTTTTTTTAAAGAGACAACTAAAGCTGGGCATGGTGGCTCTCAACTTTAATCTCAGCACTCCGGAGTGGGAAACAAGTGAACCTCTATGAGTTCAAGGCCAGATTGGTCTACCTAGAAAATTTGAGGCCTGCCAAAGCTACAAAAACAGAACAGGGGCACGGGGGACTAAATATTTAGGAGCAACACATTGGATCTGTAACTTACTTAAAACATTTAAAACTTCTGTTGCAAAAATGGCAGGATACAAAAGGTCTTTCCACCATACATTCTTATATTGACTAAGAAATAAATCTAAGACCTACTTCTCCATGCCACGGACTTCTGTGGGGGTTCAAAGGCTGTGTTGGCTACTTGCTCAACTGTTCCACGAGGCAGGCAGCTGACTCTGCCATTTCAGAGAAGAACTGCCAGGGCTTGTTCTAAGAGTTTAGTCCAAAATGGTCAAAAATGAAAACTGGAGAAACTCCAAGGCTGTTTTCCAATCCAGATCTCTGTTTTGAAAAGAAATGTAGTTATCTGATCAAAGAAACAAGGAACCAATGATGCTACGAATATAACTATTATTTTAGTAGCAGTCCTTACAAAAATGACCAGAAAATAGAAGTACCATACAACCATAGATGCAAAATTAAAACCAGCTGCTTATTTGTACCATTTTCCTTTTATTTTCTTAAAAGTTGTAGGCGAGGGTATTAATCCATTTTATAGACGAGAGAAAAAAAAAACAGCTCTGATGGTTAACAGATAAATCATTGAGTTGCTTAAAAAGAGTAAATGGATAAAAAAAAATAATGTCCAGCACTAATGTACTTGCAAAATGTCAGAATCAGAGAAAGATTATTCTTTGGCATTTTGATTATTACTTTGTAGCATGCAATTCCTCTCTTATCCATTCTCAAAATAGTTGCATAGAAAACATTGGCTCATTTCCTACCAGTAGGCCACAGGAAAAGACACTCAAACTTGCAGAAAGGCTCAAGTCAAGAGTTGTTAATGTCTTCCCACGAACATTAAAGGATTCTGAGGGACTTTTGAAGATGTTCCATTTTAACCTTCTGACACCATTGCAGTCAGGTGGGTGGTAAATGCCGCCTAGTGTCCTTTATAAATCAGTTCTTATGTAGCTGGGATGCTATGCTGGGTAGCATGGAATCCAAGTGAAAAGTGGAGCTATGAAGTTCGAGACCCAGATACAAGACTCCAACTAGATCACCCAAGTCACATGGAATTACTTTTCGTTTTTTTCATCCACTGTAGCTTTTGAAAGAGCAAAACTATCAAAGCAAGCATCACCTTGCTCTCCACAAAGATTGAATAATATCCTGAGCCATATGCGTGCACCTCAGAAAATGTTCTAAGGCCTCTGTAATGTTCACAGGTACAGGAGGGATGCAGTATTTCCATGTTATGTAAAGAAGCAATCACTGGTTATGTGGCCAGTTTGGCTATGTGCCATTCTCATTCTGTCCAATTACTATATAGTTGTTTGAAACAAAGCTAACAACATTAGCAATGATATTTCCACAACTGGGTGTTTTCACCAGCCCTTGTCAGGCAATTGTATTGAAAACAAGTAGTTGATTCCCAGTAAATAATGTTCAAATGGCAAGAGACTCTTTAAATACCAATTATATTGAAATTAACTATAGTACATGGATGTAAATTCTTATAAGTAATTTTCTATTTCTAAAGTGAATATTTATCTGCATATAATAGTGACCATCTGAGCAAAATCAGCCTGTGCAAAGGAATTCAAGCCAGGATAGGCTTTTGCTTGTGGTAGGGCCTGATAAAGAGTGAGTCTCCCACTGATAGCAGTTCTGGCTGTAAAAATGAACTCTCAACATCCTCCTTGGTTTAATTTTCTGTGAGGAATTGTTCAGTCAGAGGGTTGGAAAGAGAACTGTTTAAGAGCACTTGTGCCTCTTAAAGAGGACCTGAGTTTGTTTCCCAGCATCCTGGCCAGGTGGATCCCAATTGTCTGCATCTCTAGCTCCAGAGGATCCCCACACGTCTGGCCTCTACAGCAACTTCAGTCATAGGCACATGCAGAAAACTTCGACACAAAGTTAAGAATAATAAAAATAACAAATAATTTAAACATAACTGTTCAATCAAGGATACACCAAAAGCCTCTTGAAGGCTCATTCAGAACCTGCTCGTGTTGACGGTCTAACGTTAGGATGAAAATTTCAAGAAACAGAGGGCTGGTATGGCTCCAATCAACATTGCTCTGCAGGCCAGGACAACATAGCTCTGGATTCTGAGGACTTGCTTCAGTGTCGAACTTCACATGAAAGGTTCAGTAAGATTGCTTAACAATTTTGTTTCAAAACCTTAAAGTTCTCATTGGTACAAAGTTATATCACAGAAAATCCCTACCATATAAATAGCTTTAAAAAGCTGCTATTGAAACAAACTGCTGATACGTTTGCATTGAGCATATCCTACATTCACCAGCTCAGCTATTTTGAGTTCTTTACAAACAATACATTTCTGAATATTTGAGGCAAAAGGGATATTAGGCATCCTCCAACCAAATGTCTATGCTTTCAGTTGAAAGGGATTGTTAATAAGGTTTTAAGTCAGATATTATGCATATGTACTATGACTCTATGTTTACTACACCCAAAGTACAATTTGAATGAGTTTGCTCTTGAGAAATTTCATGACAAAATTTGAAGGGTGTAGGTGGGGTATGGAGACATCTGGAGAGCAGATGAAGACAGGATTTAACAGACCACTTAATTTGGGATAAATAACAGACAAACAGAGGATGAAATTAGTTCAACCTTCTGGGGTTGGATTACTGGTCTAAGGAGTCAAGGCTTCACAGAGAAAGTACAATCCCAAATATTTTATATCCTCCAGCACTTACCGTGCAGAGGTACATAGTACCCAGTACATGGTGGTTGACTCTGCAGTTGCTATGATTTGAATGTGAAATGCATCCTATAGGCTCATGTGTTTGAACATTTGTTCCTCATTTGGTGGCTATGTTTCAGAAGGTTGTGGAATTAAGAGGTAGAGCCTTGCTAGAGGAGGTGGCTTCCTGTTTGCTCTCGGCTTCCTGACTACAAACACAATGTGACCAGCAGCTTTCTGCTTCTGAGACCATGCCTTTTCTGCCATGTTGGAAAGTATTTCCTTAATCTGTAAGCCAGAGTAAACCCTTCTTTGAATTGCTTCTTAGTAGGCATTTTGTCACAACTATAAGGAAAGTAACTAATACTGCAGTGCATTAAGGAGCATAGATGTTGGTGGCTGGATGAGTAAATGGTCTGAAGTGTGCATGAGAGACCTCATGATGTTGATTTAATAGGAATCAGAGTCTACAGGACAATGTAATATCTACAGAAGAAAGATCAAAATCAGCTTTATTTACTCAGAGGCTTGTTGATAAAACAAGCCAATTGAAGCAAATAACACAAAGATGTAGACAATGATATATTTGGATGACATTCTAACCTTGAAGTTGCTCATCACTTGTCCACGTGACAGCCTGAGTAATATGTTAAGGAAACCAGACTCATACATTCAAAATGAGGTTTCAGAATATGTGTGGTCATTCTGTTCTTCTGTGTCCTTTTTCATGCAAACAGCAAAGATGGTCACAGAGGGCTGATAGAATTAAGAATCAGGAAGGAAGTCTGAACTACCTTCTCGCCTTCCTTGCTACGTCCATGTTTGATGAATCCCACAGATCAGAAAGTGATAGCAGTGTCAAGCTTGGTTTTATCAGAGTCTCAAGGCTGGTTGCTCTCCAGGTCTCTTAGTTACCCCATAAAGGATCAAAGGAATGTGAAAAAAATCACATTGAGTCATCAATGCCAGCTAAGGAAAATAGCTTAGATTTTCAGGGCCTTGGTTTTCTTATAATAGGAACATAGTAGATTCTTTGACCTATAAATGGAATTAAGTCATTAATGTGCATTAATTTATTGTCTGAAATAGAGTGATCACTCCATAAAATTCGTTGAAGGTGATGATGAAATTGCTCATATTTGTGAAGGTTTCTAAAAAAGGTGCATGGATTTCTTAAGGAAGAATTCCTACCTAATTCACTGTAACATTCTAGTCCTTTCACAGACTAGAACATAGCTTGCTTGGGCCTCAGGGCTATGTAGGATCTCTCAGGTCTTACAACTTTCCTTAGTGGCCTCTTACTCAACAGTCATGTTTCAACTCAAGTGACACCCCAGAGATACTGTCCTAGTTTCATTTCTGCTGCTGTGATAAAATATCCTGACATCAAACAACTGAGGTGAGAAAGATGTTTATTTCAGGTTATAATTCAGGTTACTGTCTGACATTATTGGGGGAAGTTGGGGCAGGAACTTCAAACAGCTAGCTATGTCATGTACAGAGTTAGGAGCAGAGCAAGAGACCGGTGCACACATGCTGGCTTCTTTGCTTGTGCTCAGCTCCATTTCTCTAGTCATACACTTCAGGGCTGCTGCCAGTGGAACGGTGAAATGGTTCTTTCTATCTCAGTTAACTTAATTAAGACAACCTCCCATAGAAATACCCACAGGCCAACCCAACATAGACAATGATCCCTCATTGAGACGGTTTTCCTGGTGATTCTAGTTTGTGTGAAGTTGACAACTAAAGCTAACCATAACAAACACCCTGCCTACCTTTTCATAAGTCAGATCTCATCTCTTTTTGAATTTATCTCCTCTGCATGTTTTTTTTTGTTTTAAAATTTCTCTATCTCTATCAGCACTAAGGTTGATATCTGGTCAAAAGTCTAGTTAGTATGGTTCTCTACTGCACACCTAGAGCATGCCTGCATCACTGAAGTGCCTAATAGATATTTGTTAATCTTGATGGCTCATTGATTGATGAGTAGCAACAGAATCCCCCAAATGAAACATCTTTCAAGTAGTATCAATCAAGGAGTATATCCCATGCTTCAAGATGGGTAGGAATCATAAGGAAATTTCACACAGAAGAACAACATTAACTATACAGAAATTCAATCTCCCTTTCTCTTTCTTCTCCCCTTCTCTACTTCAGGGTAAAGGCAAATTGAGAAGGGATGGGGGTTTTGGATGTTATATTCAGTTTTTTTCCTACTTAAGTGAAATTCAAAACTTAAGGGGAAAAAGCTATACATCTTAAATGTGACTTATGTCTACAAAGCCAGGTGAAATAAACTTTTTTTTTAAAAATAACAACTTACTACTTCTCTTTTTTTACCTCTGAAGTGTGAAATAAAGAGACTCCTCCAAGCTACAGGACATTTGTATTTCTTATAATGCATTTAGCTACATTCTGAGTTCTTCTGGTCTTAATATTTGAAAGCAAAATCCTGATGATTATTCGGGGTATACACGCATTCTATAGATATTTAAGCTGTCAATTAAAGGTTAGAGAGTCAATCTTTAAGCCATCAGAAGGCCAACATCTAGTTAAATAATGGTTTGGTCAGAAAAGAGGTCATTTTGAGCATATCACTCTTCTCTGACTGTGAAACTGCTGTAACATTTAAACGGTGTTTTTGAGTCAATGCAATATAGTTTTTAAAATATTTATGTTCTGTTATTTTAATTTCAAATGTCTATTTTTATAGGCAAAGGACAACTTAGCAGAAACGTGCTATCCCCATTTCCAGCTCTTCATGCTGCGAAGCAACCTGTTTTACTGTTTAAACCTGTGTTTGTTTTGTTTCAATTGTACAGAAGGAAAGAGTTTTGGCACCTTGAAAAATCAAAGATCTATCACTCACCAGGACGGCATAGCAACTGCATGAAATGGAAGCATGAGGAATAGCGAAAGGCTACAGTGCTTCTAAAATCTTAGTGGGTTTATGGATCACCCGGGGATCTTGTAAAAATGAATATTTTTCTGGGTTTTGTCTTGATTGGATGACATCAACACTATTAGTTCTTGGTGCTTGCAGAGGATACTAGTGAAGACTTAAGAAATAAGAGTCAATTGCCAGCATTTAGTATTTACAGTAGAAGTGACATCAAACCAGTGTAGTTATTTTTAATCTGTAGAAACAAGTGTAAATACTTCAAGTCCCATCAAGACAGGGAATCTATTTCTCTACTCCTTGAGTCAGGCTGACCATGTGAGTAGCTTTGGTCAATAGATAGCAACATTTGCTAGATGATGCATACTAAAAACAGCATCAATGCTGAGAGTGCTCCCTCTCTTTCTCTCTCTCTCTCTCTCTCTCTCTCGCCCCTCCCGCCCCCTCTCCGCCTTTCTTGCTG
Source organism: Cricetomys ansorgei (assembly GCA_026225945.1). Taxonomy (NCBI): domain Eukaryota; kingdom Metazoa; phylum Chordata; class Mammalia; order Rodentia; family Nesomyidae; genus Cricetomys; species Cricetomys ansorgei. Next base: position 3,025,495 of record JAMJFZ010003624.1, read on the forward strand.
TTCTTGGAAGTCCTACAGGAGTGTACCTGAGCTCCTTTGCTGAAGAATGAGACACTGTGTGGAAGAGAGCAGAGTCACCCAATCAGGGCAATCAAGGGTGGCCCTGGCTAATTACCTGCCAACTACTATCCCCAGGTGAAGTCATCCTGTATCTTCCTGGCTCCAGCAAACACTTGTGCAAACTTTATTGCTGCCCTCAATGAACCACCTCCACAAGAAGATAACTTTAGTCCATACACAGAGATTACAACTAAACACAATCACTGTTGTTTTAAGGATCCCACATTGGGATGCTTTTGTTGGTTTAAAGTGGAAGCAGTTAAGAGCTTTGTGCTTATGCTTTCTTTTCCTTCTGTCTTCAATCTCTATTTGTATTTTACTCTTAAATAATGAAAATTGATGTAAGTAATTATTGTAATAGCATTTGATCTTAAGGTAAACACCATAATTAAGTTCCTTTTCTTCTTATTTTTACAACCTCAAAAACATGAGCAGCCTTGTTAAACAGTAGAATAGTTTTCTCCTTCATAGAAGGAGAAATCTCAAAATTTCTTTTCAATAAGCTTTAGATGCGTCAAATTCTTTTGCCAACAGGATAAATATAGTACTCTCTGTTGCGGGACACATCTGTTACCTTGTTTCGTTTTTGAGAAGGTGGCATAAGGTCTACCCTACAAAGGGACATCAGGGACAAACCCCTTTGGGTAGGGACACACTCAGCACCACCCTGTCACTAAAAGAGTCCTTCAGTAGCCAATACAATAACTGCATACTTCTTCATGCTGATTCATCCAATCAGGCATCTTCCCCTAATTGGTCACTCCTGACCATCAGGATTGCTTCCTAAACCTATCAAGCTGAAGAATATTTCTTCTTTTGTATTTTGTCCCATAAGGTAATATTAATAACAGTCCATGGTTGTGCCTACACATGAGAGGCCTCTTGCGATCCGCAGTTTCACAATAATTATACTTTCCCTCATCTAGCTTCCATTTCCTCTTATTCTTCAGGGTTGAGAATTATCAATTTGAAAAAGGACTCTGCTTTTATCTAGGGCATTCTGCAAACCGAGTAAATCCTAATTTACCAAATAGAAGCAGTTTTATATTAAGAATAATTTTGTTGGGTCTAGAGAGATTGAGCAGCAGTTAAGAGCACTAGCTGCTCTTCCAGAAGACCCAGATTCAATTACCAGCATCCACATAGCAGCTCACAAATGTCTGTAACTCCAATTTCATGGGATTTGACATCCTCACACAGACATACATATAGGCAAAACATCAATGCACATAAAATAAAATAAATAAATTATTTAAAAAAGTTTTGTCCAAACAAGCAGCGTATAGGTATAATACGTACTTTGCTCATTGTTGTGATCAAATACCTGGCAAACAGAGCTAGAGAGATGACTCAGTGGGTAAGTGGTTAGTGTTTCTCTTCTAGAGGACTTGGATTTGGTTCCAAGTACCAACATCAGGTGGCTCATAGCCAATGTAACTTCAGCTCCAGGAGATCTGATGCCCTCTTATGGACTCCCAGGGAACCCATCCACACATGGCATATACATATACTTACATTGATATTTACATATATACATAAATAAAAAATAAATCTTAAATAAAAAAACAAACACCTGGAACTGAATAGGTGGCTCAGTAGTTAAGAGTACTTGTTGCTGTTTCAAAGGATCAGGGTTCAATTTCCAGCACCCACATGGAGGCTCAGCACGTTCTCAGGCACTAGGCACATGTGTGATGGTGCGATGTGCAGGTGCACATGCAGGCAACACACGTATACACATAAAACAATACAAATAAATCTAAAAGAAAACAACTAATGAATGCAACTAAAGGAAGGAACTATGACTTCTCATTGTGGACCAGCCTTATTTAATCTTTCTCGCTGGAGCTTCATTTCTACTCCTACTTCTACAATCACCAAGCACTTTCAGGGTGTTTCCCACCTGCATTTCTGGGTATGACATCCATCCAGATTTTCGACTGCTCATTCTTAGCAAACGTTAACGTATGCTTCATGCTCTCCGTTGCCTCTCTTCTATCATCAAGGCATTCATGTTTCTTGAAATCACTTGAGATTGTTTCTCAGAGGAAAAATGTCACTAGAGAGACTATCGCTTCCATTGCAGAACAACCATTGCCTCTGGCCTACCCTGCCCATCTCCAAGGTTGATCCATTTAGACTTATGTGTTGTCTCACTTGAACAGAAAGGGTGGCCTCCATCTACTCTTCTTGCTTCCCGTAGCCTTTTCTTGCCCTTCATGTTTACAGACATCATCAGAATTACATTTCTTGCACCTACATTTTGGAACTCAGATGCCAGATAGAAAGTCTGCTCAACCAAGCTCTAAATCTACCCTCCAGTCTCATAGCTCCTTGCTTTCTTCTCCTTCACACCTAAGGCCCCCCTACACTCTGCACTCTAGCAGACACTACTGTTTTACCTACTTTTTCTACTAACTGGTATTATCTTGTTCCCCAGCTGATACAAGTAAGTCAATCTCTCTCTTTTCCCCCCCCTCTGTGTACAAAAACACCATAATGTGCCTGTAAAGGTCAAAGGACAACCTTCAGGTTTTGGTTGGTCTTTGTTTTCTTTCTACCTTGCTTGTGACAGGCTCTCTTCCCCAAGGCTGGGTATGCCAGGCTAACTGGCCTATGAAATTCTGAAAATTCTCCTGTCTCTGCCTCCCATCTCCCTATAGGGACACATTGAGATTATAGATGCTTGTAAGGCTATGGCTGACTTTCATGTGAATTCTGAGGATCCAAACTCGGGTAATCAGAATTTCATGACAAGTGTATATTTACCCATGGATCCATCTTCCCAGCCCCTTTTTTTTCCTTCTGAGCTTCTCTGCCTAGCCCTCTTCAACTAGCTAGAGAAATCTCTCCAACCACAGTCATAGTTTAAATTTCTGCCATAGCATGGATCATGCAGTGTTTTCCACAGATTTCCTCCAGTTCAAGAAGCACTGAAGGCAAGGGCCATATTTAACTTATTGCATATTCTCAGATGACCCCTCACTTAACCTAAAACAGACCAACAAAAACAAATTACTATATTGATAAATAATTTAAAAGGTGTTCTCTGTAGAAGATTAAGAAGTAGTTCTTGGGAGACAGTTTGCAGAAAGAGATAAATTAATCTGAATGTACAAGAATTCCACAGAGGACTCATTGCTTACGGATGGTAGGAGCAGGGAATCTCATACAAAACAGATCTGTGAAAGGAAATCATGCAGAAATGGCATAAACCTGTGTGAATCCATCTGGAACAGTCTGGGCATTCCTGGGTTAATATTTTTGCCTATCTCACAATGTGATATAATGAGTTTTCTATATTTACTTCAGGTTCCATGGGCTATTGATTAGGTAAATAATCAAATGAGTTAATAAACTCAATTCAACAGCAGTGTCTATAAACCAGTAAGTACACCAGACTATCCTAAGAAAGGCACAGGCACATTACCAGTATTATGTGGTAATCCTTATGTCATGTGTGTAGGGTACCTCATATCTGATCCCTTACATGTACAGGTAGAAGTCTTGAAATCAGGAAAATAATAGGTCTGTCCCTGGGGAGTTTCATTTCATTTTACATTTATTTACTTATTTATATGTTAGTGGTGTGTGTGTGAGAGAGAGAGAGAGTGTGTGTGTGTGTGTAGGAAGCTTTCTCCTTTAACCATGAATGCCTCAAGGATCGAACTAAGTCCTTCAAATTTGGTCATGAGCACCTTTGCCTGCTCAGATATTAGCACATTTTATGTAACACTGGATTAGTACATTGTTGGTCAACACATTCGTGTAAATTACTTGACTGTCTTGTTAATAAAAGGCAGGACAATCAGAAAGAACTAAAGTTCTGTAAAGTTCAAGCCTCTGTCTGCATTGGGACTTCCTTCCCCAAGACTGAATGAAAACCGGGTGTCACAAATGACGTTTCCATGGGTCAAGAACACACAGGCAGAGTGTTTAGTCACCACCCCAGATAGATGGAGAGGGGACCAAGGTGTGTTTTAATAAATAGTGTGTGTGGGTTTTCCAAAGAAGAGAAAAGGCAGAGAAGGAGGTGTTGGGAATGAAACACGCACAACCTTCCAGCAGGATAATGTAGAGTGTACACTGAGAGTATCTTCAAAGCCCCCACCCTTGGAATACTAATTCTACTTCAAAAATAAAAGTGTGAGGGCATATTTCCTCTAGTGGGCAAGGTCCATACATGTGAGTAGATTTATCACAGCGTATTTCACAAGGCCCTAAAAAGAGTAACGACCTAAGCACTGAACAAGAAGAGTCATATTAAAAGACAATATATCCCTTAGATTCCATTGTTCATTTCTGGGTTGTTGGCTTTCAGTTGGCTTAATTGTTATTATCAATTGCTTTTTTTTAAGCTTGCATTCTCTATTTTTTTTTCTAGAATAGACATCTCCATACATGTGGCATACTAGCATTGGGTGGTGCTGAGAAACTGACCAGTATAAACAAACTAAAGTAATTTTATAGATTTGTTCTGGAAAGATAGCTCTTAAGCATCTCTACCTGTCCTCCCCTTATGCATTCCTGTTGTTCTGTTCCTTCTGTGATTGGAGGTCTGGAGAGACAAGATAGAGTGCTGCTTCTTGGATCAGTCACCACAGACTCAAAGTCTTACGTCAGGTGTCAGAACACTATCAACTCCTAAAGATGAAAGGTAAGGATAAAACCAGCAGAAAGCCATATGAATGCTCAGTGTCTCTCCTATACTGATTATGGAACCAGCTCTTATCAGAAAGCCTCCTCTGTGCTGGAGGCTGGGATAGACATTGTACTTTGTGCTCTTAAAACCTAGTAGGGGAGACACAATGCTATTGAGGTAGTTTATTCTTTTAGACCAAATTCTACCACCAAGGTTGAATCACAGCTTAACATGTCTGTCCCATCCATTTCTCAATTACAAAATTAGGGAATCAATAAGTAGGCCTGGGTTTCCATTTCTGGTTAGAACTGGACAGTTCTCTGATATAATGCTTCTCAGAAATTTTGTTTTGTTGGTTTTATTTTTGTATATCTCCCTTTATTTCTCCTCCTCCTGCTTCTCCTCCTCCTCCTCTTGCTCTTCTTGTGACTGGAGTCATGCATTCCTCAGATGGCCTTGAACTGGATATGTGGTCAAGGGTGACCTTGAACTTCAGCTCTTTCTGCCTTTACCATTACAGATTGGCACCACCACATCTATGAGATGTCCCACCACATGCGGAAACCAGAGGTACATACAACCATGGCAAGAAATACACCAACTGAACTACATCTCAGATATGCTTCTTATTTAGTGCATTTATTGAATTATCTAGATCTTATGGGTAAGTGCAGGGGTTGAGGAAAATCCCAGGATTGTGCATTTTTATCAAGCTCTCAGCTTGCTTGTTCCAGCTTATTGTTTTGAGTTACAAAGCTTTAACATGCATGATCTCATTAAAGTCTCCCAAGTTTCCTTTCAGATAGCCATACTTTGAATGACATGGTAATGACACATGTAGAGTCACACTGATAAGATAAAGTAAGTCAGGCTAAGTGACTCATGCCTATAATCCTGGCACTAAGGAGGTATAAGAGGGCATGAGATTCATGCCGTCCTAGGCTACAGAAGGAGTTCAAGTTAAGCCCAGCTACATATGAAAATCTTGTCTCAAAAAAAGAAAGAAACAAATAAATGAAACAACAACAGAAATAGTAGAGTAGAAATCCTAAATAAGCCACTTTTAGTCTTGACTTCAAGATGCCTAACAGTCCTTGAAGTTCTAACATAGGCAAGTTAGAAATGATTGCCATACTTATATCGAATGAATAGAATTCATTCTAGGTGTAAACAGTTAATAGACTGGATAATAGGCTGGATAAAGGGACTAATTTACATAGGTAGGATAGGGGAGGATAGAGGTCAGTTAAGTAATCCTAGATATTTTACTTTTACATTGAAGACTAGAATGAAAGTTACCCAGATAGATAATAAAAGTCCACCTAACATGCCAATATCAAGTGCATAAGCAACCACAGAAAGGACACATAAATAGGCCCAGGATTTACTTAGTTTACCACCATTACTCAGTACATTCACAGACATAAGAGGGACTTTCTTATTATTACTCTTATTGCTCTTTCAAGAGGGGTATGCAGATTGATCAGAAGGGACTTCCCATCTCCAATTTGTTTCTCCTAACTAGACCTCCTGAGAGAAGTCTGAGAGACTTCACCCCTGGGCTCCTCAGGCATCTGTGGTGGCCCTCCACATAAAGTGCCATCTGTGTGGTGCGTGCCCAGAGGAACAAGGAGGTTAAATTCTCTCCTTTTGAAACTGTGACTCCCACCCTCCCCCAATTCCTCTAAGTGTTTCCTTTTAAAGAAAAGCCATGGTTCACTGCTACTGAAAATTAAAGACAACAGCATAAAGATCAAGGTCCAGCCTGGTACCAGCAATGACAGAACATTAAAATCGCTACTTGAATTTCTCTTTCCTTGAACATTGACAAAGACTATTGAAGGAAAGACAACTATAACACAGATTAATTTCATAAGTGTGTGTATGTGTGTGGCGTGTGTGTGTGTGTGTGTGTGTGTGTGTGTGTGTGTTTGCATGTGTGTTCACCAACACTGATGTAGGGGAAGGCCAGAGGTTGATATTGAGATCTTCCTTAATCACTTCTCTGTCTTATTCTTTGAGACAGGTTTTCCCTGAATCTCATTGTTTAATCCAGACTGCCTGGCCAGGAAGCCTTCTGGGTTCTTGTGACTCTAGTATCAGTGATAGGATTACAGAACCCATGGCCACATCTGGCCATTACATGGGTGCTGGGAATCTGAATTCAGATCTTCAAGCTTGCCCCCAATCACTATACCCTCTCGGCAGCCTTACTTCAGAATCTTTCTAATTGTGTCTCTTCCTTCTTACACCCTTTGGTGGAAATGAACAAATTGGAGGTGGCATTCAGTTCATATGAAATGAGCTGTAATAGTAATTATAAGATTCCTCCATCACCCACCACACCACAGAGTACCAAGAAAATGTGACTGGGTTTATTAGGCGAGAATTTCTTTATAAGGTTTAGGAGAAAAGGAATAACCAACTAGCTCTTCCTTCTTCTACAGGCCACACTGCTAGCTTCTCCAGTTGCACCAGGCTGTCTCTCTTCTACCTTTCTTCAGTTTCAGATTTGCATTGGCAATGACAATCCTATCCTGCACACCCTGAATTTCCTTCCCATTTGCTGAAAGCATATTTTCAATACTACCTTTTCTGATACCAGACTAGGGGGCATGCGGGCATGCTGTTTTCAGGTTGTATGCTTGATCAATATCCAACTTCTGGAATTGATAGTATACTACTTCAATAAGCTGGCCTCAGTCTCCTACCCTACACAAGAATGTTAACCATTAACAGAGCTTTCAAAGAACAGAACACTGTTCTTCACCTATCCACCACAAAGAAGATCTTGGGCAACCCAAGTCTGTGGTTGTGCCCAAAGAAAATCTTGATCAAGAACATGGTGGCCAAACTACCACTTGATAGGGGAAGCCTTCTCCCAAGACAGGCAAAGAGAAAAGACAGGGAAACAACCGAAGATATGCACATTTCTCCTCTATTTCAGTATTTGGGCACTAAGAAGTATGAAATGAAAATTCGTGGAAAAACAGCCATATAAATTTGCTGTGGTGACTCAAAAGTTGTCGTTTCTCAACTCAACTTTGCTGAAACACTTGATTCATGTTGTTCTTATTTAACCTAATTTGCATTGATTTAATCAGTGCTGGTATGCTTTAAATACATAATAAATTGGAATTCTGCAACTCAGAAGACTTAGAATAGCTAAATTTCAATAAAGCTCATTTCAATCTGTTAATGTATACAGCTCTGCCAAAGGATGTAAGAGGATAGAAAGGATGCAACTTGCTACATTAAAGGTGAGAAGAGCTTAAAGATACCATGCAGATGAAATGATTGGAAGGATAATAACATGAAAAACCATATATATATATATATATCACCTTAGAAGCATCTTCTACATTTTGAGTGGCACACTTAGAAGAGAACTCACATATAAATGCAGTGCATTTAATTTTATTCGCTTTCTTTTTTGCCAACACTCAACTCTTCTCTGCCTCTCTGTACCAGCTCTACAAATCAAGTGACATCCAAAGTAGGACCTCTTCTTGCCCATTTGGCAGCCACTCTCATTCTTTTGCCAAGCTGCATGCATTATAAGGATTTTCTTCCTAGCAGCCATGGGGATTGGGTGCCTTATGCTCACAGTACTTGCTGAATGGCTGGCCACTGTTTACCCCAGCCTGTGCCTGCCCAGCCCTGCTCCTCCAACCCTTTAGAGTTTATAGCTCAATCAGTCGGCATGCTGTCAGGAATAATTGTTTTGGCAAGGGATAAAACCACTTGATGATGAAATTGTTTCTCTGTCTGTTAAAGTGTTCTGCAGCAACTCAGAAGTGCCAAGTGCCCAGTCCAGAGCTAAGTTGGAGGCAGAGTGAGGACAAGTGACCATCCAGACTGGCAAAGGAAGAACACAGCTCTGAGGAGGAGCGGCAAAGTTCTGTCCATGTCAAAAAGAAGGTGTATGACCTTGAACAATCCCCAGATATCTCCAGCCTCAGTTTCGTCATGTGCAAAACAGAGAGGGTTGATTTTCTAATGTCTCCTGTAGCTCTTAAGACAGCATGTGATGTCTAGAACATTTCAGATTTGTGTTCTTTTCAATTAAATGATGCATCTTGGAGATGAATGACCAGGGCAGAGATCAGAGGAATACAGAATGGAATGATTCATACCCCTGTTCATAGGACTTTTCCTGAAAAGTACCACCTGTCTTTGGCGACCTTAATTCTACCAGTTGGTCTTTTCAACTTTGCTGTTGAGGGCCAGTCTAGTGGAGCAACCAATCTACTAAAGCTAGTAAATCTCCAAACCCACTGTTTATTTATGTTTATTTATTTTATGAGGTTTATTAGAGGCAGAAATGATAGAAATGTAAAGACAACAAAACGTCTTAACTTGTGACTCCTCTCCACACAGGTTTACTTAGCCATCTTTGAGGATTTTGAGCCTTTTTTTCTTTTCTTTTTTTTTAAACAGATGACCAACAGGTTTGTTAAAGTCTGGTAGACCTCTTACAGAATAGCTGTGACTGGAGGGATACTTATTCATTGTATGGATTCTCCTGTCTCTGAACGTTTGAGGATATAGAACCCTGCACCAGCTTTCCCTGGTAGTCAGAAGAAAAGTAGCATCAATCTGTTCATTTGCAAAGCAGAGTTAGAGCTGAGTGGATGAGAAAAAGGTTTCCTTATCCCTTAAACTACCTCTTCTCTACAGGGCTTCTGGTACATTCTCCAGGAGTTTGATGTAATTACCATGAACAGCACATGTCAGTGATAGCCTGTGGTATGTCATACACAGCATCTTTATCCTTGCAGGCAGTGTGCTCTATGGACAGGGTGTAGACTGGACAAGCCCCATTGGGATCTCCAGCAGTCTCTCTGTATACAGACTAAATCTGTCATACTGCAACCCTTTCACACCGCCCGAACTCAGATGGCTTCTCCACCAGAGTGGACTTGGAAAGCGTTCCCTCAGTCAGCCCTGAAAACGGCCAGCTCAGTGTAGAAGGCCAGTGTTGGCAAATGGAGAGGGAGAGGGAGAAGGAGAAGAGGAGGGAGAGGGGGAGAGGGAAAGGAGGAGAGGAAGAGGGGGAGGGAGAGAAAGAGAGAGAGAGGGGAAAATAGGGAGAGGGAGAGAGACGGAGACTATCAGAGCTAAACCCCAAATCATTGCCTTCTTGTGCCTCCTTTCAAGTTGCTTTTGGAAAGCAAACAAATGTTGATTGCTCTACAGAGTCCTACGTATCTGTTACACGTAGGTAGTTTAGAGGGATGGGGGAGGATATATCCCCAAAGATTGGAAGGGGGGAACAGAATATGTCAGTCCCTCATTTGGATATATCTTGTTATTGATGTTTCTTATCCCACCCACCCCCGTTTTTTCGCCCCGAAATATAGACCAAAGATTAAAAAATAAAAAAGCTGAGTGTTTTTCGTTTCATCAAAAAACGTATATTACTTTAACGGTTTGGTTAAAAAAAATGTTGGTTTTCTGCCCACCCCTTTTCAATCTGCCGGTGTCGAAGGTGCTCGGAGAAGACGCACAATCGCGAGCAGCTTACGACACTCAGTGAGCAGTCGGTGCCGGTGCAGGCTCGCGCACACTCCTCGGCGGAGGGAAGGAGCGGGGCGCTGCTCTGCGCTCCGCAAAGCATGAGCCGGCCAGGTTTCCGCAGCTGCCCGGGACACGAATGGCAGGCGTTCTCCAACCGGGACTCCAAGGTGCCTGCGATCGGTGGTGGTCAATGCCGATGACATTCTCCAGACTGTCAAATCCTGGGGAGTCTCGAGCCCCGAGTTTGGAGTTGATTTTTTTTCCCTCTCTCCCCCACCACCACGTCACAGTCTCAACTGCAGAGGAAAAAGAGGGGGACCGAGGCAGGAAGGCGAGGAGCTCGGGCTCCCGGCACGTAGTTGGGAAACTTGCGGGTCCTAGAAGTCGCCTCCCCGCCTTGCCGACCGCCCCTGCAGCCCCGGAGCGCAGCAGCAAAGTGAGACATTGTGCGTCTGCCAGATCCTCGGGCCGCGGAGCAGGGCTGCCTCGGGAAACACAGAGGGGTCTTCTCTCGCCCTGCATATAATTAGCCTACACACAAAGGGAGCAGCTGAATGGAGGTTGTCACTCGCTGGAAAAGGGTGGGTAAGACACTTTTTTAATTAAATTCTTTCCAGAAGAAAAAAAAAATTTCCTCCCTTTTCTTTGCTGCCGCATCTAACATGGACTGCATTACCCCGGCTTTGATCTTTCTGTGCCTGTGAACTTTGTATGCCGCCCGGCTTTCTGCATGCTTAGAGGTGAACGTGTGGCTCTGGGGAGGGGGGTTCCTTCTGCATTTCTCTATATTGATTTGATTTTTTTTTTTGGTCCCTTTCTTTCCCCTCCCCCCTCCTTCCCCTCTCCCTCGGAATAAAATATGATATAGATTTCTGACCCAGCGCTTCCAATGGACATTCTCCAGTCTCTCTGGAAAGATTCTCGCTAATGGATTTCCTGCTACTCGGCCTCTGTCTACACTGGCTGCTGAGGAGGCCCTCGGGGGTGGTCTTGTGTCTGCTGGGGGCCTGCTTTCAGATGCTGCCCGCCGCCCCCAGCGGATGCCCGGGGCAGTGTCGGTGCGAGGGGCGGCTTCTGTACTGCGAGGCGCTCAACCTGACCGAGGCGCCCCACAACCTGTCCGGCCTGCTGGGCTTGTCTCTGCGCTACAACAGCCTCTCGGAGCTGCGCGCCGGCCAGTTCACGGGGTTAATGCAGCTCACGTGGCTGTATTTGGATCACAATCACATCTGCTCGGTGCAGGGGGACGCCTTTCAGAAACTGCGCCGAGTTAAGGAACTCACGCTGAGTTCCAACCAGATCACCGAACTGGCCAACACCACCTTCCGGCCCATGCCCAACCTGCGCAGCGTGGACCTGTCCTACAACAAGCTGCAGGCGCTGGCTCCGGATCTCTTCCACGGGCTGCGGAAGCTCACCACGCTGCACATGCGGGCCAATGCCATCCAGTTCGTACCGGTGCGCATCTTCCAGGACTGCCGCAGCCTCAAGTTTCTCGACATTGGATACAATCAGCTCAAGAGTCTGGCGCGCAACTCTTTCGCCGGCTTGTTCAAGCTCACTGAGCTGCACCTGGAGCATAATGACTTGATCAAGGTGAACTTCGCCCATTTCCCGCGCCTCATCTCCCTGCACTCGCTCTGCCTGCGGCGGAATAAGGTGGCCATTGTGGTCAGTTCTCTGGACTGGGTTTGGAATTTGGAGAAAATGGACCTGTCTGGGAACGAGATCGAATACATGGAGCCCCACGTGTTCGAGACCGTGCCGTACCTGCAGACCCTGCAGCTGGACTCCAACCGCCTCACCTATATCGAGCCCCGTATTCTCAACTCCTGGAAGTCCCTTACGAGCATCACCCTGGCGGGGAACCTGTGGGACTGCGGGCGCAACGTGTGTGCCCTGGCCTCCTGGCTCAGCAACTTCCAGGGACGCTATGATGCTAACTTGCAGTGCGCCAGCCCCGAGTACGCACAGGGCGAGGATGTCTTGGATGCTGTGTATGCTTTCCACCTGTGTGAGGATGGGGCCGAGCCCACCAGCGGCCACCTCCTGTCGGCCGTCACCAACCGCAGTGACCTAACGCCCCCAGAGAGCTCAGCCACCACGCTGGTGGACGGCGGGGAGGGGCAGCAGGATGGCACACTTGAACCCATCACCATGGCTATCCCCGGCGGCGAGCACGCAGAGAACGCTGTGCAGATACACAAGGTGGTCACCGGCACGATGGCCCTCATCTTCTCCTTCCTCATCGTGGTCCTCGTACTCTACGTATCTTGGAAGTGTTTCCCAGCCAGCCTCAGGCAGCTCAGACAGTGCTTTGTCACGCAGCGCAGGAAGCAGAAGCAGAAACAGACCATGCATCAGATGGCTGCTATGTCTGCCCAGGAATACTATGTTGATTACAAACCCAACCACATCGAGGGGGCCCTGGTGATCATCAACGAGTATGGCTCCTGTACCTGCCACCAGCAGCCCGCGAGGGAATGCGAGGTGTGATTGTCCCAGTGGCTCTCAACCCACGCGCTACCAAATATGCCTGGGCAGCCGGGCGGGCCGGCGGGCACCAGGACGGGTCTCCTCTGCGCTCTGATGTGTTGACTGAAACTGTAAGGGGATCTCTCCCAGAGACTTGACATTTTAGCTTTATGTGTCTTAAAAGCAAAACAAAACAAAACAAAACAAAACAAAAAACCGAAATAAAACACAACAAAAAAAAACCCCCCACCCCATAATCTTCAGGACAGTCTGTCTTAAATTTCATACGAGAGCTCCTTCCTCCCTTTGAAGACCTGTCCATATTCAGGAATCTGAGAGTGTTAAAAAAGGTACCAATCATTGATTTTTTTTTTTTTTTGTAAACTAAAACGTTTAAAATAAAATAGCATTTACAGTTTCTACAGACTGGTGGAACCTAAATGAACTGCTTGCTATCCGGCTTACTGGAGAGACAGTGGTTAAAGTTTTCTTGGAATGTAGGTGGGAGTGGGGGTGAGGGGTCTTGGCAGGTGGGAAAAAAAAACCCTCAAGAAATCATGGAGCAGAATCTCCAGGTTCCGTTTGAAATGATAAGGAGGGCAAACGAAGAAAGCTTATCAGTAATGGTTCTGGGTAATTTATCCAAAGAAAGTCAGTAAGACCCTTCATTGCATGCTCTGAGTAGTGGGTTAAGACATCTAGCTTCTTTAAAGACTGGGCATCATTTCTCAGCCTCCAAGGCAGAGATCAGAGATCATGGCAAGATGATTGCAAATAGATTTTAAAAGGCAATGCTTGACCATTTGTCCTGTGAGCATAGATTTTTTTTTTTTTTTTGTCCTTAAAGTAACCATCTTTCAAATCAGCTCAAAATGCCAGTTGGTTTTAATTCTCCTATGTTTCCTTGCCAGAATTAGTAACAATCTGCACCCTTTATCATGTCTTTCCATGTTAAAGAGAACTCCCTAGGCAAAGGGTGGGGGGAGAGGAGAATAGGAATATCTCAATGTTCAATACTGAAAAACAGGCTTCTGCAGCAAGCCTAAGCTTGGGAGTAACTATGAGGAGAGAGGAAACACTGACTCAGGAATCCCCCTTGGGTAATGACTTGTGGTGAGAAAATTCAGGTCCTGACTTGGTACAGCATCCTTGGGGATGAGGTGGGAGATATCCCTCTTTATCTTACTGTTTGCATTATACTGATATGGGAATAATTGGTTAACTCAGAACAGGAACACTATCTCCTCTCAGATGGCCCTTTTTATGCGGTGGGTGCTTTCCCTATTTTTCCACCTTTCCTTTTTTCCATGTTGAGATGAAGGACAGCCCCTTTCCAGCCCACATAGGCTTTCAGGGCTCTTCATTGACATTGTATTCTTTCACTGATTAAAGAGTGAGGAGGTGAGAATAGTGGCAGTTGGGTGGGTTCTGGGAAGAGCAAGAGGGGAGGAGTATATTGACGGATGGTATATATTTTTTTAACCACCTAACAAGGTATTCAGATATATGATGGAAACATACTGCCTTAGACAGCAGATGATAACAACTGGACCAATGTTTCCCATGTTACTCTTCTGATACTAAAGCATGACATTTTTCTTTTCTTTTCTTTCTCTCTTTCTCCCCCCCCCCCAGCTTCCTTTCAGGAGATAAGTACAAATAGCAAGAATCAAGATTGGGTAGTGACAAACAAGTAACACTATTCATCAAAATGCAAATGCATTTTAACCTGAAGAGAAAATCCCACTTTTTCAAATGCAGGATAATATTAGCAGAAGGTTTACTGAAGCTTGGGGTTGATGATAGATTCATCTTCTACCGTTGAAGAAAGCAGTATGCCTAAAAATATGATTTACAGAAGGCTCCTTGCCAATATTTTTAACATGTTAAGCCTTAAGAGACACCTTTACACACACATGTGCACATGCACACACACACACACACACACACACACCAGCTCACACCTGACCAAGAAACTTCACTTCAGTTTGCTTAAAATAATGGGACTTTATGGCACAAACCATATTCTTAACACCCATTCAGACTGTGAATGCTCTAGAAGAAAGGTGTTTTCTTTAATAACTTTAAGGATGGGGTTTAGGATTTTAGTTTAAGCATGATGGTGTTGAATTATCTTCATAAACAGATTAACATTAAGGGGAAGAGTGGGGATATGTCTGACATCTGCAGTTGAACCTCACTAAGAGCACTTCTTGGGAGCAGAAGCATGACATTTGTTTTAGATTTTTTTTTTCCTTCTTAAATTATAGCACTGTGGCCACTGAAGTAGGATTCCTTTTAACTTCCTTTTAACTTCACAGGGAGACTACAGGAATCCAGGGCCACTTGCTGTTGTATCTTAGAGCACTAAAGGATAGGGTTGGTGTGCTTATAAGAATTTTACTTCTAATAGCAAACCTTTGTGGCAGACTTTAGAATTATAGTGGTCCTTGGTCCAGTAAATATTTACATCAGAATCTAGAGTTTATTTCTATCCTAAGATAACCCCCAAAATTCATTTTTTCCCAGCATAGCTGTGAGAGAAAGCATAATCATATTTTGTTCTCTGCTGCTCCACTATTCCCAAGACAAAACCTCATGTATTTAGGATATCTTAAGACTCTGTAAATCAAATGAGGAATCTTTGGGAAGAGAACTCAAACATTAGGGACTTTCAGAGCAAATGCTGTGTCAACCAGCAAAGGTCTACTGTTTCTATTTGTAGGCAAGCATGTGTATCCCAGCCACACAAGGGATCTCACTCACATAAGTACCTGGTTCAGTGTCTCTGGATTTCAAGAAGGGCAGAGGGTGAGAGTAGCTAAGCATAAGAAAGAGTAGTAGTTTTAACTAAGGTTTTGTGATACTTGCAATACTTTATTCATCAAATTAATTAATCTTTAAGCTTCAAGAAACTTGTTGTGACCTTTTAAGCAAACTGCTACACATTTAAAATGGAATCTAATTTTTAAAGGTGTAGTACATTTTTTCCTCCCTACTTCTTCTTCCCACAGAGGATGCTAATCTCATCTTGTGCCCTCTGTAAAGAGTTCAAGACCACAATTGATGTCTTATCCTGGGCATTGTGATGGATTAACCCTGCCTTGCAGTGCGTTCCAAGCTGATTAAAGTTTAGCAATGGTATTGAGGCTTAAAAAATATTTATAGAGGAGGGAAAAAAAGTGTTCCAATGAAAAAGGGAACTGTCTCATACTGGTCTTAGCTAAGGTAGATTTTGAGGTTGTGCTAGAAATGCAGATTAAGGGAAACTCACCTTAAGCCTATGCTCCGAAGAGAGGAAGTTCTTACTCTTAAGACTTCAGTCTGCATAGTGGGAACACCTACCCGACAAAAGACCACACATTACACTACCAAGTTTCTAACACAAAGAAAATATGATTTGAGTAAAAGGTTAAATAGATATACATTTTAAAAGCATTCTCCCAAGCTTCTCAATGTATAAGAGCAGTTTACCTTTGCTCCTTGCTCTCAAGGAGGCAGACAGTTGGTGCGACTTAGCACCAACAACACATTTATGAGGATATGTAAGTAATTAGAAGGGCAAACACCACTTGTTATTCCTCCCCAGTTTCCTAAGCAACTGCATACAGATCACTGGTGGACTTTGGGGCCACCTGTGTTTCTGATTGGAATTAATCAACTGTCAGCAAGTTTGATGCTGTTCTATCTGGCCTGGCCAAGTGACACTGGGCACCCCAGGATGGCAGACTCCATTGAAATAAAAGATACCAGGTACTCCCTCTTGGAGAAAATGGTGGAAAGACCTGACGATTTTGTATCTGATTTGGAAAATGAGTATCTGAATGCTTTTTTGTAGTGAAGACAAGAACCTATTGGATTGGTACCTATGCTAGTTGGATTGAGTTGGTCATTAATAGACTGTCAAACTCCATGAAATTTATCAGGAATATGACTATTAAACATATTCTACAAATATATATTGAAAAGGATTGAGTCATACTCCTCTCCCTGTCTCTATATCTGTCCACCTATTTATATGTATGTATACATTTCCCTTATAGAAGCACACATGTACATATATAGTCATTTATATAAGACAACATAAACTTATACACATGTATATACACACAGGACTGTACTACACAACTACTTTCTACCATTAGTTACCCTCCTTCTTCTGTGATCAAATTGTTATTTGGGGGGAAAATGTGATAAAATCAGCCACAGGTAAAATCAAAAGAACTGTTTTGGCTGATTTTTTTCTTTTCAAATACTGTCTCTGGATCGGTTCAGGCTTTGTAGCTGGGGCGTCCTCTGGGATCCTCCTGCCACTGCAGAGTACACACCTGCTGTCTAGTGGTTAGATGTAGAAATGGCACTGCATTCTTTCGAAAGTATCTTCCATTTCAAGATTAGGTAATATACTTACTTTAAAACTATAAAAAATATTCCTAACTGTATTTTTTTGCTTATTATTATTAGTTTTTGTAGAATTCAGTAGATAAAATCTTAACTTCTGATAGGGAAACATAGTCATCTCCTAGACTTTCACAGTTGGAAAAAATTCTTGAATAACTTTGTGTGTATGTGTGTGTGTGTGTGTGTGTGTGTGTGTGTGTGTGTGTGTGTAAGAAGGGCCTGATAAATCCTTAATGTTTATAAGTGAGAAACAAAAGGGGATGAAGAGAAATTTTTTTTGTTTTGTTTTTGTTTGGACTTTTTTTTTTGGCTTGGTTTTGTTTTTGTTTTTTGTTTTTTGTTTTTTTTTCCCAGGCTCTTAATATGTAATGTGTAGGCAACTTTATCTGTACAAAAGGAATCTGAGGCTTACCATGGTTAAAATTCTTGAACAAAGTACAGAGTCCAAGCTAGTGAGGAATACTGGTTTCTACTTTGATAGCCTTTTTATTACATGAATTATTTTTGGTGTTTGACAGTTGTTTTCTCCAATCTTATACCCATCAAAGTGCCTAGACTGTACAGAGAGTCTATCTGCAATACATCGTGGATGAATGCTATATACATTCTTACTGAATGTCATGTACTTGATGCTCAAGTACAGAAATTTAGGCCATGGCCTTGTTAGTTCTGGTCACTGGTACATGAGTGGTATGGGACCCTGTCCATGGAGAAGACATTCATATGATGTCCAGAGAAGTCATGTACAGTAATCAATCCCTCACCAGCAAGTTGAACTTAGAGATGATAAGCCCTGGCTTCCATCTGTTACTGTCAGGGATAGCCTCACAGTTTTTATTTGGTGATCACATGATTATATCTCCACTAGCTATCAGTTCTCAGAGGCAAATTTGCATCACACACACACACACACTCACGAATTAATGTCAGTAGATTGCTTGTTTTTTCAAGCTTGCCTGGCATGCTGCAGGACAGAGGTCAGAGATAAACCTGCTCATCTTGTAATGAACAGGATACTTTTACCATGAAAGAGCTGTTTGACCCAAATATCAAGAATGCTGGGACAGAAACACCTGGCTCCATGGTAGGAAAGAATGCTAGGACTAAGCCTGTACAAAAGCCTCTTGCACAGAGTGGTCTATCAAAGCTTTTATTTCATCTACATCTATTCCTCTTTAAGTTTTCTTTCTCCTTTTTTTTTAAACCAGGGAGTTGCAAGTCTAAATTAAAAACCCCCAGGTTGTTTGTTAATCAGCAAAAGACATGTAGTTAGCACATCCTTCCCAAAGAACATATGGCAAACCTTAAATTAACTAAGACAAAACTCGTCAGAACCCTCAACTGACCCACTTTTCCCTTTAGCAACACCTCATTTAGGAAACAGTGCGGGAGGGATCAAGCTAATGGTGAAAGACTCGATTAATACAAAGAAAACTAAGAAAGTTTGATGTTCCTTCTAGTAGGGCTCTGTGGTCTGAACATGTCCAATTAACCTTTTTTTGCTTTCTCCAACCCCACCTAAGATTGCAATGTCTTTGAGGGAAGAATGAGCAACAGTTAAAAGAAAAAAAATCAATATGTTTATTTAGGTGAGTGGGGTGGCCATATGAAGGGAGTTACCTCAGAGTTTAGAAGGCAGACTGTAGCTATAGACATTGCTCACAAATGCATTTGGGGCCAGGGAGACCAAGCACAAGACTGACATTCATAGGGATGACATTGTGAGAGAACCAGAGAGTTCACTTAATAGCAAATACTTTAGGTCAGATTGGTCCAGGCTAACCAGTGGTCTTTAGACACACTGCTATTCTTCATTTCCTAAGGAAGATTTTGGATGAGCATACCTCAGGGGGTTCTTGCTCACTCTGTATTTTAGAAGGATTTATCCAGTACTCCCTGAGGACACTTTCCATTTTGTACATTGATTTCGCCATTTCTCCCATCAATAAAACATGAAACAAAAGTAGTTTCCAAGTTAGTGTCATTTAACCAGAAAATTAAAACCTCTCCAAATTCCCATTCCCCAGACAATCCGAATCATCAGGCTTGCCTGCATCTGAAAGAGAAACGGTAGATGAAAAACTCACTGAGAGATATGGGCTTCAGAGAGGTAGATGGAAATTCAGGAAAAGAAAAATGAAAAGTTCAGGTGTTTGGGTTGTATTAATGTAGATCTATAACCTGTGCAGAAAGGCTTAGAAGTCTGGAGAGGATATCCAACCGTCTGTATGTGAGTCTTGAGATGTAGGACTGAGAGGCACACCTAATTTAAACAACAGAAAGCTAAGGAAGACTACTGGGATAAGAA
The DNA here is from genome assembly GCA_026225945.1 of Cricetomys ansorgei. Lineage (NCBI taxonomy): Eukaryota > Metazoa > Chordata > Mammalia > Rodentia > Nesomyidae > Cricetomys > Cricetomys ansorgei. The sequence continues at coordinate 3,044,901 of JAMJFZ010003624.1, forward strand.
GCAAGAAGGAAAATATTTGTTTAAGTATCTGAAATAATTCAATATAGGTGACTAGCATTAGGCTTAGCAGATGAGAGCCTTCTGTTAAAATAATACTGTAAAGGATGAAGTTGGAGGAGAAGAGGAGAGGGGTGAAGAAAGGCAAGGGGAGGGAGAAGAGAGATAAAAGGAATGGAAAGAAGAGAACAGTTTCAAGGTTTGTGCTTTATATTGTTGAAGCCATCATCACAGACAGTTGAGCTAGACTGACTTTTCAATCACATTTAGTTGTGTTTCCTCTGATCTACCTAGCTGGCCCTTTGCTTTCTCTCAACAGCCTGTTGGGAAGCCATTTTCTTTCATCTAGTATGGTACTTCTCAACCTGTGTATATAAAAACACTGGGGAACTTCGGTAAATAAATAATGAAATTAGAGTTTCATCCTAAAATACCCTGACTTCATAGATCTGACTGGTGGAGGTTTAATAAACCTTCCCAGGTGGTTGATTGCACAGGTCAGTCCAGGTTAAGAAGGATGAGACAATTGATTTCATGATCATATCCTGTGTTGTTCAGCTTTTGCAGAAGATATCATGAGCCAGGAGCTGGGGTAGGTGAGGTTCTGGTTAAACATGGGCTTCCTTGCTGCCCACCTGCCCTCATTGGCTCCACCTAGTGGCATTGATGGATTCATAAGTACAGGTGGGCTTAGAATTTCTCATTCCACACTGCTTGTGGTTATTCTTTTATTGGCTTTTACTTTCTCAAGTTCTCTCAACAGTCTTACAAGGAAGGCACAGATTTGTTCTGTTTGGAAGACATGAAGACACAAATCTGAAGGCATCATGCAGCTGTCACAAGGTCACTGACACAGTTGGACCAGGCACCTAGAACTTTTGCTTCTCAGTTGTGTGTTCTTCCCCCTTCACAGCTTCCTTTTCCATGGCAGACTGATTGTGGTTATTATGAGGCCAAGTTCTCACACCAGTCCCTCTCCTGGGAGACCTAGGAAATACCCTGTAGCCCTGCTTAACATATGTCTTTCTCCTCCAGGTGGACACTGGCATACAGCGTCATCTCTGCTCTCTTGTGTATGTCCTCCCCCACATCTCCCCTAAGCCTTAGATGCTTTTCTTTGCCACTCAAGTCTCTGGGTTGCTAAAAAAGACACCCAAAGAGATGACAACACTTTCTTTCAACCCCTAACACCAAAATATTCTCTTTGTAGCCAACTCAAATTCATCAACAGATTTGCCAATGGCCCTTCCAAGAATGTGAAGGCAAAATCCTAAGAAGACTTTGATTGATCAGGGGTGATAATTCTGCCCAAAGATTCTGGCAGCTTGAACAATAATCTTGACTTGGGAGTGCTGAGAAACAGGGGTAACTTAGAGAAGTTAGTCTCATATTCAAAGCCCAAGCAGCAACATAAGTAGGGTGGCACGGATTTGGCCAGGTTACCATGCCTCGTTCAGTTCACACGAACCAACTCAGGTAAATGCTCATAAAGACACCCCCTCCACCAATGGTTTAAGAGCTTAAATAAAAGCCAAGATGAAGAGGCATTTTTTTTTCCTCCTTAAGCCAGCATCCTCTTTAAAAACCATGAACTTTTAAAAAGCATTTCCCATCAGCATGTCTATCTTCAATTAAATATTCTCCATATGAAACTGTGTGTGGCAGGAATTCCAGCTCAGAGATATTGTGGGCGGCCTCGAACAAAAGGGAGAAGGCTCAGCAGCATTTGAAAGCTGGATTAGTCTGTCACAGAAAGGTCTAGAAAAGCCAAGTTACACACAATTAATGGAACAATACAACAATCTGTCTTCAGTTGGCCCAGGCATTCCTGTCATTTGTCCCTCAGCTGCAAAACCTCGTGGTCTGTGATTTTGTGTCTCTGTTCCATCATGATGGCGTTTTTAGTGAAATCTCTATTTCTAGCAACTGAGACTGGGTGTTTTTGGCTTTCTTTTTCTTTTTCTTACTCTAACAAGAATGGTCCGGTCTCGGAACTCAGCCTTCTTTAGATAACTGCCCATACCATTTTTACCTAAGTCTCTCATTTAGATCCTCCCCCCACCCCTTTAGATCCTCTTTCCAAAATCATAAATGTATGAAAAAGACCAAACATCACACAGGGGTGGGAGGCTGGATGGCATTATAGCTTGAACGTTCTACAGATAACACATCAGTCAGACCTTTTACCTGCTAATTACATTGTGCAGCTCATTCAATCAGTAAGCAGTAGTTTCTTTCCCAGGGATTAAGCACATATTTGTTGGAGGAAAAATAGGACTGTTTAACATGTAAATGACTGCACCTGTGAAGGTGAGGCACAAAGCCAGAGGAACCTGGGTGCATTAGCTCTGCCGGACTCACCGTGGGCGTGAGCAGAAGATGCCTCCATATCGTCCTCATTCGTTTTTGAACGTTGGTCCCTCCCATGAGACTGCTTATTATATATATTTTAGCTAGTGGGTGATAGGCAAACTGTTCAGTCCTTCATATTTTCTCATTTAAGCTATGCCACCAATCTGGTTCTATTCTTGTTCAGAGTCCTTTTCAGCATGCTCAGTCTGGAAATTATGAAAGGGCTGGTGAGACAGCTGAGATGGTAAAAGATCCTGCCTCCAAGCCTTAGGACATGAGTTTGAGTCTCAAGTCCTCAGGGTATTAGGAAAGAATGGACTCCCTCATGTCTTCTGACCTGGAAGTGCCTTGTCTTTGTCACCTTGCTCCGGTAGGAATGGCAGGCATACTCCACCATGGAGCATGCCAATATGTCAACAGCATTTACATGTCCACATGCAAATTTGCACACACATATGTGTTTAGCACTGTTCTCCCCACTTTTACGTGGACTGAAGTTTAGTGAGCCTCTTACAGAAGCACTGTTTATGGAGGTGAGGAGTTTTGGTGAGACAACAAAAGTTTCCACTCTCAGCTATCTGTTATCCACTATCGGTTCCCAAAAGCAGAAAGCCAGTCAATAGCTTGAGGTCACCATCCAGTTCCTACACTTTGACTTAATACTAGTGATATTAAATCATACCAACCCCAACGATACAGAGTAGAAATACACATCTTTAGATAAGGACCATGTATTTAAGAAACATTTTCTTTGTTTGCATGCAATCACAATTTGCAATAAGCTAGTGTAACAAAGGATCAAGTTCACAACCAAGAAGAACATTTTCTTCTGAGAAAGGAGGTTGAATATCAAGAGTCAGGATCTCTGGTATAGCTTCACCAACTATCCCCTAGACCTTGGGCTAGATGGTTTTACTTGTGAGTCCTTTCTTAATGTTTCAGTGGTGAATTCTGACTTTGCTTCTAGCTCTCTGATTTAGTAGGCAGGTGTAGAGTATAAAAGCATAAGGGAAGGAAGGGTAATTTCTAGTACATTCTCCTGTGCTGTGACTTACTGATGGGCAAAGAGATGAATTTATCAAAGTTCTCCCAAGGGAAGGCTCCAGTGTTCTGAGAGATCTAGTAAGTCTTGCAAAGAGAAACATGTCTGCCCAGAAGGAACATTCTATGCTCCACTTATATGCTGAAGGCTGAGTCTGTCCCAAGCCACACCCTATTTTTGTGATTTGTTCAGGGGCTGGGGGAGGTGGATATTAAAAGCATTGCTCTACTGCAGGTGTACACAAGAATATTAGCAACCCAGAAACCTGTAGAAATCTCTAACTATGGGGGAATTGAGGACATATTTGAGTTTCAGTGTTTTGAGTCTTTACTGACTTATTTTGTTGCTTGTTTTCTGCCTCCTACCTTCCCTTCCTGCTTCTTTCCATCACCAAGTCTCATCTGCCCTTCGTTTTTTCCCTCTTAAATAAGTTCTTAGTTACGAGCCACATTATGCTTTCCCAACCGGTATAAAATTGATCTGAAGAGATAAACGGCTTTTTTTTTTCTTTTTGAGTAGGTTATCAATTTTTTTTTTCAATTTTATGTATGAACGTTACGGTCATGCTAAAGTACAACACATACAACATTATACGTGTATAACGTACGGTCATGCATAAAGCCCACCAACAGACATACAACATATACGTGATAGTGAAATTTCAGGGCAGCAGAGGACCAAGACGAATGTCACTGGTCTTTCTCAATGGGAGGTGGTAATAACGAGAGAGAAATTCTGAGTACACTGAGTGAGGAGTGATTGAGATGGTGAAGAGAAGAGAGCGAAAAGTATAAATACCAGGGTAGGTCCTTAATCAACATACTGAGAAGAATAAAGGGGGTCCAGGTGTAAGATTCAGAATTATGCAGACAACTGCTGTGTCCACTAGGACACATGGTCTCATCAGGCTCTCCTGGATGCAACATAGCCCACAGCTGTCTGTTTGGAGAATTCATGATGCATTACAAAAGATACTGCATATGGAATTAATATGCAGAGCCCCAGTTCTGCTTCTGTTTATTGTCCTAGCGAAATCATCCCCCTTTTGGACCTCAATCTTCTTGTCCACAAAATTTAGAAAATAATCCTGCGTAAGACTGCTTCACTATAATCCGCTTTGGATCGAGAGAGATGATGTTATTGAAAGAGTCTTGAAAGTTGCAAGAGTCAAAACAAAGATTTAAGGGAATGGGAAGTCTTAGGGTAGCAGTGACCAGAGCTGTGTCGTTCCATCTACCCATGTGACTTTTGTGGCCACGTGTGCTTCTTACATTCCTTCTGTTAGTCACCACTCTACATTAGGAACCTTGTGATTACCATGCCGAGCATGGACAGACCAGGGGGGCTACTGGACAGAAAGGAGAAGGTTCAGATTATCCAATGACCATCCCCATTGTGTCAAACTCAGTTTGACCTAAGTGGCTTGCTTCAGTTCTTTGAACCTCAGTGACCACACCTTTAAAATGGTCCTACTCATTGTGTCCTTGCAGGATTTTAGAATAACTACCAGAAATCATAGGCACTGGCTCTGCTAAAATACTGACCAGCAATAAATGCTCAATCAAGATGGATCATGCTCGTGTACCTCTGGCAATGTAGTTGCATACCACATATATAAAAATAGAATGGGGGTAAATGAGATTGGCCTGAGAGGCATTTGGTGTCCTGATGTGGAAACTGAGAAGAGACTTGAAGGGTTATAGAGAGTACTAGATCACCACAAGAAAGAGTAAAGAGCTGGATAGGAAGTAGTTGTGTAGAGTAAGTAGCAGAGAAATGGATGGAGAGAGAACCTTGTCTGACAGATGCTGCCCCCCCACCCCCAGCATAAAACTTAGGATGGAAATAGCACAGACCTCACATAAGGACTTGCCATAAGAGATGATCTGTGCCTAGCCTACAGTGCATGTTTCATTATTATTTTCTAATATAATGCTTCTCCTCAGTTCTGCCAACAGATTCCATATCCGCCCATCCTCTTAACACTTCTCCTCAGCAGCATGTACCTGCTTCATCTCCTGAGAGCTTAGAGACTTCTGGAGGAAGGTGGGAGCAGAATTCTCACTTGGTTCAATGGTCATCACACTTTTCCATCAAAGGTGTGTGTGCTGCTTTTGTGAACCTTTAAGCGCTGACAGCCACAGTGGTATTGTATCTGCCAGCCTGCTCGACGGTGTTTCTGGACTGCACAGCCAGGCAGTTCTGACCTCCAGCAAAAGCCAGCTACACATACCGCAGCAAGTTGCCCACTGGGCTCCACATGTTCATACGGAACAGCTAAACCCCAAGAATTGCTATTGAAAGCGATATGAGAGGGGAAAGGATATGTTTTTGTTTTTATTTTCTACTTAAACCTGCTCTTTGAGAAAGAAAAAATAAGGAAATAAAGGAAAGAAAAAAACAGTCGCTCTCCAAGCTGGTGCTCTGCCAAGCTCCCTCCCTCCCTTCCTTGTCCAAGCACTCCACCGTCTGTGCAGACTGTATAACAGCAAGTTCTGGAAAAAGACTGAAGGATCTGGGCCAGTCCAGAGGCCATGCTATCTACGTATCTGTGTGGTGGGACTTTAGAGACTTTGTTTTTCACCTTAATCCTTTATCAACTGCCAACTCTTGGAAGCACATCTGTTACCATCAGCTTTTGTTTGTAAAATGAGACTAAAGGTATCCTCCCCAGAGAAATTCTGGAATCTTCCCTGCAGTTCAGTGCTTCCACTAACAGTTTGGATCACAAAACATGAGTGTGGTAAATATTAAAGAATGTTAATAAAATGAGATAAAACACCCAGGGATCATTTTTTTTGCCCCCAAATTATTCTTTGCTCCCTTCTAAACTTTATCTTGGCAGAAAATTTGCTCCTGTGAGCAACACTATTTCCCAAAGCAATTTTCTAAGAGCAGACATAGATTGCCATGATCACTAAGAGCTTTTACTCTTGCTCTGAGGAGGGAGTGGGTCCCTGTTTTTTGTTTCACCTTTGAGTAAATGTTCCTTCTGTGGGACACTCAACAAAGGGTGAAAACCTGCATGAGAGATTTTTTTCCCTTAGAGCATAAACATTGGCAACAGAGAGGAAGTGCTTCCAGTATCTAGATCAAACCTTGAGATTGTAATTAAGTACTTAACTGAGAAAATAATCACCTAGGTCCATGTATCTGTGCCCTCAAAACGTAGCGAGCACTAGGAAAATAGAGTAGCTTTACACTGCTCTGAACTCTAGGCTGGCTCATACAGATTCTGTTAAGGCATCACAAGAAGGGCAAGTTAAACACACATGTGTGCTTCCTTATCATGTTTGCGTGGCCATTGGCCTTCAGGGCCTTAAGGAATGAAAGATGACTGCACTTCAAAACATAAAAGGTCTAGAAATCAGTACACAAGTTGAGTGGAACAGGACAAACAACCCCAAATCTGTTAGTCTAGAAGGGTTCAATATTTCTATTTTGAAAATAAGGTTAAAATTACTGCATTTTGCACATTTGGAACACACACACACAAGTATTCAGTAAGTGTCACGAGTATCGTCACCAAAATCCTTGACACCATCCTCACATTTGACACCAAATCTGACCACAAGTTTGTTTTGATTATATACAGTCAATGTCCCTTACAATGTTATTTATAACAAAGTATATTCAGTATATGGACCTCCCTAGATGGAGTTGTAGATTCCATGTGATACCATTATGTTGGTTGAAAGTTTGATGGATGCATGAGGAGCTGTTATGGAGCATTTTCAGAGTTCTGAATAACCAACCGATGCTTGCTATTTCTACCACTCTCCATATGTTCCCACCTTTCATGTCGTATCTTCTGTCTTTTACATTCATTCAAATTTTCATGATGATACAACAGTTATTCAAGTTCTAAAACCATCTTTGAAGGCTTCTTCAAGGCTTTTGTCTACTTGTGCTCCAGTCCTCCAGCACCACAAAGTGTTAGCACATTTATGGCTCTTAGTACTCATATTTACCAGTCTAGACTGCCCCAGGACATCTACTCATATTGCCTCTGCTACTTACTTATGTATTATGTATGAATAAATATATATGCACATATATAAAACATATACCTTGTGCATGTATTCATGTGTATGTGTGTATGTGTATGTATGTCATTTGAAGACCAGAGATCAATACCAGACAACAGTTCTCTTCCTCTACTGCTTTCTATCTTAGTTTTTGAGACAGGGTCTTTGATTCAATCTGATCAGATAGAATGGCTGGCCTGCAAGCCCGAGTGATCCACCTGTCTCTACTTCCCCAGTTCTAGGATTCCAGAAATGCAATATCATGCTGTCAGTTTATGAGGACCAAACCCATGTTATCATGCTTCTCTGTAAAGCACTTTACTGTCTGAACTACTCCCACCGTGTGTGTGTGTGTGTGTGTGTGTGTGTGTGTGTATTTAATTAAAATTTATGCATATGGGTGTTTTCCCTGCATGTGTGTCTTTATACCACATGTGCACTTTATGCAGACAGAAGCTAGAAGAAGGCATTGGATCCCCTGAAACTGAACTTACAAATGGTTGTGAGTCACCATGTGGATGCTGAGAATCAGGGTCATCTGGAAGAGCAGACAATGCTCTTAACTGCTGAGCCATCTATCCAGTCCTTCATGTTGATATATTTTATGTCATATTCTATTCTATTCATGGTCAAGGAGAAAACCATCTTTATCAACTCAGTTCAATTGGTTTCTAGGAACCAAAGGTGCAAATAAAGGAGCTGCAAATAAAGAAAGCATGGTCCTGCTCTCAAAAGGTGTCCAGAAAAATAGGATGGGTATAAGGTCCACACATGCAGTGGAAACCATTATTTTCTCAGTGGTTGTTATTTCTACAAAGTTATTCTAGGAGACAGCAAAGGGAGAGGGTTTTCCTAGCTCAAGGAATAGATGGGAAGTTGAACAGGGCTTGAGAAAGAAAGTTTTACAGAGATGGGAAAAATTTAACATGTAAAATGGAAAGGAAGTGTTTCCTAAAAGAACAATTCACAACGCACAATGGCATGAAGGCAAGCAAAGGAATGGGAAGCCTCAGCCAAGTGTACCAGTAAGATGCATAACAGTGTGTGATGACTTGATTTTTCGTAAGTAGATACTTAATCAGCAGGACAATCTAGAAGATAATTTTGCTCCATTTCATAAAGAATATATTCCATCTCTCTAACTCATGCTGCTAGAGAGAAAACAACTAATCACTCTTATAGTCTCTCCCTGCATTCATCCTCAGAAGGAAAGCAGGAGCCCTGAAGTATCCCACAGGGAAAGAAAGAGAAGGAATTACTGGTAGGTGTTGCCTCAGCACCAAGAACAACAAGTGATTTGAAGAATGTCTTTTGAAATTACAAAGATAATGCTATGGCAACATGGGATTTGGAAGTGGCAAGCAGGGCGCCACCAGGAGATGTTTATGAGATCTAAAGATGCTGATCTCAGGCACTCATGTTTCATTTTCAGACAAATTCTCTAGTGTCCAAAAATTCATTGCAACATCAATCTGCCTGACTTTGGGAGACCATGCAGACACAATGAGTGGGTATGTAAGTCAAGTGGACTGAAGACCACAGCCCTATTTTGTAGGTTCTGAACCAATGTTGGACCACCAGAACCACTGTATCATTGAGATGGGTGAGAAAGGTAAAAGAGTCAATTTCAATATGCGTTGTTCTCAGTCCGTAAAAGATGTATAATCTTTTAGTTTCTCCATTTAATGTAGATAGAATCATACAATATTCAGCTGTTTGTTTGGCGTCTTTCATTTAGCATGTTTCAAAGTTAGTCTACATTTTAGCATGTAGCTACAATGAAATATGGCATGCATATCCATACCATGGATATACCACAACTTATTTATCTACTCATATCCTTGATGGACACTGTCTGTTCCATATAATGAATACTGCTCTACATGTCTGTGACTACATTTCATATGTTCAGATTATTTCAATTGTTTTTATACCTATACTGTAATTTCCTTTGACAATTTGAAAATTTGTTAATCTATTTCCCAAATCATTGGGCTAATTTACATTTCCATCAACAAAGTATGATGTTTCCATTGTACACTTTTCCTTGTTGTTATTGTCTTAAAATTATAGCTAATTTTCTATTTTATTTACTTTAATTTTTTTTCCCTGTACAGAGATATGTATATGTGCATGCAGGTGTCCCTATAGTCCAGAAGAGAGCATCAGATGTCCCGAGAACCAAACTTGAATCCTCTCTAAGAGCACCTCTTAATTGCTGAGGAATCTCTCCAGTCCCAGATCCCAAAGATTTATGTTTATGATATTAAGAGGGTGGAAAATATTAATCTAAGTATGTTTATCCAGGACTTTTGGGAAGCAATTTAACTAGATCCTATGTCATTGGGATGGAGACCAAGAAGTTGAATTCTGGTGGATTTACAAGGAGATTGCACAAAGATATACACACACGTTTCCTCATGCTGTTATGGGGGACAGGGAAAGGACAGTGTCACACCCCACACCGGGCTATTTGAATGTCTAGTCTCCTCATTCATAAAATTAAACTTGTTTTCTCTGTATCTAAAGGTACCTACCTCAGGTATTTCATTACAGCCACAGAAAACTGACTAATACAATATTCCTATCTGTTCTCCTCTTGAATTCTTCATCTCGCTTTATTATGAGCTCAAAAAACTAGCCAGAAAGCCATCTTCCCTTTATGGCACAGCATAAGAATCCTCTCCATAGCTTCCCTCAGATGCAACAAATGCGCCTGTCACCATCGATGCATTTCACACTGCAGCAATACCATTAAAGTAGGTACTTCCCTCCCCTACTGTTCTGCTCACTTCCTTGTTGCTGTGACAGAGCACCTGACAGAGACTATTAAGGGGAAGACAAATTTATCTTGGTCCACAGTAATGGTGCTGACCTGCTGCGAACTGAAACCAAGATCCAATAGGGCTACCTTGGAGCTGTGCGTCTCTCCCCTCTTCCTCATGCTAAAGTTACTGATATGTGGCACTAGACTCAGCTGTTAAATGAGTGCTGGTGACAGAAACACATATTGCCTATTTACTAATCTGTATTGGTGATTACAGTTCATGTTTTCTCTTATTCTTAAGCTCTTTCTTCTTGACAGTAACTTGTAAATTTTAATTAATTAATTCATGTATTTATTTGGTGGTGTGTGTGTGTGTGTGTGTGTGTGTGTGTGTGTGTGTGTGTGTGTAGGCATTTGGGTCCCATGTGGAGGTCACAGGTGAATTGGTTCTCTCCTGGCACCTTATGGAATCCAGGAATTAAACTCAGGTTATCAGATTGCCTGCTAAAATACTTCACTGGCCCAGCTTTTATATTTTAGAACAAATCTATCACACTTCCATTCTTCAGATCCTCAAAAACTAATATGAAGGGTCTCAAAGGTTTGATTCCTACTGATTCAGAAGATGCACCTTTTATGAGCATGACCTCATTTGAATTATGTGAGCTATCTGCATGATCCAAACTTTATGAACTTAGCCATTGAATTTCTGATGCGCTCCTAAGGTTGGCCCTGGACTTGGCAATACGCTGCCTTAAAAACATAGATACTGAGTAGAAATGAAACGATGTGTCTGAATGGATAATTAATCTCTGGTCTCTGTGGAGATCCCAAATCCCTTCAGATCAATGGAGCCAAGAGGTGGTATTTCAGCAAATAGCCAATAGCATTTTATGCCTCTCTTGAGAAGGTGGAATGAAATGATGTTTCCCTTAAGTATTGCAGAAAGAAACATTTCAAGGCATAAAAGCAGCTCAACAATAGAAACTAGCAGAGTTCTATGTTCACACAATACCTTTCAGAGATGTGGGAGATTCTTTTGCCAAACAAATTACATTCTCTGTGAAGTAAAGGGGGAGAGAAAAAGATCAGTAAAGTCCAATTCTAGGACATCCCATGGACAGGCTAAATGGAAGTAGGCTGATAAACACGCTCTAAGTGGGCCCCTTCAATCCAAGGGCAGGTGCATGTGTTTGTGTTGCATTACCTACAGCTTCAGAGCTCAAGTTGATTTTGCATCCACAGTAACTGACTGACCTCTCCAGGATAGTAGATAGGTAAGAGTGTAGGGAGAGCAACTGGAAAACCCTTGAGTTAGAAGAAAAATTTTGAATCCAACCTTAAGGACGCATTTAACACAGTTGAAGACTCCTCTTTTCTTATAACTTTTAAGATTTCTTTACGTGTTTAAGAGCAGGGGCATGTATGACCATGCCCCTGCTTAAAAATATCAACTTCATTGTTGTAACTTTTCTGTTCAATTAATATTCCATTTCCTCCAGTGGTGTGTGTCATCAAAGCAAGAATCATGGAGAGAAAGTGTCAGAAGAAAAGACAGGTGAGTTTAAAAGGAGAGAAAAAGGAAACAGTATTGTTAAACTATATGATATATAGACAGAAGATACCTTTAAACATCAAAAGTAATGCACTCATTAAACAAATATCAAAATGGTTTGTCTATCACCACTATGAGAAGCAGATTATTGGCAGCAAGTAGTAATTCATGCATCAGGCTGGTACCTGTCCTGGAGGTAGTGCTCAGCATGTGCCAGCCTAGGGGGCAAACAGAAGAATCAGAACTCTCAGTGGAAGCCCTCTTGCTTGCTCTCCATAACATCATTAGGCTGTGAAATGCTGGAATGCTGACCTGAAATTCTTCCTGTGGTCACCTTGGCCAGGTGGGCACAAGGTTACCCTTCCTAAGGTCACTTCCCTTAGGAAGGTTCTCAGCAGCTGGTCATTCCAGATGCCTCCCCCCATTTCTATGCCTTTGATATGCTGATAGGGTAGTCTGGGTAGGATTCCAGAGAGTCTGGATGGGCACTGTTCATTAGAAAGAACAATCATCTGCCAGGCATGGTGGCACATGCACTTAATCCCAGCACTTGAGAAGCAGAGGCAGGTGGATCTCTGTGAGTCTGAGTTTAATGTGGTCTACAGAGTGAGTTCCAGGACAGCCAGGACTACATAGAGAGCCCCTGACTCAAAACAAACAAATAAGCAAGCAGACAAACAGAAAGCAATCAAAGGATCAGGAGATTGGAACTAGGGAAGAGGATTGGAGACCGGGTTATATTGGATGGCCTTTTATTTAATCAGTCTTATACGAGGAAAATTCAGTACACATTCTGAACACAAAGGTTCTGTAGAGGATTTTAGTCAGTGAACTGTTGCTGATTCTCCTCTGGGGTCTTGTGCTGAGTCCCTGATTTAGAATTAGTGCTCACCAACAAACTCCTCACAATACTCCCCAGTAACCAATTAAATACCATTCCCACGTATGGACAGAGCTGTGGCATCCATCTGAATTCATTCTGAGCAATGACTAGCAGTGTAACTCACAGACGACTTGAAAACTACTCAGTTATTTTCCCTCACTTCCTTCATTGTCCCTCTTGCTGCTTTTAAAGAACTTATTCCCCTTTTTGTCTTCTTCATGGAACACTTGTTTGTAACAAGAGTCTGTGTCTCTTCAAAATAAGAATTGTGTTTTCTTTATTGTTCATCATTTATGGATTCTTGGGTTAATAAGTGAGTTGCATGTATGAATGTCATTGAGATACTCAGCTCTTCTTTCTTCTATATATTTAATTCATTGTAATTTAATTGTTGTGCATGATATGTGTGTGACGTATGTGTGTGCATGTGCTCATGTGTGTGTGTGATAATACATATGTGTGCGTGTGTGTGTCGCTGTGTGTATATGGACCTTAGAGTTCAACTTCGAGAGTTCGCAATCTCATCCACCATGAGATCCACCTCAGGTGTATCAGGCTTGCACAGTGCTTATACCTGCTGAGCGATCTCACCAGCCCACCCTGCAGCATTCTTTACAAAGAATTTTGTCTTAAATTGTTTTGCTTACACTAACTTTAATATCAAAACAGGGCTCTCACTCATGCTGTTGAGGCAGAAATAAAGTATTCCACAATTTATAGACAGTCAATCTAATGTACAGATGACTTGAGACCATCTCATCATAGATGAGGAAAAAAATCAACAAGTGTATGAAAAATACATTCACTAAGAATAGCCTCCCTTTCTCTCCAAACCTTTCTCCTCCCTTTCCTCCTTCCCTCCCTCCTTCTCTCCCTTCCTTCTTTCCATTCTCCCTCTTTAAAGCCAAGATTACCAATGTGACTTGCTTACAATTTTCCCATATATTTTCAAGTTAGTATTTAGCATCTTGAAGAATATTTTGAAGAGAAAAGAAAAACAAATAAAATAAAATTTACAACAAAGAAAAATATGACATCCAATTTAGACTATCAACTGTTAATTTTTTAAAAATGGGAGAAAAACATGAATATAAATAAATTTGGATATTGCCGCAACATGCAACAATGGAGATTCTTGCATTTTCTTTAACCGATTAGTTCTGATTGAGAACTAAACCATGCTTTTATCCCCTCTCCCATAAAAGCTTATGCATCTGCTTTCCCTGTACGTCCCACTCTCTCCCTCCCAGCTTCCTTCTGTTTCTCTCTTCTCACTTCCTCCTCTGTTGCTCTCCTTCTTCTCCTTTCTCTTTCTCTCCTCCCTTCCTATACCTTCTTATACAGAATAATAGACTCACATTCTCCACAATTTCCCAGTGTAGTGGGATAAACTAAATGCCAAGTTCCATACTAATTCATCAGTTATTAATTAACAATATCAACAACTCCTTTTTCATTACAGATAACACATTTCACTGAGTACCAGAAGGATTTTTAAATAGAATTTATCTCAAAGGCTTTTTCCTGTTATCTACTGTAATAATAAAAAAAAAATCATTCAATCATCATTTTAATGGCTGATCATTTTCCCTTCACTAAAATTAAATCATAAAAGCTTTTAATTAAATTGAATGGTAACTGGATGACTTTAATCACGCAAAGAATTAAAATGAAGGACGCATTTTTCTCAAATTTTGACAGCGTGTAATTCCGAGGCTTGACCACTGTGATAAATCCTGACCATATGCAGACTGATGACTTCCTTGCCTTTGGGCATCACCAATAAAAGAGCTCCTACGGAAAAACACATTTGTTTCTTCCACTTTGGGAGAGGGTTCAACCAAGTCATCAACGTATCCAGAAGGCACAGGCCTTGACTTGGGTGAGGTTCTTAGAAAGGATCAAGACAAGCAAAGCTAGGGGCTGCAGAGATGGCTCAGCCATTTAGAGTGCGTACTCATTTTCAGGAGGCTTTGACTTCAGATTCCAGCCCCATGTCAGGAAGCTCACAATGGCCTGCAGCTACAGGTCAGGGAATTTGATGCTCTCTTCTGACTTGCATGGGCACCTTTACATACAATGCTCGTGTAGGGGCATGCGTGCCCATACACACACACACACACACACACACACACACACACACACATGCATGTATCTTTAGAAAAAGATGACCCCATATTGTTAACTTAGACACAACAAAGAGGTTCTGCCTATCTGGAATATTTCTTTTCTTTAAAAACAACATAGTATTAATATTTTGAGAATTCCACATACCATTTCTTTATTATATTCCTCCACACTCCTTCTCCATCTCTTCCCAAATCCATCACTTCTTCCTTCTCCTCCTCCTCCTTTGTTTTCTTCTTCTCCTTCTTTCACCTCCCCCCCATCCCTTCCTTCTTCTTTTCTCCCTTAGAAGTCACTGTCTTACTTCAACCCTTCATTCTTATTTAAAATTTTTATTACATTTATTTATTTTGTGTGTATATTTTTTGTGTGTATATGGTATGTACGTATACCATATGTATATGGGTGAGTGCGCCACGGTGAATGTGAGGTCATCAGAGGACAACTATGGGAACAGGTTCTCACCTATTATGTGGATCTCTGGGTTCAAACTCAGGTTGTTACCCTTGGTGACAAGCTTCTCTACCTGATGACGCAGTTTAGCAGCCTTGACTCAACTTCTCAAACAAGAAACCTGGAAGAAAACTGCTTTGTAGCTGTGCTTAGTGTATTTAATAAAGACAAATCCAGACTATCAAGTTAAATTTGAGATTCAATTAATTACAAGTTATTTAATATAAGCATGGCTCAATATTGCGTGTGATATACTCACATTCAAGATAATTACTGCTAATCTGAAATCCAATATCACTGTCATGACAGGTCTTTTCATATGTGAGAAGACATGAAGCTGTTAGGGGCAAATAGATGACATTGAAAAGAGAGTGCAGAAAAGGAAAGAAGATGAGGGAGCATGATGATTTCCCCTTTCGGACTTTTCCTTGGGCCTGACTCCTAACCCACGGGTCCTGCATAGCCCAAGCTATCATTTCTAAAACTGAGAGTTACTAACAGTACTGGTGGTCCATGGACAAAACACACAAATGGGGATTGAAATAAAATACTCAGCCCTTGGAAAACACATTATGAAAATGTGGTCAGCTCTGTAATTAAGTTTCAAATCATTTGATGCCATCAGTTTGGTGGCAGATGGGATGGTGCTTTTGTTCATCTTTCATCCACAGACTGAGTTTCCAGAAATCCTGAGCAGGGTGTTTCCAGATTATTGCTGAGTGGCAGTTACATGTGTCTAATAATTTAGCAGAGTCAATGGATTTCTTTAAAATGAATTCAGTGAACTGTTATTTATATAGATATGAATAATACATTGATAAGGGGAAGAGGAGCAGTTGGGAAATACTTTTTAAAATGATGTATTACAGTAATGATAAGTAATTATATATCAACATAATGCTTGCTGATAAGATTTAACTAGCACTTATTTTGAAATATTTTGGCTGTGATTCATATGCCAGTGGATTCCTATCTAAATGGATTATCTTCCACTAAAGGCCAGAGAACATTCACTGAAGGCTTGTGATAGGTCAGTCTGATTTAAAACATTTTCCAGGAGAGATCCTCCAAAGCTTTGAGTTTTCTTGTTTCAACTTAATCCTTACATAATTTTTTTCCATCCCAGACACACAAATAGTGTTCACTGATAAAGCTGGAGTTATTGACAATTCAAAGAAGCTATTGAATGGAGTTCAGCCTCATGTTCTACTGTGTGCTAAGTGAAAGTGAGACTTTGAAGATAAGAGTTTTGTCTGAGAGATTGTGTCCACTTTGTTAGCTATATCATATTACTTGAGCTAAGAACAGGCATTCTAGTTTCATCTCTGTCACCGAGATAAAATACCCTGACAACACCGACGTGGGGAGAAAGGTTTTTAGTTTAGTTTTTGTTGTTGTTGTTTTGTTTTATGCTCACAATTCCAGGTTATAGTTCATCATTGTGAGGAAGTCAGAGCAGGACCTTGAAAAAGCTGGTCATATCATTCCCACAGTCATGAGCAGAGAGAAATGTACATATACCTAGTGCTCAACCACCTTTCTCTATTCTTATGAAGTCTAGGATCACAAACCAGGGCACGGAGCTGCGTATGTTGAGTCTGGGTTTTCGAATGTCAATTAAGAAAATCAAGATAATCTTCCAATTTGAACATGTCTACAGGCCAACACAATGTAGATAGTCCCTTATTGAGATTCTCTTCCAAGGCGTTTCTAAGTTGTGCCAAGTTGACATTTGCAACTAACCAACACAAGGGCATCTTGTAATCTCAATATCAATAGACACAACGTCATCACCACACACTTTCCATACACATCTACCTATTTTACAGGAGCCAGGGCAGACAGATGCTCTCTGTCATGTTTTTAGATATGAATTCATTTTTACAGACTTAGTCTTCATGTAATATAAAAAAACCATCACTCCATTGGCAGAAAAGGGTCTTTATCCATAAAGGGACATTTTACTTTACAGGACACAATTGCACTGGGAAGCTACATGGGAATATGGTATTTTGTTTTCTTAGAGGAGGACTGGTCTTAAATTTTCAAAGATAAACTTCTCTGGGAGTAATTTCCAAAGTTCTTCCTTGCTCAGCACTTACGTAGCAACTCTCAATCTTAAACTGTCAGTCACATAAATAATCACTTGAATGTGTTAGAGAGCCCAGAATGTACTTAGTTAATCCTGTGGGGAGAAGACATGACTGTCATGTGAACTCCAAAGTTTATCTGAGTGTTCAATTTACTGTAAATTACATATTCTTAAGGGACGTCTATGGTATTTGTTTAGCTGGTAGATGGCTGAGTTGTCTGAGATTGCTATTATATGAATGAAATGTATGATACTCCAAAAATTATAGTACAGCTGTGGTATGCCAACTCTTGTCACTTTCAAAAACAGTGATTTGAAGAGACTGTCACATAAGTCAAAGCAACAACTTTAAAGCCTGACTGAATGCTGCCCCAGATTGTTTCTTCCTTACATTAAGGCTGTGGTCTGGGTTTGATCCATCTTCTTACATGCTGTAGTCCAAAATAATCCCCCTGGTGAATAAAAAAAGATGATTGAGTTCTCCATTCTACCAGCAGGAAGGAAAGATCTTGGTACTGGAAAAAAAAAACATCTTTTCTATTTTCTGAGCCAGTTTTAAAGGTACAAATTATAAGTAAGAAACTGAAAAGCAAAAAGACAACCAGAACAAACAATAACGAGGAGGCCTAGCATAGTTTGGATGAGGCAAACAAATGTAGGCGGAATAGAAATGGAGGTGTTCATAGGACCTGAACAAGAAGAGTAAAGGAGTGGGATGAGGGACATAGGACCCCATAGGAAGGGCCAGTGTCTTGTTTGTGGTTTCCCTGGGAGAGATCACTTTCCTATGAATATGAGTTGTATTAGTCAAAGCAATACACTTGGATCTTACGCTTTACAGTCAATTTTACAAGGCTTTGTTGATGGGCCTGATGCAAGCGCTAGTGCAACTCTTGATTTAGTGAGTAAGGAATTCGGCAAAGTGAGTCAAAACTGTGATTGTTGCTAATAACTTTAACTCAAATGCAACTCACAGGACTCTAAGAAAATATGACAGGGATTTTTTTGTTTTTACTTCAAGTTGATATTTAAGCACTTCATAAAGAACATTGTTAATTAGTTAAAATGCTATAACTACAAGTGGGAGATCTACCAATAGTCGCCATATGCTGATGAAAAGATTACTCAGAGTAATCAGATTGACATGTGCGTATACGCATGCTCAGATGTGTACAAGTGTGTGCTTGTGCAAGCGTGTGTGTGTGTGTGTGTGTGTGTGTGTGTGTGTATGTGTGTGTGTGCAGGTGCATGTGTGTACAGGTGCATGAGTGTGCCAGTGGCAGGTGAATGAGTGTCAAGGTGAGTGTGTGTGTGTGCATGTGTATGCAGGTGCATGTGTGCATGTTCATGCCTGCCTATGTGTGTGTGTGCACACGTGCATGCAGGAATGCATGTGTATAAGCAGAGGGCAGGGGATAACCTTGGATGTCATTTCTTAGGTACTATCCACATTTTTTTTGAGACAGGGTTTCTCATTGGCCTGGAACTGGCCAAAGAGGCTAGGCCATGCTGGCTGCTCAGTGACTCCAAAGATCTGACTGCTTCTGCTCTCCTTTCTCAGCACTAGACTTATAAGCATGTGCTAGCATGCCTGGCTTTTGTAAAAATGTGAGTCCTGAGGATCAAAGTCATATTCTCCTGCATTCCCAGCAGGCACTTTAATCACTGAGTCATATTCCCAGCCCAGAATTTTCACTTTTAAGTATGAGGCCATTTAAGAGTGCACAGGCATACCGTTTTTATATATAAGCCCATTTCTGACTCAGAAAGGGTGGAACTATCACAATGAAGTCTAGAGAATTTGGGATAGAAGAAAAGAAATCCTAGTCTCATTTGTCTGAATGATACGGAATAATATTGATACATTCTTGAGAAAGATCTAAATTACAGGAACATGGATAAAATTAAATTAGGGGATCATCTTGCTATAAAAGTTTGAGTTCTGATAGAGCAATGATGTGATGTTGCTTGTTGAAATCTTAGTGTGCATTACAGTCACAAAATCATGTTGATCATGTTACTCATATTTCCATCACTGCACAAAATATGGTGTCCTCAATGAGAACAGCCCCCCATGGGCTCACATATTTGAATATTTGGTTCCAGTTGGCAAACTATTTAGGGAAGATGAGAAGGTGTGGCTTTGTTGGACAAAGTGTGTCACAGGTGGTGGGCTTTTAGATTTTAAGAGACTTATGACAGTGAAGTTTTGAATTACCTCAGTGTCTCCTCTGCTTGTGTGTCAGATGGGACCGCCAGCAGTTGTTCTCACCACGTGTACCATGCCTTCAGTCCACCATCATAGACTATGCCTTTCTGGAAACGTAAGCCCAACTCTTTTGTAAGTTGTCTTGATGATGGTGTCTTATCACAGCGATAGAAAATTAACTTGCACACCTGTGATGATCAACTTTTTATGGTTTCAGCCAATGTCTGATTAGTTCCATCACTTTAGGATTTTGGTGATGCAGTACATTGTGGTCAAATGCATGGCAGAAATGCCCTTTGCCAAAAATTGTGCTCAAAAGCAGAAAGAGGAGTGATTAGGTCCCAATATTCCCTTAAAGGGCACAGGCCCAATGACCTAATTGTCCTTTTTAAGTCTCCATCTCCTAGAGGTCCACTTCCTGACAGTACCACAGGGGGTTCAAGCCTTTAACACATGTGTAATTCGAGAGCCAGATGATGGTCCTGCCTTAATCGGATAGTAGTTGTACTACTGCATCAAACCACCTCACTCCTGCTGTGCTCACTTAGCTACTTAAAGACATTCTTGAAAAAAAAAAAACATTTTTAGAAAAGTGTTAAGAGTCTAAAGGCCTTGCCTTTCTAGCATCCTAACTGTTTTTTGTTATCAGTGTCTAGCCTTGTACCACGGTCATCCACGATCATAAAAAAGCCGGAAAAATGGATTTTCCTTTTTATTGTGATATTCTTACCTTCTAAGAGTTGTCATCTGTATCCCATAGCAATGATTCAGAGAACAATAAATACACCTAATGGGACTGAATGAAATTAAATGTTTCTTCAGTGATTTATAAGACAGCATGGGATTATTCTTGGGAATATAAATTTTTGTTTTATAGGAATTGAGATGGTAGAGTACGTGTAAGAAATTAGACAGAATCTTTCTGAAATTTATCTTTCCACAGTTTCTGATTTTTGTTCTTGTCATTTGTCTGTAAATGGGAGTTTTTGACTCTAATTAGAGGTTGGCTTCCAAATGAGAATCTGTAAGGGAAACTGGAAAAACAGATGGTCTGTGCCCATCGGCAAATCATTTAACTCTCAGTTGCATAGCTTTGACACCTTGAAATCAAAATGATATCAAATGACATGAAATACACATAGGACGGACCCCAAGTTTCAAAATATCACAAAGCAAAGTGGAAATCTGCTTAGCTCCCTTTAGCTCTGGTAGCATTCCACACCCGTCCACCTGCTGACCAATTCCTTTCTATTTTGGGGTGTAATTTAGTTGAAAGTTGTGACAGAGTGTGCTTGCATCTGGGGTCCAGTATGCTACACACAGCCATGTCTGGCATAGGTACAAACAACCTTTAGGGAAAAGGGCTGCCATTTCAAGACTCAGGCCATGGAAATTCCCAGAAAAGCAAGAGGATTTGGACTGACCATGGGATACAGTCTGCTTGCTTGGGCAGACTACAGTCATTTTAGACAAGCAGAAACTCAATCTTGTTTTATGAGAAAGCTTCTAGCTCAGTGGTAGACACACCAAAGAGAAGAAGATACTGTTGGGACTGAAGCAGCCCCTCTGATAAGTCTTGTCACAAAATGAAATGCAAATCAGGCAACCTTTAGCCTCATCCTTATTGGAACATATACCAACTCATCCTCTTCCTTCTGCCTAGTTTTTTCCTGTTGTTCTCATTACCTGCATTGCCTTGTTTTTCCGTCCAGATCCCTCCCTAGATGTGACCTCCTCCCAAGAGCTTTCAAGGTTCTACAGGCTCCAAGGTACCCTTGTTTTATGCTGCCATTGATGTGCATTCTCTCCTTCTTCCCACATATTGTCACTAGTGGCTATGCACTTGGATGGGGATCATCCATGAGGGCCGAGGAGCATCAGGTTTTCTTGGCATTACAAGTCACAAGTTGCAAGTCACATGCCTGAAAACAGAGACTTCCTAGGCAAAGACTAGATAAGCTCCTGTTTCAGAAGCTTGCCATGTGTCCTGTCCAAGACCTATTCTCTGTCAGTGTATGTAATAGTGCTAGCTGTCCCAGAATGTAAGTGGGATGAAAAGGGAGCCCTTGGGGAAAGCATCCTAAGCCTCTGGCACCCTGCAGAGCACTGTGGAGCCATAGAAGAATTCCCTTATTGATCCTCAAGCCATCTAGAGGGCTTACAAAATAGCCTGATCTGTGCTGGGAACAAATTCTAGAATATATACCCTCTTTCACCCCTATGCACATTCGCATCTGGGGCACTGATATTAGACCTCTTTTCCTTCCTGTCTCTTATTCTGAGAAAATGGTCCATTTCTTGGCTTTACTTCTCAGAACTGAGCTCCGTAAGGGAATTCTGAGGAAGGCAAAAGCAGATAAAAGATGCTTAAAAATACTAGGCACCAACTAGCCTTCATGCATTGTGATTAGATCAGTGAGAGTTTGCTGCAGTGTCCTGTAATGAGTCACCGAGCTTGCAGCACACCTAGGGCATGGCTAAGCCAACAAGGAGGCACCGTAGGCGAAAAATTGGCAAGAGGCAGAAGTACAGCTGTCACTGGCCCACAGGCTTCTGAAGAGAGCCCCCCACCCCCACCGCCAGCCACCTACTACCATCTGCTGTTCCACACAGGACTCACACACACATCCCAGTGGGTGATAGCATTGGACAAGAGCTTTCTGTGTGCCCACCCAAGCTATTCACACAGCCACTTCCTAGGCAAGAGGACCCCTCCAGAGAATGATGGGGAACATCAGTGGAAAGAACTGCAAGATAGTAAACCCAGCAGAAGATAATACAGACTTGAGATTTTAAGTAAAGAAGCAGACTCTTCTAGGCAAATCCTATGACTGACATAAGACCTCTGGCTCCAGCTACTTCAACACTAATTTCTCAATTGGGGAAATGGGAAGTTTGAAGAAAATATTTATAATTCCTTGACAGGACCACAGAGTCAGATAATACCACATATTCAGGATTAGACACTCTGTCACAGTTATCCATGCCTGACTGGAGATCAGAATATGTGGAAAGTAAATATTAAAAGTAAACAAAGAAAAATCACTGCCTAAATATTCTAAATTGTAGGATATTGAGAGGACTCGAGAGATAGTTCAGCAGTTAAGAGCACTTGCTGCTCTTCTGTAGTACTTGGGTTTGGTTCCTAGTACCCACATCAGATAGCTCACAAATGCCTGTTATTCCAGCTCCAGGAGTTCCAACACCCTCTTTTGGTCTCCATGGACACCTGAATGCATATAGCCATGTCCATACAGACAAATACATGTGCTCACAAAAATGATTTATTAACAAGATGTTTAGAAGAAAGAACACAGCTTAAATAGATGTCCCCTAGATAGAACCAAAGAGCATTTTTATTTCCCAAAATATTTGAGGTGATAGAGCAGATTTGGGAGACAGTATCCCAGAAGACCTTTCATTTTGGTTGTAATTGTATACCTTGAGGATGTAAAAGAAAGGTACCTAAAGATCTGAAAGATCATATAGATGAGACCAAACACACCAGGAAGAAAACTGTGTTAACAATACAGAATAATATGGAAGAAGTAAGCTCAAAAGGGACAGAGGAGAAGCAGCAATGGTTACTATATACAGAAGAAAAGGGTGTCCTGTGTGATCTTTTGGGTTAGAGAAAGGTCTTAAGGAATGGATTCTGCATCTTTTATGTTGATTAGGTGACAGAGGGCAGGCTGAATGATTTTTTCATCCTCAACAAACATTACTGCTGCCATCTTTCTTCTGACATTTGAAATACCCTTCATTGGTGTTACTACTGGATGTCCCTTTCTTGAGATTGGGTCTGAGGCCTAGTCTCTATATTGATGACAGAGAGAATATTGATACACTCCTGCCCCAAACTCTGCCAGATCCATATGCCATCTATGAAATGTCCTTCTGAATCCCCATTGAGACTCTTTATCGAGGGTATGAGATCCTTTCTGTCATATTTTAGTGGAATCAATGCTATACACTTCCTGTATAATTAATGTAGATCTAAATATCTTTAGTTTCCTTTTTAATGTTTTTTTTTTGTTCTTCCCCCCAAAAATGACTTTATCACTGCATATCTTTTTCATAGATACTCATTTCTCCATTTCTATTTTTTTCTCTCAAGCTTGGACATAGACAACAGATACGCATCCTTTAACTCCTACCTGAAATATCAACTGTAACAAACAGTACCCCAATATTAAAGAAGTGTTCAATTTAATCCAGTTTTAAAAAACTTCAATTTTTAATTAAATAGGAAATTTCCATTACTATATAGTCCAGGATAACCTCAAATTGTCTCAATCCTCTTGTCTGTATCCACTACCCAGGGATAGTTTTACTATGTGACAGTGTTCTTAGTGAAAAAGGACTTCTAAAAATGGGGTTACAGGCATCAGTCATTAATGAGGCAGATGGTGGTGGGTACTCAATTTTACTGAAATCATTGCCTCTAAATATTTGCCTCTTTTGCCAATGGGTAAAGTCAAAATTGAAAAGAAAGATACGAAAGTCAGGGCATGAGATAATTTCTGTTATATTTTAGTGAGATCAAAAACAAAAACGTTCTTGTATGATTAGTGTTGATATAAATACCAATACTGCTGGCCCTGATATTCAAATCTAGATTGAATTTCTGGACTTATTTATGGAAA
Organism: Cricetomys ansorgei; assembly: GCA_026225945.1. Classification (NCBI taxonomy): domain Eukaryota; kingdom Metazoa; phylum Chordata; class Mammalia; order Rodentia; family Nesomyidae; genus Cricetomys; species Cricetomys ansorgei. Next base: position 3,069,052 of record JAMJFZ010003624.1, read on the forward strand.
TAGGTAAGCTGGGAAATGCAATCGCTATTTGTAAATCACTTTGCTATAACCTTCTCCAATATTGTTAAATGGCGGAGCATAATGGATGCTATTTTAGCTATGAGCAAAAGAAAATAAATTCTTGTGGCATCTGTCAAGGGATTTGATGTTCTCCATAGCATTTCTTGGTATGAAGCAAGCAATCTTACACGTCCAAGGGGGAATTCTCACTGACGTGTGTGAGCTAAGCACTCTATTATTTATGGTTAAGTGCAAATTCAAATTGGAAATGTTTAAGAAAAATGCAAAATTAAGGGACGTGTGCATTAAAAGACCTACATGGTAATTATGAAACCTGTGTGGAAAATTTAAGCACACTGACATTATAATATGCTTTACTGTACCTGGGAAGAGCTTTGGAATGCAACAATGGGTTCCTTTAGAAAGCTCTGTGTTGAATCACAGTAGGTGTTGCTGGAGATGACCTCAGTACCCTGCCAAAGGTTTCAGTGAGACTTCCCACAGCATGGGTGCAATTGTGTTTAGGCTGGAAGTTAGAAAGAGCTATCCAGTGAGACTTACACAGTACTGAAAAATGTAGAGTATCTGTGCCATTTAATATGATAGCCAACACTGGCCATGTCTGGATACAATGAGTACAGTGACTAAGAAATTTAACGCAAATGACAAATTTGCAAATGACAAATACATGGCTACTGGCTGCTGTGTTGAAACCTGAGCTTTCATATGAAACTCACCAGAAAAAGTTTCCCTCATTTTGCAATCCTCAGTTTTCTCATGTGAAAGTAGTTCACAAACAGTTGTTATAGTTTGAGGATTTCATACTTGCATACAATGTGTTCTGATCAAATTCATCCCATCCCTCCAGTTCCCTCCCTATAACACCCAATCCTTTCCCTCTCTCAATTTCACATGTTCTTTTTCCTTCATTTTGTTTTTAAACCCAGTGAATCCATGTGGTGTTGTCTGTATATTCAAGGGCACAGGGCCATCTACAAGAGCATGGATAACTTCTTGGTGGCCACTTCCTTGAAGAAAGTTGACTCTCCCTCACCCCATAACAACCAGTTGTTAACAGCTTCTCACCTAGAGATGGAACTTCATGAGCCCGTTCATATCCATGCTGGGATTTTGGCAGCTTGGTCTTGTACAGTCTGTGTGCATGCAGTCACAGCCACCGTGATTTCATGTGTGTAGCAGACCTGCCGTGTTTTACCTCACAAATACTGTTTCGATGCTGATGTCCACGATCTCTGCCTCTTAACAGTTCTCCTACACATGGATTCCATAATGATCCCTGATCCTTTGGGAGAAGGGCTCATTTAGGGTTGAGCACTCCACAGTCTTTATGTTCTTTGCACTTTAGCCATTTGTGGGCATCTGCATTAATTCTCTTCTATTACAGTATAAAGCTTCTGTTGTGAGGCTGATAGATGCTCTAATCTATCGGTATGAAGTTAAGAACATTTATCACTATGCCCATTTAGAAAACATAACGTATTGAGTTCTCTCCTAGGATTTCTGGCCCAGCTAGCCACATGTCGGTATCAGATATAAGTTCTATCTTTTGAAGTGGGCTGTACATACAATCAGAAAGTGGTCGGTCACTTCCAACAGTTCATGTGCAAAATACTTTCAACAAAGTGGTACTCATCATTTTGTCAACTTTCAAAATTTTAATTCACACTGACCCCCCAACCCACAAAGTAAAATAAGAAACACTGAAAATCAGAAAGGTTATCCTTCTATGACCAAGAAATGAAACAACTGTTTGCTACCCCTTCCAACCAGATTAAAGAAATGCTCAGAAACGAGTCTTCAGGAAATTCAATTCCTAGATGTTGGAGAATTTGTGTGAGCTATTATTACTACTATTATTTCTGTCAATGTCATTAAGATTTGGAAACTTTGAATGTATCAAGTTTTAGCTATTAAGAAGTTTCTGGAGGCTGGCACTGAGGGCATACTAATAGTTAGAGGAGATAATGTAAAAATTAACCAACAGGGGAGAAGGGGTGACAATATGTCTACATTATTGGGTAAGACATTACAAACTCTTAACTGTCTGAACTTTGCAGCGGTTGGCTTCCCCACAGAACAAACTGCCAATGACCCCAACGTGGGATGAGTCTAAGAGATGCATGGAGATAAAAGCAAAGGGATGATTGCAGCACCACATAGACTTACAGAGTACAAGCAAGAGACCCATGCTCAGAGAAGTCAAAGAGAATAGAGATGTTCTGGAGACACACACCTAAATTACTAAAATAAAGAAAATATATGTTCATACTGAAGAGGAGAGTCATCACTAAGAAACAACTATTAAGAAACAACCTCAGAATTACACATAATATGAAGTGATTATTGGTTATACATAAAGTCACATACACACAACATCACTGCAACAGTGAAATCCTGGAAAGCCATCTATCCACTTACTAACAGGAAACTGGTTGGTGGTTTGTCTACAGAACAGAACACCGTGTCCAATAAAAGAGGAAGAATAGGGAAAAGGAAACATTTTCAAATTCTCTTGTTACTATAAAATAAGAAATATATATTATGAAATATATGATCTGCAGCATTATAGATATAAGATCATCAAATATATAATATGGAGATGGTCATATGTAAAACATGTTCCCAGGTATTAATATTTTGATAAAACAGGATATATATTTATATATAAGTAGGTACCAAAATGTTCATAGGATTTCTTCCAAGGTGATAGAGTTACAGGTGATTTACTGTTCTTTTAAATATGTATTCTAGTTTCTGCTAAAATTACAACATATTTATAATTAAAAGGATAGTTATTAATCCTATTGAAAATTATTTTTTAAGAAGTTTAAGTTTAAGAAGCTAAATCAGTACAGTATTTTCCCTGCATGCATGAAGTCCTACCTTTTGATTCTTAGAAACCTCGTTTTGTTTGTTTGTTTTCTTTTCTTTTAAGACAAGGCCTCTGTATTCCCTGGCTATCCTGGAACTCATTATGTAGACCATGGTAGCCTTGAACTCAAAGAGACCTTCCTGCCTCTGCTTCTGAAGTGCTGGAATTAAAAGTGTGCATCACCCTGCCCAACTCCCAAGAACCATGGTAGCAACAACAAAAATATGAATGTGGTAGTGTCTACTTGTAGATCCATTACTGGGAAGAGAGAGGCAGGCAGATCCATGGGACTTACTAGACATTGAGCCTAGGTGAATCACAAGTCCAGGATAGTGAGAGATCCTGTATCAATAAAAAAGATGGGATGTAGCTGAGAAAGATACTTGAGATCATTCTTTCATCTTTATGTGTATGCCCTCCCATATATACCTGCACATATGAATATTACACATACATACATGCATGCCTTTCATTCCAGGACTTGGGAGACAGACACAGGTGGAACTACCCAAATTCAAGGCCAGCCTGGTTGACACAGTGAGTTCCAGACCACCCACGGCTACACAGAGAAACCCTGTCTCAAAAAACTAATAAAAAAACAAAAGAAGCAAGTGGTCAGCTTTGTAGAGATTACTATATCCGTGGAAATCATATGAGAAATTCATTAGTTAAGACTTATGCTATGCAAGGTGGTGGCGGCACACACCTTTAATACCAGCACCAAGAGGCAGACGCAAGAGGATCTCTGTGAGTTCAAGGTCAGTCTGGTTTACAAAGTAAGTTCCAGGACAGCCAAAGTTACAACAGAGAAACCCTTTCTTGACCCCCCTCCCACATACTCCCTCCAAAAAATGAAAAAAAAAAAGAAAGTAATGATATGTTGTAGGATACCAGGAAAGGGTTAATAGTCTTACAGACTATTAGCCATGAGGAAAACTCAAGTTCATTTAATGTTGAATATATATTAAATAATGGATATAAATATTCACCACTGACTTTCATCTTTAGTTTTATGTAAAGTATAAAAATAATTTTCAAATACTTAAAAAAACAGCAGATAATACAATGATCTCCTTGTGTGTGTGCATGTATGCTTGTGTGTGTGTATGCATGCACATGTGTGTATGTGTGTAGAGACCAGAGAGTAATTTCAAGTGTCATTCCTCAGGTGTGATCCTTGTTTTTGAGACAAGGTCTCATGATGACCACACTGTTAAAATACCTGGCCAAAGAACCCAGGTCACCTTCTTGTCTATACCCCTCGGCACTAGATACAAACACTAGCCACCATGCCCAGATTTTTTGTTTGGATTTTGAGAATTGAACTCAGATTGTCTGAGTCATCTCCCGAACCCTGTGATCTCTTTATAGTACTGGAGTTGGCCACTAGAACTTTCAAAGGGCCACATCTCACCATTTGAGCAGTTGAAGATCTACAGCCACCTGGACAGTGACATTTTATTTTGACAATTTAAAGAAGCCAAATCTGCATCTCCTACTTCATGGAAATAGCTCAAGATAGTTACAAACTGGCGTTAAAAATATACCAGGAAGTGCTTCAGAGCACGCAAACTGCTCTGTAATGAAGACATTAAACTGGATGAAGCTAATTTCTGAGGTACATTCTAACCTACAACCTAAGCCAGCAAGCAGGAGTCAATAAACTTTTATGGAGTTCTATAACCAAGCCATCCTAGGAGCTAAATTACCAAAGCTCATTATAAGGTGTGTGTGACCAGCAAAGCCTGAACTGACATTTGCTGCACGAGAAAAATAAAGTTAGCAAATGGACATTAAATTTTCTGCTAAGTCCACAAGCATATGTGCCATACATATGTATGCATGAACTGGGAAGTGAATATCATATCTTGTTTGAACAATAAACCTAAAGTCAAGCAATACAAGTGAGCTTCAAAATCCAAGTATAGCTGGTATTTGGAGCTGTTCAGTAGGGCTGCAGCTGAGGAGCCACTAGTTGGTTGGGTAAGCCACTGTACAGTCAGCTCAAGGAAAGTAAACACCATGTCTTTTCTTTAGCCATTGCCAGTGCCTACATTGAACCAGACATGTGACAGAATTAACCTAAGTATTTTGGAAGAAATGCATGAGTGATCACCAAAGAAAAATGAACCCAGTGTTTTCAAATGTTTAGTTCAATTATTAATTATCAATAATGACTCTTCCCTACTCCATATTTTCCTTTGCTGGTGATTGATCTCAATGCCTTGAGCATGCAAAGCAAACTGTCACACTCTGACTCTTCTCTTAATTTTCTGATACTCCACTAAACAGACTTAGGGACACTCAAAGCATGATGGAGGATGGTTCTTTTCTCTGTTGTCTGTATACATTTTGCTTGTGTTTCTGCTCTGAGAATGTGGTAACAATTTCCCAACTTCTGGCCTATCTCTGAGAACTAGTGGCTATACATTATCTTAGTATGCAAATAAGGCATGCTTTCTACTTTAAAGTCCCACAGTAAATACATACACACATATACACACAGAGAGAGAAAGAGAGAGAGAGAGAGAGAGAGAGGTAGAGATGAAAATGAATAGATGTAGCCTTTGCTTTGTACAAACACTTAACTAGAAATCATAAGACAAGACAAGACCTTAAGTCAGCCAATTCATTCCTGAGCCTCCAGGCAAACACAGAGCCCTTGACACCAGTAAATGAGATATATTTGTATATTAAATCCTTGAGAAACAGTGCATGGCTCTACAAACAAGTTATACAAAATATACACCAACTAGCTGCTGCCCTCCACCATCTTTCCCTATTGTCAGAATAATAGAACATTGATCTTCCAGATACATGTTTACCATTGTTATTGATGGCTGTGTTATTGAGAAACATCATCCTGCAGTGACTAAAAGTGTGGATGCAGAGGTGGGCTAGTGTTTCAACACTGAATTGGTCAGATGATTTGAAAATTTATAACTCTTGCCAAGTCTCCATCATTATGGAGGATATAACAGAATAAAACAAGGGCCAACACTGCTAAACTTTTGTGGCACTCAAAGAGATAAAGAAGAGAAATCCCTGATAAAGTACCTGAAGCTCAGTAATGGCTCACAGGTTGGCGATTGTTCTTTTTGGCTACATGTTGCTATGACGGTTCAATAGCATAAGGCATGCTTTCTATTTTGTTGAACTACAGATTAAAAAAAAACATATTTACTTATTTAATGCTTGTGGCTTTTTTGCCTGCATGTGTGTCTGGGGACCATGAATGTGCCTTGGGCCTATGGAGATCAGAAGAGAGCATTGGCTCCCATGGAACTGGAGTTATAGATGACACCATGTGGGTGTTGGGAACAAAGCCTGGGTGCTTTGCAAGAATATGTTGCTCTTGACTGCTAAACCATCTCTCCAGCTCCTAGAAACCACAAATTTCATTCAGGAATTACAAGTTGTCTCCCCAAGTAAAATATACTTTTTAATTTTCAAATTTAAAACCATATTTTAAATTATTTCATTTGTATAGTCATGATCTCATATCTCATACAATGTTCTATGAGCCCTGAACCTTAACCTGGAAAAATCAGTAAAGAGAAATAAACACCTTTGTCCTTGATTACAGGAACTCCAGCAGAAAATGAGGAAATGAGGTCTGAAACCCACTTCTTCTACATCAGAATTTAAACCCTCCTGGTCCACAGGCTAGAGGGAAGGGAAGTTTAAAAAACAGACTATTAGTCTTAACTGAGACCAAATTGTACTCAAAAGAGATCCCTGGGTTTCAGTATGTCACAAGAACACCAAGGCAAACCCACAACATGTAACAAGTAGTTTGAGGCTTCACATAAAGGAACAGAGTTGGGTATTGCACCCTTTATAAGGCAGGGACAGTAGGGAGACACATCATCAGGAAGGAAGACCATCAAGTGGTGATCACCACTTGATTCCCCTGTGACTGTCCTCAGAATGGCACACCATCTGAGTCTAGGCAAGCGGCCAGGGAACATCAAATGGACCACAGGATGTTTGGCTATGGAGATGTTTGAAGCCAACCACTCAGTGCAGTTCCATCTCACTCTGGTGCTGTGCTCACATCTTCTCAAAACCTTGACATTCAGTAAGTAGCGGAATAGTGGATTCAGATGATGTCTGAATTGCAAAATATCCCCAAATGGACCATTTCTATGTGAATTATGGCTCACTTGTCGAACTTCGTTGTTTATCCCGCTTCGTGGAGGCCAAGGACCCCGGAGTAGACTAGAGCTGGACTCGACTCCCACAGATACATATAGGAATTATCAGACATTATTGCACACAAAAATCACTAGTCCAAGTTCCTGCCCAAATGGAAAAGTTCTAAGTATGGCATGAGCCAAGAATACCTAGATTCTATAGAGTATATTCCAGGGTTGTGGGAAGGCTAGGTCAGGGTATCACTAGCCCTTGAATCTATGTAGTGCTGGCCTTGGTATAGATAATGAGCCTTGCACACTCTAGCTAAGCATCTTCTCTGTGAGTCAAGCCACCTTCTCAGTAGAAGTATGGATTACTCATAGAAGATGTAACAGTTGTGGTAGGTATCTCTCTGGATCATGCAATCACAGAAAAGCTCTTTTCACTATCAGTTATGTACACCTCCACATATGTTCATTTGCCTGTGAGAGAGATCTAGGTTCTGTCAGCAATGTTCTCACCACTCAGGGATATGTTGAACACTGACATTTCTTCCATTGTTTTTTTTTTTTCCTCCAGGGTAAGGCCTGGTGGCTGTACAAATATCTCTGAGTATGCTTCAGTGGAACCTGCCCTGCTCTGAGCAGAATCATCTACAAGATCTTTCAGATCCCTGTATCCACTGGAAAATGGGAGACAGTCCCTTTATTATCATGTATTATTGATGATGCAGTGGGACTTCTCCTTGCCTGGTCAAACAGGCCTAGACTCCTTTGGTACATATACTATCATCCCACTACCATCTGCACATTCCGTCAGGCCAATCATATCCTGCACAGTCAGTAAAGCATCACATCTCATGATCCTTAATAATGCGCACTCTCTGGGACTCTGCCTCCTCCTTTCTTAGAACAAACCTCAGCAGATGGGTGTCAACCACATCTAGTTGACTTTTCGGGTAATAAATTCATCCTTGGTTGAAAACAGCTACCAGCTTCCTAAATACAAAATGAGTGAATGAATAAGAGAGTAAGTAACTTGAAGATTTTCAAGACTGGAAGACTTTTAAAAAGGAAATTTTGCTGGCTTTGGTCTGAGAAAAACTGGCTGCCACTGTGCCCAGGGTAGGAGCTCAGATATACAATCGTTAAAGTCATACAGCAAGAGAAATTTGCATTTTAACTACCTCTTTATTTTAGACATACTTGCTAGGAATGTATAGTAAAATGTTGGGCATCTAAGATAAAACACTAGGAAATTTCTCAGAATGGATAGACATGTCTGTGTCTGAGGCATACACAATACACCTTAACTTTATACAGACTACAGCCTCCACAACCGGATGGGAAGATGCTGAACTTAACTGCAGATGTAATCGTTGACACTGAGGTACCTTGTTTCTGGGTATAATTCAAACTTAAAATGCAAGTGGCAGAGTTGATTGTCAGAGTGTGGTTTCATCAAGGGGTTCTCTGTATTCATGGACCACCACCTTTGGCCTCTTTGTTCAATTGTTCCTTCTCCCTGACTAAGTACCAGAGGCAGGGCTGTAATGTAAGTGAGAGTGTGAACACCAGGAGAGATGGATCTTCACGAATGGCTCCAGACTAAGCTGCACAGTGCCTGGTAACTCACAGTCAGGGACTGATGAATCACATTCAGTGGAACTCCTTGAAGACCTACCTTGCAGCCTCTCCCCTCTGCACTGCATTCATCATCCAGGTGCTACGTGGAGGCCACAGAGTATGATCAATAGTCTCTTTTTCCTGTCTACCATTTCCCAGAGCTTAGAGAGGATCATTAACATTCAAAGGGCTTTCTATATTTTAAGAAGTCCCTTTCCACATGAATCATCTTGAATCGTGCCCCTTTGACAATGCTCTTAGGTAGACGTCATCATTACATTCCCTTTAAGATCAGTTAAATACTTTGCTGAAGAGAGCACTGCTTCAGGTTTGGAAGGACAGATGCCTGACTCCAAATGAATGAAAAAAAATATATATACATATGTGTGTGTGTGTGTGTGTGTGTGTATACACAGACATACATATGTATATATATATATATATATATATATAAATTGAAATATATGTATATATATAAGTGTGAAATATATATATATATATATATATATTTCAATTGCAAGAATTATGAAGACATGACATAATAGAAGTTGATTTATGGCTTGAAGATAAGAGTGCAACAACTAAGCACGTAAATGTCCTGTTAGTGTCCCCCTTTCTCCATAGGAGTTCCCTGATTAGAGGGATTATCTTTAAACTTCTAAGAATACAGGAGAGACCAACGAATGCCTCTATAATTTCAGGAGTCTGCTTCATGTAGTTGGTCTCTTTCAATTTTTGGAAAACCAGTTAATTCACGGTTTTGCAGGGAAATGTCCTGTGTCTAGTCTAAGCAGCATTTTGCTTTCTGTTTAATAGAGAAGCAAGCTTTTGACATTCTGAAGCTTCCCAGTGATGAAGTTGGACTCTGTAGCATCTGTTATTGATGTGATAGAAAGTAGGAGGTCACATGACTCTCTGAGGCAGCTGTGACTCACTCCCACCAGGTGGAGGAAACTGGAGTAGGCAGTACAGTTTCTTACAGGTAGGAGGACAAGTGCATTGACAAAAAGTTCCAATGAGTTTCCCAAATGATCTTGAATATTTCTGGGGCAGAGGGCTAATTTCCTCCTCATCTTCATGGAATTTTCACTGCTTAGTTTCTCTATTCAGATTTACTAGAGTTTTCCTTATGTACAGGGAGAAAAAAAAGCAGAGAAGAATCACTAAAACATCCATCAGTGAGTGGGCTTCAATACAAAACTTAAAATCTAGCATGTAGGAGGGAGTGGTACTGGTGCTGTATAGCCCACACATGTATCCTCAAGAGGAATTTCCTTTGACACAGGGGAGGAAAACTGAATTCACACTGCATGGCTGAGGGCAGCAACAATAGGCTGCCTCTCTAATGGGTTTCTGAAAACCCTGTCATCTGTCTGTTGGCAAAGGAAGCCTATTAATAAAGGGAGAGTGTCTGGGAACCAGCTACAGATAGCAGGGCTTCACGGCTCACTGTGATGGGAAAGCTTGCTGCTTAATGCATCCCCAGTCCACATTGAAACAGCTTCATTTAATAAAGAAGTATTACACTGACATAAATGTGTTAAAAAGTAGGCATCAGTGGGACATAAAGCTCTCAGAGAACATTCCACTTCTTGGGGGGAAGATTAGCAGTGAAGTGTGGTTCTTAGTAGTCGGTCTCTCTCTCTCTCTCTCTCTCTCTCTCTCTCCTCTCCGTGTGTGTGTGTGTGTGTGTGTGTGTGTGTATCAGATGACAAGCTAGGCTGTGGCTCCTCAGGTGTGGTCCACCCTTTGCTTTTGAGATAGCGTCTGCCACTAGCTTGGAAATCACCAAATAGCCAAGACTCACTGACTACCAAACCCCAAAGATATGCCTTCCTCTGCTTCACCAGAGAGGGATTACACATGGTGGAATTGAAGAGAAGCTCAGATGCTTGGATAGCAAGTACTTTACTGACAAAGTTATCATTCCAGTCCCTGGACTTGCAACTTTCTCCTCAATGCTAAAAGAAAGTGTTGGGGGCTATGTTCTCTCTGCTAGTAGTAGAGGAGATGAATAGATGTAAAACATCAGTCATAGACTGTATCTGGGCATACTCACAGAGCATAAATATATACACCTGAATTAGGTAAACAAATCTGCCCTTTTGCCCTTTCCAAGAGTCTTGTTTCATGTCCATTGATAGAAAAAAACAGCATGACCAAAAGCAATGTGTGGGAGGAAGGGTGTTATGTGGCTTACAATTCTGGGTTACAGCCCATAGTTGTGGGGAAGTCAAGGCAGGAATTTAAAGCACCACACACAGTCAAGAGCAGAGAGACAATAAACACAGGGATTCTGCTCACTTAATTACTTTTGCTCAGCTAGCTTTCTTTACTCTCAGACATTGCAGGGCCCAGCTCACAAAATTGTGAGTCTTTTACACCACCTCAGTTAAGGCCCTCAAGATGATCCACCAGACATATCTCCAGTCCAATCTTATTTAGACAACTCTTCAAATGGAAACTCTATGTGAGTCTAGTTTGTAACAAGTAGAATGCTATAACTAACTAGCACACCAAGGAGCCATGAGAGAGTCTGAGATTCGCCCATATAGCATTCTCTGCACAAGCATTACTTTTATCTCAGGGAAATGTGGGGCATTTTATTTGGTCATGACAGAACTAAGTGGAGGTGTTAAAAGTATTGAATCTCCAAAAAAGACACAGAAGTGTGGTGGGCATATTTTTTTTTTTCTCATCAAAATGAGTTAGTCATTTATCTCCTGAGACAATTCATGCAGATAAGGCTCAGAAATCAACCTGAAAGAAATCAGCATTGTAAAATGTAAATATGGACGTGAAGCCCAGCAATTAGGCCTCATTCAGACCATTCTCTACTTTCCTTTCTTCCTGAAGGGTGGTGGAGAAAGGAAACAGTGGTCAGCTGTGAGAATTAACTGCAGCCTTTACTGACTCACTGTGACATCAAAGCAGAAATAACAGGAGTTTCTGCTCCAACTCTCTGATATCATGTGAGGAATCAAACTGCTACTGTGAGAGAAAGTGTCTGGAGAGGGTTATACAAGTGTCAGTCAAGTCAAATTCCTCCTTTGAAAAACAAAGGGATTTCTCCAAATCTGAATATCATTTTCATAGTGGTATTTTCTAACTCCATGCCCTGCCTATTCATTAAGAAGTAACCGTTTCTAAGTCTAATAAGAAAAATCTCATTTGTCACCTTTATATAAGGAAGGTGAGTATTGTTTTTCTAAAACACATTAAAGCACACAGCAACTTGCTCAACATCTACTAAAGTGATCAGCTATGACCATGGGAAGTGCCTCTGTGTCTCCATCCTTTGGGAAACACTGAAACAGATAATTGCTAATTCAGTCAAGCTCTGGAAACCTGTGTTCTATTCCGTATCAAAGGTTCAGGCCAGAAGATTACCTGGTACATTGTCCCTGGACCTGTGACTTCTCTCTTACACTGGCTCCCCATTCTTTCAAATATTGTCCTTTCATCTCTTCCTTTTCATTTTCTACAGTCTTTCCCATTCTTCAACACAAATGTCAGCAAGCTTTTTCTGAGATGCAATGTGGGCATGGTAGGTGTTATTGGGGATTATCAAATGAGTACAGCATAAACATAATCTATATGAGTCAAGACAGATAAAACAGTGTAAGAAAATCCCATAGAAAGAAACATAGCAGGATTCATATAATAACACACTACAACAGAGGCAGAGCCCAAGCTGAAGAATAGACATTTAAACATTCACTCAGAAATGAAAGAGTTCACCATATTGAAAGTCTCCATAGAAGCAGATTTGGATTCAACAGGAAAAGCATGTTTGGTTTAGCATGCAAAACACTTACAAAGAAGAAATAATAGAATGTTTTTACTATTAACCTCTAACCCTAAATGTATTCTATGATCTTGATGTAGGGCTGTTTCATTTGCCAATACATCTACCTTCCCATAAAATTCTTGCACAAATAATATGTTTCCTGAGTGCTTCAATCCCTCTTTTATCTTTAAATCATTAAATAAAGGAATGACAAAGAGCAAAGAGGCTAACATCCTTCTAGTGAAAGATTTGGGACGAGAGTACTTCAACTCTCAATTATCAGTGAACTCTTTTACCAAGTTCAGTCCACAGTGATGCTTCCAGAATCCATTACTCTTTTATCAAATACTAAACCTATAATAAAACAACAATAAGCCATCAAATCTATAATGAAGAGATTTTTATTACATGTATGTATGTATGCATACAACACATACTCTCTCTCTCGTGTGTGTGTGTGTGTGTGTGTGTGTGTGTGTGTGTTTGTATGCTAGTGCCACAGTACTCATGTAGTGATCAAACAACTTGCAAGAATCTGTTTGCTCCTTCTATCATGTAGGTTCCAGATATCAAACTTAATCTTGAGCTGGAAAGATGTGTCAGCCATTGAAGGCTAAACTTACAATCAAACTTAGTCTTGGGGGCACATACCATTAGCCTCTGAGCTGTAATGCCAGTCTAAGATTTTTTGTTAGGAAGGTAACAGTGAAAAGAGTGGAAGAGAAGATAATTAAAAATGGAGTTTTGGGAGAGAGGCATATTTATGAAAATAAGTCAGTGTATGAAGAAACACAGGTAGATGAGCAAGGCAGGAATATACACAAGATGTGAAATAGTAGAACTGGGAAGCTTGTGTTCTATCTAAAAGATTCAAAAGCTAGCTAAAGAAGTGCTATGCTGATGAAAATGATTTTTCTCTCCATATTTTTAGATTGAAAATGTGACTAGCATGGTTAAGAGAAATAACAGGGCTGAAAAATGAACCATGTCAACCTGGTGGCACACATTTTTAATCCCAGCGCTCAGGAGGCAGAGGCAGGTGTCTCTTGCAAGTTCGAGGCCAGCTTGGTCTACAGAGTGAGTTCTAGGACAGCCAGAGTTACAACACAGAAACCCTGTCTCAAAAAACAACAAAAAAAATCATGCCATCCATGTACATTTATTTGGGTATCATACATGGAAAAACCTATGCTTTCAAAAGAGAGAACGGGGTACTAACGAAGGTTGTGCAACTTGCTCAAGTTCACCTGTCTGAGTAGACAAGAGACATACCCCATACTTGGTTTCAGTACTTTCAGGTTGGTATTTTTTCCTACTTCTCTGTACTAGGTAAGATTCAAAAATAGACATTAAAAAGAAAGATGATAGGAAAGTATTGCTTCAGAAAGTGGAGTTGGCTACTGTGTGAAGGGAAGATCAAAGAAGGTAAGTGGAAGGGGAGAAATGAATCATCAGCTGCTACTCATTTTGTGGCCGGGACATTTTTGTTGGAGTCACTGATATCATTAGTACTCCTCTTCCCAAGAACTTGATAAGAGAATTTCAAAATCAAATCTTTTTTCTCCCAAAGTTATCAACTTACCAGTCCCTCCCACCCCTACCCATTATGCCTCCTGCGGATACCTCACCTTGCAGACAAGTTACCGCCTACAAGCCCTCTTGTAACCTCGAGCGCTTGCATAACCTCTATTATAGCAGCACAGAGCCAAGAGACAGTCAATGGCTGGTCGTGTTCAAAAGCATGCAGCATATATTTCTGAGCATCTAGAGGGTCATTTGTTTTCTGTCTTCCCTGATCCGTGTCAACAGTTCACTTTTTGACTTTTGAAATTGCAAAGAGTTTCTGTTGACCAGAATTTATTGAGCTATCTTAGAAAACACCTAATGTCAGCAAAGGGAACTATTTTTATCACTGTATGTTGTTTAACAGCTCTTGATGGTGATCAAATTTATTGTACCTATAAAAGGCAGGACAATCCACGAAGCTGAGCCAAGAACTTTGAATTTCCAAAGAACTAGGCATTGTAAAGCAAGGTTTGACTAGTACCTCAAGAGGCCAGCAGAAATCATGCCACTACAAACTGGAAGTAAAGGCATAAAGAGTTAAGCATAGTCTTCATCCCTCATCAAGGAAACTTCACCTTGTAATAGATAAAGACCATTATAAAGAACCATAACCAATTGAAATACAAAATTTTGGAGCCCATTCCCAAGGGATATATCTACAAAGCATTCCCTCCCATACCTGAGACCCAAGGGACATTGCAGAAGTGGGATTGGAAATATTCTAGGATGAGGGAGTTTATTGTGAAATTTTGCCTCCTGGCAATGGCAAAAGCTAAACCCATAAAGTCTTGCCAACATGATTTTCCAAACCTGAACAACCAAAGGGCTTGCCAAAGTGGATGGGGAAGGCCCATGAGGTCTTGGTCCTATATAAAGAACTATAAGTAACTGTGGAAAGCTGGAATCCAGAGAGGAAGTCTGCCCTAGGGAAGAGCAGACCAATTAGTTGCCCAATATCAAATGGTCATTCCTGAAAATATAAGTGAAGTAACATTTTACAAACTGAGTAGGTTATGTTTAGGAATGTATATGTACAAGTATATAAATATATGTATTCAATAACAACTAATGAAATTAGAGGACATGGATTTGAAGGAGACTGGGAAGGAAGGGGTATATTGGTTTAGAGGGAAGGGAAGAGAAAGGGAACAGGAAAGTGTCATAATTATAATCACAAAAATGAAAATTAAAAAGAAAACATAAAACAAAAAAGTTAAGCATATAAACAAATAGACATCTATTCTAAATACTTTCTAAGCCATGCATGGTGGAACATGTTGAAAATCTAGTACTTCAGAAGTAGAAGCAGAAGAATTGAGAGATTGAGGCTATTCTGAGCTACATAGTGAGGTGCTGTTTGTAAAAACCAATGGCTGTGGATGTAATTCATTGGTAGAACACACACACACACACACACACACTCTTTTGCACAGAGAGAAAGAGAGACAGATAGAGACAGAGACAGACAGACACACATACCAGCAGCAGCAGCAGCAGCAGCAGCAGCAGCAGCCTGTCTTCAGAGTTTACTGACCAAGATATAATGGAGAGGGTTCTATGACCAAAGTACTGCTCAAAGTACTCAGAGTGAAAAATAAAATCCCAAACAAGTTCAGATCTTTCCCTTTCAAAGTTTCCCCAGTGCTGAGCAATAAAACAGGTGTTTTGAATACTATAGCTGAGGCCTAAGCAATGTGATGAAATGCCTACGGGGTTGAGGAAACTTTGTAAGGTTTGATTGCCATACGAACAAAATTTAACAAGTTAGAAGCAATGGTGTGGATTAAATAAAGTTCTTTTGAGGCTAAATTAATTTAAAAGTTCTAAAACTTCACTCATTTAAAACATTGACATCTTATCTGTAAGTTGATTAATAGAAGAGGGATTTAAAAGTGTGAAGGGTTTTTGTTGTTGTTGTTGTTGTTGTGTTTTAATATTAGGTGACTACTCTTCAGAAGTAAGAGAAAAGGCTTGCATGATATCTAATGTTCCCAGATAGTTTGGGCTTTCCCAGGTAAGGGGATTGATGCAAAGTCTGAAGACAAGATGACCTTGTATGTTCCTCCTCCTCTCCTCCTCTCCTCTCCTCTCCTCTCCCCTCCCCTCCCCCCTCCCCTCCCCTCCTCTCTTCCCTTCTCCTCCTCACCTATATCTTCCCCTCCCCTCCTCTCTCCTCTCCCTCCCCTCTCTCTTCCCCTCCTATCCCTCCTCTGCTCTCCCTGTCCTGTCCTCTTTGTTGATTTGTTCCTCCTCTTCTCCTTCCTCTGCATCCTCTCCCTTTGCTTCTCTCTCTTCTTCCATTTCCTCTTCTTGACTTCTAATAATTCAGACATAAAAAAATCATACTACAGTGAAGAAAACTGGAGCCAGGCAGGATCAAGAGACCTTGCCTCATTCCAGGGGAAAGTGTGGAATGATAGAACCACTGGTTTCATTCATTTTCTTATGAAGTAATGGGGAAGAGCTTAGTATGGGTTTCCAGTTTTTAAACTGGGAAGTCGGAGGTCTTCTGAAGACAGAACAGTGGCTGGTATTATAGAACACCAAGTAGGAATGAATGTTAAATCTTTGAAATCCTTGCACAAACTCCCACTGTGGTACCAATTGGACTGTTGAAAAATATTTTTAAAAACGACATTTGAATGATGACTAAGCCTAGATATAAAATTTAAGAAACACACCAGGTGCAATATACATGGTTCATGAATACCCTAGTTTGCTTTCTATTGCTGTGATAAACACCACAACTGAAAGCTACTTGGAGAAGAAATGATTTATTTTATCTTAACAATTTACATTCCACCAGGAAGGGAAGTCAAGGAAGAAACATAGGAACCTGGAGGCAGAAACTGAACTAAATGCTACAGAGAAACACTGCTTCCAGGCTTGCTCTCCATGGCTTGCTCAGCCTTCTTTCTGGTACCTCCTAAGACTACCTGTCCACCTTTAGCCACAAATGCCATGGCTTTCCACTTCATTCGTCAATCAATAAAATGCTGCACAGACTCGCCTACTAACCAAGTGATGGAGGGCTTTTCTCAATTGAGGTTGTCTTTTCCCAGATGACCCTAGTTGACAAAAAATCCTAACCAGTGCAAAGAACAAGACTGAGAACAAGATGTAGGTTCTCATAATCTCAGAATCTACACTCCCAAAGACGGCCTTTAAATTATCAAGGAATGTATGAGAGGAGCCACTAATAATGAGATACTAAAGCCCATGTAGCATGCCAAGTACAAATCTCCATGACCGAAATGAAAATAAATAAACGTTCAAGAAAGCAACAGGAGACCAGATAGTTGCCTCCCCCAGTATTCATCTGGATTAAATTTGAGAAGCAAAACAGGTATATGTGTTAACCTTGAATTTTGTCTTGGATGGTTGAGGGGAGTTTAACATGTACTATATAAACACAGCATTATGACTGAACACAGATAATCCATTTACTAACTGGTGCAGTGTATGCAACTTAAACTAGAAGAGATATATTACTTCTCAAGGCCACGAGGTATTGGGGCCAGATCTAGAATATCAATCTACTGATGGTCACAATGAAAACAGATTCAGGCTGCATTGCAGAAAGAAACTGAGGCAGAAATAGTAAGTGCAAAGGTAGGCCATGTTCATTTGACTGGAAGAATTAATATCGCAAAAATATTCATACCACCCAGTAGTATAAAAAGATGGTGTAGGTGGTCTTACTCGAGGGAGGTGATGTCTGACTGTGGTTTCAATTTTGGTTCCCTGGTTACTAGTGACATTGAACTTTTATCCACTTGTGACTACATTGTGTTAAGTCAAATAAGTCAGGAAGTATATCACTTATATGTAGAATACACAAATATTGATCTTAAGGTCTATTAGAATAGTAATCAAGCATTGGGATGGTTTATAGAAGATATTGTGGTGATACTGATTATAGGATACCTACAGAGTAATTAATATAAAAGTTATAACATGGTAATTATAATTAAAGGTACACTACTTTAAACAAAACGTAATGTCTTGTAATATGGCATAGACTATCTTAATGTCTTGGAAATTACTATATATGTATCCTACGTTGACCTTGAACCAAGATTCTTTTGCCTCAGTCTCCTAAGTGCTGAGGTGACAGAAATATATCACAATTCCTGGCAATTTAGTGCTGTATTCTTTTAAAAAATATTAAGAGAGTAGCTGGAAATTACTACATACACACATGAAAAGAGGGAATACATATGTTGATTAATATGATTTAGTCATTTCACACAATACAGATTTTGTACATCATGTTATATACACTAAGTACACACAAATTTTATCTGTCAATGTAATTTTTTTATTATTACAAAACTCCTTATTATAAAACCACAGTGGTCAGAGAAAGGGAAAATAAAAGGAGAATTCTGGTGTTTGCCCTAGACTGTGATTCTCTGTCTTTACAGCCCTGCTACTATACTAAACAAAGATGACAGATTGTCATTTTTTTTTCTGCCAAAATTCTACCAATTCTGTAGGAGCCAAAGGTACTGAGATATCTTTGCAGAAAAAGATTCAGGCTCTGTCCTGGACCCCATAATCCTAATGTTGAGTAGTGACTTAGCCAGGCTAACTTTGATTAGGCTTCCCTCACCTTGATCATTTTTTCATCAGTATCACTTCTAGTACAGCTTGAAGGTCACACATTTTAGTTATTGAACAGTTTCAAAAACTTAATTAAAGAGAACATCATACTTCACTGTTCAGTCCTTCCACAGTCAGATTTATCTATCTTTCTCTTCATTTTGGGAAGCCAATCCCTTTATGTTCTAGAGACGCTTGTACTACCATACAAAGTGGGAAAAGGAGTCAGTCCACTATAACCAAGTCCATGGCACTTCCCAAGGGAAGATCCTCGGGGATCTCAACAGTAGTTGATGAGAAACAGATACTGCAGGGACACAGTTCAGTGGTTGGAAGACAGCATGCAGATACAAGCTGAGCTATAAAGTGGCTGTGTTTGTTTTTCATAAATATGACCCAATGTGACAGGTAATAGAATGAAACCATTTTTCATGCAGCAAGTTGCAAGAAATAAAAGGAGACTCTCCAACCCTTAAGTCAGATACTATGTGCAAAGCACAGAGAACGGAGAACAAATTAAGAATCAGAACTCTAGAACTGTCTCCCCAGCAAGCAAATAACAGTTTTTAATTTCCTCTGGCAGGAGATTGATGACTACATCGGAAACAACAAGAAGGATCTGTGAGCTGTTTCCAAAGCATGTGGAGAAAGGCTGTGCTGCAGAAGAAGTCTAAAATCCCATCTCTCTTGATGAGAGTTTGCTCAGCAGTGAAAGGGAGAACCTATGCTCTGTGGGCTGAGCATCAAAGAGACGCTCACAGGAATAATCAGAGCAGAGAAAAGTGCCAATTAGTTCATAAGTGTAAAAGAAAAAGAGGTCACAGTTTTCAACACAAGTTCTCAAAGGGTCTAGAGGAATCTGCCCTGAAGAGGAGAGAGGGGGAGGAGAGGGGCAGAGGGAGGAGAAGAAGGGGGGAGGAGGGAATGGAGAGTAGGGGAGAGGAAGGGTTAGAGACTTTAAAGATTTTAAAATCTTAACCATAAAGATTGCCTCACTTCATTGAGAAAAAAAAATGTGATTTTTTATTTTTTTTATTTCAGTAACTCACAGGAAAAGACCACTTGGTGTAATTTTTCTGAGTTTCTGAAATCCAACCAATATAAGAATCAATTTACTTCCTCTAAATTTATTTTCTTCCAGACTTCATGCCTTATTAAATCCTGGATGTTCCCCTATAGGATCTAAGTTATGTAACCTTGTGGGTGAATGCTTTTTGTTTTGTTTTTGTTTGTTGTTAACTGTTGTTTTTAAAATCCTCTTTTTTTTTTTAACATGCCAAAGAGAATTCATTTAGAGAGGATCAGAAACTTGGACATAAATAGCTCGGGAAAGATAGCGCAATGGATCCTAAGAATGAAGAATGGCTAGGTAAAGCTCAAGGAAGCAGAAGGGTCTGATGAGACATGGAAACTGTGAAAACCTAAAGACAGTTTAAGCTTACTCTCTAGTCTCAGCAGGGAGACTATTCTAGATATTCTGCATCAGCTAACATCCTCAGAGCTCTGGAAGCAAAACAGGTTTCATTCTGAGCAGAGGAGGAAGGTTCTCACAAGGTCTGTGATAGTTGATTACAGAGAACAGTAAAAGGTTGACTGTAGTCTGAGAGTTCAAGCCCTCCAGCCTCTGCATTTAATGGAAGAGGAAGGTGAAATCCAGGTATATCAGTTAAATACTAGTAACGTTTCCAGTTACTGTGACAAAATATCTGACAGAAAAGACCTACAGGAGGAACAGCTTGTTTTCACTAACATTATCAGAGGGTTCAGTCCACCTGCTTGGGCAGGACACTGTGGTAGTTGGAACCTGCGGCAGAAGAGAGTTGTGTCTTTCATAGCTGGTGAGGAAGCAGAGAAAGGGAGAAAATAGGTGTATATCTGGCTTTTTCCATAATCCCTTACTCTTTTCTGGTAGCCCTCAGCCCATGATCTGGTGGCACCCACAATCAGGACGCATCTTGCACCCCCAGTTAAACCTGTCGGAAATACCCTCATGGCCATGCCCACAAGTGTACCTCACTGATCTTCTAGGTGATTCCAACTAGAGTCTGGCTGATAATGAAGTTAACACATCAGTTAATCTGACCTCCATGTGCAGTGTATAATACAAAGTAAGGTTTGTTTGTTTGTTTTCTTTCTTTTTTTTTTCTCATCGCTGAAAACACCAGCCATTAACAACTGCACTTCTTGCTTATCCTTATATTATTTGTCGGGTCTCTAACTTGACAAAGGGCCTGGGAACAGCACTATGATGGTAAAGTCATCTCTATCTTTCCTTTGCAATGTGTTCCTTGCAAAAGGTTAAAAAAAAAATCCTGTTTCACTTTTAATTTCCACCATTTGTTTCATATTCCATATCTGCCCCTCCTGAACCTGCCCTTAATAGGAACATGTTTCCAGTCAATCATTATTTGTCCTCTCTTTTCTCTTGATACATATATTAAATATCATTTAATAAACTTAAATTTTGATGTTTCACACCAGCAAAGCACAAAAAGTAGACTTTATTCCGTACCCCAAATTCAGGGAATCGTATTGGGGATCTAATCTGTCATTGTCACTGACATACATTATTTTGGTTCTTATATTTTCTTGGCGGTGGCTTTCCATTCATCTGCAGGGGCACATATCTGTAGGCAAGTTCTTTCTATAGTCAAGTATGAAAACTATAACTCTCCCTAGCATAGTTCTCACACTTTAGCTTGGCAGAGACTTCTTTGATTCTTTATTGAAATGTAGATTCTTGATCGCCAGGTTTTTCCTCTCTAGAGATACTGATAATTCCAGAGGTACCTGAAGCCTGTATTTTAATATGCACTCCTACTGAATGCAGATTTGAATCTTACATATATTGTATGCTATCACAGAGAGTGTTCATGTCATGGCTAATGGCTCTGTCTTAGGGTCTCCCTCTCCCTCTCCAACATGGTGCAGTGTGCAGTAAAGAACAGATGCCCTTTCTCAAAGAGATACTTATCAATACATCTGACTTATCCAGTGAGCTGCTTGCCATTTGGAACGCAAGGTCTTGTACAGTGATGCATGAGATTATGTCTCAGAGGGTAAATTAAGATACCAAGGGCCTCAGTTTCTATGTTACATAAACTGTGCCTTGGAGTTTTGAGTCTTGTTGATTCTATAGTTAACCAGTCAATGTTGTCAACTGGAATAAAGGCTGGGGATATGTGCTGAACCTTAGAAGTACTGCATGAGCAACCCTCTCTTTTGCACAGTGCATA
Source organism: Cricetomys ansorgei (assembly GCA_026225945.1). Lineage (NCBI taxonomy): Eukaryota > Metazoa > Chordata > Mammalia > Rodentia > Nesomyidae > Cricetomys > Cricetomys ansorgei. Next base: position 3,090,904 of record JAMJFZ010003624.1, read on the forward strand.
CCCTTTGCAGTGTAATTCTTGATCTGGCCTTCAAATTATGAAGCACATGGATTGTCTAATGCCTGGTGAGCTGTGGAAACCAACATTACATTCATGGTATGCCCTTTGATATTAAAAGACATTCGACTTATTAATCTAAGGCTCATAAAAGGTACTTACCTCTGAGCACAAAGATATCCAAGAGGTCCACGTTTATCTTTGTGGTGATTTTATAGAGCCTTACCTCCAATTCTCTTTAATTGGCTATATTCAAATCACACCCAAGCCATATGTTTCATTTCCATGAAACAGGTTACTACTATACTAAAAAAAGGTCAATTTAACAGGTCTAATAAATTTGAAAAAGACAAGTTAATCAATAGTATTGTATTATATATGGGAACTCAGATTTACCTTACAACTTTCAGCAGCAAGTTACAAACGGTTATTGTCCAATGGGACTTATTCTGTCTTTTGATCACTTCTTCCCTTCTCAGGCACACACAGCAAATTCTGATGAAACGATGAACGAACCAGGACTTGGAATGAATGCTTATGACACTTACTGATTTAGCCAATTACGAAATGGCAGCTAAAAAAAAGGGAAGGAATTAGCTCACGTGTCTTTCTCCCCTTTTGGAATTGGTTACTCGCTTACATGCTTCTGTCAGTTACTTGTCAGCCACCTAATGAAATAAATCCTTTCATGCCATCCATCTATTGCTATTTCAGATACTAATGTCAAGAACTAGCAGTCCTGGTCTGAAGGAGTGACAACCTGAACACAGCTAAAAAGCTAAATAGGGATAATAATTTTAAATTTTAATCTTAGATTATAAATAGGAAAGACTCCACGAAGACCACATCATTAGCTCTCAGATGACTGAAACAGAAAACAATCACCACATGGAATAAAGGGAAAGAGATATCTCTAGGCTTTTTATGACTTCATAAATCTTAAATGTCAGAACTTTAGACACACCAAATTGGGAAAAGACAGAAGTGGAAAACACAGGGAGATAACCAAATTAAAGTCATGTAAGGACCCTGGAAGCTGTGTGGATATCATACTCTGAATAAAATAATTCAGATTAGATAACTGATTCAGATAAAAAAATGATTGAGAGAACTCAAATGGCAGGCATTCAGGGAACTAGGAAAGTCAAAGCAGGCTTTCCAAAATGTGCACGACCAAAAAAAAAAAAAAAAAAAACGGTCAGAACTTTGTCCCCAAATAGTGTTTTCCATTGGGTGTCCTGTTTGCCAAAGACTAGAGTAAGAGGTGGAGTTCATATAAAGACTTTGCAAACAGCAAGACAGGTTTTGAAGCCTGCAGAACATCCACAGAAACTTGTAGTCATAACAGCACACATTTTCAGCTCAGCTTCCCTGGCATTCCAAAGCAAGTGCTGTCTTGAGTTAATAAATTCCAAAAGGGGAATTCAAGTGTAAACTCTTTGCAAGGCTCAGCAGTGTGGAAAATCCTTTTGTGCACTTTATAATTTTCTGTTTGTTTTAGTTCCCGCACAGTAAAAAGTGCCTGCTTTGTTGCAAGCTCATAAACTAGATTCACAGAGAGGAGAAGCATCACCCACCTGCATCCCACCTGCAGACATGCTAGTTTTTCTACGTGGATCTCCTCTGTCCTCTACTGAGATGTCTGTTGTACTATAGAAATGACAGACGGACTCAGGTATTTCTCTGTAAGTACCATTCATCTTCAAGATGACTGGTTCTTCATTTGAGGGGGTAAATAAGCCAGATAGCAGGTATTCTAATGGCACTCAGTCCATCAAAGTTTCAACTTCCTTGTATCCCACCAATAGTGAACTTCCTACCGTGCTGGCTAACACTCTGAAGGAGAATTTATTGTGGGGAAGCTCATCAAAAAGCCAGAATTAGTATTTATATATGAAATTCTGACTTCCTCTTTTTGTCATTATTTCACAAATATAAATATCAAATGCTTAAAAGATTTTGTCAATGAGCCTTGATTTTATACAAAGCTAGGTTAGATACTAACCTCGGTTTATGACTGAGAAAGTTATTTATTTTATTTGTTTGCTGAGGGAAAAGAATCACACACATGGTATAGAATTGAAGAATAGATTAAATGAGATAAATTATATAAAGTCTAGCAGTGCATCTCACAAAAATATTTACTTCATTTTGATTTGCATTTCTAGGAGACATTTACCTAAGATGCTCTATAGGCTGAACTTGACCTTCACACATTAAGCCACACATCCAGTGACATCATCTTATACAGTTTACATGTTAGAGATTTAGTCTTTAGTGGTTGATGCTATTTAGGGGTAATTGAATCATGAGAGTTTTAACATAATTCATGTTAACAATAACACGAATAATGCTAATAATAGTGTCCATAGCTGAATAGGCTAGTAAGAGGTGAGATTAAGTTGGGTAAAGCTGATCACAAGCATGGCCTTGAAGGATCTAACCTGTGCCCAGTCACTTCTTCCCTCTTTTTTTCTGCTTTCTGGTTACCATTTGATGAACAACTTCACTCGACCACGTTTTCTGCCATGACGTTTTCTCACTTAGCATACAAATGAAGCCAAATGACTTTGGGAAGAAATATCTGAAATCAAGAGGTGAAATCAACTTCCTTCTTTGTAGTTGCTGGCTTCTTTTGTCACAGACAAAAATTAGGCTAGCTCTTTTATTAATGCTTAAAAAATAAATTCAAATGTATGTGCTTGTGTGTGTGTATGTGTGTGTGTGTGTGAGAGAGAGAGAGAGAGAGAGAGAGAGAGAGAGAGAGAGAGGAGAGAGAGAGAGAGAAATAGGGCTTGTAAGACCAGAAGAGGGCCTGGTTCCTCAGTTGTGGGTGCTGGGAACCAAACTGGGTCCTCTGCAAGAACAGTAAGTAGTCTTTACTGCTGAGCCACTTCCCAACCCTCACAATCTCTTAAGAGTTAAAAATCAATGCATATGTAATAGTATATGAATATCTTAATACTAGGTTACAGTCGCAAATAGAATTCTGCCAAAAAAAAAAAAAATCATTACACTTAGTATTTTGCTTCTCATCCTGACCAAATGTTGTTTAGATTAGTGCCTGGATAATGGACACATTATTGGGCAATAAATGAAGATGCTCCAGGCAACGCATCTTCAGGTCCATTTCTAGTGTCTGAATTCATCAGCAAAGCTCTGGCACCCCACTCTGGACACTGTATTGTTAAATATGTCAGATTAGACATCCCATATGTTCCTACTCACTTAACTTTTCCGCTCCTTAAAGACACCATCCTTGGGCTGGAGGGATGGGCTTAGTACTAAAGAGCACTTTTGCTACTCTTGCAGAAGATCTGAGCTTAGTTCCCAGCATTCACATTGGGCAATGTACAACTGTCTGTCATGCCAGTTACGGGGATTTGGCTCCCTCTTCTAGCTTCCTGGCATCTGCATACACATAATGCACACAGATGAGATTAGATGAGTAAATATTCAAAGACTGGACTGTCCCACCTCTGCTCCTGAACAGCTGGCTAGTAAGATTAGCCATATCTCTGAGCTCTGAGTTTGACTGAGAGTTGCTGCCTCAATGAATAGGATGGAAGTGTGATCAAGGGTTATTTTGAACATCAACACTGGAGTGATACAAGTACACATGTACCCACATATAAATATGCCCTCACATGTGCAAAGAATGAATACACACATGTGTGCACCATACATACAATGTGATGGAAACAGATATGTAGTTGCCTAGAGGTGGAGGTAGGCTGGGAAGAGGCAGTGGGGAGGGAGTCTGAAACATCCAAGAAAATTTGCCAGAGTCATGAATTCATTATCTTGATTGTGGCGATGAGTCATAGAACCAATGAAATGAAAAACGATTTGTTGCTTAAAATATGTATATCAGTTATACCTCAAAATGGATGATTCAGTAAGAGCCTGGGGACAAAAGGAGATGAGACAGATATAACCCACCGTGTCTGTGGGATGAGCTCATAAAATTTATTTCCACTCAACAGTGGGATAAAATCCAGACAAATAACATAGCCATGTTTGAAGAGGGAAGTTCCACCTGAACCCATAGACCATCCCTCTCTCTTAGTTTTGTATGTGCATATAGGTGGGATGGTGTATGCATGTGTGCGCAGGTGGGAACATCTCTAGTTTTGTAGGGATCAGAGGAGGACATCTGGTACTCTGCTTTATCATACTCCATCTTATTCCTGAGAAAGGATCTCTCAGTGAACCTGGAGCTCCTATTTTTCAGCTATGCTGACTGGACAGTCAGGCAGAGTGATCTACCTGTCCCCGTCCCCCGTCCCCCGTCCCCCCCTGGCCAACTCCAGTGCTAGGCATACAAGTGCATGGCCACACTTGATGTCTTTTGTGGGTTTTGGAGATCTGAACTCAGGTCTTCATATTTACAAGGAAATAAATACTCTTACCCATTAAGCCATCTCTCTAGTCACTATTGCTCTCCTATCTTTAGAGACACTTAGGAAATCATCCTATAGTTATGATCTGCTTTTGAACCTGTACAGAAACTATTTTAATCTTTTCAGCCTTCAGAAGGGAACCACTGGCTTTGGCTGTGTCCCCTTTCTGCCCTCCCGAGACTCAGGTGAACATTCAGAGGCTGAGACCTGCTAACAGTTTGGCTATTCTGCTCCATCTAGTGGGATCATTGTGAATGAAGAGGATCTGCTTGTCTTGGAATCATCACCAACAGAGGAAACAAGAGACAGCCTGGCCTTGCACCAACAGCATTAAAGCTCAGCTTCCATCATGGACAAGGGAGGCAGCTGAGGACACAGATAATTCTGACGGAAAATGCCACTGTTTGACATGACACTTCAGGTGCGCTGGGACAGATGTAAACACGGCCTGCTGCAGAGCTACATGAAAGGCCATAGGAAGCTGGCCCCTCTGGCTTAGTTCTCACAGCACCATAAGAAAAGCCAGTGATGCTGGGCTATTCTAGTGTTCAAAGAGCCTTACAAAAGATTTATGACTACAAATACGTAGTGTGGGAGAGATAAATTGAAGCAGGGCTCTCCCAACTCCAGCAAAGGAGCCAGCCTGGTCAATAAAGTATTTAAGCCCTGAGTGCTGTGTGGGTTGTCATAGATTAAAATGTGAAAATCTTTTATGGTGTAACAAGGTCCTTAATTATAACTCTGGGCCTTGGGTCATTTGCAGGTTGCACAAACAGCAAGAGTTATGCCTCAGCGATCATCCTTGGATACAATAGCCTTTAAATCCATGAGAGAAAACACTCAATTCTCAAGTTCAGAATGACTTTTCCCAAAATAAAGCAGTCTGAGAGATGTCTACTATAAAATCCTCTCCTGTCTCAATTATATCTGGCATTATTTCTCTCTTGCATGGAATTCATAGACTCTAATTTGCTGGCTGAAGTTTTAAGGTGATGTTGCTTTTGACTTTCTTTACTTTATCAGCCAATATCCTTACAGTATTTCCACTCTCTGTAATTCAAGCATACTCTTTTGTCCCCTGTTGTGGATTTTAATTGTTGGCTAACTTTGTTAGTTGATAGTTACCAGATCATAAACTTTGCTTGGAACAAAGGAGTCTAGAGTCTGTAATAATTAGGACTTGGTTAGTAAAATATCTAACTACTACCAGTAGATCATATTCAAGAATTTTTGATTCTTCAAGAATGATTCACATTATCTGTGGTAGAAATTTTCAGGCTCTGTTGTACTTTGAATAAGAATGACTCTCATAGGCTCATGGGTTTGAACGCTTGGCTCCCAGTTAGTGGATGTATTTGGGAAGGACTAGGAAGTGTGGCCTTGTTAGAGTAGTTGTGTTACTTGGGGTGGACTTTGAGGTTTCTAAAGTCCATGCCAGTCTCAATCTTTCTCTTTCTCTGCTGGCTGCTTGCAGAACACAATGTAAAGCTCTCAGTTATTTCTCCAGAGGAATATCTGCCTGCTTCCCACCAGGATGATCCTGGACTAACTCTTGGAAACTGTAAGGAAGCCCTCAATTAAAGCTTTCTTTTGTAAGAGTTGCCTTGGTCATAGTATCTCTTCACAGAAATATTACAGCAACAAAGATGGACTCTGTGCTTGGGATTGACTTCTAGCTTCAACTTCCATCTAGCTCAGAGTTACAAGGTTATTCTTAGGAGCCTTCCCTTATAAAATTGACCACATATATGTAAACATACACACACACACACACACACAAAGTCACATATAAACAGATATGCTATCAATCTATCTGAAATGTTCCTTCTCCTTCCCTTTTCTTAACTGAATCTGTTTACCATTCACAAAGCAACTCAAATATTTTACAATAAAATGTTCATCTAACTTGTATTCCTCAGTTTTCCTACTCATTGAGTAAACAGACACACTAGTGCATTATAAGTACTCGCATGTAAAAGGAAAAGACAGTATAGTCCATGGAGTCAATAGCATTTGTAATGTCAGTACTTTGCAGTTTGTTAAACACATTTTTGGGAATGGGGTAGTTTTATAACTGTCCTTTAAATATGAGGGAGACTGGGTAAGATAATATAGGTGTCCTTGAGGATTGATTCCACAATGTCTTATCCAGGTCAATGTTGGTGGCAATACAGACATAAGAGACTCAGTTCTCTGAAGAAGCACCTGCAGTCACCATGCCTCTGTACAAAATACTCAGCTTTTATCAGATCAAATCAGACTTCCTTTCCTGCCCAAATTAATCATCTGACTTATGCTGCTATATCTCTCATTTTCTCAACCTTATCCCTTGCCCTAGTAAGATTGTGAGATGAGAAGGTCGGTGTGCATCAGCCTCTTTAGCTCAAATGATGACACCTGCCTTGTAGTTGTCTGCAATTACATCTGATACAAGGACAAATGCAAAAATGCACAAATCTTGTTGCTACCACAGAAATTGTACCTAATGTCTTCATATCTTTCATTATAAAGTGAACCTCTTGAGTAGGTAATCCCTACCTCTTGATAAAGAACTCAGGTCAAATCTTAGCATCAATATCAATCCCTTAACAATCACACACAGCCACTCTATCTATAATTGACAGTTTGCTGATAGGAATATTAATGTTCATGGTGAGGAACAAGGAGAAATAAAAACCAAGCACATAATGGAAAAAAGAAGAAACATTATATCGGAACTTGTACAGTGTGGGAAGAAGAATAATGATGAGTAAGAATATATGGTAATGTCCCACGTGAGCCACAGAGTGGGTTCTGCGAGACAATGCTTAAGGACAGTATGAGAAAGTAGTATTGAGAGTTGATTAGCTGTGGATAGCTGGAGGCAAGAACAATGATCTATCTGGGGGCAGCCACTGCTGAAACCCACTCACCACCAAGGTTCTCAAATTTGGTACAAGTTCAAGTCATTTTGTGTATTCTCAAAAATATACCAATTCCAAGATCACTTGATAATCTGCAGGAATCGTTATTTCTCATGAGCCTTTGAGGCCTCATTGAGATTAGAGGAGGACTTAATCATTTTCTCTCCTATTATTCTCATTGAAGTGGGTTTACTTCACCAGCATTAGTTCTTAAGGCTGGGTTTCTCCAATGTTCCCTTACAAACATATAGGCTGCCTATCATTGCTTCATTTTAAATCAAGTAAGCCTTCTAATGGGTGAACATACTGACTTGCTGGATAGGTGGCATGCCTAGCTGTGGACAGGATGTCCATTGCCACTACCCTCCCCACTCTTTACCTTGGACTAAGCATGATTTTTTTTCTCAAGTTGTATTTTTTATAATAAATCAAGAATTATTAAAAAAAAAAAAGAAAAGAAAAATGGGGAGAGGCAAGATGGCCATGCAAGCCTACAACCTGAGTTCAATTCCTAGTACCTCACAAAGTTGTCCTAAATATTTACACATGCTCAGTGTCATATGTACCTCCCCTATCATACAAACAATAGTAAATAAAATTAAACAGTAAAGGAGCAAAAGATAAAAGTTACATATCAACATAACCCTTTCAGACATGTACACAATCACACCTTAAGTTTTTAACTTTCCAACTACTACTGACCTCTGCATAGCTTAGCTTAGTGTCACTCAAATTTCAACTGCTGGCCAAATGTTACTTTCTGCACACCAACATTTCTCCCAGCATGAGAATACTATATTCAGATTACACCAAAAGTAGGATTTCAAGGGGGAACTGTATCCAGAACAGGCATTTACAACAGCATAATTGGAATCTCCCAATACATACATGGATGGAGGATAGAGAAGAGGCTACTGTATTCAATCACCCTTAGAGTCATGATCATCTACTGAAGAAGTAGCTAAATTTTCAAGGGGAAAATTGCATTGTAAGCGCAGAAGCGTCTCATGTTGTGAAATAGCTTGAGCCTCCTTTGACTCAAGAACTTTTAGAGAATCAACTTCTGTTATGAGGAAGGCCTTCAGTAAGACCCCCAGGAACCCAACAGCATTCCACTTGCTGTGACTGGTAGTCAGTATTAGCTACTGTGATTTATCCTTAAAGTGAATTCTGGGAATGAATCCTGGGGATGATTCTTGATGTTACTCTCTTTCAATGTCTTCTGGACTTTTAACAAGTTTTCCATACTGCTACTTCCCCAATTCCGGAGTCCTGGGACATGGTTCACAACTGGCTCACAACTCAGTTTCTTAAAGCTAAGCCATATGACTTGTCAGAAAATGCCTTACATTAGATTTCTCTAAGAGCTTACCACCCATAGAAGCCTTTGAATTGTCTCTGCATGATTAAGTAGACTCCATGACACTGTTGTCTACAGTGTATATCACGTTTTCCTGTTAAACACCCTCAGTGTTCCTCCACTGCATCCCCTTGCCTAACTTCATCATGCAAAAGAATAGGTCTCTACAACAAATGTTTATCAAGATTGAAGGACTTCTAACTAATTCCTTGTAACATTATTTCTTATATCAATTAAGTTCTGGAGAATCAGCAACTCCCTGTCCAGGCCAGCTCTTTGCAACCACAGAACAGATGGCTTTCTATGCAGAAGTAGTGCAGGAATCTGCATGGATACACACACCTCTGCCAGCTCCCGCCTTGGCAGCCTTGTGGCCGTGCTTCGTTGCTCTAGAGCCTCAGATGATCTTTGAATAAAGACACACAGACCAAAATAGGAGTTCATTTTCAGTTGCATGTTATAAGAATACACAAAACTCCAGAACACTGAAGAGTCAGTACCAGAGTAGGTACTTAGAAGACACAAGGTACCAATAAGTCAGCTTGTTCCATGGAAGGGTAGAGGGCCAGAGAGAAGAAAGAAAATATGGTGTCAATTTTGGGCTGGGTGATGGCTCAGTCAGTAAAGCATTTGCCTTTAAAGAATGAGGAACTGAGTTAGATCCTCAGAACCCACATTAAAATGTTGCACTGGGAAGGTAAAGCCATGACCATAACTGGGGCTTTTTGGCTAGTGAGTGTTGCTACTATAGCCTATTTGATAAGCTTCAGGCCAATGAATGTCTGTGTCAAAGAGGTGGACAGTGCTCCTAAGGATGACACCCTAGATTGACCCTTGTCACACACATAGAGATATAGGCATTCATATTTACTCAAATATACTCACATACAGAGAAACACACATATACATACACACACACACACACACACACACACACACAAATAAAAAGACCTAGCATTACAGAAAATGTACAACCAGAACACTGTCCTCAGTGGGAATGTCCAGAATATCCAGAGCAAGTACCTGGAAGGGAGGCAAAGTAGCATCAAACAAATTTCAGGTTGAAGACCCATTGAGTCCTCCATCATTCTGCCCAGAGTACAGAATCCTCACTGTGCTGATCACTTCCTCCCTCCCTCCTTTTCACTTTCCAATCTCCAGTTCCATATTCAGAACAGCACACTGAGAACTCAGTGGAACAGAGAGATCAACCCAGACCTTTAGACTAAATGATAGAAGAGACTGAACAATTGTTCACATTATACCTCAGAGTTCAAAGTAGTATTTAAAGTTTTGCTCCAAGTCCGTATAGGTGTCTGTTTCACAGGCACTAATCTCTGCCAAAGCCTTCACTTTCTTACTTTATGTTTGAGCAAACCTCTATTATAAATTCCTTGAACTCATTCTGAAACCCAGGGTGGCATCCACTTTGGCCTTGGATTCCTTATAACGAAATTTCCTCAGAACTCAGCCATACCCCTTTAACTGTGGGTGCTTTATGGCAGAGTATTCAACTCTGAATACTCTGAGAAGTGTGAAATAGCACAGTTAATATTGACTGTCAATTTGACAGTATCTAGAATCACCAATGAGACTCATCCCTGAGCACATCTGTGAGTGATTATTTAGATTAGGTTAGCCTCTGCTCATGCCTATGAATGGTTTTCCTTATTGGGTGAATTGAAGTGGAATGACAACCTAAGTGCAGGTAAGACCTTTGAGCATCCACCCAGATATCAATAAGCAGGTCCCGGTGGAAAGGATTTTGCTTTTTCTGTTTGCCTTCACTTCTTGCTGGTGTCATCCTTGCTGACATTAGAACCCAGATTCTCTGGATTTCCAACATGTATGAACACCAGCTACTCTTCAGGAATCCTCCAAGTCTTTGGTACCAGATTGGGACTGCTGAGGCACACAGGCTAGCAGACTGAGCAGCTATTGCATTCCCACCTCTCTGCAGTGAAACAGTCATTGTTGGATTATACAGATCACATTCTGTAAGCCAATCTCATGAATCTCCTTTAAATGCATTTTCATACAATTGGTTCTGTTCCTCTAGGGAACCCTAAGGCAGACCTCAAAGATAAAGAGTTTATTTATTTATTTATTCATTCATTTCAACCAAGAGTTTTATTATGTAGCTCTGGTGGCTTAGTAGTAAAAATCCTCCTGTTTCAGCACACCTCTGTGCCTGCATTGCTGTGTTGGGATGGCAGACATATGCCGGAAAGATCAGTTAAGAAAGACATCTAATATTTCTTTATTTTAGAAAGCCCTGGCAGCTTTTGGGGTATATTAACTATCTTCCATACTTTTGTCCTCTTTTTCTCATTCCTATCATCTCCATTTTGATGGATACAGCCCTCTTTTTGAAGCAGTAGTATCTAGTTCATCCCTTATCATCCATTCCCCTCAGTGTCGTGCCTGGACCTTTGCCCATGATAATCTCCTCCATAGGACCCAATCAGCTAAACCACTCTCAATAGCATCAATCAAGTTGTACAATGATAGAATCTCTGCTTTTTAACTTTGAGAGGTCATAAGCAAAAGGACCCTTCTCAGAATTGCAAGAGCATACGATTGCAAGAGCATAATGAGAGATAAGCTAGTGAAATGTTGATTTAATCATTTGCCCAGAAGTGCTCCCACCCCACCAAGAAAGGAAAGCAAGCTCGAGGGAGTCAGATAATAAGAAAGTGATGCAGGATGTTAATATGTTTTGACATTTATGTTCACTCTGACCTAAGGATAGAGGAGGATTGTAAAAGCCAATTATTCAATGTTGAGATACTATAGAGCAAATATTTTATTTACTTTTATCGCAACTTCTTAAAAGACTAGAAATGGCCTCCTATGAGGCTAACACTTAATATTATTAGAAGTCTTTCTTGCTCTGACATGCAATGAAGCAGTTCTTCAAAGCTATTAAGGTAAGGTCTAGGAGTGATTACCTGCATGAATGAAGACAACACTCAGTCCCTGACAGGGTGAATGTCTAAAGGTATAACTGAAATCCACTTGTGCAGATATTTCTCCACAGCCATGCTTCCCTAGTCTGGAATGGTAATTGTAATCACTCTTAAAGAGATGTCTATGCCAGAAACGTACCACAGCATTAACTCAAATTCTTGCCAACATAATTAAGTTTCAGTCTGTCTGTCACATCCCAGATAAAAGCCGAGTGCATTTTCATTAAAATTTGAGGCTATATGTCATATGCCAAAATTATTCTGGGGACTAGTGATAGAGTCACTGCCAAGAAGTCCCCAAAACAACAGCAAATAAAAACCAAAGAGGTTATTCTATATGGCAGGCCTAAGATAAGTAAGATGAAGGTTTAGAAGCCTCTTGGCCAAGAGAGCTGGGCCACAAATATTAAAATGCTATGGAAACATAAGCATGGCTCCAGAAGTGTCTCAAATTCATACCCTAGGAGTAAATTCTTTGTTCCAGGGGGGTTATTTCTCACTATGGAGATTCTAGGCATCAGTCAGGGGTTCTCTAGAGGAACAGAACCATTGGAATGGATACACATTACAGAGAGGTTTTATAATATTAGCTTACATGGTAAAGGCTCGGTACTCCAGCAATGGCTATGTGCACACCGAGGAGTCTGGGAACTCTGTAGCTTCTTAGACTACAAGAATGGATGCCTCAGCAGTCATAGTCTGCTGCTCATGGCACAAGGTATTCCTAGGAGCCATTTGTGGTCAGTTTACAATGGTAGACTGAATAAGCTGGCCCATGATGTCAAAGGATATCAGCAGCAGTAGGAATAACATAGTAGATGCACTCACTACTCGTGGGGAGAGAAGGCAGGCTGGTAAAAGAGAAACTTGTTTTCATTCAGTCCTCTTTATAGGTGTGCCACCACCAGAAGGCTTTGCCCATTCTGGGGAAGGGTTTTCCCTGCTCAGTTACTCCTTCCAGGAAACACCCTTACAGCCCCACAAAGAGGACAACACAGAGGCACGCCTTTAAGCTGATTCCAGATCCGAACAAGGCTATAACCAAGATAAAGCCCCACAATGTAGGGTTTTCCTAACTCCTACTCAGTGATAATTAATAAGTGTCAGACCGTTTCTAAGCCTGTCAAGTCTTCAGCCACTTAAGAAGATGCTGTGTGTGTCACTGTTCATTTACACAGTATTACACTCATGGTTACCCTGCTTGTGCCTGGATTTCCAATCTGGCAGTTTTGTAAGCCATTCAATTTTCATCAAGGGCATTCCAAAGCAGCTGAAGAATAATTTTCTTTTCTCTGATATATGACGGGGAACAGTTACAGAATATCTTAGGAATAAAGCAGATGAATTGATATTTCTTGGTCACTTAACCAGCAAGCGAAATGGAAAACATAGGTTATAAAGTTAGACAAACTAGGCAGACTCTCAGTGCACTACAAATCAGTTTTAGTTAACCTGCCTTGTGTTTTGCTGCATCGTCCATAAATTGAATTAAAAAGTAACCCTTATGTCAGACAAGTTTCTTTAGCTACAGGAAATAGAAGCTTTCCAAAGCTATTGTGAACTAGTGTTTCCTGAGTAAGCTTCATCTATATTAGATATCCTGAAGATGGCTTGACCTTGGCTCAGTAGAACATCGTGATTGTGGAGAGATGGAATGTTGTAGGTAGAGAGCCAAAATTATCCTGTGCTATCTTAAGCCCTTTAATAGCCAATTACTTTAACTTTTGTGCTTGCTCTAACATCTTCCTGGCTAACAGACAAATTTTTCAAAATATATTGTTAAGCTTAAAGCTGACCTAGAACCTCCACCAACCGTAAAGCTAAGAACACTACAAAATACCATCTGAAACCTACAAATATTTCTTATCTATGCTGAAGCCCATCCCCTTGATGCTCCCCAACAATGAAATAGCTAATTGTTTTTGTCCTATGGTTTTTCTTTATTCTGTGACCATAAACTTCATGCATGTACTTCTACAGTGTACTGTGCTAATCAGGGAGCCCCAAATCCATGTTTTGCTTTACGGAGATTAATCCTGAAGGTCAATCTGATGGGATGTAGAATCACTAAGATGACAAATCTCTGGGTGTGTCTGTGAGGGATTTTCTAGATTTGGTTAGTCAAGACAGAGATACTTATCCTGTGTATGAGTGGTGGCATCATTCATGGTCTGAGGTTCTGGACTGAGGGTAAACCGAGAAAGCAATCTGAGCACTATTAGCATTTATCTTGCTTTGCTTCCTGACTGTGCATGAAATGTGACCTGCTGTTTCAAGTGCCTGCTACAATAAGATCCCCACCATGATCCATGAACCAGGAGCCAAAATAAATCCTTTCTTCTTTAAGTTGCTTTTGTTGGGCACTTAGTCACAGTAAAGAGGAAACTGATACACGTATCAATGTTATTCATTTGACTCACTATAATTTAAGTTATTATGCCCTTTAATAAGCATTTGTTTATATTGATACCATCAGATGTGGAAGTGAGTTTTGACCTCAAATACAGGAAAGGAGGGCCATTTTTCAGAAGAGACTTGAAGGTGGATGATATTGGCTTTATGGTATCTCTATGATAATATCCCAATTGTGTTTGCTGATCAGCTTCCTTTGCTCTTGTATACACATGGCAGAAAAAATGCATAATCCTAGCTTGCAGTCCTTTCAACATCCCAGTAAAAGTGTTCTTTCACAACAAGACAGTTTCTATCAGATTCCCTGACAAGATCTGGTTGCTCAGCCTGGTTTGCTTCTAAATCAGGCACTCATTTGTGGTCCAGGACTGGGCATGGCAGATGTAGCTTACAGAGATAGGTGAGCAAGATAACTAACACTTAAATGTAGAACAGCCAAGACTAAGTGTATGAGAAAAATTGGACCTCTCGGAATTTTATAAGTGAAAAGGGAAATATAGTTAGAAAGAGTCCTTCGCTTTCATGATTACATCTCTTTCCAACACATTTGTATTTAATGGAGTGAATTGAAAACCTCTACAGAATATGAGCGCTTGATTGCAAGTGATTGGTGACTGCTACCAATGGCCAAAGACTGATATCATCAACCATGCCAGTAATACAAACTATACAAACAATCAAATGGAAAGAATTTGGGGGCATTATATTCAGCCAAGGGGGGTGATCCTTTTTGTCCATTTAGCTGTTCCATATCTGTATCCTCTTACAATAAAACGCTAACCTAAAAGTAAGCCAATTAATTTCCTGAGTGCTGTGAGCTATCCTAACAAATTATTTAGTGTAGAAGGATCATGGGAACATCTGATTTCTGCTGAGTCAGTCAGAAGCACAGGTGAGAACCTGGAGTCTCAAATCATGTCTAAAGCGGAGGTAGTCTTTGCCTACTTTGCCCTCACCACTGGGGTCTGATGCTCTTTCCAGGATGCAATTGAATTAAATGTTAGGATAACCAATTGGTCACAGAAAATTAGAGATGCTTATTGTGTGATACAAGAAATGCCTGGTATCAGAAATGAAGTATTGAATATCACGTTGAAATAACAGTAGGATGAAGAGAAAAGATTTTTTTTTCCTTTCAGCCACACATATTCACTCATCAGCCTCCTTTTGTAACTGTGACACAGAGGAAAATTTACTTTTTTAAAAGAAAAGATAAGAATAACTTTAAAAAGGAATTTATCTTCCATCAGTAGCATGCCTGGAATTTTTACCTGCATCTATTCTCCAAAACTGGGCTGTGGTTATTTTAATTTGAATTGTGTATAAACCAAATATGAAAACCTAACATAGAGTTAAGAGTTCATGTCTGCTGTTACATAATAAGAAATAATATAAGAAGAACAAAACGCTGCATTCAGGCAAGCCTAGTAACAGGGGTCTGAGGAGTAAGTACATAGTCTTAAATAGTGACATCATCTGAGCTTTCTAGCCTTGTCTTTAGGACTTCTCTATAGCTTTCAGTTACAGGTTGACTTGGATACATTCCCTTTTCCTAAAAGTTATCAAAATCCATTGGACAATGACATTAACAGTTGTTAGGACATAGAAGGTGACTTCAGCATCCCCTACTGGTCTTTACCATTAGGCTTTGGGATCTTTTCTTTTCTTTCTTTTCTTTCTTTTCTTTTCTTTTCCTTTTCCTTCCCTTCCCTTCCCTTCCCTTCCCTCCCCTTCCCTCCCCTCCCCTTCCCTTCCCTTCCCTTCCCTTTCTCTCCCCCGCCTTTTTTTCTTTTGTAACTTTAGATTGAGTCAACACCTAGGTAGGCGAGACTATCCCATGAGACCAAGGCTTGAGGAACAATAATGGCTGCTGTGTTCTGAATTTTATTCTTACCCTCAACACCTCTTTTGTTGAAGCTGAATCACCAGTGCTTTTGTGTTAAGAGATGGGGCCTCAGGAAAACAGCTTAGGAACTCAGAGCTTTCATAAATGGGAATAGTAACTTCACAAAAAGGCTGAAGGGAGCATGATTACTGCTTCTACTCCTTGAATATGAACAGAAGGAACTGTGAAGAAGTGCAAGAATCTTCATTAGATACCAAATCTCTTGGTACCATATTCATAGAGAGCCATGACTCCAGAATCATATTATAGACAATATACATACATACATACATATATACACATATCTCTGTCTGTCTGTATGATATAGCTTACTAGCTTAAAATGACTTTTATTGTGGAAGTCCAAACACACAAATGTAATAGCCAATCCTATCATGAACATAATATTACAGAATAGTTGTGGTGCCCATATGTACTTATGGAAATACTGGTCTATGGTGTTGCTAGGCAGAAAAGCAGTTTGTTTGATTCATAGCTAAAATCCAGGATTTCATTTTATATATGAACCTCCCACCCACAAAAGACGATATTTTGGGATAAATGTTCCATGGAGACTTTCCTTTCTCAAATTTGCCTATGCTTTACAATGTTCTATGCACACAATGGCTTTATAAAGCACCTTATTACTCTACACTGGGATCCTGTAATAGATACCATTTCTTTGGCAGTTTGTCTTTATACATCAGTAAACTGCCAAACACCCAAGTTTCTCCAGGACCTTTTAGAGAAATCATAAATGTCATCTTCACTGTGTTTCTTCATCAATCAATCCTGTCCACATCTGTGGTCCAGTGAAGCAGAATTACTTTGGGAGAGCTAGAGAGCGCAGGATGCTACCCTGTGCATGTGACAAGGGTCTGAAACATTCACAGGGATAATCATTGCCGAAGGCACAACTTGGGCTCACATCTGTAGACAGGAAAGGCCATGAGCAAAGTCAGGAATCAGCTCCTATGTCCACATCTCCCGAAAGGCATAACTGTCTAATAGTATGCTGGAATGCCTGGGAATATCACATCAGGGGAGGAGGAACCCCAACTTGAGACCAAAACTCACAGATTCAACAATCAGAATAAGCATGAAAAGCTTCCAGTGCTTCATCTTTAAAATGAAGATGAATTTAAAATGAAGTATGATTCCCCCTTTCAGAACATAGAGCTGTTTGAGGAAAAAGTAAGTCAGAAAATATACTAGAAATGTATTATTCAAAATTGGCAATAGGCATTCAAAAACAATAGTCACGCTTCTTATAATTTTATGCAACAAAACTTAAAGTTCTGTCCATTCTTGGATACACAGAACCATAAAAATTCATCTATAGTTATAAAATGAAACAAATTATATCATTTAAAAAGTAAGACCTCACAAAGCGAGCCCTCAGGGGCAGTTTGCAGTAGATGATTCAGTGTTCCAGTTTTCTTTCCCATTGATGTGATAAAATATCCTGAGAGAAAGCAACTTGGGGTAGAAGGGTTTATTTTAGATCACAGTTCCAAGTTACTGCCCAGCACTAACAGAAACTTAAATTAGCAGGAGTTTAAGACAACTAGTTACATTATATCCACAGTCTAAAGAAGAGAGAACAAATGCATGTATGCTTAGTACTCAGCTAGCTTAGTACTCTTATCGAGGCCAGAAACCAAACCCAGGGAATAGTACTGTGCACAGTAGGCAGGGTTGTCCCACATAAATTAATATGTAATCAAGACAATTCCTCACAAGTGTGCCCACAAATCTCATCATTAGATAATCCTTCTTCAAGACTTTCTTCTAGGTCATGTAAATTTGACTATTAGAACTAACTGTCACAAATAGTTTTTTTTAACCTTCCAGGTCATTCTAAAAATCCATGGTGTTTGATTACAGCTATGATTCAGTGGTATTTGTTATGAAAAATCTTATGGCTATTGTTCACCTGAGCTCAGTAGCCAAGATAACACCTATATTCTTAGAAGCAGGAAGATTTCAGGGTTGATTCCCTGGAAATGAAATAAAATGAAATAAAATGTTGCAGAACGGTGTAATATTTCCTGAGGACCAGTTAGGAAATGGATGGTCCAGGGCATATGTGTAAGTTGGGATGAAGGACAGATTGAGATGATCTCAGTTCAAATATTTCAGTCACTTTTCCAAGTTTCAGGTTGTTTTGGTCACCAGTTTCATATAGTACATTTATTCAAATCCAAGGTGAAGGCAGGGTGGAAATAGTCACCAGAAAACAGAGTGCAGAGTGAAGCATGCCTGTTCTGAGAGTGAGCTGTGAGACACTGCATTCTATGTTGAGTCATACACAACAGTTATATACAAAATACAGTCACTGTAAGTTGTCAGTAGAACTCTAAGTCACCTGTGTCCATATATAGCTGGTTACTAACAAACGCAACTGAAAGGCAGCATCCCAATTCTGGGCCATAGTATGAACTTGAGCCTCTAGTATATTGCCTTAGGTCCATCCATCAGGAAACAGAAATCTAGGCCCTCAGAAGATTTCTGTTCTAAATATTCACTTATCCTTCTTTTTCTACAAAACCATAGTTATGTGTCTAGTTAGACACAGATTGAAATTACAGACCTATCAAGAGGGGGCAATTGTAATTACAAAAAAAAGAGCTATTTGTCCCTAACCCTATCAATTTGGGCAAATTCCATAAAACATGTCTCATTAACTGAAGTCACTCACTGACACTATGGAGACGAATATTGCAATCCTCTTCTGAGAGTGAATACCAGAAGAACAAAAATAATGCATTAATATTTTATGGACTTAACATAGAAAGTGATCAATTAAAAACACTCGGTGATACAGACAGAATTTCACTGTGTAGTAAAAGTATCATGTCACAGTACCTTTGAATTGATTTAAAAAAAATGACTCAATATCAGAACAGTATTTTTGTTGTTGTTGATGTTATAGCAATGACTTAAAAACAACATGAATCCACCATCAGATAAACACTAATAGCACATACAAAGGAAATTGAAATTGATTTCTGCCCTAGTGTGTACTAGCTCAACAAATTTAATTTATGTAAGATCTCATTGCTTTGACTCAAGGCTGAGTGGGATACCAAGTAACTATTTTAATAAAATCTAATCCTTCAGGAAAAAAGCATCATCATTCTAAATTCATGTCTCAGTTAGTGGGAGAGTAGGTCTGACAGAACCATTATATTCTATATACATAGTTGTTTTCATGGAAGTTACTTCAAGATATTTCCCTACCATAGCACTGAAAGATTTTTTTAAAATTAAAAATAGGAAATTGCTGCCATAAAATATACACACCACAAAGGACTCATATTCTGCATTTTTCTTAAACCACTTACCATAAAACCTTCATTTTTTTATGGCTAACTTGGTGCTGATTTCATGATTCACAGCCTGAAACAACTGATTTCACAGCATCAGTCAGTCATAAATCTTGAGGACCTAAGTTCCAAATCCCAGAGCAGCTGCCCTAAGACACAAATGAGATTTCTCCCAGAAACTTGAAACTTGTGACTTGTGTTTGCAGCTTAGATTAAAAAAAAAAAAAACCGAAATGAAACAAGGGAAGCCATCTTCCCCTTTCTACTGTAATTTAGCAATTTTTCTTTTCTCCAGCGATGACTATGAGTAGAACTCTGAGAGCAGATACGCTGAAAGAGAGTCATCCGCAGACAGTGAGACACATTCTTATGGGAAGAAGGAAGCCTGGCCCTCACGGAAATCTCTCCAAACTCTTGTATAACCAAACGTTGATTTGTTTCTTAAAAAGCTCGGACTCAGAGTCTCACGTAAGCCAGGTTGGCTTCAGAAAATGAAGGATAATGACGCAACCTAGAATCTCCTAGGAGAGAAGCCACTTGCCATGCTCGTGGTGGATTGCCTTAAGTTAATTGCTCTAGGAAGACCCATCTTGACTGAGGTTGGGACTATTCCCAAGACAGGAAATCATGAAGTGAAGAGGTGAAAGTGAGCTGAGCCACAGCATGCAAGTATTTCATCATCCCTCTTTGCTTAAGAATTGTGGATGTACTGTCACCAGCAGCTTCAAGATCCTGTTGCCCTGAGGAGAAACTGTAGCTTTAATTGAGGAGCTGAAATAATCCCTTCCTCCCTTAAGTTGCTTTTGTCAGAGTGTTTTACCATAGCAATAGGGAAGGAGATAAATGAAGACAGTGCTCTTGAGCTTCTGCACCTCATGTCTCTATCTCCCAAGTGCCAGGGTTACAGGTGTGTACTAGAGTGCCCAGTTTGATGCAGCCGTGGGTATGGAAAACAAGGCTCTATGCAAGCCAGGCAGGCTCACGGTCAAATGAGCTACATCTCTAGCTCTAAATTTTGATCTTATTGTGTTTCACCTTTGAGAAACAATACTGGCATGATAAAACAGGATAAAACATTATGGTAAAACATACTAAGACATTACGACTATGAACGACAGGAGATGTATGGGAATTCAGATGCATGTGGAATGGGTGAAATATCTCAGGCTATTGCATAGGCTGAACCTAAGGTGTAAAGGTGGGTTTTGATGTGAATGATTCCTCAGTTTTAACAACTATCATGTAAAAGAAGAATTGCACTCAATTTGTGGCAGCTATAAATATATGGAGAGGGAAAAAAAGACCTTTACGATGAAGGACCTGAGCATTGTAAGCAATTAAAGAGGGAATGGTGAGTTGGCTAATAGAGGTTGGTCACTGGAAGCACTGAATGAATCAAGGAAGTTCAGATCTAAGTACGTAGTTGGTAGAAGAAACTGAAGTCGCAAGAGTACAAATATCATCCACAATATAGACTTCAACAGAAGTTGCTAGGACCTAGACCAGAGGCACAGTCTTCATTTATTAAGGAAGAGAAAGTGACAGGGTGAATTCAATGATGATAAGTTGACTGATGTAATTAAGAGGTGATGAGTAGTATATCTGTGGAAGCAGAAAGCTGAGGGTACTTTCTGTATTTCACATACCATGAAAAACATGTTAAACTCTGGGAATGCATAGGGGGCTTTAGGGCTTGAGAGTCAGGAGGTAAGAAGGTAAGGTTGGTGTTTTATCCAGAAGCCTGATATCCACAGAGCCATTTTAAGGCAGGGAGTGATTATGGTAAGTATGGCAGGCATTAGGAATGGGCACTGGATAACATCTTTCTTAATTCCTTTGTCTCATCTAGTAATGTTAATGTGTGGTGTGGTGTGATATCTAAAAAGTATGACAAACTTGAGGCTAGAAATCCACACCATGAGCTAAGCTGGACAAATGTCCTTTCCTAAGATTATCTATCTGCCTTTTCTGAATCCACAAAAAATAAGGGTGATTAGTCTTTCATCTTTATTATAGAATCAAATTCTCCAAGCAAGACATTGTGTCTGTTCCTTCTGTGAAAAGCTGAGTATCTTTCAGTTTCTTTCCTAAGTAGTTTTCACTCTCCTGTTCTAACTGAATATGGAATGAAAATTACTGCAGGCCATTACTTTGAATTAAGCCCTTACATTGAGATCTGACAGGCCAGAGTAATGGTCAAATGGAGTCACAAATAGTAATATTCTGTATCACCAAATGGGAACAAAGTTGTGGTGTGACCTTCAGCCTAGAGACATAATAAAATTAGACCAAAGAAATAACAGCTAAATTATCCAAACTGGCCTATTTCAATTGCAGGATAATGACATTTCTGCTATGTTAATCCTTAGCCCCTAAAAGAAAGCCAAAATAGCGTGGTGTTAACCAATGAGTTATTTCTCTATTGTTGTCTTCCTTTCCCTGTCAAATTACCGATTTGCTTAGTGCTTTGTCCCTGCTTTCTTTTGTCTTTAAAACCGATCTCTTCTGTTCAGTTCACTGGAATACTTATTCTATTACATGGAATTACGAGTTGACCAATTACAGACTCACAAATAGGGCCAACTGAGATACTGAAGTGCAATTTGTGGTAATTATTTTCTTTGGTGAGCAGATTGAAGCATTATCAGTACTTTTTGTTAGTCTTGTTTTTTCCTTTTGATTTTGTTCTTTAGAACAAGTAACACAGGATGGCCTCCAAATCCTGATGTAGCCACAGATGGCTTTGAACTCCAGATCCACTTACCTCTGCCTTCCAAGTACTGAGAGTACAGGTGTGCAGCATCACATCTTACAGGCTCACTCCATACTTTCTAGAATGTGGTTGTTTAGGGGGAATAATCCATAATAGGTAGAAAGTGATAGTGCCAACACTTCCTCTCACTGTTCTTTACTTTTCCCTTGACTACCTGAGGTTTACCTTTATTAATAGGATTAACCATTAGTCCCACAAACAAGCCTTCGCTTGTTATTTAGCATCTTGTCAGTCTATATGAAACCACAGAGGAATACAATTTCACTTTTGTTTTTCAAATTTCAATGTGCATTAACTTCCTAACAAATAGCAAAAAACAAAACACTGAGATGTCATAGTACACGTAGAAGTCAGTCTTTTGCTTACAACTTTTCAAACTTTGAGGTAGTGCGAAAGTAACACACATTCAGTAGAAACTGTACTTAGATTTTGGAATTTTGATTTTTTTTTCCTGGGCCAGCAATATAGGACAAATATGTTGCCCTTCCTAATTGGTACAGTAAGTGACAGACTGAACAATATACCCAATGCTTTAACATAAAGAGGCATTCTTTTAACATTTTCATTTAACATTCATTTTCATTTTTATTTAACAATGATTTTGCCCACATAAAAGTTAATGAAAGTGTTCTGACAGGCTAGGCTAAGCTATGACAGTCAATTGGTTAAGTTTATTAAGTTGTTTTAAAACATCTAATATGTTTAGCTAAAAATTGGTTGATTGTGCTGCAATCCCACAGGTGCAGGTTGAGAGACACGTGCATGTGATAATGTAGAGAGGACAGGAAGATGTAAGCTGGTAACTTTTGACAGTGTAGCCATAGGGATTGAAACAAGAAGCTACCAGTCTAATAGACACACTGTGATAGCAAAGGCCAAGAATAGGCTGAACTGTGATCCAGATTTAGGAGACCTGAGTTTTATTTAATTCTGTGTCTGCTAGTAACTATGCTAGCCACATCAGCCATCTACTGTAATCTCTTGGATCCTTTTGTTTTGAATGGAGGATTCTCTACTCCCATCCCCATTGGCTTATATGTTTTAATAATTGGTATCCAGTTTGTGGCCCATATTGGAAGGCTGTGGGAGGAAGTGGATTACAGGGGGAGGACCATCAGGTCTTATCGCCTGTTTCCACCTCCTGTCTACTGTCTGCTTCTTAACTTCAATGACCAGCTGCCTCATATGCCTGTCCAAGCCGTCCCTGCCATGAGGGGCTATATCCTTTTGAACTAGTAAGTTACTCCTTTTTAGGTATTTTGTCACAAAATTGAGAAGAGTAACTAACAATTTAATGTGTTTCATTAAGTTTGTAGTTGTAGGAACTTGTCCTGTAGAATTTAGATATAAGTGTACAAATAAGATTAAAAATAATATTTTAAAAATAATAATTAAGGAAAATTGTCATGTGCTCTGTACTGAAAAATACTAGTAAGTGGTAAATATTCAAGACAATCTGAAATCAGAAAAAGAGTATTTTTGAGGTGGGTTTATTGTAGATATGAGATTTGTTTTTTGAAATTTGAAATTCTGGGAAATTGATGTTTTATTAAGAAGGTGATAGGAATTTGCGGTGCCATTACCTTATGTTTTGTCTGTTTTGTTTCTTCTTTGTCATTTTCATGCCTCCCATATGACTTTACATTGTCCCAGTGTTAAATGGATCCATAGTTTAGACTTGGCAATGGGAAATATCAGTGGAAGGCTGGGTAGCAAGGTTAAAACTGTCAAAGTCTTCGTGGTGTCTGATCCCTTGAGGGAGTGAAACCATCTCAAAATCAGTGTTTTTATTATGAGAAGTAGATAATTTGGGTCAAAAGCCAATAGTCTTTTATTTAAAGTTATACAACTGGAGGTGATTAATTTCAGAAGTTAAAATCCTATAAAAGGCTTCCTAGTCAAAGGATCGGTCTAGTATTCATTCTGTGACCATTAATCTGAATTCTCTTCTGCAATCCAACACTGCTTCATCCTTTATTTCATTTCTAAGATTCATAACCAGTTTATAAGATGCCAAGACTAATAGTATAATATCTCATCCATTTCTCCCTTTCTTTGTGGAATTTGAGATGATTCAGGAGAAGCACAGATACAAGAAAGGAAGCTATAAGCCAGGAAGCCAGCATAGCAGGAAGTGACTTATAAGCGTGGAGATGCCAGCTCAGCCAGCCTTTCTCAAATACAGTCACTGGATTAGCAAATTATCCTTCACATAGTTAGCCAAACCTATAAAGAACACAATCTACAACAAAAGTGCAAAGAACGTTTACCTTCAATACAAAGTGAGGAACATCATGGGAAATAAGATCCCTTTTGAACTTTCAAGCTGGTCTGAGGTCATCAGACCCATTCTAGTGCCACTATGACTGTGTTGTTATAGCCACACTGTCATCACTTACTATTTAAGGGAAAACCAGATGGAGCTCTGGTGAAAAATAGCTCTTCTAACTCTTACAAGAACACAAAAGCATACAGGATGATCAAAACCATCACAAACTTTACAGCTCCTATTCTAGTGACCACTCTTTCTTTGAGTGTTCCCATTTCAGGACACAGGACATCATTCAGGTATAACCGTGGGCTAATGCTGTTCTCTTTAACAGGATGCTTACTTGTTCATATTTATACACATTGAATATAATTTATCCAATTTTCAAGATCAATCTTGCATATTGCTTCTTTTGAAAATCATTTATTTTTTGAGATTATAATACAATTACATAATTTTTCCCTTTGTTTTCCTTCCCCCAAATCCTCCCAAGATACTCCTCTTTGTATACATTCAAGCCCATGGACTCTTGTTGCATTAGCTGTATACAAACACAGAAATGTATATATGTGTACATTCTGAGGAGATATTGTCTCACAGCAAACTCCCTGCTACTCTGGCGTTTACATCCAAATATCTTATACTATGAGATTATAATAATAAGATAACATTTATAGTTTTTCCTCTGACTTCTTCATTTAGGCAAATCAAACTGGCCTAAGTCAAGGGTAGAAAAACTTGCTCATGTTTGAACCTTAGACAGGCTAACGGAGAAAGGTCCTATAGCAATATCTTTGCAGAAGAAATTGAAAAGAGGATCATCTGTGATCCCTGGGCAGTTTTGAAGTCACCAAGTCTAGCAGTATAGAATTTAAAACCAAATCTGGTCCCAGTAGGAAAGCCTTAGTCCCGGAAGGAGAGCTGTGGTTCCACACTGAGTGAACTAGGGACACTGTGAACTTGATTCACAGTTTTAAGGGGTTTGTGGTAGACATATTTGAAATCCAGGAACAGTTATGTGAAGAAACCCTTAAGGTCTCAACAATTAGATATCTGTTTTAAAATGGTATACCTTTAAAGGAACACATAAGCATTCCCCAGAATTTTTGAGAGAGTCAAAAAAGGTTGAGCTTTAACACTACCTGTAGTTGAAGTCTAAGACATATAGCAAACATGGAGAAAACCTAAGATATAGCAGGGCCCAGGATTCAGAGCCCAGGCAATTCCTCAGAGGGACACTGATAAAATTTAAGATCAGGCCAGATAACTTTTATATTAACGAGTCATAATGTAGCAAAAATGGAGGCTCCAAATAAGAGCCAGTGAGTTTTATTATTTAGAAACACGTGTGGTAGGCCCTTTGAAGGCTTGATCTAATACCAGGAGGACATGGAATATTACAAATGTTCCCTCCAGGTGAAAGATATGAACTTTCTATCAGCATCATGAAGACAGAATGGACAAAAGAATTCTTTAAAAGTGGCCAATTTTTATCAATATAGTTGAAATGAAGCTGTGTCACATGCTCTCAAGCATATTGCAGTTACACCAAAGGCAAGATATTAAATAGATGCCATTTGGGAGGCTTTTATTTTTAGTCGGATGGTTATTGTTTTTTTTTCCCCCTTTGCAATTTAATGCACTGTGAGACAAAGAATATACATACATCTGTTATATCGTAAAAAGGAAATAGTTGATATAAAATGCAAGATAATTAAAAATAAAACAGCATAGACAAACCTATCTCAATGTGTGCATGTTAAGTGAGAGACAAAGGAGGGTTCTAATGAAAACTGTAATATTTAAGAAAACAGTGAGTCAGAAAAAAGAACTAGGGTGAAAGAGGTTTAAAAGATGGATTTTTGTAACACATATGATCTCATTACTTCATGTGGCTATTTTTCCTTAGTCAAACTGCTTTTTAATCCGAATATTAAACTTATAGATCAGGTGAGGATAGGAAAGCACAGGACCTAACATGACAGTAGAATAGGCATAGGCGGGCAGTGTGATTGAAAATTCCTTGAAGAAACTGTGTGTACAGAGGCTGATAGACTGATTAAAACTTCAAAAAATGCGGAGATGTGAGAACGTTGCAATATTAGCAAGTAATTATAATTTATCTTAGGCAATCTTTAGCTTACCAAGTAACATTCTGTGTCAGAACTAACACCCTGCTAAGTAAAAGATAAAATTGAACACAGCATCCTGACAGATACCAAACCTTGGCATATATTAGCTTAGTGAAATTCTCTTCTCTACCAACGAAAAGGCTAAGAATACTATCAGATAGCATTTGAGGCCTGTAGTTGAATCTCTTCTGTCTGCTCTAACTGCCCATTTGATGTTTCTACCAATGTGTTTTAAAAATACTTGAATTTACAACTTTAATTGTTCTGGTACTATAAAATCTGTATGAAACTGCTTCCACATTGTACAATTGTATTTGGGGAGACCATTTGAGCCCAGGGCTACTCAAATTTGGCTTCAGAATAAACTGCCTTTTGTTTCTATTGAGGTAAGTGCTATGCTGTTGTTGTGTAAACCGTTGACTAATATGTAGCCTAGACTTAGAGGAGTAAGTTGGAATTCATGTTAATTAATACATATCATCTAAAATAAAAATCTTGATCCTTGTCTAACAAAATTATAAGGATTCAATGATGCTGAATCAAATGATAAGATATAAATAATAAATGTCCAACAATAACTCAAACTCAGGATGTTCTCCCGAACTTGGTTGAATTAAATAGTTGATGCGAAATACATTCTCATCAGGAATGTTATCGAACTTGCAAGCAGAGTACTGCAAACCAGATTTATTCACCTGTCCTCAGTAAGCCAATTAAACATATCAAATTAATAATGGTAAACAGAAAAAGGGGACTTATTCAATGTGGCCACATTAGGAAGAGGGACAAAGAAATCCAATGAACTCAAGTTGGCCATCATGGTCCTGAAGTGAGATTAAAACTTAGCGTGCCAGGAATTTGCACATTTAAGCATCCCTGGACTTACTGTGTTTCTGCTCATCATTGACCTGGCCTGACAAGCTGATACACCTATGTGAAACCTTTTTTCAGGGAGACAAATTCCTGGTTAGGGGTCTTTTCATTCTCCCAGCATGGATTCTTGGGGAAAATACACATCTTATTGGGATCCATTGTTTCAGTAGTCTGATATTGAAAGATAGATGGAGTGTCTTAGAACACCTTCATTTCTGCCAGACCTGTAACAGAAAGAGTTCTGGGAGCATACTGGGACAGTAGCAAAATTTATTCTAAGAATTATTAAAATTAAATGTAGAATATGAGCTCAAAATGATACTGTAATAGAAGACTGAAAAAGGTTAAATCCTATTTTCCCCTTTGACTTCCTGAAAATGGATTTTATAATTTCTGTTAAGAATTATCAGCATATCCAGGTAACCTAAGAGCAGTATACACTGGTAATCGTATCTCACCATTAGCATATGATTCTACATAATGGGAACTTCAAGTTTCAATGGATGCAATCACCCATTACAAAACTACACAATTAAATATTTCTCCTGATAATTATTATATATCTCAGGTGATCTGAAGCATTAAAGAAATTATAGTATCAATTCAATGACTCTAAATACTTTTAAATATATTTCACCTTGTCAAGTGGAGAGAAAGTGAGGGAACTCAAGCAAACCAACATGAATACTAACAGCCTTATTGAGTCCTTACTATGGGTCAGACACTGGGCTACGGATTTACATGTTTTCTCCCTTCTGAACCTTGCAACATCCCTGTGAGTATATATCATGACTTTTCTCATTTTCTAGTTGAGAGAACTGATCCTGTGACAGGGTAAATAAGGAATGTGCTTAACCAAACACTTTCTTCCAACTAATTTGTTGCTCCCCCTTCCTATTCACTTTTTAATGTGTTAATTCATAGTCACATGTGTGCCCTAAGCAGTCTCTTTTAATATAGCTTTCCTGGTCTTTTCATTAATCCTCAAACTGCTGTCAATGAGCACAGGATTTCCCAAAGACCCAACTGCCTCTGGGCACTGAAAAAGCCCTGATGTCCTGCTCGTTGATCACCTGTTTCTCCTTGTTCCTTTAGCTTTTTCCCACAAAAGGGTACAAGCAGACACCTGCAACCTCTTTTCTTCATTTTCCCACGCCAAAGTCCAAAGCAGTTTATCTCATTGTGGGCAGAATCTGAGGGATGGGTAGGCTTGAGAGAGCATTTCTCACAGTGTTAGTCCCTCAATATACCTTCCCTTTGAATTCATTCCAAAATCAGGCAAAAAAAAAAAGAGAAGAAGAAGAAGAAGAAGAAGAAGAAGAAGAAGAAGAAGAAGAAGAAGAAGAAGAAGAAGAAGAAGAAGAAGAAGAAGAAGGAGAAGAAGAAGGAGAAGAAGAAGAAAGAAAGAAAGAAACAACCTCTAGATAATTGGTGTCATATGGAAACATTCATATTTAGAAAACTGTTTTATTCTGGATGAAGTCACAGGGCAAATGCAAACAGTTTGAGAGGACGAATTATGACAGGTCATCAACACATTATACAGCCTCAGGCCTACAGCCATAAAAGCCAGCCACCCTCTCCCACAGTACAGCAGGGCTTGGAGAGTAAGCAAGGGACATTTCTTTAAGGCCATTGACTTTCAGAGCCACTGAGCAGGTCAGGCACTAAGAAAGGTCTTTCAATTTTAGTTTGTTGTTTAGTTCTCTGGGTGGCATGCATTATGTACAGTTTACAGGTGACTACACCTAGGTTTAGAAAGACCAGGCAATTTTCAGAATTGCACTGGTCATACATCACAGATGGGCATGTAGCCAGAGGGGTCTCGTTCCTAAGACAGTGGATTCCTGAAATAAGCAGAGTTATGGATTTGAAGACTCCTGTAAATTGAGCATCCATGGACATTAATCTAATGTTTGGCTACTTAGATGTTTGTATGTATGCTAGCGAATGTTGCTTGGTTTGCTTCCAAAGCTACATATAAACCAGATAGGTCATTATCATTTGTTGAAATAACTAAGAAACGGGATTTCTCAGGCTAAGCCAGACCTCCCAAAATGTGTCTACTGTGATGTCTATGAAGGCTTTCCTGATTATTCTTAATCTAAGCCAGGGATTCTATAAGAAAGCACCACAGACTGGATAGTTTATAAACAATGAAAATTCTAGATGTGTAAAACTAAGATCAAGTATATGTGGTGAGTTCTGATAAAAGCATTGCCCTGGGCTGCATCCATCTTCTCTCTGAGCCATTACATGGCAGAATGACTTGGGTCTACAGCCTCTTCTAAGAGCAGTGATTTCACTCATCAGGTCTCTCCTTGTGGCCCCAATACTTTCCCACATCCCATCTTCTATTTCCAACACACTGTATTAGCATTTCAACATATGAATTTTGAAGACATATTTGTTTAATTCAGTTCTCCTCTTCCTCCTCCTCCTTCTGATTATTATATTACTATTCTTTATTTTTGTTTTTCTTGTTGTGAACAGAATACACTCAGAATAGTACTGGAAAGGGTGGTGAGAGTTAAGTATTAGATGGAAGTCTATAGCCATTTCAAGAATGTCCTCTGTGGTGAGACAACTCAGTGATTAAGGTAATTGCAATACCAGTATGAGGACTGGAGAATGGATCTCTAGAAATCACTTAACATGCTGGGTGGGTGTGCTGGTCCAATCTGTAAGCCCAATCTGGGAAGGCAGAGCAAGCTGTTTAGCTAGCCATGTTGGTAAGTTCTGGGATTGACTGGCAGACATCGCTTCAATGAATAAAGAGGAAGAATAATGGGATGGTTCAGGATGATTCCTGACAACAGCCTCAGGTTACCAAATACATGGCTCGCACATATGTATATGTAAGCATACAAATGTGTGTGCACAAACATGCAAACATACATACAGGCATGTATACCACCACACATGCACACATGGGAATGGACAACAGAGAAAAATTAAATTAAATTAAAGTGACTTCTGCATGCAGATGGATAGATATATTCAGTAGAAACTGTCTAAAAATTGTAGAACACGGGTTAGCAGAATGGCTCAGCAGTGGAGGGTGCTTGCTGCAAAGAATGACAATTGGAGTTCAATCCTTGGGACCCACATGGTGAAAGGGAGGAACCAACTCCTCTGAGTTGTCCTCTCACTTTTACACTTGGCATCAGCATTACCGTTTCTTTTAGACATCTATAAAACAAAAAGCCACAACTGTGATTTAAATATAACCCTGTAAAATACCATGTATGGTTAGGATCCTGTAACAAAACATGTATTTATTGCTCTTGTGGGCAAAGTTCATCTGTAAAACACACTAAGTAGGTAAGAGCTTTGACCTCTGGAGACCGGATTTCTTGGGATATCCAGTTTTCTCAGCTATATTGTTTCTGCAGTGTTTCACTGTTATGTAATACACAACCAATAGTTTTGGAAACAGTAAGCAGTAATTACATAAAAAAAAATGGCTGCACTAGTCCTCTGGCTGTCTGCAGTTTTTAATCTTTATTTCCAATCGTGCACAGCTTTACCTAAATTGTTAGCTGAAGAAATTGATTGAAAAGATTTTCAGGTACAGTAGAATACCAGAATGGTCTTGAACTCAGAGACTTACTTGCCTCTGCTGGGATTAAAGTTGTGTGTCACCACACCGAGTTGCAAGCTGTTTCATGTTGGGCATTAGTGTAAGGGTCTAGACTATAATAAGGACTCAGATGAAAATAAATTCTGGATTTTGACTCCACAGAGGATCTCCAAACATTGCAGCAATTAAAAATACATAAAAGCTTTGCTATAAGGGAAATAGATATTGCTTCTAAATGACATTTTCATTCATCGCAAAGATGTCAGTGTGTCATGATGTCATCTCTGGTTTCCTTTTTCTCACTGCTGGGTTAACATTGCTTACTATTCTCTTCAGTGAGGAGAATACACTAGTTAGACGCTTCCTTGGTTTAAGTCCCATTGATGAACCGAGAGCCAATCAAGGTTATTTCCCACTAAGGCCAGTGCAAGGACTCCTAGACTTATCAGTCATCATTCATCATCCATCAACATCAGGAGCTTTGCACAAAGTGTTAGTAAAGGACTTTCGCTGCTGAAATTAAATGTCCTATTAATTAGAATGTTAGATCGCTCAGACGGACAATATCTTTATTCAAAACTATAGACCTGCTAAAATACTTTAGAGACATCACCTAAAGTTGCATGAAGAGAAAAATGTGTAGCCAAGCCTGAGACTCGGTGCTTAGGGAAAACACCTGCAGCTTGAGCCTTAAGTGCTTCTGGGCCTAGAGACGAGCATGCAGAACTCCTATTTGCATGATCACTTCTAGGAAATAAAAAAAATGCTATCCCTCAAAAATGGTCCAATTTACCTGAAGTGATCCTCTCATGCAAGGTGTTGTCCAGGGAACCTATCCAGCTGGAAGCTGTGAATGCATTCATACACTTATTCTGACGATTGCTTTTATTGTAAATATTGTCAGTAAACTCTGCTTACTGTAAGCATTTGATGTATACTTTTTGTCTGCCTATTTCTATCTGTCTACCTACCTATCAACAGATTTACCTACTTATCATCTGTCATCTAATATTCATCCATCATTATCTACACAGTTACCTATACTTTACAATTTGCATGTGAACAAATTGATTTGTTTTTTAAAGATATATTTTATTATTTATTCATTTATTTACCTGCATGTATGAGTGTCTCTGCCCATGACCATTTCTGTTTTGTGTGTGTGTGTGTGCGTGAGTGTGCGTGTGCACAGGTGCATGCAAGTGTCCGTAAAAGCCACTAGAGGACAGTGGATCCCCTGGAGTTGGAGTTACTGTGGGGTGGGAACTAAATTCTAGCCCTCTGCTAAAGTATCAAAGGCTCTTAAAAGTAACAAACACTCTTAATACCTAGCCATCTCTTCATCCCCTAAGCTAGCTTGTTAAAACAATTTCAAAGACTTATATTTTAAAAATAAATAAATTGGGGGGGGTTTGAGGAAAATGATGAAGTTAATCAGCTTTTAATAAAAGTCATGATGCTTTTGGTTAAAAAGAGAGAGACAGAGACAGAGAGACTGGATTGGTTGGCACTTGTGTATTTACAGAGTTATGATTCTGTAAGCAGTAGGCATGTTCTGTAAACACACCTGAGTTTTCTTGTAGCTGTTTATCCAGACCCAAATATCCCTGGTGATCTTAGTTCTTACTGTTCTGCTCTCTCTTTAAGTATCACCAGTGACAGTGTTTTTTGTCCTGCAACTCCATCCAAGGTCTTCTCTCTGATGCCTAGCTATTCTTTCTGAGTTTCCTTTTTAAAATGCTGCTCCTTCCCAGAGTTCTATCCTCCAGATTCTATTCACTTCTTGGGAAACCTTCTCAAGTCAGAGGCCCAAACAATCTTTCTTAACTAAGGTTGCCCTCTGTTCCAAATCTACAGCCCCAAATCTCTGTGCTTCTTCTATACATCATACCTTCCCATAACATCCGTCACCCTCCCTACATCCACTCCAGCCCAACCTGTTCCAGACCAAACTCAGTATCTTCTTCCAGTTTCTCCATCACCCGCATCAATTAGTTTCCAAGTGATGTCAGTTCTACTCCTTAGCTACTCCTCATATCTCTGTTTACTCAATTTTATTTGTAATTGTAATTGTTTCAGACACTCCCCATCTAAGTAGTCTTCCTTGACTCCCTGCTTTTCCATCTCTTTCTACTACTACTATCCACATACACACACTCATCACATGTGATCTCACCTTGACATTCTGCATAAACTCCCAACATCTTGGCACAGAAACCATGGGTCCAACTAACCTCTATGTAGTCATCATGGTCATATTCTACTTTTTATGACTCTCTTTCCCCTACCCATATCCTTCCTTTCCTATCAACAGAATTGTAGAATACCCTTTAGTACATCTCTATGCAAAGAAACAATAAAAACTGCAACTTATTTTGGTTGAATAAAGTATCTTAAAATACCCCCTCATGCATGTTACAAGGCCATTTTAAGATAGTCCTGTATCATTTTTTTCCAAGTTCTTACTTAACAAGATGTAAAACTGGGATTCAGAATCTAAGTGAATTACAAAGCACATTGAAAGACATATGATGGAGTAGAAGTCAGATCCTGAGACTCTCCAACCTAGAACATAGGAGCCTTCAGATGTCAACACTACCTATCCTGATTGCTCATCAGTCAGTACTAAGGGTACACTCACAGAGAAAGTCCTAGCCTTTACCCAGACCACCTTCTGAATCTGTTGGACAAAAAAGAGTAAATTCTGCGTTTAGAGATATTCAACCATGCATGATTCATTAATGATTAATAAAAAACTAGTTGGCTTATCAATTAGAATAGTTTCAGGTGGAAATGTGATAGATATTTAAGAGCATTTGAACCCTCACCACCCCCAGGGTGGGCTATTTAGAGCAGGGAGGGATTGCTGAAGTGAGAATGGAATATAAGTCCAGTATCACAGGGGTAAATCCAGATGTAACCAGAACAAACTTCTCCCAGCTGCACTCTATTCTATTTACCACATACTGCTTTACATTTTTCTTGTGTCACCATGGAAATGTATCAAATATTTAAATGTGAAAACAAACTAACATTTATTAAACAGCATCAGATGTGATAAGATATTTCAAATATATATCTAACAGTCACGTACTATGTTTAATTCACCCTAAGGCACAGACTTCAATAGCGTGAACGACTCTCTCCATTTAGGTTATGCACAGAAAACAGATTCCTTGGGGTCAGCAGAGCAGCATTGGCTACTTAAATCAGGGTTGGGTTCCCAGTCACTTTCCAAAAGCATATATATATATATATATATATATATATATATATATATATATGGTTCTGGAGGGTCCATCTTTCCCTCAGTAGTGTCTTTAGGTGTACATTCATCCATGCTCTCAGCAGGAAAATAATAGGTCTCAGTATGGCTAAGAGGTATGTATGCTGTTTATTATGGGAAAAAGCAATTGTGAGTCAGATTATTATGGTAAGTATGAAAAGCAAACCCTTAAAATGGATTACCATGACAAAGAGGGTGAACACAATACAATTCATTGTAACATGAAAGGCTGTATCAAAAGCCACTTGATTCAAATAAAGCACATTATAAATATGTTTCAAATGCATTGTTGTGCATCAATTAACAAAAAAGCCTTCTGGTGTCAATTATTATTCACATGCAGGTTGTTAGATATGTTGGATTTTTAAATAAGCATTTCTTCTTCCATAGTCAATTACAAATAAAGAGGCTCTAGCTTTAACAACATACTGCATATTACACACACAGATGCACACACACACACCCCTCATACATACTACAGCCCTCCTCATATACATATACAGACCATATAGCACAAACACACACACACCATATACACCACAACCCCCAACATAAATACATATATTATACACACCCTACATATGTACATATATAAGTCACACATGCACCCTCTTCCCCAATAAACTCCCCCATTTTCACATTGGAAAGAGTCATCTTCTGGGTGAGGAGTGTCTTAAGAAATTCAGAAAAGATTTCAATATTGAAAGTTTGTCTTCTTGAGAAACTGCAAGAGATACTAAGCTCACAGAAATGAACAAACACCCATGAGACTCTAACATTTGCTGGTTGATATTTATTCCTGCTAAGAAGATAATTATGTTTAATTTAATCCAACTATTGTGGCTATTTTCCCACCACTAGTGACCCAACTTCCTCAACTTCTGAAATGAGAGTTCCTTTAATGGGAGTAAGCCTTTTTGTGCTGGCTAGTGCCTTGTCATTAATGATAATGGTGATACTCTTTAGCGCACAGGTAACAATGGGAAACACTGAGACAGCTTAAGACTGACTGCTATTCTTACTTGCTGGGTCTGTTTCTCTCCATAACTAAGATTTGCTAATTTGTCTTCTATATTACATTGGTGTGTTTTCTTTTTCACTATTCAAGTGTTAGGAAGTCATTTTCCCCCCAAGGTTCAAGTTGCACTTCTTCAAAGAACTATCAAGCCCTTTAGGATTGGCTCTTTCTATTCGAGTAGTACAGAAGCCAAAATATCATTGTAATGCTATTATTGGGTGTGATAGGCTTTTATGAGAGACTTTAGGAAGACTTTAGAAACCAATGCAAACAGCTCAAATCTTGAAGGCAGTCTTTATTTAGTGCATTAGAACCCAGGTTCTTTGCTCCAGAGCTTGTGTCTAGGTTGATTAGTTGGAGTTTCCTCTTTTTTAATTAATGGACTATTTTTAATAGGGACATTTTAAAGTACCATGTAGCTTTTTCTCACTAGAAGTTGTGCTGAGTTGTAGAATGGAGACATGAGGACAGTCAATATCACTATTGAATTTCATATAGATGCAAATATACTCTGTGATTCCATTCGCTAATCTGCCTGAGAGTCCAATCATTGTAAACTTCAACCAATGCAGGAAGCCTTCCCTACCCCATAGTACACAGTAGGAGCTCCTATTCTGTGCTTTTCTGACACCATCTTCTATTCCATAAAGTTGTGGTACCACATTTAGTTATAATACCATATTTGGGAGACTCTTGAGGGCTGCTGAATTTTTGGAGGCCAAGATTGATGCCTCTGAGAATAGGAGCCTTATTTCAGGATAGATGTTGGATGAACAATGAATCTATCAGATGGTCAGAAGTATAATAGAGAATTACTGAACGGGAGAAGGAAGCAATAATGAGCAATTGAAGTAGGAGAAGAAGCAACAGTTTCAGTATTGTAGATGCCATGGTCATAGTGAAACAGATATCAACAAAGTCATGAAATGTCCACTAATGACAGTATGCAGGGAGACAACAAAGGGATGGAAGTGGGAAGGGAAGTGTTCCTTGCTTAACTGTGGTGGTGAAGAGAGTAGATAATAGGGATAAATTAGCCCCATTAAAATATACAGAGGGCAGGAGATTAATGCTGTCTCCCAAAAGGTGGCAGTTCTGGGCTCATTCTTTAATTAGTGTTTAACAGAGAAAAGAAAATTGGGCAATTAGGAAAATAACATTGACTCTGCAAAAACATCTCTTGAAAATAACCCAAGAGGAGAAAAAACACACCTAAACCATATTATTGGTCTTGTACTTGAGATATGAAGGAACTTGGCATGTTTGCAGAATGCTTTTCCCAGAGAAATCTCTGGATCTTCTAAAATATGACAAAATATCCCTATATTCAAAGGTTGTTAAATCCATGTTTTGAACAGAAACATCTTCCTCATTCTCCTTCTTTGGGGTTCTATTTTTAGTGGTTTTCCCCAGCCTGGTGGCTCCTCCCATCCAGAAATAAAGCTATCAGGTTGAAAAAGCATTCTCTTATTCAAAATACCAATGCATGTGTTCACATGCAGTACACGTGTGCTCATATAATTTGGAATTGTGTCTGATAATTTACTGTGAACTTTATCAATTATGCAACACAGCATGCCGATTATGGATAAAACAATGGATATGGATATTAAAGAACTTCATAGCTTCCTGAGCCTCATAAAATAAATCCAGTTGCCATGGGATATCTTTAAATGGAATTCTTTATAGAAAAAGAATGATAGAGCCAGCTTAGGAGATATTGGATATAAAGTACCTGGTACATTGTCTGGCACAAAGCTAATGGTCTGTCTTTCTTCTTCTGGAGGCCAAATGGGAAAGTGTTGCTGATTAATTTTCATTCTGGAATCTTCTCCTAGCCCAAACTGGCAGGTAGTCATAAATAGAGAAATAGCAGTTGGATTGCTTAAAGCACGGAAAATGTCTTAGGCATTTAAAGAGGTCAGTTTCCTGGGTTTAACTAAGGGAAGTTCGAAATAGTTTATTTTCTCAAGCACCTAAGAGAGATATCAGGTAAAATACTATAGCACTGAGTTCCATAGATGCTTAGAGGCTGGGCAAGTCTTGGTAGAAATTCCAGACAGAGGGAAGAAGACCCATTCAGATCTCTCCCAGTTCTTAGTCTCATTTTGACTATACTTTCTGTAAGTTAGAGGAGGGGAAATAGTTCTACCTAGTTCTGATAACATGTCTGCCTCTGGGGGATATATCTGATTACATTCAATGATCCTTTGCCTTCCCAATAGTAGTAAGTTGTTCCAGGAAAGACCAAGTCTAACTCCTTTACTCCAAGGGCCAAATCTATGCCTATATCCAAATCTGACAAGAATTAATAGCCCAAAGATTGCACAACAAGATATTCTATAAAACCTGGAATTCAGATATTTTCACGCTCTTTTCCTCTTTGAAATGACCTGCCCACCCCTTCATTCTGGAACTCATTTGCCACTGATCCATTTCTTATTCTGATTAAACTATGTATAACAGCAGATTTGTAAACAGATCACTGATCCTGGGAATAACTGAAATTAATTATTCTGTCTGAAATGGTGACTTTTGAAATGGTAGGTAAATTGCCATATCAACAAGGAGGTACTGCAGAGCACACAAAATCATGATGTCTCTTTAAATGTACCTTAGTATTTACTCTGTCTTTTATTTCAAGAATCAAGGTGCCACAGAGATCAGAGAACCCTGTGGAAGAGGGAAAGA
Source organism: Cricetomys ansorgei (assembly GCA_026225945.1). NCBI lineage: Eukaryota > Metazoa > Chordata > Mammalia > Rodentia > Nesomyidae > Cricetomys > Cricetomys ansorgei. Next base: position 3,128,786 of record JAMJFZ010003624.1, read on the forward strand.
AGGGATGGTGGAGACCAGAGTGGTCAAGGATACCAGGAAAACAAGCCCCAAAGTATTAATTGATTAGTTCTGTTAGGGACTCACAGAGACCCACTGAAGGGGCAGACGAGGAACCTGCAGAGTCCCCTAAACATATCTTACTAGTGTTCTTGCCAAACTCCTACAGGTTGGAATAAGGGATGTCTCTGACCCTTTTACCTGTCTTTGGGACCCTTCTGCCCCTGCTCTATTGCCTACCCATCCTTGATGTAGAGATTAGTGCCTGGCCTTGTTCCATCTTGCTATGCCATGCCCTTTATATGCAGTAGCCCCGGGAGGACTGTTCTTTTCTGGGGAGAGGCAGGGGAGGGGAATTTGTGGGTGGGAATGGGGGTAGATCTCAGGAAGAGGAAGATGGGGGGAACTGAGAGGAGTCAAGGGAGAGGAGGACGGAGGTCAAAATGTATTGCATAAGTTGTATGAGAGAAAAAAAAAAGAATCAAACTGCCACTAACTAGCCAGTAGCTAGAATAGACAATTACAAGATCATTACAGTGACTGCCTTGACTTTTCCAAATTCAAAAGCTTAGAACTATTACTGTGAAGCATGAAGTTCTAAAGGACAGAGCCACTCATCCAAGGGAAAAAGTGAAAAAAAGGGTGTTGACCATACGAGAAATAAATCAGTAAATACAATAATGAGCAATGACATCATAGACGATAAGCCTCATGGATGCAGTAGACATAAATCCTCTCCCAAGCACTTTGGGATGGGGTCATAAAATTAGTGAGTTCAGCAATGAGAGATGCTTCATATTTCAACTTCAAGAGAATATATTGTTCTATATTGTGTCATTTGCTTGCAAATTTGATTCTAATTTGATTGGTTAAAAACAATTTCTCATACTGAAAATTGAAAAGAGAAATGTTAAAAAGAATCAGAGTAAGAGGCTATCACAAGGGAAGAGGGGTGAATGCTATGGCATATTAAGTATAATTTAGATCTTCCCAACAAAGGCACATTCTGGTTAATAATACTTTGTATTTCATCAGGGCTCAGCTTTTACTCATTTCACTAATTTATACTTTTTGATACTAATTTCTGTTGCTTTCTCATAGACATCATTATACAGAATTTAATCAGTTTGAAAGCAAGCCCCTTTTCTGAAGTCTCCATGTTCCTATAAATCTGAAGGGTATGAGGGGAGACAGTCATGATGTAACTGGCGGGCTCACTTCCTGGGTTGTTGTAGAGGCTCTACTACCATTCTTGAATTTTAACAACAGTGAGTCTTTTGTGGACTCTTTCCCCATTTCCTCCTTTAATAGAGATTTTTTTTTTGTTTCAGCTTAATCCATGTACATGAGTGGGGAGAAGTAGGAATGATATTATTATAAACATCAGACTTACAATGTATCATCCAATCCTTTGGTAAATATTTTTCTCATGTGAATGTTGTCAGTGTTTCAGGTTGAGTATCACCATAGTAAGAAATAGTCACCAGGCAGGATGAATGTACAGGTAGAATGACCATGAGTCTCATGAGTCTTAAGCCAAATAATTTAGATACTTGTCACCTGCTAATAAGGGAGTTTGGGGCTCTTTCCAAATAAACAAATGTTAGCACATCACTAGATTACAAAAATTGAGTTTATTCATTAGCTTATGAATCAGAGTCACTGAGACTCTTCTATATAATAAGATAGTCCTGTGCTGGCCTGGAGATAAGACTCACTGGACTCAGAAGATCTATATCCACATCAAGAATAAGGCCAGCAGTTACTGACATCTCCACAGCAGACTGCAGCTGAAAATGTGCTGGTTTGGTCAGTAGAAGATGGATTTTCTGGAAGAAATGAAACAAGTGGAGAAAAGCAGAGGCTTTGGGATCAATCTAATAGAGCTCCGGCTTTCATATGAATCTTTTATTAGGACTTTGAGGATTCAAGGTAAATCATGTTGATTTGAGTGATTTGCATAAGATCTGACTGTAATAAATAATTATCATTGTTGAGAGAAGCAAGATAGAGTGTGTTAGATTCCCAGCAGACAATCTGATCATCTAATCAGTTAAACATGAGTTCCACCAACGGAACTACTATACAGATGAGGCAGTTTGGTAAGATTTGAGCATGTGGGGAAGAAGATTGAATAGCCTTGCCTTTACTAACCCTTTGACCTAAGCAGTCATTACCTCAAATATATACATATAAATAACCAATTCCAAATCGTGATGAGTGCTTGGAATAGAGATATCAGTGAAAAAAAAATAGCAGAATGTTGTAAATGTATAGTCCATCCAGACATCTGAGTGGAATAGAAGATGTCAGCTCTGGGAAATAATGTGGGTACAGGATATGGAACTAGAAAATTGGCTGTGTGCTTTAGTACTGCAAACAGTAAGAGAGAAAAATGACCTGCAAGGCATAGATCTGGGCCAGGTTACTCAGGATGCAAATGGGAAGCCACACACAGATTTGCACACACATGCCACATAACCCAATTTACTTTTTGGAAACTGGAGAAGTTTTTGGGGTGAGAGGCAGAAGAGAAGAGGAGTTGGATTGCTCTAGTCTTTCAGAGAGAAAGAGATGGTGTTTGCTTGGCCAGACCTGGTAGCAGGTGGCTTTTGAGAAGTCCAGGAAGGAATGATCATTAGCTGTTTCAGGGACTGAGTGAAAATCTCCACTAGGAAACTCAAAATTAGTAACCAAAAGGGGAAAGCGCAGTACGAGTTGGTAGGAACTAGGGTTGTGGAAACCTGGCAGCAGCAAGGTGACAGAGGTAACAGCAAGCCAGGATTAATTTTTCTATGAAATGGGTTTTATATGCCAAGAGATTAGGCTCCTTGGCATGCACTGCAAATTTCTGTGACTGACTACAAGTTATAGCATGGTCATTGGCCATTACCAGAATAAAGGCTCAAAGGAAACAACATAGTTGATCACATTGTGAGCTGTCTAAAACAACGACCTGGAACCTACTGAAACCCTAATAAATACTAGTGGGATTAGTCTCAGACATGGGGAGTAGGTGAATCAGCAGATGAAAAATGGGAGACCCCAAGTCTCAGTAAAATAAAGGATCCACCTGTCCCCAGACAGCTGCCAAAAGAAGACTAGCTTGCTTTATAAACTTTATCTGAATCCTCCCAGTTAGAAAGTTTGTAATTGCATTCATTTTATCAAAAAGATTAAGATCAGTTAAAATGACATGCTCAAATACATAATTCCAGCATTCTGTCACACATGCAAAAAATAACTTATCTCCTAATATTCAAGAGAACAGTGCTTTTCATTTGATCTTTTATAAAGATAGATTTTTGCATGAAGCATTCTTGATATAAATGTGCAGACCTCATTTTTTGACGAACTTGATTTTGTGACTTGTGGTTCCCAATGCAATGCAACTACTGAGATGCTAAGCAAAACAGTGAACAGTATTTTCTGTGATACTCAGTGAGTGTCAGTAATAGTCACTTAGGTTTCTTATTTTCACTCGGTCTTGTTTACAAAAGTAAGTGACTTTGGTTGACACACTGTTCATTTTTCATCATCTCTGAAATCATAGACTTTAGATTCTAATAGATGCTTTCATTCTATATCATGGGTTTGAATGGACTATCACCTCCGCTTGTCTCTACTAGCCATGCAGGGTCTGCCCTGAGGACAAAGATTGCACATTTTGATTTGAATTGTCATAATAAACAAATCCTTCCTTAGCCAAGTGGAATCATTTTCTTTACCTTCAAAATTTGTTAGATCAAGATCCACAAACCAAGATAGTAAATGTGTAAGTTTTATGTGTTGTTTGGCCCCCAAACACCCAGATATAAAAGCCAAATTCACAATACTAATATTTTCATAGAAGTGTTTTGAATGGTACATTTTTCTCCAAACAGGCAATGGAATTGTCAGTGAATATGCTTATGATCCTAATGGAATTTAGAAAAGCAAATGAAATGAGTTCAACATAAGGGACCATAAATCCAGAAGTGCCTTTGTATGTTAGATAGTGCTACCCGGTCTTTTACTGAACTAAGTTTCATAGATTGGAGAGGTTTTCAGTAAAAATTCTTCTAATGGCTCAGGGGAACGAAAAGTAGATAAAGCCTTGTCCTCAAGGAACTTAATATATACAAACCGTGATAGACTATAAAACTGCTTCATTAAAGGTGCTGATAGGTGCTAGAAAGAAAAAAAAAGTGTTCTAATTTGAATTCTGAATATAGCCTTCTTTTCATAGTAGAAGTATAAAGACTAACACTCACACATATATCTACATATACATACACACATAAATGTATAGCCGGGTTTCTTGATTACAAGTATCCATTAATATTATGAACTTATATAATTAATACCAACTGTAAGTAGATACTCACACATATTTTCTGTCCACAAGTAAATAAAACAGCATTTGGCATCTCAAGAGTATAGACAGAACTTTTATTGTTAGGTTATAAGCTCTGAAAAAGAAAAAACATAGAGTGGTTTCTCCATGTTCTCATTTTCAAAATCTCTGGGGCAGATGAGTTTCTGAACAAAGAATGCTCCAGATATCAGATAGGAAAAAAAAGTCCACACTGTTCATTTTATAATAGACCAGAAAGGTATAGGGAAGAAAACCACATGACAATCAGAAAGTGCAAATATACATTGTAGGTAGTGAAAAATAACTCAAAAAAGACAAGTCAGCTAAACTGAGAAGCAGGAAGAGGCATAGAATTTTGACCTGTAAATTTCTTATTAATTTTATTTTACCAATTTCAGGTATTTTCTGTTTCAAGTGATGACTAACATATATAGATATTCATGCTCACACACTCACCACGTTCCCTACACACACACACACACACACACTTGTACACCTTATTGTTAAAACAAATAAAAATCTATCACATCCACACATCATGTGTTTTAAGTTAAATTGTATTAAACTTGTTTCGAGTATCTGAAACAATCCGAGCCTGGGATTCAGACTCAGAAAACCTAAGATTCATATGATTTTATTTACTAGTTGGGTGATATCTTATCATCTCTGTGGCTTAATGTTTGCACCTGTAATATGGAGATGACCAAGGTCTGACTTCATAGGTCACCAAGAATGTGCACAATGTATATAGTAGCTCAGTAAAAGATGGACTATAGTCTAATGATTTTCCAACATCGGGACACTAATGCCCAGTCGCCAGGCTGCTTGCTTCTCTTATGCATTCATCTTACCATGCTTGTTATAAGAATAAGAAATCTAGTTGATTTCTCTCTATTTAAAAATATCAGTAGCTCACACCGGCCATCCATGGTAATAATATTCACTGGGCGTGGTGGTGTCTACCCCTTTCTTCAGAAACATCAGCATGCATGAGGAGTCTCCGTTGATGTGCGCCACCTTTAATAATTTAGTATGTTGACTTATACTTCCCATGTGAGTAGCCTTGTCTTAACAGCGGTAAATACAGCTACAAAGCTGCCTGGGATGGCAATTGGCTGGGGGCACTAATTACACGGCTTTGACTTGAATTAAAATTGCTAAACAGCAAATGAGATTAGCAGCCTAAAGATAACCTTAATTTAAATAAGAGGCTGCGTTTATCTCATCTGCAGTGTAATTTTCCAGTGGTATAGAAAAATACAATTTTAATGGAAAGCTATTGTTTGAAAATATAATTAAAGCCCCTAGTCCCTCCCCTTGCCCCTTTTGACTCTGCTCTACAGGAAAGATGGGCAGACTGATTTAGAGGTCAAAATGGAAATATACAGAGAGTGTCCTCACAGCCAGACATTACTTGGAGTAGCATCTTCATTTTTAGTGATTAACAGCTGGCTAAGGGCAAAGCATGTGCTAAAGAGCTGGGGAAGGAAAAAGAAAATAACGTTCTACAAAACCCAGAGCCATCAAGAACCTTACAAATAATAAGGACTCAATCCCACCCAAGGTAGAAAAGCTAAAGTGACTTTTCTAAGAACACAGGAGAAGAAGGCTGCCTGCCATCTCTGACTGGGCACTGTACTCCACTAAAAGTTTATCCCTATTACTGAAACAGAAGAGTAATAAAGAATAAAATAGGAAAAGAGAAACGATGGAAAACAGGAGTTAAATCCTAATTGTGTTGGGTGGCAGGCAGCATGGCGGGCAGCGGTGGCACATGCCTTTAATCCTAGCACTCAAGAGGCAGAGGGAGATAGATCTCTGTGAGTTCGAGACCAGCCTGGTCTACAGAGAGAGTTTCAGGACAATCAGAGTTACAACAGAGAAACTCTGTCTTCAAAATCCAAAAATATAATGATAAATAAAAATAAATAAAAAATGTGGCTTGGGTAAGGCAAGTTTATGGGAGTGTAGAAAGAGGCTCCAAGTTAGAGGACAGAGTTCCCCCTTGTTCCTTAAGTCTTGCCAGTATGTAGTCAGGTGGGACAGGACTGATATTAACCTATCATATCCTTCCATATAAAAATAAGGAAATTTCCTGGGCTGTGTCAAAATGAGAGAGTTATTTCAGAATTCCTCCAAAACTCCTAAAATTTCCCGACTCCATGGACGTATTCAAAACTGTGGATCCCAGAAATAAATTCCTCATAAAGACGATTCCATGTTTTCAATGACCAGCTTGAATTGCATTAAAAATCTCAGTGGGTTTCAATGATCTGAACCCTTCTGTCTATAAAGACCCTCTCTCTTTTCTCTCTTATAAATGCCAGCAATTGAAACCAGGGCTCCACATATGCTTTTGTGCTGAATTGTATCCCCATAGAAGGGGTCTTGAGTAGCTAATTAATCAGGCTCTCATCTTGCCTTGACTTTATGTCTAGCTCTGAAGGAGTAAAAGATGTCCTTATCTGGTTATATTGACCCATACTACAAACTCTGAGTGTTCTCAATAAACCAAACTGAATACTATTTACAGCTAAAATATTGTAATTAGAGTGTCTGTCTAGTTACTCCATTGTTCTGCAGAATATTGAAGTTTTGAAATACATAAATGATAAGTTCTACTTCCCCAAGCATTTAATAAAGCATTTTTTAACTTTTCAAAAACTATATGGTTTACTCTTCATTTACCTGACTGTCCCCATAGGTATCTCATTTCCAACTCTAAGATGAATAAGAAAACAATAGACAAAGTTCAGAATATACTGGAACTATGTTTTCCCATTTGAAACCAACAAAGAATGAAGAAAATAGTGGGAGTGAGGAGAGAAGGCAGGCAGTTGAATTGGAAGGTGTGAGATTAAGCTTCTCATTCAAATTGAACTCAGTGCCTCAATAGGATTTGGAGCACTGGAAGCTCACCTGTCCTCAGCTCTAATTCAATACATAGTATGTACTGAATAAATGCTTTTGATGGAAAGGAGGCCTAGTGAGTCTGGACACTTAGCCAATGGCACAGAGGATTTAGTTAGTGCTAAGATTGACTGCAATATCAATCAGGCATGTGAATAAAATTTTACAAATTGTTTACTTTTTCCAAAGCTAGTTGCAAATCTCCTCCACTTCTCTCTTTATGGTTTTGTCTCCTCTTGAAAAAATATTGGCCAAATGTGAGATGTTCTCAGAGAAGGAGAGCACTGTAGTGAGTCTTCTGGCAAAGGGAACCAGGCAAATGCTATCTGATTTATATTCTGAATGATGTAGATTTTGAGTATGAATGACTAGTCTTCACCAGGAGAGGTTTCCAGTACTTATAAGACTCTTAAAGCCCATATGGGAGCAGCTGCAGTGCACTTTGAAGAAGTCAGGACAACATGCATTCCAGGTCAAGGAAATGGGCTCTTTCTGGTTCCTTCTATATTTCAACCTCCAAGTCTGATACCTTGTTATGAGTTTATACCACTTAGGTACAGGCAAGGGCTTGCCTGTCTGTGGCTCAAAATTCTACATAATTGTACCTAATTTAGTTTCCTCCCCCTGAGTCCTGATTTGGTCCGATTTGGAGGTAACAGTCTTGGGAGAGTTGTTGTTGAAGTCTTTTTAGAACTCAGTACTCTAGTCCTGGAGGTACTCCAGTATTGATGAAAGCAGGCAAAATCTGAAGACTTTGTAAGGGTACAAAGAGCAAGGTGCAAGGAATCACATAAGTATCATGAGGAAGAGTCAAAATTGGCTCAGATTTCTTTCTATGTCTAGTGTGGCAAGAACCTAAATGAAGGCTGACCAGTCCACTGACTAAAAGACAATCAATAGTTGGTCTTGGTAGAAGTATCTGAGCAGTCTTGATAGTGCTGGAAATTGAGGCAGCTTAGGAATGTGTCAGAATTTGTTATACTTAGTGCCTGTAGTAGGTCCAAAGCCCAATCTTTGAATATACACAAGTCACATAGTGAAAAGAACTTTGCAGATACAATGGAGGTAAAGCTTTTGAGATGCGGAAGTTGTCTGTTTTATTCAGGTAGACCCCATCTAAGTCACAAGCCTTCAAAAACCTATCCAACCTATCCAACCAATAGAGAACAAGAAAGATGCAAGCATGCTAAGGTCTGCCTTACTCCTGCTGGCCTTCAGGATGAAAGAGGGGTCATGAGCCAAGGGCTGTAGATGATCTCTAAGTAGAAGAAATGTCTGAGAGAATCCAATAATAGTAGCCCATCAACATTCTTATTTTAGTCCAATGAGGTTATGTGTGACCTTTCACCTCCAAACTGTAAATTGCTAAATTTGTCTTGTCTTCAACCCCAGAGTTGGTGGCAAAAAGTGTCCAGTAGAAAGTGCCTTAAAATACTGTCAAGCAGTGACTAGAGATTTTCCTGTGACTGTAGTTGCTGTTTGGAGACATGGTCTTGCCATGTAGCCCAGGCTGGCCTGAGACGCACCCTCTTCTAGCTTCAGCTTCGACGGTACTGGAATTATAGGACTGTGTTATCTTACCCAGCAACAGAGACCAAAAAAAAAAAGAAAAAAAAACCACCCAAAAACAAAACCTTTTGTTGTAACCTTTCTTTCTTGCAAGAATCTTACATCACCTTTTTCTACTAACCAAAGTTCAGTTGAAGAGCTGACCAAAATCATTCCCACTGGCAATCAAAAATTTTATCAAAATGATAAAATTACCAAAAAATAGTTTTTCGTGGAGAAGCTAAGGAGAATGGAAGATGAGGTGGAGGCCAGGACTCTCCCAAGATATTGTAGGGAGAGATAGGTTTTGTATCTTTGAAGTCTACATGTACGGATCCAATTAGCCGAGAAGCAAAAATTTTTTTGAACTTTTATTTGTATGAAACATATAGACTTCTTGTGTGATTAATTTCTAAGCAATATGGCATAACAACACACATATTTGCATTGTGTTAGATGGTATAAGACATTCAGAGATTAGTTAAAACACATGGAGGATTTTCGTAGACTGCAGACAAACAGGACCCCATTTCACAAAAAACATTGAGTACCCAGAGGTTGCCATCAGCTACAGTCCCATAAAAGGTCTCCGTGTATACAAAGTTTATACCTCCAGGAATCCTATCAGCTGATATAAATTCTCTGTCCTTAAGGCTGTGTCGAGACATCTTGTAAACTTTTGTCGTTTTGTTATTGAGAAGCACAATCTTTCCAACCTATATGTACTAATCATACACTATATAATGAACATGTAGAGATAGGGAAATGCATATTGGTGGTAGAGTATGAGAAAAGGTTGGAAATGAAGACAAAGAAAAGACAATGCTGTATTTGTTTAAATTTCAGGAAGACTCAAGCCCTCAACGTTTTAAAGATTGAGCAGCATCTGTGCTCACTCTCAGTAACATTCTCTGTGTGGTTCCCTGCCATCTGCCCCACTTTTCCTCTGCTCTTCCTCTATGAATGGCAAATGCTCTAATGTTCTGTTTCTATGGGTTTCCTGCCTCCTGCCCCTGCCCTTTGTCTTATAAAGTTCAGTGACAGCCAGAGGCCTTCAGTCTCTCCACCCACTGCCAGACTCACACCACGGCACATAGCCATTAGAAAAATGTTTTCTACAAATAAAGAAAAGCCTTTTGGAGCTGTCCTGTGTCCGTATTTCTATGAGCAACACACATAGTTGATTTATAAAGCAAACCAGAAACCTGTGACAGCACTTTGTTGCACGGTGTGAATAAAACTTAACAAATTACCATTTAGTTGACTCTCTCCTACTGTGTGCTATTTTTCATCACCGTGTCTTTCTTCACCTCCTTCCTCCTACATTATAAATTAGCACCATCACCTAGCACTTTTCAGACATAACAGATGTAATGCCATCCACATTCTGATAATGCTGAAGTCACCACAAGCTCCAGGCACAGTGTATGCTGCCAGGAGGCCGATGTTGTTATTATAACTTTCTCTCTTTTTCTAATGTATCAGACCATGTGTAATATACATTCTGTACAGATACTAGGACAATACCAGTGGCTGAGTGGGCCACAGACCAAAATGAGCAAACAGAAACATCTGTTCACCTTCAGAAAGTCGTGAAAGAATCAAGAATTTTTCAAGAGCAGCTGTACCAGGCACCATTACTCACAACAATTTTTAATATCTTGTACATTGTTAAGCTCTAGGTTCTCTGACTACCCCGGGATTTATGCCAAGGCAATATTCTAGCAAGAAACACCATTTGGGGGCCGGTAGGATTGCTCAGTGAGTAAAAGTACCTGCCACGCAAACCCAGCAACCAGTGTTCAATTTCTGAAACCCACAGTAGAAGGAGAGAGCAGATTCTAAAATCTCTCCTCCACTTTTATGCTGTGGCAATGCATACCTATGCTCCTGTATCCTACTCAGTGATAAATAGAAAATAAAAAATAAAAAGCAATTTTTAAAAAATTGTCTATTTCAAAAATTTGGCTTATGAGATACTCTTTCCCTGGCTTTTCTGAAAGAGAGTCTAACAAAGACAAGGAGCCATGAGAAAGATGCATAAGTATACAGAGAGATGAAGCATACATACATGAAAGCGGACTTAATGTAATTCACAAGTACTGCAAAAAAGCGGGTCTTAGAATCAGATAAATAGGAAAGATCTAAAGCTCTCCTCTAACTCCTCCAACTGGAGGCATGCAAAGTCAGGACGTCAGGAAAAGACGAAATGAATACTTTTTATGCTAATACCCCAAAGAACACTTAATGTGTTCAGACATTTAAATATAAAAAAACAATAACTACGTGTATGCCCTATTCCTCAAGACATTCTACTCAACCCAGGATCTGTCACAGAAGCTGCATATGGTACTCTATTCTGCTATCCTGAAAACTGTCCTGATCCATTCCATTCCATTCCAAACATTCAAATAATGTTACCTGTCTAGTAGGGAAAACATATGTGGACCACTAGAAACCCAAACAAGAATTTCCATGGCAACAATACCCTTCCACATATACAAGATGCCACAATGCCCTATATTATAAACTCTATTTTTTTCTGTTTTGGGTGGTACTGAGGATTGAACACAAGGCCTTGTACATGCTGGGCAAGCACTCTGGCACTGAGCTGTATACTAGCTCCCATTGGGTAAAGGGTAAAACATGGAGCTGAAGATTTTCCAGAAGTCTTGGCAATTGTTTTGGAGTCAGGTATGAAGGTTCGAATGTTTCTAGAGTAAAAGGCATACTGGTTACATTTCAGCTCCCATAGGGAAGGTGAGGAGCCAGTGGCTCCTTTGCCATCCTCAAAGACAAGAAGGAAATATAATAAGTCAGTAGCTGATCCCCATGGTGCCTGACTTGTTGAAGTCTCCATTAATGGCTTAGTGAGAATACATGCACTGTGTTCCACTTCAGAGCTTATCCTGTCAGCAGGTGATGTACAAGATTTTCCCTAGAAGTCATGGTGATGGTGTAAGTAAACCTTATGACATGTTATAAAGGTGGAACCTACAAGCTGAGAAACCTTCCCTGAGCTCAAATTTTATGCCATCACCAAGACAGTTAGCTCTTCGGTTCCCAGAATCTTTGTGTCAAGAGATGATGTTAAATAGCAGCTTTCCAAATGTACGTGATTTTAATAGCACCTCCAATAGGAATAGTTCTCTGGACATTTAGGATTTAGAAGTATTTTTCTATTCCTTTCACGCATAGCAATTCACAGAACAAACAGCATTCAGAAGTCTGTAAACTATGCGACAAACCTAACTGATGTCATCTAACTGACATCTCATCTCCTTTTGATCATTAAACTATCCTATCATCATTCCTCGCTATCCTCTCTGAAATGTCCGTCAGTGATACACAATTTCTGATATTCAAACTCATGTGTGGTCCTTTCCTCCCAGGAGTGGGTGGTACTTAGGGATCTGCTTCCTACTGAGCTGCAGAAGCAATGAGGGTTCATTTTTCAGGTTGAGCTGTGAGGAAACCTGGCTTTTACCCCAGTATTTACCTTCTTGCTCTCCTACTCCCTCACTCTGATAAAGTCTATACCATTCTGCTAGTTAACTTCTACTACAGCAAGGAATTGAGGGAAGTTTCTGTCCAACAGCTGGCAAGCAACTAAGTTGAATAGATTACAACTTAGAAACACAAAGTTCTGTGTTTCCATGGAACTTAGAAGCAGCCCCTTCCCAGATGAAACTGTTGCCCTAGATGATTTGGGACCTTGTAAGGCATCTTGCTTTTCCAGAAGACCAGCTGAGCACTGCCTGACTTCTTGATTCACAGAAGTAGCATAAAAAGCCAGGTGTGGTAGCTCAAGCATGTAATTCTAGCAGTTGAGAGGTGGTGACAAAAGGAATAGGATTTCAAAGTTACCCTCAGCTTCAGAGTGAGTTCAAGGCCAATCTGGGCTATTTGAGACGCTATAGCAAACATAGAACAATATTGGTAGATAGGTAGATAATAGGTAAATAGAAAGATAGATAGATAGATAGATAGATAGATAGATAGATAGATAGATAGATAGATAGATAGATGATACATAGAAAAATAAAATGCAAAACTAAACGATTAGAACAGGCATTGGGAAACAAAAAGCAGTCATTTATAAAGCAAAGAAGTTCTTGACAATTTCTTACATTGGCGAATTCACCTTGGGAAGTGATGACCAAGGCTATTTTTTATATCTTTTCCCTCCCTCCCCCTTCTGTTCTTCCCTTTTCTTATCCCCTGTGTTCTCATCTCCCACCATTTTCTCTCTTATGCTGAGGATGGAACTCAGGGCTTTGCATATTCACATATCACTAACTTCCATCCCCAGATCTTATGTATCTTTTAAATGTTGGTGGTGCCCAATCTAGCCATGCACTAAATTCCAGGCTAGCTAGGACTATAGGGCAAGACTCTCAAAAGCATAAAAGCTGAATAAATTAAAAATTAAAATTAAAATGAATGTAAAAGATGAAGCCAATTCTTAAAAGCAGATTCTATTAATAATAATAGATAAAAATTATGAACTCAATTGTCACTCAACTAAATAAAACAAGTGAGCTGAGGCTTGCTCTCTGACAATCTGTTACAAAGATCTACAAAACAAAGTGGGAATAAGAAAGATAAGCCTACACTTTTAAAGCACATTGGATTTTCTGATATTTTTCTTTGCCTATTGTCATCTAAATCCTATCCATTGAGACAAATCCTCAAAAGACCGTTCTTTTATTTCCCCTCCTGATACAGGGTTTCTCTGTGCATCTCTAGCTGTCCTGGAACTTGCTTTGTAGACCAGGCTGGTTTAGAACTCAGAGATCTGCCTATCTCTGCCTCTAAAGTGCTGGGTTTATAGGTATGTATCATTCCCAGCTAAAATACCAATCCTTAACTATGTCTTTTAAAGTCTTTTTCTTGACATAAACTTCACAGTATTAAAATTATATCATTACATATATATGGCTTTTCTTTTTAATAACTTTCTGGTTGAAGAAAGCTTCAAAGCATCAAAACTGTTCTGTCACAATAAAGTTACAATTCTATTATTTATTGTCTTAACTGAATGACATGTACAAGAAAGAATTCAACACACAAAGCTCTGATGGTGTTTATTTTTCACAAAAATTACTATCATTACCGTTTACTTCTTTATCACACTTAATGATTAGGTAAATAAATAAAAATATATATACAGCTGTCTGTTAATGATGTGTTCAAGTAAATAAATCTCTTTAATAATTAATTAATAGATATACACAAATGGGCTGCCTCCTTCAAGTAAACTACACCCAAAGACTAGGAATTCTTCTCATAATGCAGTCACCTATAAAATGTTTTGTTCTTTTCATAATTTCCCTCTAGGTCACTTTTTAAAAATACTGATCTGTTATTTTTATGTGTATTTATATGTATTTATTTTTATGTGTATTTATGTGTGCATGATTTTATGTGCCCCATGTTCTTGTGAGGGCCCAAGAAGAGTAGGAAAAGGTGCCAAATCCAAAGACACTAGAGTTACAATTAAATGTGAGCTACCCTGTGAGCATGAAGAACCAAGCAAACCTGGATCCTCTACAAGAGCAGTAAGTGCTCTTAACTGCTGAGTTATTTCTCCTTTTTGGTTGTCTTTTTTAAAAATACATTATTATTATTATTATTACTATTATTATTATTGTTATTATTGCTAGTCTCTCATTGGTAAAAATCCAATTATTCTATCCATTTCTCTAAACATAATTTGGTTTTAATCACTTACATATGTTCAAAAAATAAGGCACAAGCTCAGTAGGTGACTGAGGACTTGCTGTGACGAGAGATCTCATCAGGACTTGGTGTGATGCTTGAAGATGGAATACTTGGTTAGCATTTAGTAGATCCTGTATTTGATCTCTGGCACAGCCAAGAAGAGGAATATTTAAAAGACAATGTGGGGGCTAGGCAGAGAGATCATGGGGTAAAGTGCTTGTTTCACAAGTATAAGAATCTGAGTTCAGATCCCCAGAACCCTGTAGACACGATAGTGCACATCCATAGTACCAGTACTGGAAATACAATACGATTGTATTGTAAGATGGGAAAGCGGAGAGAGAACCTTGGAAACTTGTGGACCACCTAGCCTGGTGAAAACAGTAAGAGATCCTGTTTTAAACAAGGTGGAAGATAAAGATTGACACTCAGGGTTGTCTTCTGATGCCCACATGTGCACTGTGGCGTGCTTACATCCAACATACACACAAGAGTGCACATGCATGTGTGTGCACACACACACACATACATGTATATGCACATACATGACATGAGCATCCATACACATACATCATTCACACAAAGAAAATCTTTCCAAAGTTGTTGCACCCACGCACAGATGCACCCATAGCACACGTTCTACTTCTCATTTTCTAATTGGGAAGTTAATCTAAAACAAATACAGAATTAAATTCCATTGATGTCAAGAGTTAAGCAAAGCAAAGAATTAAGCAACAATCATATCTTCTTACAAATATCAAGTGATTTATGAATGCAAAAGCAGAGGGAATTGGAGCCATAAATTATTTTGCATCTGAATGGTAATGTACAATGAGGGCTTTTTTTTTTTTTTTGGCAGATTAAATATTAGCAACAACACCCGGCTGCAATGAGCAACTGCAGAATGTTTACTGCATTAAATTAAAATTACTTGTCTGAAGCAGCATTGAACAGAAGGTGGGCTTCCAAGCTTACCTCCCTGGAAGCACAGATAAGGATCATTAAAAGAAAATGTCATCCATAGATATCTGTATTTATCAAAAAAGGAAATTTGGGGGAGATTTTTTTTCTTAAAAAAGCCCAGCATTTTAATGCTCTTGGTTTGTTTTCTGCACAACTGCTCAAAACAACCATGACTGTGGGAAAAAGATGGGTGATAGCTATGCTATAGTCCAATGAACACTGAGCACTGAATCAAAGAAGATGGCCTTGGTTCTGCCAATTATTTACTTCTGTGTACTGGAGCTTGGTTTCCACATCTGCAAAGTGAGAAAGTGCCAGTCATTGTGCTCAAGATCAATACCATCCCTTAGTGGCACGTGGAAAAGTATGTGTGGCAGTGCATATGGGATAGAGGCAGAGGCTATATCTTTGATGGATGTCTGGTAGGGATCTGTGGGAATTCAGCTATAGAAAGGAGGCAAAATCTCTGCACAGCCCCAGGAGCACCATTTACAATGCATTCCCTGAGAATGCTGCTCTCCAGGGTGCTGAAGGCCAGCAGAGAGGGGCCAGTAACCACAGGCAATTTTCAGTAGGAAAGGTCACTATCCCGACAAAAATGCTACTACCTTCTCCCTTTGAAAAACATAATTTCCTGGAGTTGAGGATGTAGACTGCTTACCCATCATGTACAAAGACCTAGTGGGTTTATATCTCTAAGTACAACACAAACCAGACATAGTGGTATATGCCTATAATCCCAACACTTAGTAGGTGAAAGGAATAAAGTTCAAGGTCATTATAAGTTACAAATGTGAGCGCAGCCAGAAATACATAAGACTCTGACTCATATATTTATGATATATGTCTAATACATATATCTGCATATGTATGCAGATATATGCATATACATTTAACATATTTTTCCAGTGTTATGCTTGATGACTCAAATATTCAAGGCTTTAGTTCAAAGCCTTATTCTTTTTAACCTTAGAAATGCTAACATCTTGATTTTTCTTTCTCATTTTCTACAGCACAGAAAGTTCCTTCCTACCTTAGAATTTTTCACATGTTGATTCATCTATCCAGACTCTCTAATATCATATTCATGCAGCCAACTTCTTTACCAGGGAAATCCAATTCAAAAGCACCTCTTCAGTGCTGGGTGTAGTGGCATACAATTGTACTGGTCACATTTGGGATGCTAAGGCTGGAGAATAAGGAAATCAAGACCACCTTGGAGTACACAGTGAGACCTTGTCCCTAACACCAGCTCATAAAAATAAAAATCCCTTTCCTATCACCCTACCTTCTTGTATAGCTTCACTGAACTTAACTGAAACCAGAGGTTTTTGTGATGTGTATTTGTAAGTTTATTTTCCTTATATGTTTTTCATGTGCACAAATATACCAAGTATGTTGAAGGAACCCTGTCTGTTCCACTCAGTTCTGAAAGCATAGAACCAAATATAGAGGAGAACGCATTCAAAGCTCAATAAATGAATGGTTGAGTCAGTGAGTCAATCTGAAGAAAGGATTTTAGCACATGAATTCAAACATTTAAATTGTTAATTTTGCTCTCATGAAAGGTATTTGGCTGGGAACTGACATTAAAGTACTGAGAAAATACTATGTGTATCATATTCAAGCATATCTTATCAACTACAAATTGTTAAACATTAATAAGGTAATTAAACTAACAAATGCACTAACTCTGAAAAGGACTGAAATGTGAGCTTTTGAGCTTATGAGACAGTAATCAAGAAATGACTGGGATGAGAGTCAAAGAATATTTCAGAAGAGGATCTGAAAAGGTCCTGTATCCTGGAAGAGTAGAGAAGGATCTGGACAATAAGGGCCAGAGACAGCTATGGAAACCCAGAGGTAAAATCAGGCTTGAGAGGTAGAGTAGAGCTATAGTTTGAAAATCATGGCAGGAGGTTTTGGTCCTTATCCCAAAAGTAAGTCAGAGCCAGTGAAGAATTCTAAACTGTGGGAGATATAAGGGTGGGAATAACATAACCAGATTCTTGTTAGGAAAGAGACTAGAGTGGGTGACAATGGATTATATGATCCATAGAAGAGATAGCTCATGTTTACTCAGGGCTAATGTTGATGGAAAGAAGTCCCAAAATTCAGAGATAATCAGAGATAATTTCTGGGATCTTTGAAGGGAAAGAAATACAGAAGTCAAAGAAGAAGAGTGAAAGACATTGTAAACACACGACACCATTTTCCAGGGAGAACAGAAGGTTAGGGTGAAGGTGATGATATAAATGATCTCGAATCTAGTACATTTGAGACATTTCTGAAATATTCAAGTTTGGCCTCAAGCACTATTCTATGGGGAATTCAAAATAACAACCTATCCAGTGGACTGTGCTCCTGCGTCATTCATTAAAGCCAGGGATATGGGGTGTGTGGATGAGCTCGATTTAGGATGTTATTAGTTTCTTTTCTATTGTGGAGATAAAATATCCTGACACAACCAGCTTAAGAAAGCGAAAACATAAGTATCTTGGTTTGAAATATCATGGGATAGAATCTATGGGGAAGACACACAAGAGGCACAAGGATACCCTGACAGCAGGAGAAGGGAGCTGGTTGATGGCACTGCATTGACACTCAGGAAGCACAAAGAGATAAGAAGTGGGGTCACACTGTAAACTCCAAAGTTGGCACCCCCTCTCAGTGAGCTACTTCCTCTAGTAAGGCTCTACCTCCTAAGTGTTACAAAACATCTCCACCTGCTGTTTTCAAATGCATGAGCCTAAGGGGAATGTTTCATATTCAAATCGCCACATAGGAGAAATAGTTGAGAGCCTTAAAAGAACATTCCAAGAAAATTGGCTCTGGAGGAGGTTGTTAGATAATGGTGGGGGATGGGGTAGGTGAGTGCCTGGAATTTTTCTACCCATATAACATCACCTTGGTTTGGGCAGATGAGTACTATATGCGAGGTTTTACTTTTCAGTTCAAAATTTTGTTAACAACTTCTTCCTTCAACATTTATCTCCTGTTCTTAAAAATATCATGAAATTACTAGTTGGAAAAAACAGAGTTTGCAAACGGAGAATTAGAGAAAGTCCTAGGGGAATTTTCCTCCTTATATATTTGGCAAGATCCTAACTAACAATTCCACATTAATTTTTTTCCTCTTATTCTTTGAAAAAAGATACTAGTATTGATGAAAGCACATTATCTGCACAGTCCCCATGCTAATTGTCATTGCCTCCCAGCCATACAATGTATCTCTCATTTTTTCCTGTACCATAGTGGATTGGCTACTTCAGCACTTGCAACAGGCATGCTGCTGAATTATGTCAGTAGAGGGTGATGGAGGAGT
Organism: Cricetomys ansorgei; assembly: GCA_026225945.1. NCBI lineage: Eukaryota > Metazoa > Chordata > Mammalia > Rodentia > Nesomyidae > Cricetomys > Cricetomys ansorgei. The sequence continues at coordinate 3,147,610 of JAMJFZ010003624.1, forward strand.
ATTGCAAAGCAGTGTGTCCTTGCTGATGGATCTGGTGGACTTCTGAGTCCCTTTTGGCCTCTTCCTTTTGCAGATTCATATATGGTGCAGATTCATACATGGTGCAGATTCATACATGGAATACATCCCACACACCACCTCAGGACCAGAGTGCCATTCAAACAAACAACAGAGGCACCTCTATGCCAAACAACATTTTGATCTTAGTCTTCTAGTCTCCAGAAAATTGAGACAAGATATTTCTGCTGTGCAAGCCACTCGACCCATGCTACCTATGTTATGGGAATTCTGGGAAACTCACATTGTGCCTCTTAGCTATGGACTAATATTCAAAATTTCCATTAACTCCCAGCTAATACAGACATTTTTGGTCCTTGGATTACACATTCAGAAGTAAGGTCCTAGTATATAAGGGATGTTAATATATACCTAATTTTTTCCCCAGAGGTTGAACTGAAGACACTCACTTAATATCCTGGCCAATGTCAGAGAACCAATGTGATTTTACTCAACACAATGTAACAGCTTTCTAAATGGCATTAGAAAAGGAACATTTGCTGTTATTAAGAAGAGTGAGACCCAACACAGCTTATCTACAAAGGCAAATTGAGAGAAACAAACAGAAACAGTATTTGGGAGAGAAAAAACAAAACAAAACACATGTTTAGTTAAGTCATTTTGGCTAAAGAAGTAATGGAAATTGTCACATCAAGGACCCTTGAAATAGCTTTAAACCTGTAAGAACTTCATATCATGTCTCTGTAAGTTGCAATCCTGCCACATCAACACTTTTTAATTATTTGTGAGATTTATTTTATTTTTAATTATGTGTATGTGTGTGTCTATATGGAAGCATGTGCATGCAGATATCCACAGAGGCCAGAAGAATGTGTCAGAGCTCATGGAGCTGGAGTTATACACAGATGGTTGTGATCTGACCAACATAGGCACTGCTGGGAACTGAATTTCAGTTCTCTACAGGAACAGTACATGTTCTAAACAACTAAGCCATCTCTCCAGCCTGTAACAAGGCTTTTAATATTTGAGTCTTATTAATCACTTTACATGTTATATTTCCTCTTAGTATGTCCTCTTTTCTTCCCCTATTGACTACAACCAGTGTTTTATTATAATTTGAAAAGAATTCTAGATGATAACTTACTTCGTACTAGGAGATTATGAAAGCTTGACTTTCTTTACCCATTCACTAATTTTACCACAGTCAATGATCGTTGAAAGCAGATATTGTTCTTCCGGTTCCTGCAAACCTAGATATGGTCATGTGACCAGGTTTTGAGCAATGAAATGCATGTTGAGATGGTATGGGAAATCTTCATACCCTGTTTGTAGAGGAAAAGCTTGCCCTAGACATCACCACTAAAAGTCTAAAGAGCAGCATTTGTGGGATACGTGTGGATACATGTGCAAGGGTGAGGTGTACCATAGCCATAGCCGATAGTCAAGTTCCTTTGAGTGTACAGGTCTCCCTGTTCTTAAATGAGTACTATGTTTACATACGTTGGAGTTTCTTTGTTACAGTGTCTTAAATGTGCATCCTGACTAATGTGCCTCCCCTAAACCTTTCTACAAATGCTTTATTTTAATAGAAGCCTGTGGTTTATTTCCAATTCTAAGCTTTGGTATTGTCAGATCTGATCTGAGATTCATAGAACTTGACAGGGATAAGGGATATATGAACTTCAGAATCAACATCTTTGCCCTTGGTTGAGGTTACAGAGCTCCTTGCAGCTATTGAGCATGATACAAGCACTTGTCTTCATTTTGAGCTCAACTATTTCCATGTGTGTGTCTAGGATAAAACACTAAAGAAAGGCCAGCTAGTCAGAAAGATAAACAAATATAGGTGAATGAGGAGAATTTGAAATGACACTAATATTTTTAATAACTAGCCAATATTCTTTGACTTCCTATGGTTCTAGCTTTTGTTTTCTTCAATTTTTATCATGATGTGAAAGAGATAAGCATTTATATAAATCATCCTTTGACATTAGATATCTTTCCAGGTTAGCTATATACAATAACACATTCTATAGCAATGTTGGATAGTAAGAAGGAGCCTCAGTGTCTGGTCAAAAACAAGACCATGAGGGAATGTAACTGATGATATATGTCAATACAGCTCAGTAATATTTAATGGACTGGGTCTGTTGAATATATATATATATATCTTGTAGTTGCTTTATTGGTGTGATAGGGCAAGACAATGCAGCAGTCCCTCTATCTTGTATTCTTGCTGAGGCCATTTTAGGTTTAATTAGAATTTGATCTCCTTGAGGGAGAATCTCATGGAAAATTACCCAACTATATTCTAGGAACTCCAGGCCAAGATGTCCCAGCTAACTTATCTTAGCTTTTCCTAAATTGCTTGCTTGTATAAAACCTCTCCCTGTAGCTGTGGAGCAAGATAGAAGGATGTGGTTTTTGACTTTTAAAAACCCTTACTCTATCTTACACATCGAAAGATACTTGAGTCCATATACCTGAGTGTAGTTCCAGTTGGTTGGAATAAAGACTTCAGTTGGCTCTAAACTGGGTCTGAGTGGTCACAACTGGTGACCTCCCCTTAACATTGAGATGTAAGTCAAGGCCCTAGAGTACAGACAGATACGGATGAAACCCCATCCGAAGGTAAGGAGTACTTGAATGCACTGTCCTGTCTTTTGCTAAACTATCTGAAAAGCTCAGTGCCCCTAGTGGTAAAGACACTAAACTCTCTTTGGTTTAATGTCAAGTACTCACTTTCCCATAAATCTCTCTGTTTAATGGCGAGTACTCACTTTCCCAGAAATCCTTGTTGCTACGTAACATTTAATGAGCCAAACCAATGTCTGGGTTCTGACCAATCAGAGAGATCCCCTGCTCCCTATAAAAACCCTTGCAGGCAGCTTCTCAGGGTAGGTCATCTTTTGTGGTGGTGCCAGACCCCAGTGTACTGGTTTGCTTTGCAGAATAAAGGCTCCTTGTTTTTGCATCAGAACTGGTGGTCTCCTGGTGGTACTTAGGGAGGAGGGGGATTTCAAAAACTGGGCACAACACTATCCCTTCAGTGTGGGACAATCTCCAAGAGTTCACAGTATTCAGAGCATCTAAGGTTCTTAAACACTGTCTTCTGTTGGAGCAGGTACCACTGACTAATTTTGTGTATAGGAAAGTTGACAGACTGAAAACCTGGAACATTTCCATGGACAGATCAGAATGTTTGTATGTAGAGTTCAATGCAGAAGATGCTCCTGCCTAATGCCCCATCTACCCAACTAGTATTTCCCTAATATTCACCCATTTGTTCATTCAATTCATATGAAGACATGTGACTTGTATATTAATGAACATAAAGCAGGCTAATGCCAAATACCGGGCTTTATCTATTAGTTACAACGTTGTCATTTGCTTAGTCTGTCATCTGACAAGCATTTGCCAAACTCTTACTATGTGTAGATTTTTTATACATAAGACAAAGTATTAAACAGTGAACTTGGAACTTTATTGAGAAACACTAGCATAGGATGTAATGAAGAATATTTAATTTCATGACACTGGAATGAATCCTGACTGAATTCACCAGCATATACTTAGTGACTAATGGCCAAATTACACCCACAAACAAGTCTTATTGATAAAGTTGTGGTATCTTGATTGGGTTCATTTTCTTTGCCAGTTAGAAGATTGAAAGGCAGGGAAAATATCTGTAATGTAACAGGTGGCAGGGTGACATCTCAAACCAGACAGACAGAATCAGCTGTTAAAGAAAGGTTTATTGGGGATGAGGAAACAGGCACATGAAACAGCCACACAGACACACAGAGCTTTGCTCTGCAAAGCAAAGGCTAAACTCAGAAAACCAAAAAATTCAGTCTCTTCTAAGAACTGGAGTTTTAAAGCTTTCCTCCCCTATTTAGGATTGGTATATTTGAGGAAAGATGGGTGGTTGACAGGCCTACAATTGTTGTGTAAAGCACCCTGACCCAACCTTGAATTTATTAAGCCAGCCCATCAGTAGGAGGTCTGCTGGTGGAAGACAAAAGTCAACAAGACCTTTGATTTAAGCTGCATGGCTTTTGTCTCAAGTGAGGAGGGTAAGAAGCAAATCATCTTGGAGATTTGCCACCTTTATTATCTAGCCTTGACCTCTGTCCCTATCTGTCTGTATACCAGGGGGGTCTGTCTAACTCCTAGTCTCTCACTACCATTTTCATTGCAGAAAAAAAAAAAAAGACCAGGTGTCTAGCCCTGTGGGGACAAAGAGATGCCAGCAAGGAAAGAAATCTGAGTGGCTTTCTCCTCATAAAAGTATCAAAGTAGGGGGTAGGGAAATGTGTCAGTGAATAAAATGTGACCTGTAAGTAAACCTGAGGAACTGAGTTCAAATCCCCAGAACCAAAATAAAGAGAGACAGAGAGAGAGACAGAGAGAAAAAGAGAGAGAAATAGAGAGGCAGAGAAAGACAGAGAGACAGAAAGAGAATGAATAGGGGCAGACCTAGACAGAGCTGAAAATGCATTTCAAAATAAAAAAAAAGAAAAGAAAGAAAGAAAACCACTTAGTTATTTAGTACAGAAAATGTAAATGAGGGGGTAAAGGAGAGCTGTTATTTTCAAATGAATTGGCTTCACTTGAGAAAGGGAAGCAATTATTTCCTGAGTTCCTGCTCTCTCTGGGCCCTATGCCAGGTGCCTTTACATGTTTCCTCATCTCCTCCTTGAGTCTTCTGGGATCTAATGCAGAGTAGGAACTGCTAAAAATGACTAACAGATAATGAAGCCCAAACTTGGAAAAATCAAGAGTGTTACCTTGAGTCACATGAGTGGCGTGTGGCAAAGCCAGGTTTAGAAATCATGTCCAGTGAGCTCCCAAACCCACAGGTGTTCGAATCTCTTTATCACTATATATAAAAGCACACCAGAGCAGGAAAGGCTCATAGTCACCAAAAGCAGAAGCCATGATGCTGAATCTGAAGGCTGACTCCTAGGAGGCCAAAGCAAGTAAGTGACAGGAGGGAGAACATATATACCTCGCACCCCCAGGTCCAAAGGCTCAGGGGTCATTGAGGAAGAGAGGGCAGAAGCATTGTAAGGGCCAGAGCCAGTAGATGACTGCAAGGGAGCAGTGTCTTCAGGATGCAGCTGCCCACATGAACTCCATGTTTATGACAGCATGCACAAGACCTATAAAAGCCCAAGCCAGACCACATGACAATATAGAGAAGGGAGCTGAACACAAAGTCTCACCCCTAGAAAAGGAACTATTGGTAACTGAGCTTCAAGGAAAGAGAGAATCAGTTTTCTCTATACTGTAGTCCTTGGTTGACCATGTAGTCCCATGATTGACCATGTTCCAGTGGAAGATAACACATCCCACCATTTGTTTTTTGTCTTTTTGTTCAATTAGATCATAGGGTGGTTCCGGAGATGCACTGAATGGTTGGTAACATAAAATCATAATGGATCACTCAAGCTCCTATAAGCAACCCCTCAGTCAGGCTCCTATAAATAGCCCTATAGACACGCTGCTTCACCAAGATAGACATAGGTGGAATCTTTTTTTCTTCAGGCTGCCATCAATATGCTGAATATCGAGAAGACAGAGGTTTGTTTACATCTGTCCTGGGCAAGTCATCCAACAAGGCTCCAACTCAGAACAGCTAGATAGGAGAACTAGAGGGGCTAAAATAAAGAACTTCAGGGGAGGGTGGTGTTTCTATGTCAAGGTCAAGGATAACATCACCCTGATGTGATCAGAAGACAGAAATTTATCCAGCAGTTTAGAGACAGGCACCTGTATTCTTGTTGTTGGCCAGAAACTAGGAATATTATTTGTTAGTCCTGGCCAGAGGCTAGAAATGATAAGTAGTGTTTGGAGGCTCTAGTTCCCAGTCTGCTTTCTTATTATCTTTCTTCTTTCTGTTACCCTGTTGCCTGGAGGTTATGTGTGAAGGACTCATACAAACTCCAGTCCAGATGCCTGGGATGGAGAGGCAACTGGACACCTTGTTGGTGAGACAACTGAACATACCATCTAGTATTCCATCCTACTCTCTACCACAACTCCTATAAAAGTCCCCAAACCAGCAATTCAACAAGACCCTATTTCTGTGACCCACTCCTGCTACAGAAAAACTTGGCTTATTTCTTTTTTAAGCTCCCACCTATGAACCTACAATAAACTTCCTAGAAATGTACTTTTCCCATTGTCTGTGGAATTAGTTCTTCAAATTCATAAGGCAAAAACCTAGAGCCTTTGTGTGACAATGAGCTTCTGATAGCCTAACTTTTCAGTTAAGCCCATTGGAGACCACAAAGCTATGTAATGTCAGTGACCCCAGTATTCCCCCATTTCAACCTTTCTAGTACTTCCATCAGCTCTTACATCTGGAAGCTCTCCGAGTCCCATCCCTTTGCGTGGTTATGGGTGATTCACAGAACATAAGTGGTTGATTTCATCATTGGCTATCATAGATTGTGCCAATCTACAGACCCTTTCTCCAGTGAAGCTAGGATTGTCACTGACAGTTCCAGCCCTCTAATCACAAGTTGGGTTCCTCTGGCAACCAGATTGCTACTATAAAAGGCACAATTAGCATAAACTTAGGTGTTCTTGAGGAAACAGGGGGCTTCTTATGAAAACCAAAGGATCCCTCTCCTTTTTACCCTCATGAGTAAATAAATCCCAAAACTTTTAGAAACTCCCTGCTGTAGACTATGGATAAAGACTAAATATATATTTCGTATTACATCACAAGATCATAAAACCAATGTTTGCTATCTCTAGTCAAAAGAACAGCAAAAAATGAAAGCCTCCTAATACAGGGGCATTTTTAGATTCTAATTACTTTAGGGACAATATTAAAATAACAATAAAATAGTAATATTAAAATAATTTGGGAATAACTACTTGAGTGCAGGTGTACAGATGCATATACACACACACTCACACACACACACACACACACACACACACACACACAAACTAAATTAGAAAAGCTAGGTTCTAACATGGTATTGGAAAATCATTTTGAGGAACTCTGATTCAGAAGATTCATAGAGAAGTAGAGGGAGGAGACCAGGGTCAGCACTTACCTAGGTGGAAGGAGCATTTATTCTTAAAAAGAAAAAAAAAAATGTTTATTATCTGTGTGTGTGCATGACATACTACTGGAAGCCAATAGAGGGCATCAGATTCCCTGGAGCTGGAGTTCCAGGTTGTGAGCTGTCCATTGTGGGTATTAGGAATCATGCTTAGTCCTCTGGAAGAGCAGGAAGCATTCTGGTGGTGAGCCATCTCTCCAGTGCAGGAAGAGGCTATTTTTGACATTTGCATTCTAAAGCATCACAGTGAAGTGATGTCTGCCCAGGGAAGAGGTGGACTGCATTGAAGCTGCTTGTTACCTAATTGACTGATATTTACATTAGTTATAGTTTAATAAGAGGCTCAGAGAGTCACAAAGTATAAAAAGAAAATAAAATCTAATTCGAGAGCTTGAACTGCATCAGAGTAAGAGAGTATGGCCTGGCCCTGACTGATTTCTGGATGGGGCTGCCCCAGCTGGGGCAAGTTTGCCTATATCCTGCTCCACTCACTAACTTGAGTAGCTGAAATACTGAGATGTAAGGATGTAGAAAATTGTAAGTCTACATCTATGAGCACAAACCTGTGGAGTAAGACTGTCACAGACACCCCACACCTTTTAAAATTTGTCTATTTTCCATTTAGCTGCATTAAATATTCTCAGACACAGCAGGTGTTCACAAATTAGAATAACTATTTTCTCTTGCCCTAATTCAGGCAGTATACACAGAATCAGCTGAGAAAATAGAAACCATTTACTTATCCAATGGTTCTTATAAATAAATGAAAAAAAGAATAAGGTCACCAAACTTCACTTAACTAATGATCACATCTAATGCACTATCAGGCCTGTTTAAAACCTGGGGACTTTCAAGCTTTCCTGACATTATGCTTAAGGTCCAGTGCTTAGAATAAAAGAGCTAACTCTCTGGTTAAAGTCTAAGGGTTATGGGGATAGAAGGGCAGTTCTCTTCCTGTATGAATGGCTGAAAATTGAGAAAGAATTCTCTTTCACATCAACCATGCTCCATCACTTTTTCCCCTTAGACTAAATGACAACACAGAAAGAAAAGTGGAAGCATACTGTAACATTCATTAGAAGTAGCTCTCTCCTTTGTTAATATTCTCTGATGATGAGCAAGGTTGGCTACCTGAAGTAAAGAGGATGAACCAGAATAACTGTGGAAGTCTATAACTATAACCAGAAAGGGACATACATGTGCATGCTCACCCTCTTGTCATGAATATGCTATGCATAGATTCTAACTGACCTGAACTTGTACCACCAGAGTGAGGAAAGCAGAAATGGAGGCAGAAGACATAGGGAAGGGGCTACATTTTAAAGCTCCTTCCCCTGCTTTTGAGTTCCTTATTTTGAAGCAAAAGGAAAAAATATTTTGCTCAGGTTCAAATCTCTTAGTGAAACTTGAAAGACTCAATATTTCCCAAGCTGTTCTAATCTGGAAGCCAAGAAGAATGTTATCTTTACAGGGTGTGGTCAACAGGACCATAACTAGACAGAGGTATACAAACTCATCCTCAATAATACATGTGACATGGATACCTACCTGTGAATGTCCTGACATGCCACCTTGAAGACCTGTCATTGCAGATCATAAAGAATGAAACTGAGTGGCTTCAGGTGAAGATGGTCTTGTCTCAATGTCTCCAGCCCATCTGTATGAGATGAATGTCAGAATTTTGTACCATCCCTGGAAACCTAGATTGGCATATGGAGATCTAGCCCAAACATGTAAGAGACATTACCAGCTCTGAAGCAAAGAATGACTGCATCTCAAGCATGTAGTGTTATTTAAAAGTAAATAAATTCAACTGAAAAAGAATACACTCTGTCGAAAGCTACTGTAATGTAGTGAAGTACAGTCATTATTTCCAGTTCTGGGAAGCTACCAAAAAAATCTGAAAGCATCATATTTGTATGTTGAAGAGTTGATGGCTATCTTATGGTATGAAAACGCAAGGTTTTGAATGGTTGGTTGGAAGTAGTAGGATAGCTAATGGCTATTCTAGAATAAGAGATGAACTTCAGAAGGGAACAGCTCTTCTGAAGATGTGTTGAGATTGCATTTAAAGCATTACAACTCAGTATGGTCTCAATATAAGTAGCTCAGGATGGCTCTGCAGTTCTCAGCCCATTGTTGTTGCCACATGACTTTTAAGGTTGCTTTTTTTTTTTTTAAATTACTGTGAAGAGTGGAGCTGAAATTTTTATTGGAATTTCCTTGAATCTGCAGGACTTTTTTGTAGGATGGCTGTTTTTACAAGATTAATTCTTCTGATTTATGAGCATGGGAAGTTTTTCCACCTTCTAGGACCTTCTTTAGTTTCGTTCTTCTGTGTTATGTTTTTGTTGTAGAGGTGTTTCATTTCCTTGGTTGGGTTTGTCCTGAGGTCTGGTCTATCTTACTGCGTCTCTTTCTTCCTTCTCTCTTTCTTGACTTTTTTTTGAAGTTATTGTGAATGAGATTCTTTCCATAACAGGTTAGATCTAGAATCTCATTCTTGCTGCAGCCCACTGGATTGGAATCTGCACTGATAAGAAATGAAGTGATTTCTGTTCACGGGGACACTTCAGATGAAGTTGCCTAAAGCACACTGAATGGGAGAAGACGGGTGCAGAAGCTCCCAGGCAGACAAGGATACCGCATGTTCTAGAAGCCACAGGCAAGTCATCTCTACTTGAAAACCAAGAATCACTTCAAGGAAACACTTTCTGCTAGAAAGTAGCAGAACAAGTAGAACAAGTAACAAAGCATGGATTTGGAGCTGATCAGTCAGAATATATTAGTAACATCTCATATTTGAAAATCAGACAAGACTAGGAAGCCACAGCAGCATATGGTAGTGATACGAACACAGAATAGGAGGACATCCCAGCAAATGAGGGTCCTTGAACCTTGCCAGTTTGCTTCAGTTTTCCCAACGTCATTTCCTGGACTAAGTTCCTTGCCCGCCTTATACATCACTATGGATGCAGCCCAAATTGTTCAGCAACAGACACCCAACTTATCTCGGGCTGTATGCATGCCCACTCCTCTTCTAATGATAATACTCACAGCATCCTGAGACTCTTCTCTGGAAGTACTAGGCACAACACTCCCTACTCCAAGTAGTATTCCTAGGAACCTGTTAGCAACCTAAGAAACCAATTGCATCGAACTGTATTCATACCCCTGCCTGAGCTACTTTTCGCTTTAACAGCCATCTGATTTAGACAGAGCCTATTAAATCGTATTTTACTTATGCCCAGGCAAAATAATGAGAGGGCAGCTGGGATTAAACTGTTTTGAGGTGCTTGAGCAATAAAACAAACTACGTCCTCAAAGTAAACTTTTAGGGAGCAACCCCTACTTACCTTGTTGTGCCTATGCATAACTGGGTGTGCATATGATTAAAATCAGATGCATTGTGGGAAGGGATGTGTGCAGCAGAGAAATGATCCTATAACCTAAACTACAAGGGAAACAGAGAATGACCCCATCTATATCCTGTGGTAAGCATCCCTTCCTCTTTTAGGCTCCATAAAATGAAGTCTCAGGTTGCAGCCCTGACTACCCTCATTCTTGGGTCCTACTGTCAATCTTGGCAGTGGATCTGACCTCTTATATCACTTTTTTTGAATCAAGCTTCCTGGTTACTTAGCAATCTGTGTGGACTTTGATTTCATTTTTGAATAAGAGGCCAAGAACCTGAACAGACCCAGACTACCAGAAACAGTCCGAAGGGTAGGCAGTCTTCTGCAATCAATACTCATGGTTAGGGCATCAACAAATCACATCAAGAGTATAATTTTGTGGTTCTAACAGTGGTTCTCATCACATCTTCCAACTGTTTTTCTGTGTTTCCCAGTCTCAACTGAAGTTGCTATAGTCTGTGCAGTGAGTTCTAACCATGGATTATGGACAAAACCACCAGATCTTCCTTCTGAGCTGCGGTATTAAAATACCAGCAATTTCAGGAGTCTTTCTTGTTATCCACATATCTAAAAATCAACATATTACAACAGACCGAATGCAAGACATGAGAGTGCAGCTGTCCTTTATTAAGATGTGTTAAATGGGCTTGCGGTAATGCCAAACAAAGTCACTCTTTTCACTATTTATTTTGCCTTGTAGACTATGGCTGTTTTCCAAAAATTGTTATTTATAAGGCATATAACGGGTACGTTTTTAGTTTTAAGTGCATTGGCTCTAAAAAGAACAAAAAGCTCTAAAAAATTATTTTACTTTTTGTCTTTTTTTTTCTGTGTAGCCCAGGCTGGCCTTGAACTAATAACTAATTTTTCTGTCTTGGATACCTCTGTGTGCTGGCTGAGATTAAAGGTGTGGACCATCATAAATTGGGGAATTGTTATCAGTTTGTTTTTTTTTTTTTATTCTGAGTTCTAATACTTATCAAATCTATAGATAGTAACCCACATTAAAAAAAACCCCAGGAGCCAAAGGATTTGTAAACCCACGTTTGAGAGTGACTATTATTAAGGGTGGAGCATGCATTCACCTAGAGAGACAAGAGATGCAGGTAGATAATAATCCATGCACACACACACACACACACACACCTCTCCCATCGTGTTCTCTAGCAGCACAGATCAGAAGGTAGATAAGACTTTCTGTGGTATTATGCCACAGGGATTGGATGCTAATTAGTTTCTCAACGCAATCTGATCTTAACAGGCAGAAAATACCATAAAATCCTAACTTAATTTATGTTACCAGAAGAGCTTCCAAGAACATGACTTTCCCTTAAATCCTTGTTTTAATATCAGGCACCATTGCCTTCCTAAACATGCTCAACACTCAGAATGTATCTGTCAGCTCAGCTTCTTCTTGGAGCATGGCTCTAGGCTTGTAGAAAACCACAGATGTTAAGATATCTTCCTTTCTGCTGCTGCTCTTCAAATTATGGTCTCATTCTTCCAGACACAGCTTGAACATGTCTTCTGGTTAAGACAATTGGTGATTCACCTTTCCAATAGCAGAGGTGCTCTGAGATACCATTTTTTTATCCTTCCAAAATATCACTGGGAAAAATTATTAATAGCCAAAAAGCTAAGCATGTTCTTTGGGAAAAAGCCATCAGACCAAACATACTGCAGAACTACATGTAGATGGCAACAGCCAAGTAGTAAAAACAAATCTCAGAGTCATTGTTAATAGTTACTTAGCATCAATGTTGTGGCCAGGCACATTCAAAGGTTTCATCACTAAAATTCTGTAACAATCGTATGAGGGAGACACTAATAACTTTTCTATGTTACAGAAGATGAAAGTAAGGCCCAGAGAGCATAAACAACTGGTTCGAGGCTGCAAGACCGAGCGGTGTTCTTATCACACTGCATGTACTCTTCTACTTCAGAAAGGACTATGCAATGTACATGGAGTTATACAACTGCATTTCTGCCATCAAAGCTACCCACATCTCAGCCTGTTCCACACATTGAGTCTTCCTTTCAGAAGCAGAAGCTGGTGCTGATTTTTACAAAATTAGCCTTACCCTTCTCCATCTTTCTAATGCTACATTTGGTGTGATGCTTCATTACTGGGGCATGTGGTATGCTAATTAGTTCTTTTATAGGAATGGAAGTGGGGAGAAAGGAAGTAGTCAGGAGGAAGAGGAAGTTGAAGGAGAAGTTAGTCTGATACACAGGAGAAACAGCACAGCACTGAAGAGGACCAGAGTTCCCTTCCTTCCCTAAATAGGACAATACCTGACGTAAGCACTGCTTCCCTTTAAGGACCATTGTTTAATTTGCTTTTAGCACTGTGATAAACATCACAACCCAAAGCAATGTGAGAAGCAGAGGGTCTGTTTCAGCTTACAGCTTACAATCCATCATCAAGGGAAGTCAGAGCTGGTACCTGGAGACAAGAACTGAAGCAGAGCTGGGCCATAAATACTGCTTACTAGCTTGCCTCCCATGGCTTGTTCAGTCTGCTTATTTTTTGGGGGGGGTGGCGGGGGGAGAACTCCCTACCTAGAGGTGACATTGTCCATATTGTCCTGGGCCTTCCCATATTAATCATTAATAAGAAAATGCTTCACAGACATGCTCACAGGCCAGTCAAATTATGACAGTTCCTCAGTTGAGGTTCCCTTTTCCAGGTAACTCCAGTTTGTGTTAAACTGACAAAGATTAACCACCACAGAGGAGACAAGATAGAAGATAACAAGTGAGGAGGGGCAGGAACAACTATGATAAAATATAATATATACATATATAGATATATATATATACACACATATATACTTATACATATGTCACAACAAACCTATTCTTGTATATGAGTAATATATCCTAACAGAAACATTAACAAAAAGTGAGAATATATAACTCAGCTCACTTCTGATTGGCCTTGTACATTTATTTGTACAGAACAAAGATTTTCGTGATGTTCAGAGACAAATATAAAAAACATGGAGAAAGGAAATAGTAACAGCTTTCTTTTCTTTTCTTTTTCTAGTAATCTTATCCATGAAGTCAGACCCTAGGCAAGGCTGGACAAAGCATCCTGAGGAAGAATCGGTATGTACACTGGCTGTTGTCTGGAAGGAGAGAGACATCTCAATGAGTGCTTGAGTGCTCTGGCGGACAGGCTGAGCATGTTAAGCTTGGGCATCAGCATCTCCAGGTGGAAATGCAGGGGAAAGGAAGTCTAAAGGGGAGCTTTTTCCTGGCTCCAGGCATAGCAGCAGCAGTGCATCATTGGGCACCAGAGGGCTGGAAATCTTACCACGGAGGGTTGAGGGAGCAAGGAGAAAAGGCCAAAGACATGAACAGATATTCAAAAGGCTGGTTTTAGAAGCACAGCTTAGGTCTACTGGAGACTTCTAGAAGCTATATGGAAAGAAAATACTAGGGCTGGATTTGTATTCAGAAAAAAACAAAAAACAAAGGGAATCAAATGATTTGGGGTTAATTATTACAAAATTCTCAAATCATTCCAAAGTATCTCTGAAATCTAGATTAGGATTGATAAATGTTTGAGTTTAGAGCTTGAACAGATTCAAATTTGCCAGCTTCCTGTGCACCTTGCTGATACTTTGAGAACAATAAACTACATTTGTGTCAGGTGGAACTTTTTTTTTTTTATTGTCAATCTTTTCTGTTAAGCACATAAAAGCAGGGATATGGCATGATATCCATTTGGGTTTCTTTGATTTGTTTGTCATTTTTGGTAGCTTTTGATATGCTGACTGGGTAGTTTGCTGTACAATAGTTTTTTGGTTTTTTTTGTTTTTGTTTTTTTTTTTTTTTTTGTTTATTTGTTTCCTAACGATTTGGACTTTTTAATAACGAAAAGTTCTCTGAATAAGGAAAGTTTTATTTTTTACTTCCTTCATCAAACATTTATGGAATCCCACAGCTTGGCAGCAGAATGTATGCTTGGGAGTTCATGTAATTAACCACGAAAATCAGCTCTCTCTAGAAAACACAGTAGTTTTGAGAAATACCACATCTATACATACACACATACACACATACATACACACACATATACACACACAGACACATAGACACACACACACACACACACACACACACACACACCACAAACACACACAGAAACACATATACTGTAGTATGTTTCCTGGAAATTGAAACAGCCCTGTGGAGGATAGAAGCACCTAAGCCACAGGAAGTTACCAAGTCTAAATATCAGAACACTCAGCAAGTTACACAATTCACGAGGCCCTCCATAAAGTTAAAAAAAAATCAATTGATGGGAAGAGGAGAATTTCTGGGGAAGTTGTCTGCATGTTGTACAGGAAGCTCCTGGGATGCAGTTTTTGTGAAAGATCACCCATGCTGCCTTTGAGTCACTCATACTCCTGTGAGACCCCTCACCAATACTCCTGGAGACAACTCTAATAAGCTGCAGAGTTCACTTTGTAGGATTTTAAAATTTTACTTTGATTTGTTGTTCTTGCCTTTATTGGATTGAAGAGATACATGTGCCTGTTAAAGTCACATAAATCATATATACATATGCATTACTAAGGACCACTCATGCATATATATGTCTGTGTCCCATATTCACAAATATAATGCCAAGCAGCTAAATCCCAGACATTGATTATGCTCTAGGATTGGCCACATCCACTCAGCAGTCCTGAGACTATTCTGAAGAGATCCATAGTCTGTGAAGATTTGAAAGCATGCCGAGGATCAAGCAGTCTTCATTAATCCTGAAAAGCAACAATCTAGAAAGCCAACAACACATGCCCAGATTCTTTTGATCAAATGTTCATTGCACTCCCCCTTAATGGGTAGCCTGTAATGTTCTAGGAAGGGAAACACAGAGGTGGCTGCATTGCCATCTGGACCAGCTCTCTGGACACTTGTTGGATGGCCAGGGTCATGCAGCAGTGAAAGAGCAGACAGGGGGAAGCAATGCTGTAGTGCCAGCAGCACCAATGACTGTGGAGATGTTGACAGCAATTTTGGTGGGAGCATCAGGTGAATGAAGAGAGTGGAGGTGGTGACAGAAAAGGTAGTGCTGGCTGTAGCACCTGTGCACCTGACATCAGGCCCAAAAGCCCTGACCACACTCCAGGAACTGACAGCTATCACACAAAAGCTGGACCATCAAAAACCATGGGGCCTTTGAAAAAGCTCAGCCAACAGTGGGAGTACAGGGCACAGATGCCCATGACAAGACAACGCTTCCAGGGTAGAATTTGCTGAGATTACAGCAGCAAGGAGCAAGGAATAGTGCCCGCGTGTTTCCAAGATAAGGATTTTCGGCAGGACGGGGCCATATTTGTGCCTTGAAGAGTGGTATGTAGGAGAGACATTTTTTTTTTTTTTTTTTTTTGTGGCTCTTACTCTATATTTCCTAGCAATGCAAATCAAGCCTTGTAGTGAACCATAACTGTCCTTTTGACTCCAGAAGTCTAATCTATTGCATAGCTATGCCCCTAAATTGAAGAATTCCCTTCTAGACGAGGAGAATCTTTTGTGAAGCTGCCTGGAAGTTAGGTAAAGAGCTTCAGAGATCTGGCTGTCTTGAGTCTGAGGTGGGCCTTTCCCTGGAGCAGCTGGCTTTAAACCACCTGTGCTCCTGTAAGTAGCTCCAGTAAACTCCTTTATTCACCAAGTTTAGACTTGGATGCATGGTTTCTTTGGTCTTTTTCTGGTGCTCTATCTGTGGTGAATAGACATTTGTTCATGTCTCCTTAGGAAAAGTCACACATGACCAGAACTTCTGACTCTAGACTCTATGCCCACACATCTGGAAGAAATGAACTTCATTCACAGATGTGCAGAAGCTTGTCATGAACTTGAATGCAGGCAGATAATTATATTAAAAGCATCCCAGTGGCATTTAGCTGTGCAAGACTGGTTTGTATGTTGGTTTGAAGAGAAAGTATATGTAGACACAGTAGAAAGATAAGTGGAAGTCTGGGCTATTGGGAGGCACAGAACACAGGAGAAAACTGCCTACAATGATACGTAGAAAGAGGAACATAACAGAGGAAAAGCGAAGTGGGACCATTGGGAAATGCATTCGTCTTTTATCAGGGCTAGCCTTGTGCATTACAGTTAAGTATGTGGGGAACAAACTGAGCTCTCAGCTTTGTTTTGAGAAGAGAAAATGGGGAGCCTGGTTCCCCCATAGTGCCAGAAGGACTGCTTAGCTGCTATCACACTCAACATTAAAGAATAATTGTCTGTGTGATCTGCATATAAATGAAAGGATAACGTATTTTCCAAGAGGAGTAAAAATGTACTATGTCGGCATAAAAATTTTCAGAAGCCATAGTGGGAAAACAGGTGAAGTTTTGTTCCTGCCTCACATTCTGACAAGTAGGCAACTTCAGGGTATCATGTTCTCATCCCGACAGTGTTTATTTAAATGCAGCGATCACATTTTATAGATTTCCTCCCTAAATAGTTACCCGAGAGACTGTAAACGCTTTTCTAAATCACAAGGAAACTTTCAAAGTTGCAGCTAGGAATTGAAAACCTGAGTAGAAGAAGCTGTGCGTTGCCTGCAAGGACCTAACATTCCCAGAAACAGCATTCCAGGTTTCTCCAGTCTGATCCTAGTGATCTTCCCCAGAGCCTCAGTTTCCACATTTCCCTAGAGAAGAGATGTGAGAGTATCCATCTAACTGCTGCACAGCCTGAAACGACTTTCAGTGAAGAGAGACTGCTACTTTGTATCTGGGAAGATACGGAGTTTGAGATGGATCTTAAAAGTCATCAAAGGGAGCTTTGGCAGGAGAGGGAGAGGGAGAGAAGAGATAGATATAAATGAGAACATAATAGCCCAGGGTAGAAGCTAAATGAAGGCACCTGCGTGGACATGTTATTGTAGCAGTAGAGAAGCAGGTGGGGTCATCTAAGAACTGGATCTCCTGGGTGTGCACAGAAAGCACTGTACCATATGATCGGAGTGAGAGGCTGTGCTGAGAATCTCTGGAGTCTGGCAATGGCTAGCACAAGACCCCAGAAACAACAGAAAGAGCAGAGTCACTGACAGTGTTGAGCAAACCTTGGGATCAGTAGGATTCATCCTCCAACCGTGTTTTTATGCTTAGACAAGATCTTGGTTGTGTCTTGAATGATCATTCGCATCTTTGGTCATGTCATTATAAACCTTAAAACAATGTGGGGCTGAGAGATGGCTCAGCTGATAAGAGCACTTGCTTATCTTGTAGGGACCCAAGTTTGGTTCCCAATACTTACATGGGGGCTCACTACCATTTGTAACTCAAGTTCCAGGTAATCCTATTTAATGCCCTCTTCCAGCCTCTGGGGGCAACCAACTGCATGGGATTCACATACAGGTTTGAAGGCAATCACGTGTATAAAAGTGAAAATGAAATGAAATTTTTAAAAAAGGGGGCAGTCTTTGGTGGAAGGATGGGGGTAGACCTGGGGGTTAGGGCATATGGGAGGAGCTAGGAGGAGTGGATGGAGGGAAAGAAGGGAGTTGGGATATATTATATGAGAGAAGAAACTTTAAAAACTACATAAAAATGAATGTAAAAAATTAAAATAAATGTAATAAAACATTGTATATAAAAAAAATTAAAAAGGAAATGCAATTGAGATACAGTGGTTCCTGTTGTAATCCCAGCACCTAGAAAGGCTGAGGCAGGAGGATGGCCACAAATTCAAGGCCAGACTAATCTACAACATAAAGCCTGTCTCAAAATAACAAAAAAGAAAAAGAAAGGAATTACACTGTGAGAGGTGCATATGTGCATGTGCAAATATGCTTAATTCTGCCTATGTAGTTTAGATAATTATCCATTAATGGGCAAAGACTTTTAGCCAAATCAATCAACACCACTTAGGAAAATAGCTCCTTGAAATCACAGAACGTACAGAGGTGTTCTCTTTTTAAGTGTCCAGGCGTGTAGGTCAGCTATCCAAACGATGACGGTGAATGGATATTCCCCTAACTTCATGTCTGGAGTACAACAGAGCTTGAGAGTGTAGGCAAGTTCTGACAGAGAACAAAGAAGTTTGGTAAGCAGGCTTTTCCTTTTGAGTTGAATCTTGTGTAGCAGATAAGGTGTGCACATCTTTGCCCACTTATAGAGAAACACCCAAGGGAGAAGTTGATAGACATTCCATAGAGACTGTGTGTCCTACAACAAGCTGCTTGTAACAAGAGTAAACGGAATTTGAAGGTCAGATTATTTTAAATGTCAGCGTGGCTGGCAGTGTTCAGGATGTAACTGGTGGAAGAGATGCCTTTTTTGCTCAACAAAGCTGTGCCAACCACTTGAGGCAGTATCAGAGGGGTGGCTCTTTCATGGAAAGAGTCACTTGTGGGCACAGGAGAAAAGGCATTTCCAGACCCCCTTCCTCTTCTGGGAATGCTCTTTAATTTTGAAAATAGAGTCTAGTTTCCCTCTTGGAGCCAAGAAGAAACTGCCGTCTGGACAGTATACCTTCATAACTTCCCAAGCACTGAGGAAATAGAATTTCCGTCTGTCAAAACACTTGAGAAAAAAACATGATGCACAGAAAGCACATTTCACAGTATAAAAGCCTTGATGCAGACAATTTCACTGTCTGAAGCCATAGGTTATTCAATGAAATTCTCAGAGGTGAGTTACTTCATTATAAGCTGTCGTTCAGGAAGGCCAGAGATACCCACAGAACAGAAAAGGTGATTGCCATGGCTGGTAGTGGTTAAAAACAAGATGGACACAATTGCTGAAAACAACACATGATTTGGTCACATAATACAGGAAAACTGAACTAAAAATGAGGTGAAAATTTCCTCCATTCAGGCTAACCCTCACATTGTCTTAAGATGTTGTGTAGGTTGTCTGAGGAGAATTATCAGCAATCCAAGTTAACTAAAGACTCCCAGCTATATTACTGACCTACCAGGCAAAATATGTGCCTCCCACTAATGGAACATTCATGAAACTATTGTGGGGGCAACCAAAGGCTTTCTACTACTCAAAAGGAGGATATTTATGTCTGGTACTGTAAATCTGGCAAGAAGTCTGTGGCTGGGGAAAGCACAAGTCTCAGCTAAGGAAACTACTATTATTATTTTGCTAAACAGACATAGGTACATATAATTGCTTTTTAAATATTTATGTTCCTGTCCACAAATTAATTCTGCTTTCAGAGTTTGGTCATGACAGTATCATTTTCTCAGCATTCAGTGGGGAATCATGACTGATCAAAGTGTTATATGCTTGGTCATAAATGAGACATATCACCACCTCCAAGACTCAGGAAACTCTGTAGAATAGGCAAGATAAGCATCTGAAGAGCTGGAGGAAAAGGTGGAGTGTTGTGACATGCTGCCTTCTAGGTATGGATGTAGTTGCTGTACTCTTGAACGCAACACAGTTGGGAATATCAGTATAAGGCCAGTATAAGATTAGTTCTGTCAATATCTTGTCATCCTGGAGATAAGAGGAATTCATGAAGCCCCATCGCTCCCTGAGAATCTTAGGGCAGTTATCAGTTTGCTAGAGGAGGAAGAGACATTTTCTTTAGTCATGTAAACCACTGATGATGTGCCCACGTTCCTGTATATGATCCCTTACTCCTGCTATTAGTAACCTTAGTTAAATTCACTGGATCACACACACACACACACATGCACACATAGGAGAGGGAATAATATGGAGGAGAAAGGAGGATCTGGGAATCAGAGGGGACAAGAGAGGTTAACTTGGTTGAATAGTATCAAAATACTTCATATACATGCGTGAAAATGTTAACGTAAAACCCATTATTATGTATCCTTACTATATGCCAACAAAACTTTGTCTCTCCCCCCTGTAGTTTTAAAAGATTAAAAATATTTCCTATTTATTCAGTGCATAAATGTATATATATGCAAATATATACTTATACATAAACATATATGTTTATGGATACACATATGGAGGTCTGAGGACACCTTGCAGTACTCCGTTCAGTTCTATTCTTTTATCATGTGGGTTCTGGGGATCTAACGCAGGTCACGATGGTTGGCAGCAAGTACCTTTTGCCTGCTGAGTCAACTGATAGTCTAAAACATGTTTTTAGGAAGAGAAAAGCGTGTGATGGGGACAAGTTCCCCTGGTCATAAGACTCACTTATTTGCTGTGTGAATCCCCTGCCTGCTCCCCTTTATTATGCCATCCTTGAGCTGTTAAGCCCAAAAAGGAACTACCTGCCTCATTTTATTCAACTATGCCTTTTCATTCTGGCAACTTGGGTCATCATGGAGTAGAATATTTCACCCAAAGCAGTCATCCTTTGTCACTACATTGCATTCTTCAGGGCTGTACTGCTCACTTGACTACTGATTTGTTGCTATTTTTTTTTTTTTTTATTTACATGAAGGTGCCCCTTCTCAATGTCCCCTATTCAGCAGTCTTTCTTCTTGATGCCACTTCTGAGCTCCCTGCCCCTCTTCAGTTTGGCTGCCTTTAAGTCTGGGCAGAAAGAGATCTGCCAAGACTCTTCATAGTCACAAGAGTCAGAGAGTTTTTCAATTACACTGAAAATAGAGACACACATTAGCAACAGTGGAACTAGGAGAGAAGGAAAGCCAATATTGTAAATTGAACTATGTACATTAGCCACCCCCTACCACCCTGAAGAATCAAGTCTTCGGCTCTGAAGAATGACATTAAAAAGTTAAGCAGTACTCACTCTTATTTAAAATGTCATTCTTGTTCAGCGTAACCGTTAGACATTTAATATAGATGGATGAGCCACACTGACTCCACGAAGACAAAACTTCCCTCTATACATCCACTCTAAAAGCTTTTAAAACCACCCTGTCAGGAACAATTTGATGGCTTATCAATCGTGTTTCTCTACAGAACCACACAGGGTTGCACATGGTAACTGAATATTCTGACAGGAGAGAGTAGGTGTGCGGGTGGGAAGGGGCTCCGAAGTTCACCACATGGTATAAGTGATTATAGCGCAAAACCCTGCCCATAAAACAGGGGAGCAAATGCAGTAGCCTGCTACAAGAGGCTTGGTTTGACCATTAAATGTTACACATGAGAAGAACAAATACAACATCTCAACAGGACTCCGCAGAAAGCTGAAGATTCAGAGGCACCTCAAAATGATTTACAATGGGCATTCTATTTGAAAGTGTGATCAGTGTCAAACAAGAATTTGCAGTGGCTGACAGGCTGCTTTATCTGCTCCTGGTGACCCTGAGTCTTCTGTAGTCAGGATCACCATTCCCTAGAGAGATACCTACATTTCCTCACAATTTTTATTTTAGGCCTTTATCACACACAGGTAATATCTCTGTGATTAAAAACAAAGAAAACTTCTCTTTTAAAACTATTAGAAATTGATTATATAACTAAAAAAAATCAATCAACAAAGAGTTCAGAGGAAAGTCAATCTTAAGAGTCATCTCAGATGGATAGATGATTAAAATCTACACAATAACTATGTGATTAAAAAAAATCATTGTTTATCTGCTGACAATTCAGCAAATTGGGCAGAGCTCAGCAGAAATGAATCACTTATAAGCTATATATTATTGTCTGAGATCCATGGCAACTGAAAGCTCCAAAATGGACCCATGAGGCTTCTAGGTGAGATTCACTGTTGTTTGAGGAACCAGCCAGCAAGGTCAATCAGCATATTGTTTTCCTCTGGAAAGTTACAGTGTGATGGGTAGATTCTGAGTAGTTATCTCTAGATCTTTGGTTTTTGTAGGCATTTGGAGGGTACTTCTGGGGTTTGAATCCTGAGTTATGTTACTGCTAAGCAGATCACTGAGTTATATCTCCAACCTTTGCTTTTAATCTTTGGTAGATCTCTTAAATCTAACCTTGGAGCATAGGTCAGTCGATCATGTTCTATTGGTTGGACCCAGGAGGTTTCAGAGGAGATCCCAGCTATCACTGGAAGATATAGTTTAAAAAAAAAATGATTACATTTTTAATTTACAACTGCAACCAGGACCAGTTAAGAGTACGTGAGTTGGACATGAAAAAAAGTGGTGAGAAAAGGTGAGTTTTTATACATTTGATACCCAGTGATGGATATTATGAATCATTATGGTAATTACCATGAAGAATATCACTCTGCTGCTGATCTGGACTTCCCTGAAAAATGTTCTAAAGGAATTTGAAACAAGATGTACCAACTTTCAAATGATTCTTGGCCAAGTGAATGACTTGTCTCTTTATGCTTTTCCATCTACCTCACCAAGAGTGGGCACTGATCACTGTTAACTAAATCAAAAATTTTAAGATCTCCAGGATTCTGAATGAACTATGCACATGGCAGTTAAATGTAAATGGTATGGGAGGCAGTATGGTCCCCTAAATGAAGCTTTTAAAGCTGCTCTAGAGTGGCTAGAGACCAGTGATGGAAGCTGTGGATAGAGCAAGCAAACTGGAGGAGGAATCAAAGAGTAATGTCCCCAGGAGCCAGTGGGCCCCAATAAATATTATTTTTATAAATGAGTGACTGGGGAAAAAAAAGCATTCAATATAGATGAGAATGACCTTCTAGGAATAACACAACCCAGAATACATCTGAATCTATAAAAGTCCCAGCATTCTTTTGATTTGACATAATTCTTCATCTCAAACCAGGCCCATAGGTTAGTAGCTAGAAAGTCTTTTTTCTTCTATCAATATTCCATGTTGCACACATCTTTACAATTTCAAGATTTTCTTCACTCATAAAGCCACAGCTTTTATAATAGAGATTAATGTGTAGTAGGGATGATGCTTTGTAATGTTTTAACACATTTTTTGGCCATCACTATTGGATCAAGTAGTACTACTGGCACCTAGTGGGTAGGGAAAAAAGGATGTTCCTACATAATTAGCATGCAGGGCATTTCCCACAAGGAGAAATTATTCAGCCCAAATGTCAATCATGCAAAAGGGAAACCAATATTGACTCAGAGTAAGAGTTCAACACTTTTCAGGATGAATGGATAAATGAATGAATGAATAAATAAGAAAGAAGGAAAGAAAGGAAGAAAGAAAGAAAGAAATTACAATATTATCAATGGAGACTGTGACTAAGGCAAGTATCCCAGGACTTCTGACTAACTACAGATAGAGATTTATACAAACCTTGGTAAAATTAACAATGGAAGTCAAATAAACTAAAAGTTTATAAACTAAATAAACTTATAACTAACTAAAATAAACTAAAAGTTTACGACAAATTAAGAGTAAGAGACTGGTTAGTATAGGACAGGGACATGGCCACCAGTACTCCTCTGTAAGTGTTGTGGTGAGGACCTGGGAAGGAAGCACTGATAAGCTGATGCAAAGTTACACTGATATACAACTGTAGGATTGACTGGCTATTGTATATGAACTCAAGTTAGTCTATTAGTAACTTGCTTTTATTTAATTTTGTAGTATGTGTTTAGATCATGACCAAACCTTTCAAATTATCATTAACTTACAGGTTCTTCCTGGGAGTGTTAGGGAGGAAGCTGCAATGAGGTACCTGTGATTCCTCCCCTGGGAGCCTAGTTAGACACCATTGCTTCATTACAATCATGCATGTTGGACTTCTCAAATTTATAGTATTTGTTTGTAAACACAGTTCTAGTAGGCTGAGCCAATGATATCACCACCGTATTTTGCCTACACACAGTAAGATTTCTAATACTTATTCAAGTATAAAGTATTTGATAAAGAGCTAAAATTATGACAAGGCACAAAATAACAGACATATGAAGAGTCTATCCTATCAAATAGAAAGAACACCAAGCCAGCGCCCTTTGACTTCAGACTCTTCATCTTTCAGTCATGGCCAAGATCTCTAGCCCTAGATATTTCATAACAACTGCTGAATGCCAGTGATGTGGCTGATTCAAGTGGCCTGCCAGTGCACTTCAGAAACCTAAATTCTTTCCATCAAGAAAAATAGGAAGTACTGTTTTGACAAGTAAGTTCTTGGGTCTTTGAAATTGATTTTTCTACCTAAGTATTTGACAGAATAGAACTTCTCACTGTAATTATGAGATCCTTCCTCTCCCTTCCCCCAAAACAGTTTCACATTATACTCAGGACTGCAGTAGCTTTGATGTTTCTACTTCTTTTTATTTTCTGCTTCTTTTTGAATGAGTCAAGTATGAGTATGCTTTATATGAAATCATGAAATCTTTCTTCTACCCCAAATCAAAATTGCATGTGTGTGTGTGTGTGTGTGTGTGTGTGTGTGTGTGTGTGTGTATTCCTAAATATGTGAATACAACCTGTTTGATGTGTAAAATGTTATTTTTATGTACATGATTTACAAGATGACCATTTGGTATTGGATAACCAATCAGTGTATTTGTCCCTGGGGAAGACTTTTTCTTCCTCTCTCAGCATTCCTTAATTGCAGGTGGTTCTTTGTCTAGGGATGAGGTCTTAGGATTTTAGCATGTCTATTGGTGTTGTCCTCATTCAGGCCATCTTTAGGTAATCATGTTGGTTTGAGATTTCATATTATTTTCTTTTTTTTTTTTATCTGCTAATAGTTTTGTTGATTACTGAGTTGTAGAACTTCTAAAATAATCTCAAATAGTCTCTTGCTGGTAGAACTTAGCTCGTAGAAACTTAACTTCACAGTAGTTTATATTATTTGCCTCAACCCATGGTACTTTGGTTTTTATCTCTAGCTAGACCTTTAAGACTGGCACAGCAGAGCTCAGAGAGGGCATACTTAACTTTGGCAGGTATTCTATCCTGTTAGCCCTTCTAACCCCACTCACAACAGTTCTTAATCCTTGTCCACTGACTAGTTAATCTTACTTAGCCTTGCCTCTTCTTGTCAACCTTGTGACTTAGACCTTACTCTATGTTCGCTAAATCTCTTTCTAGCTTATAGATGAGGTGCTGACTGCCTATTCAAGAACACTGAGTTTTATGTCAAATTTGTGTCCTCTGGAAGACAAAGAATATTATTTGTGGCCCCCATTGTGGTGATTTCTAGGATGCAGGCAGAGAGGTTTAAGGAACACTGCTCTCTGTCTTGTCAAATATGGCTACCCTACAAAGGCAAGTTTCTTTCTGTGAAGCAATTCAAAGAGGCCCAGAGAGATACAAAATGCATGGTTTGCCTCCCCAAAAACGGTAACAAAAGGGCACAGGTCAAAGATAAATAAATTCCCGAGTGTAGAGGTACCAGAACATCCTCTACACTCGCCTAAGAGCAGTATCGTATTATTAAACTCAGGACCAGCCTGGAGCTATTTTTCATCAGGTAGCTCCTTGCTGCAAAGAGGTTTAATGATTTCACAGGGTAAGAGGTGGTGTACGTGAGATGTGTGCATTCGCTGGGAGATAATTGCATTTCATGAAAAGTACATGCAAAGGTTTGGGAAGGCAAGTGATAAATCTTCCTCCAGAGTCTGTGTATCAGTCATATTCCAATTGATGAGTGGTTAGAAGATCAATTACTAATCATGATGAGAGCAATAGTTTTCACTTGTAATTTTCCCCAGGTTGCTGAGAGCAACTTCATAAACAGAAACATCCATCTTCTTGGTCCTCCTGGGAAGGAAGCATTTAGCCATTTTATCCCCAGATACACAGCATGAAATCTGAGATTCTGGGAGCTGATTGGCCACTGGGGCAGCAAGGGCAAAAGACAGTAGGCATGTAATAAATTTTGCATTAGAGTTTTGAATACTCTTTTTTCTACTATATGATATGATGATCATATATATGAGCATATATGATCTATAAGGATGGTATGAGCTAAGAATCTCAGAGCCATGTTTTTGCTTACTGCCATGCTTCATCTATACTGTCACCTTCCTCTTTTACTCCTTGTTTTAAGGGTAGTTGGAAAATAAAAACTAGGAAGGTACGCATTCTGTAAAAGACCTCATGATGGAGCCAAACATATTCACATGTTTCAGCCCCAGAGACCATGATTTCTTTCCTTGAGTTTTTGAAGATATAGGGAGTCAAACCCAGAGGCTCACATATATATTACTATGTTTATTCTTATATTGTTTTTTTAAAAAATTACTTCCAAATGGTTTCTTAGCCTTTCAATCCTAAAATCTCAGCCAGCCACTAGGTGCTGAGATTCCAAGCATGTGCCCATAAACGCTGTTCTCCAATCCCTCACATATAGTGTGTGCCAGGCCTGCTGTGGGCTTGGAAATTGGCATGGTGTCCACAGGGAACATAGCCCTTATTCCTAAGAAGCTGACAGTGAATAGAGAAGAGAAATCCAGCACCCAATCCTCAGAGCAATGAAAGGAGGGTGCTCTTACATTACTTCCCTTTAGCAGACAAGAAAACCGAGGAAAACAGGCATGGGGAGGCTGTGTAACTAGTTGAACTTTGGCTTTAATCTCCCAGACACAGGGCACAAGAATGCACACTGTTAACCATCAGCAGTCTTTCTTCTATGTTAAGAAGTTTATTGTTTGTGGGGTGGAGTGATTATTCGGTCCTTCTAATGCATCTCTGTAAAGGAGTGGAGTTCTATCATGTTTCTAGGTTGCTGGGTAACATCCCATATGACTTGCATGTGCATATATGCATGCATTATCATTGCTGTTGTTATTATCATTTGTATTCTTGATATCTAATACACTCTAAGGCTCACATGAAAATGAGTTTGAACCATCCTATATTGCCATTAGTGTGACTGAAGCTGTAATGTCTAATCCTTCCTCCCTACTAAGCCATGCTGGAGTAGGACACATGTTTTCTAGCAAAATGGTATGAGACAATGGAGCCTACAACACAATACTAATAATAACTTGAATGTCTAGCACTCCAGTTGTAGAATATTTGAGCATCAGAAAATAAGAACTCTTAATAAAAATGTCCCCGGTTTCCTGAGCAGCTAGAGAATTTAGAAAAGGCCAAAGTGTGAGACTTAGCTGTTACAAAATGCTTCCATCCATTCCTATGTGCATGGCCTGATGTTAGACTATGAATCACTCATAGATGCTACTTCCTGTCCATTGTCAACAGGTCCCTTCCATTGCTGTATCCTTCACTAATATCACAAGGGATAATGAGAGATCAAGGAGGCACCATTTACTCAAGGAACTTTCCCCTTCCTCTATGCTTGGGAGTCTAAGTCTCTTGAGAGTTGAAGGAGGTTTTGAAGAATCATTTTGCTAATTCACTTTAGTTCATCTTACTGGAGAGCCAGGATATACCCACTGTGTAATAGTGGCACAGCTGTTAGGATGAAAGGGGGAACCCACTGCTTTCTGATTAGACTAGAAACATTCTCCACAGGAGGAAATTCATGCTCAGTACTGTAAATTGTGGGGCTGTGCTAGAGCTAAGAGGGGGGTCAAAGCATATTTTGAACCTAGAAATTCTCACCCTGAGAGCAGAAGGTGTTTGGCTGCTCCCCTTTTTCTTAGTTCTGACAAAACCCAGCTGAATTCTAAATGCTGCCTGCTTCACAGCAGGTCACTGACAAAGGAATGTGGCCTGGTAGGTGCTTATCTTAAGGCTGTAGCTGGAAGGCCTAGGGCTGAACCAGTTTTCTGATAAAGGTGTTTTCTTTTTTTCCTTGTGAGACCACATCTTAAGCAAGAGAGTCTTTTCCAGGACTTTGACCTTCAGAATGATAATGAGCCCCCAACATGCAAATGGAGCTACTTCAGAATCCCTGTCTTAACCAATGAACCCTGTCCCTGGGGGCCAAGGACCCTCCCCTGCCTATATGGAATCACTATAAATGGAATCACCTTTGCTTCAATAAACTGAGATGCTCCACTGAAAACAGTCTTCCAGGAATTCTGTTTCCCCAGGCTCTCTGCCCTTCCACCAAAGACCTGCCTAGATCCACCATGGACCCGCCCTTCACTTTCTTCCCTGAAGCTGAGCCAGTGGCCTGTGGCTTTCCTACTTCCCAGGAAGAAGAGGGAACAAAGAGATCCACAGTAAATCTGTTCAAAAGCCCATGGCTGGGAGGTCATAAGTTCCAGTGGGAAAGCTACTGCCAATTTGCTAAATGGATAGGGTGCTTCAGTAGGAAAATAATCTACAGAATGTTTCCATCAGATATTTTATTGTCTTCTTTGAGAGTCAACTCAGCAAGTCCTGAAACAACTTCTCTCTTTTTTTTTTTTTTCCTGTCTCTGAAGAACTGCGATAGTTTTAAATTCTACCTGCCGTAATCAGCTTTCCTTTACTGTGATAAAATATCTGACAAAGTCAACTTAGTTGTGTTGGCTCAGAGTTTCAGGGATGTTAGTCTCTGTGCAGCTGACTGAACTGCTATACGCTGTGGAAGTGCAGATCATCTTAGCAGAGGGCACAGTAACAGGAAAGCTACATCTCTAATGGTAGCCAGGATGCAGACCAACATACAAAGAGAAGCAGAATCTTGATATTCTTTCCTAACACCTCCAGTGACTCACTTTCTTCAACCACAATCTACCATCTAAAACTTCTCCCACCTCCCAGATGAGCATTTGAGTTATACTTCAGAGCCACTTAATAGCAAGATCTTTATACTAAGTTACAATTCAATTGCCTTGTGCTTTGTGGAACCTCAAAGTCCTATCTCTCAATCATACTCAGCACAAATAAAAGATCCCTCCCTTGGACCCTTGGGATGTAAAGGCTTCTCAAAATACCTGAATTCAGCATCATCAGATCACAGATCAGGCTGCATGTAGCTCCCTGAAGGCTTTCTGGGCTTTCTGAGCAAACTATAAGCTTCTCAAGGACAAGGGACATCTCTTAGTTCTCTGAAACTCCATCATTTGGCTTCATTCCTGGCCACATTAGGCACTTCATATTTATTGTGCTTGGAGCACATCCCCTGTGGTCCTTCAGGGTAGAAAAAAAGCAAAAGTAAAGAGAATGTAAGTGTGGTAGAAGGCAGTAAATATGTGAAGAAGCTACCTGTGTTCAGAGAAAGTTGTTTGTCATCATCTCTAAGAGGTAAACATGCGCCCATCAGACTCATGCACAATGAAGAGGTTGAGAAAAAAATAAAGGCTAATTAGATGTATTTTATTGGCACTTAAATAGTGGCTTCATTAATAAACATGATGTGTGACCCATGACAGTTTAATCTATACTGTGAAGAGAAATAAAATGAAAGAGTACAGAGAGCATCATCCACACCGTCTTCAAGAGGCTAAAAAAAAAAAGGGTTGTTTTTGGAATTGGAATTGGAAATACCATACATCTTTAGAAATGCTTACAGTAACAAAATCTCAAGGAAGAAAAAAAAAAACTCAGGGTCAGAAGTGAACATAAGGAAATTTAGTTGTGAAGATAAATGGTGATTCAGGAACTAGGGAAAACAGGATGGCTCAGGATTGGAGACTGGAGATCAAGTATATCTCGCAGGAGGGAACATTGACAATTCTCAGGAGAAAACTGACCAATGTATCTGTTGCAATGGCTAACACAGGCAAAGATGATTCACAGAATCTTTCTGCAGGAAGGCTTTCCTATGATTTGAACTTTTTTTTTCATATAATTCATGAAAAAAATCATATTTAGATCAACAGATTTAAAAAGTATGACCTTCAGCAGCTGATGGGTCATGAGGGCTTACTTACTACAAAGAGGAATATGAGCCTGTCTTAGTCTGCACAAAGTTCCAAAGACCCTGCACAAATATACAAGTTCCATTCTAGGTCTGTGCATCAGGAAATTTCATTTATGTAGCTCTAGGCTCTCCCTGGGAAATTCCTGGCTGTTCACTCATCTGAATGTTAAAGCTTCCTTGTGGAAAGGCAAGAGATACCTCTCCACTTCACCTACAGGATGCAGAGTTGAAGGAGCCCAAATGACCTATCTAGTAACCTACAGCAAGGAAAGGAAGGGTTTGATTCATATTTGGAATTACTTTCTCTCAAAACCCTCTTTGGTATATATTACGTTGCTTATTAGCCCAGTAATATGACCTAAAAATGGAGATGGACAGTGAAACTCTCTGTATCACCACCCTCCTCTCCTTGGAGTCATGAAGAGGACATTAAAATGGAGTCTGCTTTCAAGACTACAAGATATGCTTACAGTATTTGACTGGAGAACAGACCTCTTTCAGGAAACCACATGGGCATGAGTCAAATAAAGCTTTCTGAATCTAGGCTGTAAGTAGCAGGAGGATAAGAGTGTCTTCCCAGCATCTGACTTATAAGTGACATGCCATAGGAAGCCAATAATGAGCTGTTGGAATAGGTCAACCCAAGGTTAGGGTAGACAACGTTCCTTTGGCTGAAGTTGTACAGGGCTTCTCCCCTGTACCCAGAGAGCATGTGGAGTGGAATCTACCTGCTCCCCCACATCACAGTCAGATCAGGGTAACTCTGCAGACCTATGAACTTGGGCTGTGACAAACACCTGTGATTTTTGGATTGCCCACTGCATAAACAACACCAAGACAGAAGAAAAACAATTCTGTTTCATACAGGGGTTTTCCTTATTCTGTGTGTGGCTCCCAGTTGCGTTACTCCCACTGGCTTTTGAGTTTCTAATAAATTCCATTTGGTAGTTCCCTTTCCTGGAATATGTGGCATTTTGACTACTTGAATAAGTAAGGAGCGATCTTGAAGGCAGAGTTTCTGGTCCAGAATTCTCTCCACAGCCACTAACTGCATCCTCCAAGCTTGATCCCCAATGAAGTTCACAAATTCCCAAGCTATCTGTGAAACCTTTCTGGGTTCTGTGGAGCTCAGCACTATATTTAATTATCTACACTTGTACAGATATGTGCTTCAGGAAAAGAGAAAAAATATGCAGATCATTTTAATAAATATGGAATACTGCACCTGGCGTTATCTAAAAAAAAAATATTACCTACACTGTGAAGACAGCAATAACACCATCACAGTAACATTGTCGGAACGCAAGAAAGCAAGATGTGTTGAATTGGTGTTATAATTAGAAAGCAGATAAACAAATAGGAACATCATTTATTCATTAAAACTGTGCAAATGGAAAATCAACTTAATTAATTTCTTTGTACAGTGTCTGCAAACTCCTTCAGGGAGGAAATCTGAGGAACAATTTCAGGCATGAGAAAATGACACACACATGGCTTCAAAGCACAAGTGGAAAGGCAAGTTGGTGCTGCTTTTTTTGGGCAGAAGTGCCCTTTTGAAGGAGATAATGAAGAGAGCAGGCTGGCCTCCTAAATTGGATGGTTCAGGCATATAATTACAAGTGAGCCTCTCTTGCATTTTTCCTGGGCATCTGAGTGATACCCCTTTTCTCCTCTGCCTGCCCTCTAAAGTGAGGTCGCAGGGCAGAATGGATAGAGTTGAAGTTGATTGAGGCACTTTCTGCAGAACCCTTAGAAAAGTTTAAAAGCTGGGTCATTAATGGAGACACATCTATAATGGCAGTCATTACACCAAGCAAACAGTATGCAGGAGATTTAGCACGTTGGCACATCAGCAAGCATGGTGTATCCATCCATCAGCCTTGGTTCTGTCTCTCATCCTTGCCTCCTCCCTCCAAGACTCTTCTGTCTCTTTTACTTGCCCTATCCTCCTCTTAAATGTCCTACCTCACTAGACACAATCTAACTCTACCTATAACCTCTTCATCTTCGAACAACTTTTTGCTTGAATCAGTAATATGATTACGAGATTAAGCTAACATTACACTCGATGTAAACATCCTCTGACTCTTTTAGTTACCTCTCCTAAGGTTCTCTAAAATAATAACAGCAATATCAGCAGCTACTTACAGAATACTTTGAGCTAGTCATTTACTTTGTTCCATGAATACATTTGTATTCATGGTCTTAAAATTGTTTGGTTTGGCTACATAGGAAGAATTTTGTGGCCCAGTGGAAATTAGCTCATGGTCTTCAGCAGTGTTTCTCAACCTGTGGTTAGACACCCCCTTTAGAGGAGCGAACAACCTTTTCATAGGGGTCACCTAAGACCATTTACATATCAGATATTCATACCACAATTCACAACATTAGCAACTTACACTTATCAAGCAGTAAGAAAATAATTTCATGCTTAGGGGTCCAGAACATGAGGAATTGTATCAAAGCATTAGGAAGGTTGAGAACCACTGATCTAGAGGTCTAACAGACTCCCTTCAAGGCCAACTGACACTGATATAACATGATCTATTTTCACTACAGTCAAAGGTGGATGAAAGGAGAGCAATGCAAAACAACTTGTGCGCAAATTATGTGCTTTCCAGTAGACTTCCCAGCTCTACTTTGGAAGAAACTAGTTCTCCATTAATATGTTCAGCTGCTTTTTATGAATACAAATTTGTTTTCTGTTGTGTGTTTTTTGGTGATTTTGTTGTTGTGTTGTTGCTTGTTTGCTTTGTTTTTGTTTTTGATGTTGCCTGTGAATTGGTTCTAACATCTCACAAATCTCCTCTATAATGAGTTATATGAAATCTTTAACAAATGTATGAGCCATCAAGAAGATGCTTTACCAAGGGACCACAAATAGGAGGCTATAGCAACAGAGATTTATTCTTTCAGGGAAATCAGAAAACAGAAGTTTAACTTGCTGAGAACATTTTAGGACACCAGTCCTGTGTCTCCAAGCTCTGGCATGTGACTTGTCACATGACTCAAGTCCTTGCCTCCAGAATCCCATAGCTCTTTCTCTGGCTCTGTGCATCAGGGTATGTATTTGTTTCCAAGATCCCCTGTTTTTATGAGGCCACACACACACCCACAGCTATATAAGATGGGTCTAGCACCCATCTTATGACCTCATCATCTTCATTTGACTTAAATATACCAACAGATTATTCCTTAATAAGGGGTTAATATACCTTTATTAGGGTGTAGGGGACACAACAGGTGGTCATTTTTGTAATTGTGTAGGAGTTTTATAGTTTTGAAATTTATCATCTTATCACTGTCATACACTGTCATATGGAATTGCTCAAATTTTCTTTTTTTAAACTTTTTTTTTTTTCCTGGAGAAAGTATCAGACTCAGATACACAAAATAATTGGCATAATGGCATGTAACCTTCATTGGATTTTAACAGTTATCAACATTCTACTGATTTTATCTTTACTTCTGCCAAAGCTGCTTTTTAAGGGGATTCTAACAGTGACCCTCATGCCTTCTTCACATTCTAGTTCACTACTGGAAAAATTAGCTTGATTTGCTACTTTCCTTCCTGCACCTGTGATAATATACCCTGGAAAAAGCAACTTAAGAGAGGAAGGTTTGTTTGGATCACAATTCCAGGTTAGAGTCTACCATTGTGGGAAAGTCAAGGCAGGATTTAAGTAGCTAGTTGCATCACATCCACAAATAAGAGCAAAACGAATGAATCAATGTATCCATGTCAGTGCTTGGTTTTCTTCCTCCATTCTTTTTTATTTTTTCTCCATTCTTATACAGTCCAGGATTACCTGTCCAGGGAATGGTGACACCTGCACTGGGTGGGTCGTTCCTCTCAGTTATCTCAATCAAAGAAATCTCTCACAGGCATTCCGGCAGGCCAATTGGATCTAAACGGTGCCTCTGTGAGACTTCCTCCCCAGGTGATTCTGTATTGTAAGTCAACAAATGAAACTAATCATCACAGTTACTAAGTAAGAGATGTTTGCTTTTTAAACTAGATTTAAAGAGTTAATTCCTACTGTTGTAGCAAATAGATCAACATAACACTGTCCACCTAGAAGGCATATGCGTTTCAGACTTTGTTCTTGGTTAGTTTATCATTTCTATCTTTACCAAAGACCTTTGGAGGACACATGGAACAATGATGGGGCAATATAGTTTCTGTCATTTTTCCAAATCCTGTCAGTGGGAACCCCACTCTTCTCCTACATGCAGGGACAATTCTGGGTTCTCTGAAAGGATGCCAATAAGAATCCTTCAATGGTAGAGTGCCTGTGACCTCTTCCAAGATGTTCCTGTTAACAGTAAATGCTGAGCCTTCTTTCTCTTCTACATACACCAGAATCACAGATGGATTAGCTAAACCAAACACTAAACTGCATAAGGTGTGAGTGCGTGTGTGTGTGTGTGTGTGTGTGTGTGTGTGTGTGTCTGTGTGTGTGTGTATGTGAGTGTGTAGGTGTGTGTGACAGTGTGCACATGCAGAGGCCAAAGGAGGATGCTGGAAGTCTCCCTCTCTCACTCTGCACTGTAATTTTTGAGACAGGGTCTCTTCATGAACAAGAATCTCCTTGATATGTTGGACAGGCTGACTGGTTAACAAGCTCCCAGGATCTCCTTGTCTCTGTCTTCCAACCCGGGAGTCACAGGCATGATTGCTACACCTGACTTCTCAAACAAATGATTTGAACTCAGGTTACAATATTGTTTTTCCATAGCAAGCACTCTTAGGCACTTTCTCCAATTCCACATTATCTAAAAATAAGTATCAAAAGGCACCTGTTAGAATGACAGGTGGAGACTTCAGTATGCTTAATTACTGAGAAGATGTGCTTTATCAAAACATTCTGAGACTTAGAATTAGAGATAGTTTAAACAATCCACATTATAAATGAGAGATATAAGCATCTATGGGGATCCTAAATCAAACTCATGCGGCTTCTGCAAGATGAACCATACATGTTTATAGTTCTCTCTATTCCCACCCTAGGTTGTATACCTCTTTCCCTCATTCACATACAACCACCACCTTAGATTGGCTATGCTCCCTTATCTTTAATTGGTTTCTGCCTCACTAGGCTTGTGTTTTGCCACCAGGAATTTATCTCTTTACTGCAGTGATCTTCAACCCTTTTCTCCCAAAGTACATACATGGAAGAGAGTGTACTTGAGTAAGAGTAGCAGACACACTCCCAGTGAAAACTGTTTCTCTGTTTCTCCCACTCAAGAAAAGAAGAAACTGGGAGAGGTTGCTCTATCCTGGGAACTTCTAATTTATACAAATAGGAAAACCTTCAAAATTTCTAGGAGTTAATTATTTGTACTAATTGAACTCTGTCTTGAAAATGATTTATTATATGCTGCATAATTCTTATAAGTAGACATACCAATACTTGTAGTTTCCAGGACTCCAGATCTTGTCTTATAATAGACTACAGAGCCTAAAATATCTGAGTGTGTGTGTGAAAGCGCCATAGACTTATTCTTCCTCCCTCTCCCCCCTCTTTCCCTCTCTATCTCTGTTTATCTCTATCTCCCCTTTCTCTCCAGAACCACTCTCATCCTGCTCTCTGCCTCTTTTGATGGGATTGGTATTCCCCTCCATCCTTCAAGACTGAACATCATGTTATCTCACTGTTCTGGGTATGATGCATGCTGGACTTTATCATAGAATTTTAATTTAGAGCTTGGTTCTGCTCCAGAATGAGTTCCATGGGAGCAAT
This sequence comes from Cricetomys ansorgei, assembly GCA_026225945.1. Lineage (NCBI taxonomy): Eukaryota > Metazoa > Chordata > Mammalia > Rodentia > Nesomyidae > Cricetomys > Cricetomys ansorgei. Next base: position 3,183,433 of record JAMJFZ010003624.1, read on the forward strand.
GGCTCACCTTATATCAACAAAGTTCTAAGTATCTAGTGTGGTGCCTCTGTTTCTGTAGACCCTTGAGAGATGTGCACTGGGTAAAACAGTGGCCAAGTGATGGAGGAAGTTCTGTGGCTTCCTTTTGTGTGACTTTGAGTAACTTATCTATCCTGTGAGTTTCATCTGAAAATGAGGATTTTTCACAGTACTTTTGTTCTAAAGTTGTCATAATGTGAAGTGCTATGTCATACAAGTGTCTCAGAGGGTTATGCAGTAACTAACACCTAGCAAAAGTGCAATAATAGTCATGGTACAACTCAAGGCCAATTCTGTCTTACATAGCTCTGTCCATTGGTTACACTGAGGAGGAGCTGGTATACCTGTTTCCTCTGAAAGCAGTTCTCTGGATAAAATTCACAACATTATGGGAATAAATAAATGGCCTTTGGGGAATTCTTCTTTTCTGCCTGGACATGGCCTTGTACAGGCTCTCGAGGATGTGTCCACATGGGTCATCAGTTAAGGGCATTCCTTCTACAGTCACATAGGTAGAACACATAAAATATCAAACCACATAGCATTGGAACTGCTTGAGTTTGTAGAAGAAAAAAAAAACATGAACAGTAATCTATTTGTACTTGGCACATCAGTCCTATTACTTAGACTTCTGATCTCTGTTGGCTTTATTGGCACCGTTTTCTGCAACATTTCTGATGTTTGCAGTTGAATATGAGTTGCACAAACCATGCATTGAACTTTAAATTTGGCCCATTATTTCTCTGTCTCTTAATTTAAATTTAAACTGCTTTCAAATTGGAAAATACCTCTGTATGGCAAAGAGGTAAATGTTATTATCTTGATTTTATTCTTTTGGAAGCTAGGGTCTATAGAGGGCAGGGGCTTTGCTGAGATCTCAGAGGCCAACTGAGTTAATCTGTATACAGCTCCGGGTGAGTATGTTCCTGGCACTGAATGCCTTTCCTTATAACAAGTTGACAGTACTTTAACACTGGTCACTCAGATGAGTGAGCACACACTTGGAGTAATTGTTTTCAAATCTCTTTCTGTCATTAGAGACCCAGGCTTCCATTTTCACAACCTTGCTGGTTCTTCACTTTGCATTGTCAAGAGTATTTCACATCTAACCATAATGCTTTCCAATGAATGATAACTTTCGTGGCTATTTTTGCTTTTTTTGTATTCTTCTCTTTCCTTTACTTTCCTCTTCCTTCCTTCCTTCCTTCCTTCCTTCCTTCTTTCCTTTCTTTCATGTGTGTAATTTCTATTTTTTTCTTCCTCTGCAAACATATCATCATGATCACTGCCCCAGAGAAGAATCTGTATACTTAAGAGAAGTATCACATTAAAACAACTAAGCAGAAGGAACCATGACAATTGCCTGATGCTCAAAGTTTCCAAAATATATCAGTGAATATAGTTGATATTTTAAGTAACAACTTCAAAGATTTATAACCAAGAAAAACCCTCCCACATAGATCATATTTAGCTCAAAATAGATGTCCCATCTACTCCCAGAAAAAATGTATTCCTCTTAGGTTAAGGAGCCCTCCAAATCCTACAGTAACTGACAGCCCAGAATGTCAGGGAACTGCATTTCAGTAAATGGTCAAAATGACACATTTGGCATTAAAGTCTTGACTCTGTATCCCTTTAAAACACAAAACACCCACCAAACAACGACAAATCCAGAATCAGCACTGAGACCTATAATTATCCCAAATCCAGATGCCAAGTCTCCAATGCAAAAATAAAATCAATAAACAGCAGGACAATATGTCTCCACTAAAGCCCAGCTATTCTACCACAGCAGGCCATGAATAGTACAACATAGTTGAATCACAAGAAAAAGACCTTAAAATTAATTTTATAGAGATGATAGAGGTCCTCAAAGAGGAAATAAAATAAATCCCTTAAATAAATCTAGGAAAACACAAACAACTAGTTGAAGGAAACAAATAAAACTATTCAAGACCTAAAAATAGAAATAGAATCATTAAAAATAACGTAAACCGTGGCAATTTTGGAAATGAAAAACTTAGGAATCCCAACAGGAACTACATAGGAAATCTTCACCAACAGAATACAAGAGATAAAAGAGAGATGTTTTGCCATATCTCCCCTGCACTTTCTTCCTCCACCCCATCTCCCAACACACCTGATCTTCTCATCCTGTCCCTACTTGCCCCAAGTTGACCCATAAAATTTTCCCCTCCCAGGGAGATCCATGTACCCCTCCCCCCATGCTTCCTCTTTACCAAACCCCTCAGGGTCTACAGATTGTGGCTTGGTTATCATTACTTAACAGCTAATAGCCACAAACATTATGTGGAACTCTCCATCAAATCCCTCCTCCTCAGAGCTCAAAGAATCCTGTGGAAGAGAAGGTGGACAGACTATAAGAATGAGAGGGTATGAAGAATACCAGGAGAACAAGGCCATCTGAATCAACTAAGCAAGGTACATATGAGCTCACAGAGACTGAAGCAGCAAGTACAGGGGTACATGGGTCTACACAACGTCATTTGTGCATATATTATAGCTATTAGGTTAGTATTTTTATGGGACCTTGACTGTGAGAACAACTGAGTCTCTGATGCTTGTGCCTGTTCATGGGATTTTTTTTCTCTGTTGGGTGGTTGTGTCAAATTCAATATGCTACTTTTTCCTTCATCATACTATGTTTTATTTTGTCATGTGTGGTTGTTGTCTATGGGAAGTCTGTTCTAATAAGAGTCAGAAAGGAAGTGGATGCAGAGGAAAGGGGAGCTGGGGAGGAATTGGGGGGCATGGAAGGAAGGGACGCTATAATCAGATATATGAGAAAAGAATATATTTTCTGTAAAACAGGGAAAAAGAAAAATAAACAGAACTAAAAAAATTTTAAAGTGAAATAGATGCTTTCAGAATTACATTTGTAGATGTAACCTTTATGGGCTTTCAATCTTGTAGGGTATTCTGAGCCCATAAAAGTATTACTTTGACATTCAGAAAGATTTCCTCTGTGGCAGGCTACAGATCTCAGACTGTGCCACATCATGTTTAAGAACTGGTCTTGAGAAAACCAGAAGGTATCTCCAAATTCAGCAGCAGACAAGAAGAGCAGAAATAGTAATTGGGTTTTATCTCACATGCCAACTTCAATTGATTGACCTGGGGCTCCTGATGTAATGTATTGGATCACCACATGAACATGATGGGAACGTTATGGCATCTAGAGAGAGACATCTACTCAATACGCAAGACAGAGATTGCACATTTGTACAAGAGATTCAACCTCTTAGTGTTTGAATGATAAATGTTCCACAGAGGCTCATGTATATAATATGTGAACACTTGGTTTCCAGTTTGGGTGCTGTTTGAGAATATTCTTACCAAATCAGCTTGAGAAGAATGGATTTATTTGCCCTACAATTCCAGGATACAACCCATCAATAAAGAAAGTCAGGGCAGGAAATCAAGGTAAAGAGCTTCAAGCAGAAACCATGGAGGACTGTTGATTACTGGATTGTTCTCTGAATCATTGCCTTGATCATGCTTAGCTAATGTTTTTATAGCCCAGGTTTACTGCCTAGCGGTTGGAGGTCTACAGTGATCTGGGACCTCTCACATCGATGTCAATCAAGACAATTAATTCCACATAGACATAGCTGCAGGCTTATCTGAATTGGACAATCTTTCAGTTGAGGCTCCCTCAATGACTCAAGGCTATGTCACATTGACAGCAAGAGCTCAGTTACACAAGAATCTTTAGGATGTGGAGTCTTGCAGGAGGAAGTATGTCATTTGGAGTGAAATTTTATATTTTATAGTTTTGTCCCACTTCCTCTTCCTTCTCTCTGCTTCCTATGTACAAATGAAATGTGATCATCCTGTTTCCTGACTGTCAAGATGGCCTCATACTTCTGCTGCCATGCCTTCCCTGTCCTAAAGGACTTTATTCCTCTTAGAATTGTAAGCAAAATAACCCATTTCTTCATTAACTTGCTTTTTGTTTTTTGGTGTTTTGTTTGTTTTTGTTTTTGTTTCTTGTTTTTTTCAGGGTAATTTATCATAGTGACAAATACACCTCTCCTGAAAGAGAACAAATTTCCAGCTCTATAATTTACTGATATTCTCCCCAGCTGGGGAAAATTGTGAAGTCCAATACCTGTCTATCACATTGCTTAAAACATTGCATCAAGAGAGTCCTTGTCACAGCTAACTTTGTGGGTCCCAGATGAGGGAGGCCACTGGTGCTGCTCACATTACATTTAGGGGAAGTCTGTGGTGCAGTAGTCTTAACTGAACTCCGAACCCAGAAGACTGAGACTTAGCCCAGTACTGTCAACTTGGCTGACACTCAATAACACTCTTAACTCTTGACCATTCAGCTTACTCTCTTGGAAAATGTCATTTGGGTTAAATGACTTACTATCTAAAATTCTAAAATGTTGACATCCCAGATTTGCAGCACTTCAGTCATTTTAGACAAATCCCAGATTTGGTTCTCATCCAGACTGGTTCTCTGATGTTCTTTCCAAGACCATTTTGTGAAATATGTGAAATGGCACTGGTGTTCTACTCAAAGCTTGCAAATCAGTGCTGATTGTCCCGTGAATAGGCCATGCTAATTTTCACCTCTTCCTTGGCCACTGCTCATTGATTGGCACTTCCATTTGCTTTTCAAGTGTGCTCATTCTCCCACTCAGTTCCCTACACAAAGTCACCAATGACCTTGACATGTTCCTAATTCTTTATTTCTGAGTTCCAAAGCTTAACAGGCTCTTTGAGGACCCTAAACATTACAGATTTATTCAGAAAAAAAAAAAAAAGAGAAGTTATCTTAGTCAGTCCCATGGTGATACTTCTCTAGTACGTGAACTCAGGTTGATCTCTGTTGTCACAACTGACGGAGTCACTTAGACTCAGTAGAATTTAATGCCTAAGAACCCTGTATACAAGGCCAGTGAAATGGCACAGCAAGTGAAAGTGTATGCTACATATACTTTATGATCTGATTTTGATCCTCAGAACCCACATTCAAAAATTTAGGTGCAGTGGCTTCTATCTGTGAGCTGGGAAGTAAATAAAAGAATCACATGGAATGTCCAGGACAAGGTGGGTTTGTATATGCAGTATGGTAAGGATTGTGAGAGAGATTGTGTCTCAGTAAGGTAGAAAGAGAGAACCAACTCCCCAGATTTATCTTCTGAATTCCACACGTGGGCTGTGGCACAGGCACAGGCACAGGCACAGGCACAGGCACAGGCACAGTCACACTCTCATGCACACATCACCTGTCAATCATTATTATTAAAAAAAAAAAAACAAAAAAAACAACTTTGGGTCAGGAAGCAGATAACGATGTCAGATTCATCAGTCTTATAATACAATATTTATGACAAAATGGATATTTTAATATGATATATATTATAAAGAAGAGCAGGTCATATTTTAGAATGTACTCCAGACTCCCACATTCTAGATTCAGGCATATGGAAAATTCTCTTACTGTTTGTGATATTCAATGTATTCCCTGGAAACCTGGGGCAAAGATAACTTTTGATTGTGATAAGAATTAAAAGTGGCAAGGTAATACCATATAAGTACGAAATTCAATCCATAGGACACTTGTGACTGAAGGGATTGCGCAATCTCAGTGAAGATATATGGAGCAAACATCCACTGGGAACATAAAGCTCAAGGTATGTGACATATTACCAACACCATGTCCCCTGGTGACATGTTTTCTACCAAGGTCAAGGATTTTTCTTGTGATATTGTTTAAAGCAGAAGGTAAGAGGATGGAGAAGCTTGTGAAAACATCAAGCCTGCTTGTTTGCTCTTTTAGCCTATGCTGAGACCACCTATCTCAGGGTATAAGAAGAAGAGAATCACTCACTGCTGCTCTAAGTCTGGTTATTTAACAGGGCTCAAATATAAATGGATATTGCCACTTAAGCCCCCCCCTTTGTCTGGACTCAGTCTTCAATTCAGTTAAACAGCCTATTAACATTTGGAACCCCGTAAGTTTTGCCCTGTGATGATTTGACAGCCATCTTAGGTCCCTTATTCTGATTGGACCTGGGAAATGTCTAATGAAATAACAATCCTTGGAAATCCAATTTTGCCTTCTCTGGTGGCTATTTCACTGTTGGTCTTCAAAGCTCCTTTCAAGGCCTATTTTGAGTACTTTTGTCACAAAAATAGGAAGGAAATCAGGGCAAGGCCAGTGTGTACTGAAAAAGAAATGAGAATCAGGCTTGAGAAGCCATTGCCTACAAGCATTCTGCAGACATTCAGAGGTACTTGTTCAGTACATTATGCTCAGATCAGTTTCCAGAAACTTCAATTGAATACCATCTCTTCTTGATGTCATTATACCTTCTCTCAGATTCCCCTTCTTGGTGTTCTTTGTACTCTTCTAACAGTTCATATGCTATCCCATTTTCTTCAAGATTAAGCTCAAGATTTCTTCTGTTACTTCTGTGGTTCATTATAAACATTTGGCACGTGTTATATATCCTTCTCCATTTTGTTCAGTACTGTCTGTCTCTCCTCAGGAAGCCCATGGGGACAAATTGGTTCCTCTATAGTCTACGAATGATAGGAAGAAAATAGTGCAAGACCTGTTCATAACACAGAGCAAAACAGTAGGCTCAGCTTAATGAGGTGATATGAAATGGCAGCCAGAGGAAGGAGAGAAGGGAGTGAGAAGCTTTCCCCTGTTTCTTTTAGGAGAAAAGGCTGACTGGAAACTGGATGAGCCTGCAGAGCTTGTACACATGGAAAATGATGATATGACTGACACACACTACATCACATTCACAGATGGTTTCACCGGAAGATGACTTAAATTTCTTTCCATAGGCATAGTGGACAGTTTTGCCTACTTGGCATGGAGGCAAGAGCCAGGGACCGATAAGTGACTCCAGAGCCTGTTGAGGTGCCCTTGTTTTCTTTATATTGCTGTAATAAATACCATAACCAAAAAAACAACTTGAGCAGGAAAGGTGCACATGTCCCAGTCACTGTCCATCACTGAGGGGAGTCAGAACGGGAACTCAAGCAGAAATCTGGAGGCAGGAAGTGAAGCATAGACCTTGAAGAAATACAGCTTACTGATTTGTTCAGCCTGTGTATTTATACAACTTAGAACTACCTGTATAGGTCTGGTAAAGCCCACCGTGGGCTAGACCCTTTCACCTTAATCACAGATCAAGAAAATGCCACATAGACTTGCCTATCGGCCAATCTGATGAAGGCCATTCTTCAAAGTTTCCTCTTCCCAGATGACCCAAGCTTGTATCAAGTTGAGAAATGTAGCTCAGATAACAGAAAATAAAGAGAAATTCAGTCCTTGCTTTTGCTACCTACTCATAGTATGTGACTCTTCACGAAATGTCTTTGCGCATCACCCAAGAAGAGGTATTCACACACATGTATATACAAACTTGCATGCACACACATGTTTTTGTATTGTCATCTAAGGATGTGTGCTGTACAAACGTACCTGCTTGTAACTATCTGTCTTTGACCAAATCACTCATCAAGCAGATACTTATTGTGTATAAATTGTGTCTGCAGTCCTCTATCATGCTTGGTCCATTTCTCACAATACAATGCAAATATAGAAAACCTACATGTGAAACAGAAAAACCCTGAGAAGACCTTGATAATTACTGTTGTTTATTTCAACCCTGTGATTTGCAAGGGACAAAAATATATGTAGTTAATGGTGTTGCTTAAGTCAGTGTTTCTTAAATTTGACTGAAAGTGGGACTCACTTGGAAATCTTGTTCAGGGAAGAAAAAGAAAATGCAGATTGTCAGCTCCATCCCTCTCAGTGGGAATGGAATTTGGATCTGTGTGTATGTGTCCTTCCTTGGGTGATTCTATTCACTCAGTATGGGGACTTAGTCATTTGTAGAAGTTTCAGAGTTTGTGGCTAAGCCCAACAAACTCAGAGCTAGAGATCCTATTCTAACACTTTTTCAACCACATCTGACCTTCTTCATTACCCAGAGACATGTTATCTTGTGTGCTGATTTCTTTCTTTCCCATGACTTATCTAAATTTTCCAATCCTTCTCTAAGGCAACAACCAAGATGGATATATATATATATATATATTCTCTGGGAATTAAAAGTTCAATATTCAACTTTCAGTTGAATCCAGGCTCACTGGATGCAAGAAAGGGATTCAGTAATCGTCTGTAGGTTGGTGTATCCTAATATAAAAATTTCACACTGAGATTAGAGTATTCATCTTCCCTAAAGGTTGTTTTAGATAAATGAAATTTGAAATGAATTTGAAACCCTCAGTGTTTAGTTGTCTCAATCATCCAAGACCATGTGAAATTGACTCAAGTAGCATTGCCTTCTTCACCTTCAGCATGAGATGGTTATTGCTGGTTTTCTAAGTATCATTCAGTGTTTCTAAGTATATTGCAATGGAGAACCCTCTCATTATAATGAATTATTTCTTAATTCCTGCAGGGTTTTGCTACAAATTAATAATACATTTCTAGATTGTGAAAATTCAGGAAACCGTATAGTACTACATTATCCTAAAGGTTTATCACTTTTACCCTCTTTACACATTGTTTGAATAGCTTGCTTCCTCCCCTACATATCAGACACAGAGTTAGAGAAGGTATGTGACTTGTTCGAGATGATCCAACAAACAAATGACAGGGTTAAAATTCAAATCCAAGAGTCTTTCTTACATAGTACTTTGTTTATTAGCGTTTGGGTCTCACTATGTAGTCCTGTCTGTCGTGGAATTAGCTATATAGATCAGCCTGATTTTGAACTCACAGAGATCTGCTGTCTCTGGCTCCTCATAAAGATTTGTTTTATTTTTATTTATGGATGGGTACTTGCATGTGTATGTGCAGGTACCCTTGGAGGCCAGAAGAGGACATCAGATCAACTGGAGCTTGAGTTCCAGATAGCTGTAACCTGCCTGAATTGGGTTCTAGGAACAAAACTCATATCCTCTGTAAGAGCATTGAGCTCTCTTAAACATTGAGGAAACACCCATCCCTACCCCACTTTTTTTTTTTTTTTTTTTTTTTTTACTATATGATGTATGTTTTTAATAGCTCATCACTGGTAGTACTTAAAAATCAAAAGTATGGTGAAAGGATTGTATTTTAAAATGTAGACTTTAATAAGTATAAAATATGTAAACAATTAGGCAGCTCAAGATACATGAATTAATAGATACAGGTATTCATCTAAAATTTCCATATTTCCTTCTACTTGTAGAACATCTAGGAAGGTTGTTTACCATACAGTTTTCGTTTGTCATTTTGGACCTCTTTATGGTAACGATAATTATTTTTTTCTGATGACAAGCAGCAGCCGCAGTGATTATTATGGACCCTGCATTAGATGGATTCATGTCATCCTGTGATACATGCATTTTCTTTGTATATTTGTGATGTAATGAAGACTCTTCTATGCTATGGTATCTGGTTGACCCTGGTGTTTCAGTAGATCTGATTTCCTTTCTTTAGAAGGTTGTGAAATTAGAGAAGCATGAGTTGGTATCCATGCTGTTCTTAAAGCTTCTGATGAACTACACTGAAGATTTCTTCTGTCAGGGAAACTAACTAATGGAGGATATGTCTTCAATACCTGCACCACCCTGCTGGCAGACAGCATCTTGTTGCCTATCATGACCCACCGAGTCCAAAAGTCTTTTGACTCATGTGTTTTTATTCGATTAAGAAATTGCTACTTTCATCTAAGAGATGAGAAGTTCCTAAGATCCTTAGAGTAGCTTTTGAAGCCAGGTAAGACTTTTAAAATAAACAAGCAATGTGAAGGGACTTTCCTCACCATTTCCTGTAAATTCAAGCCATATCTTTTTAGGTGTTTAGATACTCTAAAGAGTAAATGCCTTTATTAGCCAAGTTGGACCATGTGGGAAAGAAATCCAGAGTTGGCATTTGACTCCCAATACATACTCAACTTATTTATTAGTTTTATCCAAGATGTCCATCACTAGGACACCTGGGATATAACTGGTCCAAGGCAATTAAACCAAATGTCAGCAGGTCCTTTCTGAACAAGCCATTCATTCCACTAATCAATTACAAACAAGCAGATGGAAGAGTTGAATTTAGGTATATGTCCTTAAGAAACAGGGGGTCATTGGTGGGGGGGCTGTTTTGCTCTACTGGCCACAAAGAGGTATAGGCAATATGATCTCCAAACCTTTGCCACAACAACTTTAAAGTTAATGAAAATAAAATGTCCAAATCCTTGAATTTGTTTACTAAAAGAACTCAAATACTTTTTAGAAGATTGTCATCAGTGTAGCCTGTGCCAAGCAGGGAGAGCAAAGAAAAACTGATTTAAAGAAATCTACCAAATCTTCACAGAACATTTAACTCTCGGAACAATTTTTTCTTTCTGTCTCAAATTTATCATTTGTAAATAGAGACCATAGGATGCAATGAGTGTTAAGGTTCCTTTGCTTTCTATTGGTTTAGCTCTTTCTTATCCCAGAGGGTGCTTCAAAGGAGCTTCCCAGTGTATGCCAGGAACACCTATGTTTCAATTTCCAGAAGTTACAAAACTCAAACCAGAAATACAGTACTAGAATTACCCTCACATAGTGATATAATCCATAGTGACAATTATTTATGAATGCTGAGGTAAGTAAATGTACAATAGGCTGTTACTCTTAATGAACAAAGTGCTACTGACTGTAATTAGCCAATTTAGTTGTGAAAGGAAGAAAAAAAGAAATATCAGACAAATTAAAGTGACTGTTGAAGAATCACAGAGAAACTTTGGCTTTGTTCAAGAAAGGGAACAGAATTAAAAATGGTCCCTCTCAACAGTACAAGGGGCCTGAAGCAATTTTCCCACTGTATGAGCTGCACTCTGATTGACTGGACCTTTTGTGCATAATGGACACTTCAGTCAAAACCAAAGGCTAGTGTGCTATAGGGTACCAGAAGCTTTTAAATTCCTCATAGCCCATTAAAACATAGTCAGTCTTTGCCACATTTTAGCATTGTTTAATGTTGTTGTTGTTCTTTAAATTCATTGTATTGCATGGTATGATGGGGATGCCATTAAGAATTGCCATCACAGGGCTTCTACTACCAAAGTTTAATACTTCCTCCTTTCATAACATACAAAGACAATGACATATATCCAATTCTTTTAAAGATTTTCTGAATTGTTCCATGTGGATTTCCACATGTTCCATGTGGCTAAAGTATACAATTGTATGGAAAGATAGATAGAAATAAATATAGTTACCTTACATGAACTTTGTATGTTTTCACTAATAATGGAGCTGAAAATTAAATTTCCAATTGCCAACAAGATCAACTATCATAACCTATGTGTTCATTGTCTTTAAAGTTGTCTTCCTAACTGAACAAGCTAATAGTCATGGTGGGCTAAGAGGACCTTCAGGGGTGTGACAAACTAGTACTGGCCTGTTCAGGTGCCATTCTTCGTTCACCTCATTTTCCCACTGAAGATACTTTCTTCATTGGAAAAACTTGTTAGATATGTGTCTCTCCAGCACATTTTTTGATAGGTCTTTTTCATGTCATTGATGCAAGCAGGCATGACCCAATCCAAGACAATGAGATGTTGTCAGGCAGAATCTGGGACATGATTTCTGATAGGTCTGCTGGTCTCTAGGAGAAAACCCCAACTGCAACAACCACCCTAGTGCCATAAAATCCAAGTACATGCTCTACTCAAATGAGAGACTTCAATGGCAGGTTAAATCCAAGCTTGGCCCTGCCTCCTCCCATGTTTCTGGCTATGTATTATGTAATTATTTGCTACCTAAAGCTTTCTGATCAACATGAGTAGGGTGTTATATCATATCACTCAAGTCAGCAAACAAAAGCACTGCGGAAGGGATAAGAGAGATAGATGGCAGGAAAGAACTGGAGGTAAGTCAAGAGATGGAGATAATGATCACGGGGCCCTTGCATCTGGTCTGGTTGAACTCTTCTTCAGCAGGAAAAACAAACAAACAAACAAACTACTATGGTAGGAACTCCAGGTCTTTCTGTTCTGGGACACAAACCTGCATTTTAATCTTTCCTCAGATAAGCAGCTCAAGATTTACCATGCTCCAACTTAGGATTCAAAAGAAAAATAGCCAATTTCCTTCTTGTGTTCTCAACTTCCTTTGTTAAAGAGGAACATGAATTTGCTTCATTGAAATATGATCTGCTTTAATTAAAGCCAGTGGCATCAAGTAAATTAGAGTATAATTGCATTTTCCATGCATTTCACACAGCTTGCATTTTACCAAAAGGAACCCAGTCTCAAAGTGTATGTGCTGATACCTGTAATCAGAGCCTTATTAGACTTAACAAATAGTGCTTTCAAGCAAGTGAAGTAAGCATAAATACAAGGCAGAATCATAAAGTATCTAATTCCTGCTGCTGGGAAAGGCAGAGCATGCAAAGAACTGTGAGATGGGAAACTGTTCTTTGTACTTAATGCAAAGTCTAGACTTTCTACACTTCAATAATGAGTCACTGTGGAAGGTTTTAGTTTTCAGAGAATTTATTTTTGAGTAGAGTGGATAATTTAGCAAAAACTAATGTTAAAGGACTGTGATGTGCAGACCTGACACAAGCATTGCAATTAACTCATAACTGTGCTTACCTTTGCTGGGGCCACACAAATCTCTCATGTCAACAATCAGCCATGGAATGAGAGGTGCTCTTGGGGGAAGACCCAAGAGCCTTCCTTTTCCTTTTCTTTTTCCTTTTCCTTTTCCTTTTCCTTTTCCATTTCCATTTCCTTCCTTACCTTTTACTACTGAACTGTTAATGGATTCTAGAGGAGGGGAATCATGTATCTTTAGCTGTATTCCCAGAGCAGAGCCCTCCAGATTCTAACAGATAGCTCCAAACTCATGGTCAAATAAGATGGCCCAGGTCAAATTCAGCAGTCACACATACAAAATGAATACTCATGAACATGAGACAGAGATCTGTGGGGCAGAGAGAGATCGACAGGGGTGTTAAGAAGACGGGAGAGAGACAGAAGAAGAGAACTCTTTATGCATTGTGTACATGTATGAAATTGTCTAAGAACAAATTTAATTAATATGCATAAATGTGTGAAATATATCCAGGTGGTGATGGTACACATCATCTCGGTGAATTTGAGGGCAGTCTGGTCTACAGAGTGAGTTCCAGGACAGCCGGTGTTAGAGCAGAGAAACCCTGTCTTGAGAAAACAAAACAAAACAAAAAATGCATGAAATGTATAAAAAGTTTAAAATGTTAATTTGGAGGTAAATTTCTGAATTTGAGATTTGGTTTACAGAAGAATACTCATTTCAAGATAATTATTTAGAAAACACCATAAACAAACCATCCTTTACAGGATATGTAACTATCTGGTGTGAGGGCACAGAGACTTATTGGTTGACAGTTTGGGCTTGTAGATTGGGCCTGTGTTCTGTCATGGCAATTTGTCTAGACATCACCCTACACCTATACCTTACTGTTCTCATTGCTGTGACCCGACTGAAGCAATTAAAGGAAGAAAGATTTAGTCTGGATCCAAGTATAAGAAGGGTACTGTCCATCATGGTGGGAAGGGATGGCAGCAGGAGCATGAAGCAGCTGGTCACGTTGCATCCACAGTCAAGAAGCAGAGAAAGATGAATGCTGGTGTTCAGTTCATTTTTCCTCTTGATGCAGTCTGTGACCTCAGCCCGCAGGATGGTGATGCACATATCTAGGGTGTGCTTTTCCACTTCAACTAAACCTCTCTGGAAACTCTCTAATAGAGGCACCCAGAAGTGAACCTCCTAGATGATTCCGAATTCTTTTAAGTTCCCAAGCAAGATTAACCATCACTATCTTCAAGACCAAGACAGATAAAAAATGATAGCTACTTTATAGGATTATTGCTATTTTTAAAATATTTATTTTATTTTTAAAAAATTATGTTTATATGTGTGTGAGTCTGTGTCCATGTAAATGCAGGTACCCACAGAGTCTGGAAAAAGGTTTCAGATCTCCTGGAGATGGTGGTTGTAAACTGCTTCCTGTTCATGTGTTTGGGACCTCTGTAAGAACAATATACATTTTTTAACTGAGCTGTCTCTCCAGCCTTAAGATTGTTCTATTTCTAAATGCATACAGATAATACATACACATAATGGTAATTGTAATCACATGACCAGTTATCAGGGTCAGAGGTCAGAATATGGCAAGGCTCTGATATAGAACATGAATTATGCAATGCAGCCTCATTTGAAGTCCTGGCCTTCTAGTTAGTTAACGACACAGTCAGACTGCCTGGGGGTTGCTCCCAGCAAAAATAACATTGCCCATTTTATTTCTTCTGTGGACTCTTTCGTCTCACTTCTTTTCAGTGCCCCAGATGGCACTCTTCTGTCTAGCCAGCTGTGACTTCACAGGGGCTTGGACCCTGAAACTTTCCACAAATTGGCAAAAATCCACCCACATCAAATGGTCAATGTTAGCTCAGTCAGAGAGTGAACTAGAAATGATGGGAGTCTTTAACTCTCAAAACTCACCCCAAGTGACACACTTCCTCCAGCAATGTCACACTTAAATCTACCCAAACAGTGTAATGGGGGACTAAGTGTTTAACAAACCAGTTTTGAAAGCAGTTGCTGGGAAAACATTACACACACACAACACACACACACACCATCTACACTGGGTTCAATACATGAATGAGAATCCAGTGAGTGGGCTATTGGGATCATCCACATACACATGATGCTTATATTTAATAATAGGAAATAATTAAATTAGGCCAGATAGATTTTTCTATAACTGTCTTATAAAAGTAAAAATTAAGAGTCTGGGTGCTATATACACTCAGGATTTTTAGTTCCTTTTCATCCTTTGCTTTGAATAAACCAAGTCCTTATGTGTTCTCAGATCTCAGATCTAACATAAACACACTTCTTTGGCAATATTTAACTTCTATCAACACTTCTAGATAAAAGACTAATTGGTTTGTGAGCAACTCAAAAGCTGGCACCTCTAGAGATGGAATTCACTCTTGAACCTAAAAAATATAGTTAAAGAGGCTTTGACGCTGATAAGCTTGAGTGGATATTTTCAATTCTTTCTCCTGGCCTCCAGAAGTGCCATGTGTGCCCATGGATGTTGGGTCTTATGTTAATAGATTATCTGAACACATACTTCTTTGGTTTTCCTTCTCTGGAACTGGATGAATCATTTACTAGTGCACTAGTTACTTTTCTTCTACTGTGATAAAACACCATGAACAATGTAACTTATAGAAGAGTTTATTTAGGCTTACTATTCCAGAGGAATAAGAGTCCATGATGGCAAAGTGGAGGCATGGCAGCTGGAGCAGGAAGCTGAGTGCTGACATCATTTACTTCAAGCACAAAGCAAGGAGATGGAACTAGAAATGCTGGGAGGCTTTACCTCTCAAAGTCCACTCCAGTGACATACTTTCTCTAGAAAGGACACACCTAAACCTACTCCAACAGTGTAATGTGGGACCAAGTATTCAAATGCTAGAGGCTATAATGGGGGATATTCATTCACAACCACCACATTAGTAATTTGCACATTTCTATCTATGGAACTGTCTCTTCTGAACCTCATGATACCCTCAAAACATACTTAAAGGCACTCAATCTCACCCTGTCCTCACTTGACTGCAGCCTCTCCTTTGAGCTCATTCTTCTGATATTTATTCTTTCAATCATTAAGATGGATATCTGGCTGGCATCTCAAAATACCTAAGCATTGTCTACCTATGGAGATCTGTTTCTATGTCCTATCTTACTCTAGGATCCAATAATGTCTACATCAGTTCAGGAGGTAATGGCTTCATCTTCCTCAGTTCAATGCTAACAAAAAGATATACAATGTCATACACTGGTAACTCCTCCACTCTGTCTTTCTACATTTTAAAATTTTAATGTGGCCCTCTCACTTCCATCCATTTAGGACATTTAATTTAGTAGCTAGTGATGACTACCCCATACCCAACCTCTAATGTAAATGAACACACATGGCCAGAAGAAAGTTCATGGATTTATCTATTTATGCATATATTTTTAAAATAGTTTTATTTTATGTGGATGAGTATTTTTCTTGCTTGTATATATGTACATTGAATGAGTGCCTGACACTCAGAAAGGGCAGAAGAAGTATCCAGATACCCTGCAACTGGAGTTCTGGATGGTTGGAAGCCACCACATGTATCTCAAAGTATTATAGCAATTGGATGATAGATGGAAGATCTAGACCCCAACCTCTGTGCTCCAGAACTGATTTTATTAACTGCTAGAAAATATCCTCACTTTGTTCTTCTATCCCAACAATCTAGAAAGTTTGGAATTTACAGAAGATTGCCAACCCCTTGGACATTCTGTCTTTACAAAAATCGTCCTTGCCATTGGAACAAATGACACACAGTCTTACAAAATATGTGTCCTTCATCCACTCCAAATGTCTGATGTATGCTGTGCTATTCACGTGCATATATTGATTCACACCTCTCCTCTCTTTCTCTTCCTTTCCCTCTCTGACACACCCTGTAAGATTACCATCTTGCTTTCACTAGTTCACTTAATGTTTGTATATCCTGTTACAGCCTTTAGAGATTGAGGATAATGTAGTACTAAAAATCTTTTAAATTCTTAGTTCAAACTTCAAAAGATGGAGTGAGTTGGCTGTCCCTATTTCTTCAACAGTCTTCTTCAAATGTCTTCTATTGCTATTTTCTTTCTCCCAAGCTAATTATTGTAAGGGCATATCACATCTGTTAAAATAGTCTTTGTCAGTATAGACAAGCCCACTTTGCAAATGCATGTACTCATTTGCTGAGTGAGCAAGTTAATGAATGAATGAGCCTTGGGCTAATAAGGGCTTGTTTATACAACAAGGGAAAGACTTGGTGGAAATAGAAACACCATGGAAAAGTGGCAGCATGTAGAATATAAAGCCTGAACAAGGCCTGGGCTCTTACTAATAAATTCTGTGTGCAAGTGTCACTGACACCCATGGTGACTTTGAATGCCGATATCACTGTATTTGTTGTTAAGGTCCTGCACTGTTGCTGGCTCATGAGGGAGAAACAGATCATTTTCCAAGGTGTAAACACAACGTTCAATCTGCATCCTCATGGGATGCTCTTGGAAGGACATGGGTTCCACCATAAAATTTAGTCACACTTTTACTTGTCGGGGTTCTTCTTAATAACATGGTGATGATTATGATTTCTTGCTTTCTGCAGTGCTGGAGCAGAAGACAGGGCCTCTAGCATACTAGGTAAGTACTCTAATACTTGTCTACATGCACAAGCATGGCCCAACATTTTAAATGGAATGTTCGGAGCATGAATCAAGTTGTGTATGAGATTATCTTCATACACTTCACCAAGGCATATTCAGAGCAGAATGGCATATAACCTTGTTCCCAGATCTCAGCCCCACATTGACAAGGTAGATCAGAAAATGGCAGTCCTCTGGGAAAGGATGACTATAGAAGAAGATGCCAACAGGACTGTACCCTCACAGGACTCAGGGACATCTGGCTGACTGCCCTCTTCCTTTTTTTGAGGTCATCTGACCAGATGCTGTCCTGACAATGTTTGAACTTTCATTGCCTTTGCTGTCTCTCCTCTAAATATGGGAAGATTTTATTGTCAAGTAGGACTTGAATAGAGGTTATGGGAAGGTGACAACAATGGGCTTAGAACACAAGCTCTTGGTAAAAAGTCCAGAGCAAATGAAGACAATCTATGTTAAATTAAAATCCACTAAGACCACCATATTTAACATTGCATCTCCAGGTCCTAAGAGTGCTTATTCACTTTATAGGAAGGTATGTCCGGTGGGCTAGAGAGATGACTCAAAAGGATCCGGTTCAATTATGAGCACCCACATGGTGGTTCACAACCATCCATAACTTCAGTTCTAAAAGATCTAATGTCTTTTGGTCTCTGTGAACTCTGTAAACACAGACATACACACAGGCAAAATACTCATACACAGAAAATATATATATAAGTATAAAAAATTAAAAAGTGTGTCAGATATTGTTTTTATATACTTTCATAAAACGCCTATTTGAGGGTTGGGTATATAGTTATGTTTTCAGTATGCTTGCATAAAATGCATGAAGCCTTGGATTCCACCCCCACACTGCATGAAATAGGCATGGTGGGATACTCCTATAATTTCAATATTCTAAAGGTAGAAGCAAGAGAATCAGAAGTTTATGTTCCTCATTGGCTATACAGTGAGATTAAGACCAGCCAGGTATATGTGAGAGCCTGTCTCAAAAGATAACTCAGGACCTTTGAATCTTATATATTGAAGTTACCACTGTGTTTTCATTTAGAAATGGAACCAATCCCTACTGTACAGAGAGGGTATATCTGAAATGTGCTTAGGCACTACAGGCTACCAGCTATTTTTCATCTTTTCAGAGAATCTAGGAGGAAGAGACAAATGTACCCCAGGGATAGAAAAACAATTTAGGTTATTTAGAAAAGAGTCTTGGTGTTCAAATTATTGAGATGTTGTATCCTCTCCCAATTCCTATCATAAAAGTCCTACTCATAGATGTCCAATGAGTAAATAGTAAAACACTGATAAACACTTAAAGAGTCTACACTGAAAATATATCCTTTAAGTAGGTTTGACTGAATAGCTGAGCCTAACAGTCAAGGATCCACCTGTATAAATAATGAAATATTTTCAAGTTACATTTCTTCATAACCCTACACAATGAACAATATTAGCATTCCATAATTCCATGGATGCTTTTGTCCTATTTTATTCCACCACTCCCAGGCTGAAGTAGAACAAGACACTGCACCTTGAACATTTTGAAAAATTTTCCTTGTTCCTCAGAATATAGAAATGGAACACTAGGGTTAATCTATATTTTCTGTAAAGGGCCAAATAGTAAATATTTTTGGCTTGCGTGCCAGATGGCTTCTGTCATAACCACTCAACTCTGACATTATACTGTAAAATCAGCCAAACAATAAGTAAACAGATGATTATGGCAGTGTTCCAATAAAACTTTATTTACCAAAGCAGGTAGTGGGCCAGATTTGCTTTCCAAGCTGCAGTCTGTGGCCTCCTGATCCAGGTGAATGACTTTCAGTATACAGTCTATACACACCCAGGGCTCTCCAGTTTATAGAAAAGCATATTTAAAACCACATGGCCTCCAAGGTAAATGAAAGTGATTCTTGTGTGTTCTCACCAACTGGCTTCCAATGAATGTGGATATTGTTATTAGAACATTTTAAAAGTGGCTTTGTTTGCTAGTGGCTTTCAGTAATCAGAGATCCAGTATGCAAAGATAACCAAACAGGGTTCAACTAAACATCTGCCAGTCTCAGACTGTTCTGACATACCACAAGGGAGAGTCATACCTATGGATTGTTCACATATGATGCATGGGGTTCCTTGTCCGAACAAGGACATCAGCAGGATCAGCTCACTTCCTGCATTTTAATGCTGCTGCTCTCTTGGTTTAAAATATCTTTCCTTATGGATAAAATATGTTATATTCCTCAATCTCGGAATCTACTTCAAGTAGATCTATTACCTATGCTAAATTCACCTAATGCAATGGATAGCAGTTGCATATTGAAGACCCTGGTATTTAGCATCTGGCTGATCCTTCTACTGGATAGACTTTACAGAACTCCCATGTTAGTCACTGTTCCAGTTACCAGCACAGTGGGCTCCTGATTAACTCTCTGATGGGGGAGGCACTGAGGCAGAAAGTCTGAAACAATAGGTGATCCAAATATAATTCATATTTGGCTCAGCAAATGACCTTATTTTGTCTCAGGTTTGCCTTCATAATTATGTTTTCCCTCCACTAATATAATTTGTTGGCATACACCATCTGACAGCAGAATGAAATATGTGGAATGCATTGGTAGGGGGCAAAGAACACCGAGGAAGCTAAACAATTGCTGTGGGTAGGAACAAGCTTTGTTAGAGAAAACTTGCCTCCTTAGGACATAAGAGATTTTAAGTACAATGGCCTTTACAGTATAGCCAATTGAAAAGAGACAAGAAAGGTGGTTTATTAGGACCCCTCAGTTATAACATATAAAATGATGGAAATGATGACAACATTGGCAGTGTGTGAGAAGCCTCCTGATCATCACAAGGAGACCACACCCAAGTCAGTCTCCATCTCGTGGGTCACCAGCATTTGCTGTAAATGGTTAAACTGTAAATCCTCTGTGTTCTCCCTTATAGCTTCTCAAGTCTATCATTGAGTAAGTGTGGCTATCTGCTATCAAAACTTTATTATGGGCACCAAGTTTTGAATTCAGTATAATTTTATCTGTCATGGAGTCTTCTATTAAGTTTGAGTTATTAAAAGTACAAAACCAACAGCTTTAGTTCACTTCTCTGTTGCTGTGATAAAATACCATGACCAAAGCAGCTTATAGAGGGAAGACATCTTATAGTTAGGCTTCAGCTTCCAGAGGGTAAGAGGCAATTATGGTAGGGAAGCATGGAAGCAAGGGTGCAGGCATGGTGGGAGGGTAAAAAACCAAGAGACCACATTTTTAAATGCAAGTAAGAAGCAGAAAGAATCAACTAGAAGTAGAGTGAGGATATATAATCTCCTAGCTGGACCCCAGTGATATATTTCCTTCAGTAAGGCTGAATTTCTTAAACCTTCCCAAACAGTACCTCCAACTAGAAATCAACTATTAACATACCAGATACCACGGGGGACATTTTTCATTCAAACTACCACACTGAGCAGAACACTTTAAAAATAGGTGACTGGACGTATAGCCTTGTAAACTCTATGTTTGCTAACTTCCAATCTATCAGCTCATTCTTTATTAATTTCTTCTGTATCATATGTGAACTGTACGTTTATTTCTTATATCCACACAGATATAAGTTCTCATAAAAAACACTGTGTATGTCTATTTCTGCTTGGTCTGATTTGAGTATACCTGGGATAAGATAGATTTACATTAACCGCTGAACGGTGGAACTAATTGTTAAATAGTAGTCACGGTAACATGATGTGAATCCTCACATCCTCACATTTTAACAGAACAGAAAGCTGGTAGCAGTCAGGAAATGTGAATGGGCCATCCAACCTCAAGATTTGTCTGCAGTGACCCATTCTCTCAATTAAGGCTAAACCTTCCAAACAGCATAGCCAGTTGTGGACCAAGTGTTCAAAAAACGTAAGACTATGGGTGAAATTTCACATTCAAACCGTAACATACTCCAGTGAAATCAGAAAACATATTTTCCTGCCCAGCTTCTGCCAAACTGGCTGAAAGAAGATTGCTTTTTTCTTCTTATTTTACCTGGGGTGGAGAGAAAGAAAAACTACCAGTGTCTGAAAGGAAACTAGATCCATGGATAAACATTACACCTTCATGAAAATTAATCAAATCATTCCTTCTTCAATGTACTTTGCCTTTATATAGTAGAACAGTGTAGTAATAACTACAAAAGCCTATTAACATGACACTATGGATGGTGCTCTTGGACACCTACACAGACACACACAGACACACACAGACACACACAGACACACGCACACACATACCAGCATATGACACTTAAGATGGTGCTATTAGATACCTATATATAGACACACAGACACACACACACACACACACACACATACACACAGACACACACAAACACACACACACCAGTCCTTTTCAAAATATAACCTATTTTAATTCAGAGAAGAAAAGGGTTAGCTCCGGCTAGATATGTCAGTGACACATGGACAAGGGTGCTAAATTAGAGTTTAAATGATAAGACTTGGAGCTATCGTGAAGAAACAAGAAAGCATTTAGCTAGCACCATGGGCAGAAAGCCAGAAGAGCCTGGGGGAGTTGGCGGAGGTTTGAATGCCAAGCCAGTTCTTGGAAGAGCTCCCCACAAATACTCCCACATTAGGTTACTTGGTTGAAGCCACACACAGAGTGACTTGACATTAAGATAAGAACATGCATTTCTTTGTCAAACAGAAGACTTTAGAGAATCAGAGACTATGATGCTGCACTTGGATAGTTCCTAGAATTTGGAAGACCAATACATTCAGGATGGAGACCTTGCAGTCACCGTGCAGTACAAGCATGGGGGACCAGATGTTCTGTATGAAAGAAGGAATCCTGGGAAGTAGTAATTGCAGTTGCAAACCCTTTTTTCATATATCAAGGTATATGGAATACCTTTGTTACAGAACAATCACCAAGTGAGGCTTATCTAGATTCTACAATCAGAAAAATCTGCATATGCTTTTCATTGACCACAGTACCAGAAGGCTGAAGGCAAATACTTAAAAGGAAAAGGTGTAATATTTCAGGTAAGTCCTATACTAGTGGGTTTCCATGTCATGTGTAGCACCAAATTCTCCTAGTAAATAACTGACTTGTGTTGTCTTACTATAAATCTATACTCCGAAGAGGAGTGCCCAGGTATAAGCATCTACTTACACAGATGAAAGTTGTGATTGCAGAGAGGCAGATGCTGAGACTAGAACAGCCCAGGGTTGAGGATGAACGTCTTGTTTGGAGCTGTCCATCTGTAACAAGGCATCCAGGTAACTCTGGGATAGCTATACGCCTGCTCTGGAGTTCATTTTCTCATCAGTAAATTGGAAGGGAACACTGTGTCCTCAGACTACTTTATTTGGGATCTACATATCATAGCCTGAGGAAGACAAACAAATTTTATTGCAGGAGTAAAATCAGATTGGACCACATAAACTTCCTGGGATGCTGAGTTGAGAAGGAGCTTGTACATGGGCTCAGCAGGAAAGTCAATCATGATACAACAATATGGCAGTGACATCTGCCAGTGCTGGCAGAGACAAGAAAAACAGCACAGCTATTTGCCATCCTTGTCTCCAAGATGAACTTTCCCTTTATCAACCTGCCAATGCAATGGCAGGGGCATGAAGAGACGGTATCTTTAAATGTCATTGTTAATATGAATTCTGAAGCCAGGCATGGTGGTACTTCCCTGTAATCCCCAAATTTGAGAGGCAGGAGAATTACTAAGGATTCAAGTCTAGCCTTAGCTACATAATAGTGATGATTAGATAAACTAGGGCTATACAGCAAAACCTTGCTTCAATAGACAACGTGCAAACTCAAACAAAATGTAAGTTTCAATATTTATACACTAGACAGCTCAAAGAACAAATCAAACTTCCTTGTGTTAACTCCCTGTCTCAGTCAGTACAGGTCACCCTCTACATGGTTCAGAAGCTGTGGCTGCCCAGCAGTCCTTCACCTTGAGATTCTGATTTGACTTGCCACCAATAGCTATTTCCTCTTGTAGGCTTCTCATTATCCTTGGTCTTCATTTAATTGAGAAGTCTGTAGAAAGATTAACACAGCTTTTATATCTTACACAGCACCTGCCTCCCACTGGGATGCCTCTAACTACCTGACAGTGAATATCCTGCACATGTTTTATTCCTGGTCCCTCTCCTGAACCTCTGCAGAGATCCTCAGCTTCATTAGAAATCTAAAATCATAAGCACCCTCCAGCTAAAGGCAGGTATCAGGTTTTCTTAAGATATGGTATACTGAGAAAATAGGGGGTAAAGTTAACAGTCCTAGGAAAGCGTGAAGCTTAGGCCTTGACTATGCAGGAGTCAGTCACCCCTCTCAACAAGAATGATGGTATCAAAAGATCATAAGAAGAGCTTCTACAAATGGAACATGCCCTAACTAGCCAGTAAAACTTCACATTCCCAGCTTCTGCTTGGCATAGTTAACTATCCCATTGGTCACAAAAGCAAAATTTATAAAGCTAAATGACTCATCAAGAGCACAAAGGAAATAAGGTAGAACACACATGGATCTACCACCTGAGATGTTCTTCTCCTGAATGTACTGCTTTGAATACAGGCCACCAAGTAAGGCCCAAGGTAGAGCACAACAAAGACTTTAGCATAGGCAACCAGAAATAGGTAGACCTGTGATAGTGTTAACTGTCAACTGGAAAGAATCTAAAATCACCTGGAAGATAGGCCTCTAGGCATACCTGTGTGGGATTATATTCTTGTGGTGTTTGAGGTAGAAAGACTTATCCACTGTGGGTAGCACCATTCCCTGGGTGGGATCTAGAACTTCAGAAACAGAGAAAGAGAACCAAGAAGCTACATGTATTCATCACTCTCTGCTTCCTGATTGTGGTAATCAGCACCTGCTGCCTTGACTTTTCCCCATGAAGGACTGTATCCTGGAAGCTTGAGACAAAATAAGCTAAAACTTTCTCCATTATATTGCTTTTAATCAGGGTATTTTATCACAACGACTGGAAACAAAACTAAGACAAGACCTAATGAATACACTTGTGGGTGATGATCCTGCTTTGTAGATGTGCTGACTTTCCAGTCTGTATCAGAGTAGTAGACAAAATTTTACAGACATGTAAATCTCTTACCCCAGCCACACTTTACTTTCATTGCCATTGTGGAGTACTGGCATAAATAGTGCACAAGAGCCTTCTGTGTTTGGCATTCTCATTGAGACTTAGCATGGGGTATATCTCAGAGAGGCATGAAATGGCCTGCAAATTGTGGGCCTGGATCACTGATGACTCAGATCTTTAGAGATGCATGCCATTCAAATCAATCAAAACTTCTGTTGGTTTGTTTTCACTGGAAAGAATTCTGCAAGGACCAGCAAAGTGCTGATAGGAATTATTTCATTTAGGCAACCCTTTGGCTCTGATGGTCCCACCACAATTGCCTTCCTTTCATTTTTAAGAAGCACTACATCCTCAACAACAGCAGCGAGGCTGTAAAACTGTTGATGATCAGCAGATATGCAAGCAAGTTTACCATAATCTACCCTGATTCATTGTAATCACTGAAATTTTAGGTCACACAAAAGCCATCTGTGAAAAAGCATCCCCAGATGATTAAAACACTCCTGTACGATGAACATTTACAAATTGAAAATTAATGAGGAAACATGTTTAAAATTGACTCTAGCTACCCAAGGGTTTGAAAATGCTTTAAAATGCATAAAGAAACCACTTGGCTATGCAGTCCTCCTCAGTAACAAATAAGTTGCATTACTTATAGAATTACTCGTGTTGAATTAACTTTTCAATGTGTTGCTTATTTCAGTTGCATACCAACAGCACATCTCGAAAATATTAATTTAAATCATATCCCTCAATCTTGTCCCTAAGGCTAATTCATTTCACATTTCTCCAACTCAAAGTAAATGACCCAGAACAAAGCAAAGAAATTCCTCATGAATGAGTAGCGAAACAACAAACAAAATTGTATTCTGCCAATGGCGTGGTTTATTCTCTGTTAGAGTTCTTCTTGTGCTATCAGCTGCCAAAAACAGACTTTCTGCAACATTTTCTGGATAACGGGGGATTACATGCAGGCCATCACCTAAGAAAATTACTCTTTTTTAACTATATGAATATATGAGTTTCTATATGTGGGTATAGTCATGTGTGTGCAGGTATACATGGAGTCCAGAAGAGGATATCAGATTCACTGGAACTAGAGCTACAGGCAGTTGTAAGCTGCTTGATATGGGTGCTAGGAACCGAACTTGAGTCCTTTGCAAGAACAGTCAGTACTCAACTTCTGAGCCATCTCTCCAGTTCTCCACCCCCAGGTAATTCCTTTTTCAATACAGCCTTGATCTCTCTCCTCTATAGTTGCTGTCTTGCATTGAGACAGGCATTTTACTTTTAAGCACTCTGGATAGAAGTCTTGATTGGAGAGCTAATGGAGAGGGAGAAAAACATCCTCTTCCACCAAAATCATGAAGTAAAAATAGAGAGGTAGTGCTGAATGGGGATCTAACTTTTGACCAAGACCAACTATGTATTTGAAAAGGTTCTAGTGCTCTGCACATGTTTCTGCATTCAGTTCTCCCAAAGTGCATGGGAGGCAGGCAATCCAGTGTTGGCATAAGAAAAGAGAGGCTTAGGGCTTGCCATATTTGCTTAGGGTCAATGCTGAGACCAAGAGTGGACCCAAGTCAGATGTGTGTATGCACATATGTATACATATACAAAAACAAGCACAACGCGCAAAGTGGTACTAGGTTCACACAAACAGAGGGCCTCTGGGGAGGTTAGACACACAAACAAACACGTAGATTGGCTTCGTAGATCCCATCAACTGGAAATTAGCATAAAATTAATGATGTCCATCACCAATGCAGTTGTCAGTTATAGCCACAAGTGACCTTATACGCAGATAGAGACAGTAAGGAGGTAATGCATCTGAACTGTGCTTGTAGACATGGGACCTTCATCTGACAGAACATGTCTCTTTACAAGAAGAGGCCACTGCATTCTGTTCTCACACAGAAATGAAAGGCCATATGAGGACACAGAAAGAAAAGGGTTGTTTGCAAGCCAAAAGGAGAACCCTCATCAAAAAGCAGATTTCCTGACATCCTGATCCTGTGCGTCCCAGCCTTCAGAATTGTGATGATAAAAAGTTGCTTTGTCCAGTCTGTGCTGGTTTATTATGACAGCCTTAGCCAACTAATTCAGAGAGACTGAAAATCAAGGACAGAAAATGGGTGTGTGCTGATGCCATGGTGGGGCAGCAATAATAGACATTGTCCCACAAACAAGGATATCCAACCCACAGTCTTCCACCTCTGTCCTTTGGGATCAGATAGCACTCTTCATATGAGTGAAGCCTGAAAGTCACATTGAGTCTGACTTCTCTTCCCTCTACTGTAACCATGCTGTGGAAAGGTGGAAAGGTCTTTGTCTCCTGTCCCTTTAGCTGAAACATTGTCTCTGACACACAGTCGCTGCTCTTTCAGTTTCTATGGTGGACTGAGGGTTGGGGGTCTAAGGAAACAGGCCAGGCCAGTACTTTCAGGACAAATTAAACCAAGAACAAATGCTAAAGGACTGTGTCACCTTTGAAGAGTGACACTGCTGAATCTGTGTAAAGAGGGTTTGAGTTGCCGTAGTATGTGAGGCAGGCATGAGTGCTAGGGTTCTCAGATTCATGGGCTCCTGAACACCCTTACCAACACTTGTCAGAATCTACTCAGAAGTCATACTTTTCTGTGGAGGCTGGATAAGAAAGGAATAGAAAGACAGTAAAGGAAGCATGAGTTGCAGTACAAATTGATGCCTTCCCTAATTACACAGATAGGCATGAACTAAGAAACTCGCAGCTGACACCAAGAATGATAGATTTGTGGAAGCAAAACCCTATACAAAAGGGCTAAGGAAATATCTCAGTCAGTAATGTGCTTACCATGAAAACATGAAGACCTCAGTTTGCCTCCAGCATTCACATAAAAGCCAGAAATATAAGTGTGCACCTTAGTCCCAATTGTGAGAAAGGAGATACAGGAGGATCCTGAGCTTACTAGTCAGTCAGCATTGCTGAATCAGGTTCAATGAGATATCCTGTCTCAGAGAATGGTTGATAGTTCTTGATTAAGCATTCAACATTGACCTCTGGCTTGCACATGAACACGTACACATGTGCATACACACATACTACATACAGCTTCATGAAGTAATTAGGTGAGACTAGAGTGAAACAAACAATCACAAATACAGACATAATTAGCAATGATGGGTGATAATGTGCAAAAGTATTTTATGGAGCTCTAAGTACCACCAGTAGACGACTGGCCTAGACTAGGGAGTGAAGACACCCCTAACACTCTAAGGGTTGACTTCCTTTCTTACTAATAGGATAAAGAGGAAATAAACCATAGCACCTTATACCCACCACATTGAGGCCACTCAAAGCAAGGTACTTAGAACTAACTCTTCAGGAACAAGTGGATAAATGGATTCTAACTTCTAGGGTATGTTTAATGTAGTCAGCTGCTACCTCATACACCATAGGATACAAGGGATCCAGAGAAGAGACAATGATGCCCTGGCACAATCCACCTCTTCTTCAGATGGCAGATGTTGAGTCAGAATCCTGCTGACACCACCTTCCTACCCATTACCAAGGGTACCTGAATCCCACAAAGTTCCTTTGTGTCTTGGTATGCCTCTCTTTTCTGTTAGGAGCAGACCCAGGCTCAGGCCAAGGCCTTCTAAAGCTAATATATTCATTTCAGGTTTCTGAAGGAAAGTTCCAAACAAAATGATAATAAAACAGAAAGGATCAGCTCAAGTGAAAATCGCCATAGGTGTGATATTTATTTTTAATTTGTTGAGTCATAGCAAGATGGTTTGGCAGATTAAAATCATAATGCAGTGTCAACTGTTTCAATGTTATCAATTTGGCTTACACAGAACTTATTTTGACAGTATGGGGCTATCATCTGACAGTCACGAAGCACTTTAGAAAGTTCACTGTGAATGTCATCTAAAAGGGAAAGACATCAAAATGGGCATTTCAAGACTGTTTTGCTGTGGTGTCAACATGTTAAAGGGGTACATGAGTGTTATTTAAAATCCCTTGGGATCTAATATATTGTGAGCTAGCCTTAAATTCTCTATGGAATCAAGAATGGCCTAAGACTCCTGATCTTTTCCCCTCATGAGGGCTAGGAATATACATATGTATCACTGGATCTGATTTATGCAATGCTGGCATTGAACCCAATACTTTGTGCATATTAAGCAGGCACTCTACCTAGTGAGCCAAAGTATTCATATATATATATATGAATAACTCATATGAATTATTCATATATATATATACATACACAGACACGCACACACATATATATGTATTCATTTATGTAAGTTATTTATTCAATTTAGTCTATGAAAGAAAAAACAAAGAAGGTCTTAGATTGGCAGTTCAAAGCTAGAGGAAAGAGAGTTTCATTCAAATGAAGAAGATATTTCTGAGGCTCAACTGTGTTCTGAAGGCTTTTTTTTTTCCACCAGTGTTTAAAGGTGTGCTTTGTTTTGAATAGCTACTTGGTCTATGAGACTAAAGGTTAAATAGCAAGTTGACCTAACTCACCTATATTGTTCAGGTCAAGCATCTAGTATCTGGGGCTCCATAGGTTGAGCATCATACCGAGTACATCACAGACCCTTTCTCCCTGAGGCGAATGAAGAACCACATGTCTGCTTGACAATGCCCATGTGAGACCCAGTGGCAAATTTCCCTTGTACTAATGAGAAAGATTTTGGGACACAGAGGAAAGA
Organism: Cricetomys ansorgei; assembly: GCA_026225945.1. NCBI lineage: Eukaryota > Metazoa > Chordata > Mammalia > Rodentia > Nesomyidae > Cricetomys > Cricetomys ansorgei. The sequence continues at coordinate 3,212,581 of JAMJFZ010003624.1, forward strand.
GCAAATGTACCATAGACTGGTGCATAGAAGGTGCAGAAGGATCTGTTCAAACTTCGCCTGACTGACAGGATAACCAAGATGGCAACTATAGAAACATATTTTGGTGGAAAGAGGAAGATGCATGAGGCTTTAGATCAGCCTACTCCTGAGGATTTCAGACTTTGGAAAACAAGCAGGTGAATTCAGCAACAAATAGAGAAAGACGAATTGTTAAGATCCTCATTGTGATAGTTACAACACCCACAGACTTTACAAAGCATTAGCAACGCCTAGTTCAAATGCAAGTTTTGGGGCCACAAAGCCAAAAACTATCATTCAATGGGTGCAGGAACGGGGTGAGGCAACTTAATTGTCTTAATTTGTATCTTCTTTTTCAACTTTTCTTCCTCCTTTCTCTCTCTGGTCTCTGGCAGAATCTGTAGCAAGTGATACGCAGAACACAACCGAAGAAACAGTTTTGCACGAAAGAGTGACTATGTCCAACAACAATGGCAAATGGAACTTAAACAAGACAGCAGATGTGTGAAGTTTGAATCATTCTCATGGAATCAACCAGAAACCAGTACCACAATGGGTCTTTTTCCTCACTCTGAGGTCATATTGAAGAGGCAATGTCTACCAGCAAGCCCCTTAGAGGTTCAGTGATATTTAACACAGCTCCAAGGAAAACTTATCCTCAAGATGAATGACTTCAGTTGTTTCAACCATTTTTCACAGGAGATGACTTCTGATGAATCCAGGCCTCTGCTCATTCTCATCTGACACCTGTCGGTTTATCCGTCTTTCCTTTCATCTCTTCTACTGTTCGCCTTACCTGTGTTTACAAATGTAGCCTAAGATGTCAGCAGCTTTGTCTGGGGTTCATTTCAGCCAATAGATTACAAAATTTGTAGAAAGAAAATGAATTTAACTTATCAAGCCTTTTTCTTAGTGGCTTTATAGTTTCTGACCACCATAGGCACTGAAATAATCCCTTCAGAAAATGTGTAACATGCATGTATTTTTCAGTGTAAGGTTAGCATATTAAAATCAGTGTTTGAAAATCATAGAAGTATAAAGTTCAGTGTAGTTTCAAATTCAGAAACAGATTCTCTAAACTTAATGTCTGTCCTTTAAAATATCTAAATTATTTATGTCCCCTCTGAGTGAATGTTTGGGTAGAAAGGAAACTGCCATGACAATAGGGACCAGGGATGAATGAAGAACCTGCCTGAGAGAACATGACTACAGCTAGGCCAGGCAGAGTGGCTACTACTGATTACTGGACTATTATTTATGCAGTCTGTAGCCATAGCAATGATCTTGTCTTCTTGGAAAGGTGAGCGGAATGAGAGGAGTAGTTCCACATAGATTTTAAATATGAGGAAATAAAGCAGTGTTCCCAATTGTCCTTTTTCCATTCGTCTATACAGGGATCATCAACATACACCAGCAGACTACTACACTAACATGTTCATCTCGTTAAAGGAAAACCTACCAGAGTTCATACAATGTGCTATAATTCACATGGGGACTCTCTAATCTCTAGGACACAGGAAAGAAGGTGTGTGTGTGTGTGTGTGTGTGTGTGTGTGTGTGTGTGTGTGTGTATGTGATCGTGGGTGCATGAATTTTCATCTACAGATTAAGATATTACTTTCTCTTGCTGTTCAGACAATCTCTTCGACTTGTCATGCTGAGGAATGTAAAGTTTTTTTTTTGCTATAGAAGTATTTATTTACACTTATACAGAGAGATCTATGATTGCTCAACTTGTGGGTAATAAGAAGCTGTTCCTAATTGCCCCCCAATAACCAGAAGCTCATGGGAGAGAGTTAAGTGGATTTCAATGAAAGGAATTCCCAGCACTGGGAGAGACAATACCAACACAGGATAACTTATAAATTACACTCATATGCACAAACTCACATAACCTGTTACTAGTGAAGATTCTAGTGGTTACAGAGAAAGAAAAATGAAGTAGGTATAGCTCCCAAACAAAGATCATTACACGTAATGAAAGAAAAAAAAAACAGGTAATAAGTATCAGAATACTTCTTTTGTTATAATATGTGAATATTTGGGATGTCCAGAAAATCTTATTTCAAAAGGATTTTGTAACCACCATGGCAGGAGAGGAGATACATACACCAGTTCTCTCTGCAATGAGGTTAGTGATTCCTAAAGAATTAAAATTTCCCCAGAAATCCTATGCTAGGGAAAAGGAAGATTTAAATGTGTGCCTTATGAATGAGATAGTCTCCTGGAAAGAGAATGTACACAGTTCTGAGAACTTCCTGGACCACCTTGACAGGGCAGTAATGGGTAGGACCAAACTTGACCAAAATTGTTTAATTATGCATATCTACAGCCCTCCATAAAAAATGAGACTCATATCAGCATCCCTAAGTCAGACTTGGGCAGTCACTGGATTGGGTAGTCTCCTTATTTGTTACTTTTTACAATACAATACACTGAATACATCTCCTTTTATGTGTTTCAAGTGCTATTTGTCACTTTAAAATTTTCTCTGATATTTAGTGTACGTGTGTATGCATGTGTGTGTGTGTGTACAGATCTTGTGGGAATTGCCACATTGCACCATGTGTGTCCTGTATATGGAACTCAGGTCATCAGCCTTGGTGGTAGGCACCGTACGCATTAGAACATCTTGCCAGCTCTACTTTAATTGGCGTGTTGGGAATGCCTGGTCCAGCCTCACTTGTTGGGGCTGTCAGATTACAGATTTTGACCCCAAAATACTAGTAATTTGTTCAGAAATCATGTATGATTACTTCCCTCTTCTCAAAGTAAACTTAGTGTTCCTGCTTCTTAATCACAAAACATTGTACTACCTATTAGTCATGTCTTAAAGTTCAGACCTCAGAATATTCTGGTATTTATTTGTCTAGGGCTCCCAGGTTACTGCTATCTCAGCCTGTTTCTGACCATTATCTTACAGGCAAGTTGAGGCTATGGAGGTTCACATTGCTCTTGGGTATCACCTTCTTATGTGACTGGTAGCTTATTCCCTATCTGTTTTATCACTCCTATCTATCTTGATCTACAAGATTTGTCCTAACTCTAACCAATAGTTCAGTTTGGGCCTGGGTTTCCCAAAACTGCTGACAGTGAGTAGCATGCTAACTTTAGTCCCCAAACCCTCCAGCTGTCATAAGAATCCTCTAATTATTTTTTGCAATCTCCCTCTGCCCCATACATTTTAACATTTTTGACAGATAGAGTCAGGCAGAAGCCATTATACAAGTTCGTTTCTCCAAATTGAATCTGGTCCTGTAGACCTTGGAAAAATAATTATTTCTTTTGATAATAGTCTGTGACTAAATCTAACGTGTGGGAGGACAATAGCCCTTAAACCTTCAAAGAAAAGTAGAAAACAAGTCTAATAGCAAGGTGTCCTATTGATAAATTGTAGTTCTAAGCTGCAAAAGTGATTATTCACTGACCAAGAGCCTTGCAATTTATTTTACTTCATTAGATCCTGAATTCTTTAGAAACCTGCTGGAATTCCAGTAGCCTTGGATGAAATTATTATAAGTATGTTTAACCAAACTTTTGAGGCTACTTGCAACCTAATGGTGAAGTTTGGATGACATTTTATGACTCATATGTCAATATCACTTCAGAACTCTGGAAAGATACCAAACAGAGCAAATTTGTAAAACAAACACTAGTACTGGGGCTACAAACCTGTGCATAGACAGGTCATAGACCCTAGGGCAGGACCAATTACATTTAGTATTCTGGTAAATGAACATAGTGTCAAACAGACTCCTAATGACTTAGCATTATACCCATAGATTAGGGAATTTCCCTACTTTCATCAAAGAAGCTTCTTTTTGCAATCATTATCACAGAGAACAAGAGACCGAGGGGTGCTTACCCTAAATGGGACAACTGTATCCACATCCTCTTTGTGCAAGGCTTGGGGATCATTGCAGAAGAGAGGATAGAAAGATTTTAAAAACTAGATGGGATCAGTGACTGTAAGGAAACTGTTCTCCAGACACACAAAGTTGTACATATGAATGCATAGAAAGTTGAGACAGAATGAACAAGACCTGTGCAAGCTCAAGCCAGGAAAATAATTCACAGCACGGAAGGAAAGGTTGACTGAAAGTCCCACCCTCAGCAAGAAGTCATTGACAATTAATAGTTTCTGGAAAGGGGAACGTCAATTTTCTTTGAGTATGGTCCCTGGTAGGTTGACAACACTCCAATAGACTACATATTCAAGAGTATGGCAGGGGAAATTGGACTGGATGTATACATATATATCCTAAAATTCAGGGGTAGGAATTTGGGAGGAGTAAAGGGAGATGGGTGAATATGATCAAAATACATTGTATGAAATTCTCAAAGAACTATATAAATGAGAAAAAAATAAAACTAAACTACAATGATTCACATTTTATTTTTTTTAAAAATCTCAGCAGTTAATTCTTTTTTCCACTATAACTAATATCCTAGCCATCTTCCCTAGAGAGTACAGTATAAAAGAATCAAGAAAGTTTCTTAGTAAGGGAGTTACAGATGAGGGATACAACCCTGGCTTTGGAAAATAACTTTCAAAGTCAAGTTATTACCTGATGTTCACATTGGCTATACCCAAGGAAATCACCTATACACATCAAGGAATTATCAAGCATATATGGAAATACTTTCTATATCTGCTGTCAATTTCCTCTTTGATCGTCTCTGTCAATAATGAAAGGTTTTCTTATATAAACTTTATTTTATAAAAATATTGAACTTATGTACAATTAGTCAACATGCAGGATAAGACAGAAGAGCTGAGCATGAAGCTTAACTCAACTGAGAGACACCCATCCTCTGCCCACTAAAGCCTCCCAATATTTGCTTTGCAATTCACAAGTTTTACATACTGTCAGTTCAAACAAATCTACAACTAACTTGCAAGATCTTTGCAAAGGCCTCCAACAGTCCTTTGTGTCAGGGACACTCAGTCCAAATGCTTTCACATTACTGTTCAATGCATTTTTTGTTGTTGTTATTGTTCATTTTGTTTTTGATGGTGGTACAAAGCAGGTGATAATGTTAATGCTTTTCTTGTCTGGCTTATTTCTCTTTCCTAGGTAACAATGGCCCATTCAAGCACACATGAAAGGATATGAAAACAAACACTAGTCCCCAACACACAAGCGTGCACACTCACAGGCTGAGTATTATGCACCCACCCACTCCCACTCACAGCTCCTTTTCTTTCTCCACCAGTTACTGTCAGCTTAATGCTGTGGCCTCTAAGCAAAACTTTGATAAAGCTCTAGGGGATACCCGTAGCCCTACACATTTCTGCAGATCATCAGTGACTTACAGTCTGCCCTCAACACTGGAAAACCTTCACTGAATGATATTAAACAACCAAGAACAACATTGCTAGAAAAGGCAAATGGCCTAGGAACTAAAGCCCTCCCATGCAGAGACTCTCAGAGACCACATTTCTATCTGGACACAGAGCTGGTAAAATGTACAGCTTCTGGTTAGAAAGATGAAGGCCTTGAGAGAAACGTCACCCTTTAGATAGTCCCCAAAGCAAATTCTGATAAAGAGAAAGATGTAGAAGTTGGTGCTGACTCTCATATAACAGAAGAGACATTCACACTGAGGAGTCTCAAACAGTAGCTCATAGCTAGACAAGATTCTCTTTGTATCTCACCAACCCTCTTTCTGTTATTTTCATCATGATTATCTATTTTGTTTAAATTTGGCCAGAGAAATGAAATTGGTAACACAAAAAGTTTCTATGAGGAAGAAAAAGTTTAGGAAGCCAAGGACTCAGGTTCCCTGGGAGAGTAGCAAGTGCTCTTCCCTGTGGAGTCCCCTGCATCACAGTTTTCTCTCACTCACTTCAGTATACATAGCACATGTCCACAGAATTTGAGTACTCTTTAGATTCAAACTATCAGAATTTACAGGGTTACAATAACGGACATCGTGCTGTGCCTACCCAAATGTTCTAAGTGCCTTGATAATAGACTGAGCATTTGTGTGGGCCAAGGGAAGGCTCACATTGCAAAACAAGTGGTGTGTTCTGCCTTATAATTGAATTCAGACAAGGGTGGTGGGTCTTTTGCTTTCTAGTAGATTTCCTACTAGGAGTCCTCATGGTGTCATCTGAAACATATTTGAGTCACCATATTCACTCTGTAAGTCCCTGAGAGGAATTCCTGTAACCCTGCCCTCTCAGTTGCATAGTTATGCTGTATACTGAATTGGATCACTGGGGCCATTTGCAAAATGTCCTGATGTTTCCTTTCTTTGTCAAATACTTTATCATTTACTCAGCACTTTCTTGTACAAATAGCTCACTTGTCTCCTACTGCGCCTTTATGAGGATTTACCCCAAACTGTTCATCCTACATCTTCACTTAAACAGGTAGGAACTTGATAGCCTAAGATAGCTGTGATTTTTAAAGTTAGGGACTATGTTAGAGGACTTAGATTGACCTCTCCAGTGTCCTAAGGCTAGGTGAATCTAGATTAAAGATCAATTACTTGATCTTAATCCAGCGTCCTTTTGTCTTGACTTTGTGGCTATTTCCCAAGGAAGTCCTGTGTATTACAAGAGGATGCCTGAGCACTCAAATCTCAGACCAATGACTTTTACATCAAATGACCCTTGTTCATTTTTCGATTAGCTTGCTTATCATAGCTGAATATATCACTTTCTTAAATACTTCAATTCAGCACAAATAGAAATACTGTCTGTGTGGTTTTGGGTTATTAAAGCAAAGCTAGGTTTCATTTACAAAGGAAGAAAATTTTAATTTTGCTCTTACATTTATGTGTGTGTGTTTGTGTGTGTGTGCGTGAGTGTGTGTGTGTGTGTGTGTGTGTGTGTGTGTGTGTGTGTGTGTGTTTGTATGTACTCATGTGCTGCAGAACATGGGCAAATGTCAGGGAACAATTTGTGAGCGTCAATTCTCTCCTTCCAGCACATTGGTTCTGGGAATAAGACTCAAGTTAACCTGCTTGGCAGCAAGCCTTTTTATATGCTGTGCCATATTATTGGCCCAGGAAGGAATTATATTTGTCCTTCTGTGTGCTATGCATGCGTATATGTGTATATATTACTTATGTAAGCATTTATTTTTATTTTAATTCATGTGTTTGGCAGATGTCTGTGAGCACTCACTGGTGCAAGCATCTGCCAGACATCTGGGTGACATTCATTTATCAAGTGACAGATCACTCAAGTGTCTTACATCATTTATGATGTAAGTGTCCTATGATGAGCATGAGAGACCTATGAAAGATTTAGAACTATTGATTTTAAGTCAAATATTTCCAAACGTGTGCATATGCAGGTGATTTAAGTGCATCTAGAAGCATGTTTTTCTGTTTAGTTCAATAGTGGGCATATATGAATTGTGTGCTTTGTTACATTTACCTTCTCAATTAGGTCTTTGCTTTGTATAAATTTAACCAGTCACATCCACTTTCCCACTCTTCTATTCCTTTCTTTTTGACCTAAGTCACTAATAAAAGTATTGAGAAGAACTGACACACAGATGGAACAACAGAGCTCACTCTATACAACTCTAAGGTAAACCATCAGTAAAAGTAAGACCTGAGAAACTCAAAGGCTTCACAGATAAATAAGGTGAAACATAAAATGAAATGGTAGCTCAGTAAGTCCCTGTAAATTTTCAAGTTATAACTTTTCAAAGTTCTCTGGTCACTAAAATTAAATCACAGTATTTGAATCATAGTGTTTTCTGGTTCGCCTAAGTTGAAGACAGTGGAACTGCTCAGATGCATTTCTGTTCTTTATTTGTGTCACAGGAAGGCTGGCTGCACCTGTTACTTTTTAAGTTGGGCATAGATATGTGGCCTGCTCTGGCCAGTGCAGTGTCAGTTATAGACATGCTTGAGATTTCTTCAGGAAACCTAACAGGAAGGACAATATTTACTCTAATCCCTTCTCCTATTGATTGCAGGAAATTTGTGTCAAAACATGTGACATAGTCCTTGGCAACCCATCTCAGTAACGGAAGATGAAATAAGAAAATGCCTGTTGTATCAAGACTGGATCTCTCCTCACTGACACCTCTGGAATGAACACTGGAGTTTCCACTATTAGATAAAGCTATGTGAGGGCTGGCCAGTGGCTCAGCTGGTAAAGTGTTTGTTATGCAAGTATGAGGACCTAAACTTGATGCTCATAAAAGCTAGATGTGGCAGTGCATAGCTACAGTCCAAGAGCTGGTGAGAGATGGAGACAGAATTATCCTTGTTCTTATTGACCAGCCAATCAAGCTAAACTGGTAAGCTCTAGATCAGCGAGAGATTGTCTCAAAAATATGGAAGTCAGATATAGGAAGGTACCCAACATGGATCTCTAATCTCTAGATGCATGCACACAGACTGGTCCACACACACAAAAAAATTTATATATGCATTCAACACAATGACTCATACAAAGAAAGACATCTGAATTCTTCCTTAGGTATTTAAGATTTTCTATAATTGTAACCTCGATTACTTATGATCCCTCTACATAATCTCCAACCACATAAATCATCCACTGTCGTATTAGTGCTGATATAGGACTACAACTCTCCTCGAACTCTACCTTGCAATGATCCATTTGTCTGCTATTACAGTTTAGTACCATGGCTCAAAAGCTAGAATTATGTTTACAGTTTCCTTTAATTTACTCTTATAACAAAAACATCTTAAACATCTCAGTTGTTTAATTTATATTAATGTAAGTGCCTCATGAGCTATTAATTCAATGAAGGAGTTCAGAGTTTAAATCATTTTGGGGTGGGACATCCCCTCAGTTCCATGAGGAGCTGTGTTACACTGTCTTGGAAATATTCAAACATGATTTCTGGAGAAATTGTGCTTCTGTTACTTAATATACTCTGTGATGTGATAAGTACTCATTACAATCCATGAATTATTTTTTGACAAGTTCAACATGGACCATAAGTATGTATTCTAGGTCTCAGAATATTCCTGCCACATAGAATGAGCCAGGGCCAAGGAGATTAGTGGTTTTACAAGACAGAATTGGATCAACGAGACTCAAAATGGAGGAGGAACTTAGTTAAAATGAAAGGGTTCTAGAAACCCCTGCCCAGGAAAAAGTATTGAGTAATTCCTGAACTTCTGACAATGTCCATGGAGGATACATCAATCATTGAAGTCATAGAACCCCTTCCAGCATTGAGTGTAGTTCTACCCATGGCTGGCAGAGAGCTTACATATGTGCTAACTCTGTGATTTTATATCCCTTATGCCACTCTGTCTACCTCCTCATATTTCATGCTGTTGTTTCGTACTCACTCCTAAACCCCATTAGAAACTACAGAAAAAGGAGGAGGCTTTCAGTTTTCCCTTAGTACAATACTTCCCAGAGGAAGTATTTACAGAGTGTGGATTGAAGAGAACCCAGGAGATTAGGCTGGGGAAGAGGATGGAAGCCAGTGGAGATGTGCAAATAAAACGCTCTTTTACAAATGTTCTCAAGGCTTGCCAAGATACATTGCCTCTTCGAGGGAAAGCCACTAAGCTAGCAGTTACTATTTTGAGATCATGATCCACTTTCCAGCCTACCTCTAACCTCCTTACCCACCTCCCAAAGTAATTTCTTCTTGTAAGATCTTGACAGGAGGATTAAAAATTCATAAGTGTATTGCCTTTTGCTTGCAATGGAAACTAGTGAAGATTTTTGTTAAAAAATTCTTGCATAATATAGAAAGTAAGAAAGAGCAAGATCTCTTATAGATATCGATATAACACTGAATAATACATACATGAAAGTAAGAGCATGCTGGCAAAACTGATGACTCTTAGAGAAGTCCACAAAAGGAGCCTTCAAGTCCGTCCCTACTAGAAACAGAAATAATACAGGCACTCCTCTGTTTATGCTTCCCAAATTCGCCTTTCCCCCAGATATCTAGGAAATGTGTTCAAAATGACTATATATGCATGGCACATGTAACCAACTCTTGCAGATGATGGCAGAATCCCTAATTGTTATCTCTTATGTACATATTTGTGATACAGAGTTCAAAGACCTATTTTCTCTAAAATTGCTGGTGTGACAACTAAGTATCCTGCCTGATGGAATCTTGTACATTAAAGGAATACTCCATTAGCCAATTTCTTAGTCCACAGCCATTTCAAATGGAATGAACTCAGGGGGCGTGTGTACTAAGGAAACGCAAGAGAAAGCACTTTTGGTAGATGTAGGAGTTTAGGATGTCTGTTAAATTAAACTCTATCAATTACTTCACATCCTTGATCTAGAAGACCAGAGAATCAAGTTCAACCAAATCTTTAAAGGCCAAGTTTCTGTATGCGATCAGAAAGCAGACTGTGATTGAGAACTTGGTATTTCTTTGGTGATGAAAAAGTCAAAATGCTTCCCAAAATATGGATGCTATTCCTCATCTTCTCTATAAGGTAGAAACACCACAATTATAATTGTTAAACAACTGATTGAAGGGTATAGGAAGCTAGCTTTAGAGAATAAGAAATCACAGTACTCAATCTGTTAAAGCATTCTATATCACATGCTAAAATAACCTACTGAAGATATTATGATCTACAGATAACCCAGGTAAAACTCCATTGCTTAAAAGCTATTTAAATGGGTTGTAGAATTAACTCAGTGGTGGCTAAAACCACTGCTACTCTTCTACAGGCCCTGAGTTTGGTTCCCAGCACTCGTATAAGTTCATAACCATCTGTCAATCCAGTTCCAGAGGGCTCCAATATCCTCTTCTGGTCTCCATGAACATTGCACACATTTTGTGGCCACACATATAAGAGCATGCAGATACATAAAATAAAAGTAGATAAATCAGATAGCTCAAGTAGATCTCTGGTCTCCACACACATAGCACATAGATGAAGTTTTCACACACATGTTCAAATTCATGCATCCATCACAGACACACACACACACACACACACACACACACACACACACAGAGACACACACACACACAGACACACACACACACACACAACAAGTTTTGCCACCACTCCACTAGGTGTTGGAGATACAAGGTCAAAAAAAAAATGAAGATTTTTTTTTTGTCTGGTTAGAAGCATGAAAAATAAGAAAATACATTAAAAAGCCTTCCAAAACTTGATCTTAGAAACTAAAGGAAATCCTCTGTATTGTACAAAAATTATAGAACTAAAATAAAATTACGTTGGGCGATGAAACATGAAACATGATACAAAGATCATTTCCATTTGGCTTGATAGTTGACCAAACCTGTAGGCCATCTGTCTGCTGGGCCTCTAATGAGAAAGCAGTTAAATATCTGTGTTCATCTCCTGCAAAACACAAAATATCAATGTGCTCAGAACCCAAAGACATCCAGACTCAAGGCTAAATGGAAGTTTCATACACTTTGTCTACTGTGTCTAGCTGGAGTGCTTTAGTTGGTAAACTATGAATAGAAACATGAAAGCTGCCAGTGCCAGAGCCAGGAACAAAGAATCTATATAATTCTCTAACCACCAGATCAGCATGTTTGGATTGGTTAGTTATTCAATCCTCCTCTTCCTCCTTCTTCTCCTCCTCCTCCTCCATTCTTTTTAGCCATTCTCTGTAAGGCTGCTTGACACTGGATGTTGCAAGACTCTTAACTATTCTTCAAATATGAACTTGAGGTTACTAATTCTCTTCACTGACAAAAGTGTCCTTATATTATTTACTTGGCTTATTAATAGTTTTCAAACAAATGAGAGGAAAAATGTGCAGGAGAGAATATGCGTGCATGAGAGAAGGATTGGGGATAGGGGGAGACAACAGGGAGAGAATATCCACCTTATAGAAACACTAGCAACCTGCATGAAGAATACAGAAAAGAACTAGGAAGCGTTAAAGAATAAAGCAAAGCGAGAATGAGATTTATGAAGGTGAATAACTTTTTCCTGGTTCAAGTCAAATTTTAAAATAACATATACCATGCCTTTTGCAAAGGTGAAAGTCAGCCAGACTTGAGATTTTACTGGAAAGGGATTGAGGGAAATACTACAAGAAGGGAAGGGGCACAAGGGAGAGATTTTTTTCACCACACATTTCTGAAGGGAGCTCTGCCCAGCCTTAATAGATTGCCACTTATGCCAGAACTACACACCATCAGATAATGAAAACAGCCCCCGCATGTTTCCAAATCCCCCATTTAAAATTTAAATTCATTAGTTTATGAGCTACTGGGAATTGACAGTTTTACACCCCAATCCTCCTGGAAATTTATGTAAAGAACACCACAGAAATGGAATAGGGGAGCGTCTCCAGGCGAAAACACCAAACACAAATTGCTAAATAAAAATGCAGCTGACACCGATTTGCTGTGGGTCATATAACTGAGAATGTCGTTTTTATTAAGGGGAAGTTCTTTAAGCATTTGCTTCCCACCCAGCCATGCTTTTTACCAACATTTAAAATATTAATGTACTGTTTTTATTGCCTCCTTCCTGTACCAGTCTTTCTTTAACTGGTTCCACACATATCAAACTGCTCTATGTATCTACAGCCTGACAGGCATTTCTTCCTTCTTCTTCAGTAGGAGGAGGTATGCTAGCCTGTGAGTGGTTTCTTTCTGACAGCTTATATCACAACTAGATTGCAGTGTCCTGATTTGGGAGGTTTTAATTATAATAGAGCCTGATATATACCAAAAGACTAGACTGCTGAAATACACGATGGTTCGCGTCTGGTTTGGCTTTAAGGTTGAGAATTTTGTTCTTGCTTTTTAAAACACAGTTCGCTTGGGGCCATGCCCATGAATTTAATTTGCTGTGAATAGGAGGGACCCAGAGTGAACCAAGGAATCAAGCTGAAAAAGAAAAAGAAGTTGTCTGCAGGCATTCAGCACAAATTTTCTCCGAACTAGGATGCTGCACACTCTCTTTATAGTTCATGCTTTCTGAGCTATCTCTAGGAAATACCTGCATGCATACATATTTCCATTCTCTTCTTGTGCATTTCTTCTGTTAATATGGTAGATCTAGCTGTTAGCTTTATACAACCCATCAAGAATTGTATCAGTCAAAGCTGTCAAAAGAGTGGAAATGATAGAATTAACACACACATAATATATAAAGAGGATTTATTAGGTTGGCTTACAGCATAGGTCTGGGAAGTCCAATAATAGCTGTTTCACCCTGGAGAAGTTGAGAAGCCATTAGTTGCTTAGTCCATGAGGCTGGATGCCTCGTCAGTCCCAATCTGCAGCCAAAGGCATGGAGAATTCCTGGAGAGCTGCTGATGTTCAGTCAATACTGGAAACCCAAGGACTCTGGTACTATTGTCGTTGAAAGAATGCCTCAGCGACAGAGCAAGTGAACCTGCCAGTTAAGATTGAAAGCAAGTGCAATGAAAAGTGCAGTTTACTTCTTCAGAGTCCTTTTACCTATGCGACAACCAGGAGGTGCTGCCCACGTTTAGAGGTGGTCTTCTTGTTTCAGATAATCTTATCAAGAAAGCTCCTCACAGCAGCGCCTATCAGTTTGTGCCTTAGTTGATTCTGGATCCAGTCAAGCTGACAATCAAGATCAGTCATCATAAGAATTGATTCACGTATTTATTTAGTCCATGCGGTAGGTTGTTGTCAATGTTGTTTCCATATTGAATTGTGGAAGTGTTCATGTTGAAAACCATATGATGAATCTGTTCCATGGTTCTCTAGCTCCTCTACAATCTGTTCCGCTCCCCTCTTACCAATCCCACATTTATGTATACATTTTTATAGTAATTGTTAACATCAGGTAAAGTTAAGTCCCCAACTTGGTCTTTCCTTTTCATGACAGTTTTAATTATTTTGTCTTTCCTTTCTCCAAATAAAATTTAAAATCAGTTTATTTTGGGAAACTTTTAACAGTGTTGCTATGGAAAAGAAAAAAGAAAAAAAAACTAGGAGAAGCAGGAAGAATGTCCCTTGAATCTTCGAGCTAACGTGGAGAAGGTAGCCATTAAAACTCTCTTAACATACAGGCACTTTATACATTGACTGCTACTTAAAACATAATTCTGCATTGCAGATCCATTTTTCTCAAAGATGAGAAAGTAAGGTAATATTAAGTTACATTAAAGGTGGGTTCCATTTTATAGACTACCCCGATGTGTGGTTTGAATGTAAAATGTTTTTCACAGGCTCAGGGCATTGAACACTTGGTCCCCAGCTGGAAGGACTGTTTGGGGAGGCTGTAAAATTTTTAGGAGTAGAAGCTTTCCTGGAGGGAGTATGTGACTATAACATTGACCTTGGGGTTTCAGAGTATACTTATGTTCATGCTCTGCTTCCTAAATCCTATGCAATGTGACCAGCAGCTTTCTGCTCCAAATACCATGCTCTCCCCCTCTCCCCCACCCCACGATGGACTACGTCCCCTGTCATTGTATGTCAAAACCAAACTTTCTTCCTCTAACTTGCTCCTTGCCAGGTATTTTGTCAAAGTAACTATGGAAGCAACTAATATAGCTGGTTCCAGGAACATGTGGAGAGAGGGTTCGCTCTTCTTCATCTTGCTATTCTCAAAAATAACTGAGTTTACAGCCCATACCAGGTACCTGCATAGTAGTTAGAAATTTTTTTTTCCTGAATGTGGCCATCCAAGCCCACTCACTGTTGCTTGGGTAAGATCTCACCCTCACATCTAACACCCTTCCTACCTCCTTGTATGTCGATTATACTGCTTTTCCATTCCCCTTACCATATAACTTCAAGATTATATGTCAGGTGTGGGCAGGCACTACCTTTTATATTTCAAAGTGTTCCCACAGGCATTTGCCCAAGAGAACAATAATTGTGTGGTGGGGAATGAGGGTCAGAGAATAGGAGGCAATCCATCAAGCCAGCTAGCAAGTCCCAGGGGCTCCCAGAGTCACAGACACTCAGTAAATGTCAGCCCATTGAAAAAGTGCTTAACCGTACTGCTGTGCAAGCTCTCAAAGGCGGGGACAGAGTCACAGTTTCTTCACATCAGTGAGGGAATCGCCCACGGCAGCAGTTCTTTTAGACAAGGAATCAAATCAGATTCTGTTTCCTTAACACCTAAAAAGAAGCCAAGTCACCGTCACAGCCTGCTTTTAGGGCGAAATAGAAGGGGAGGGAGAGACATTCAGAAGATATCTTCACAGAGCCCAGGGAATCACGGCTGAGCACCAAATTCCCTTAGCAAAATGAAGCACAAGTACACATGGAACAAAAGCAAATCCCAACAGCAGCAATAATAAAACAACATTAGAAGGATCTGAAAAGATGAGTGAGTTTTACAAGAAGCTAGACAAGGCCAGGCTCCAAATGACCTAACCTGTCCCTCCTATCTCTGCATTGGACTTCATCAAGGGTTCCCTTACTGGTTCCCTCTTGAACACTGTAGTCCATGTGCTGCACTGCCCGTGGCGTGCTATTCTGAAACAGTAGTGCTGATTCATATCCTTCTCCTGCTCAGTAGCCCATTTCACACAAAACAGAAGTGAGCACAAGTGCAGTCTCCCCTCAGGTGACCTAACCCTACTCTTGTGCTCCTCACTGGTCACTGTACATCCAGCGGCTTTGTATGTTCTAGTCATTCTCTCTTCCCAGAGCAATTCCTCCCCCTCTTCTTCCTAGAATTCAAATTTCACCTCCTTCGGCAACTTCTTACATCCTCCAGTTCAACTTCTTTCCTTTATCTAGTCTGAACTTTGGAAACTCGCAGAATTGAAACTTTGGAAACTCAGAATGCATGGAATTCCATTGAAAGGAAACAAAAGGAGACAGATGCATATTGTATAAGTGTCTATTGTAGACTCTTCAGTAAGTCTCCTGTTGTTTCCTTTCTTTCGTTCTCCTTCCATTTTAAGCAATGTCTAACACATGGAGGGTCATAGAGGCTAAGAGGCCTGAGGATCATCTCCAAACTACAATGGAAGCCAGACTGTAGAAGTCAGGTTGCTTGACCTGATTTTTTTTCTTACAGCACATCCTGCCATTCAGGGCTCTCCTGCGCCATCCCACGTACACAGACACAGTGAGGAAAGTGAGAGTCACACCATCATTCTGTCACCTTCTCTAGCACATGCTCTCTCTTTTGCATACAAACACTTGGATTTTAAATAGCATTTTTATTTACATCTTTCAAACCAGGGAGAAGCTATCACTAATAAAGCATCCTGTCATGCCATGATGATTTGTTTAAAGTGTGAGACATGTAACTAGATGCGGTATATTCTGAACCCCAAAACTAGGATTCTGGGGCAGGGAGACTCTCAGCGACAAAAGTGCTTGCTATGCAAGCACAAGCACCTCATCCCTGGAACCCACATAAAATTAGATGTAATAGTTAGCATCTGTAATCCCTCATGGGTGGGAGGTAGACACTAAAGAATCCTGGAAGCTCCTGGCCCAGTTATACACTGGTGATAAACAGAAGACCTTTCTCAAGGAAGGTAGATGATGAGAACCAACATGGAAGGTTATTTGCTCGCTTCCATTTATATATCCATGTTCACAAATGAGCCATATATATATGTGTGTGTGTGTGTGTGTGTGTGTGTGTGTGTGTGTATACACATTCACACATACACTCTACTCAAAAAATGAAAAAAACAGGATTCTTTAGGTTCCCAATAAAAAGGTGTGTTTCTGGTATAATATACTTCCCAGATGAGCACAGCTGGTTTTTGAATAAAGTGTATCTGTATTCTTAGGCCATTAGTCACATGGTTAGATAAATAAATACGGTACAAATAATGAAGCAGGCAAATATTCTAAAATCATGTAATCTCTGTTTTAAAATTACCTTCCAAAATTGGTTGATCTTTTCCCAACTAAATGAGTATCTCACTAAAGCGAAAATCAAACTTATATTGGGAGGCCAAAAAAAGGCATGGCTCACCATGGGAAATCTATAGGTTATCAGGAGAAGCACTAGCCTATTTGATGGGAAACATGAGGAACAGGGGATTGGTAAAACATGGGGAAAAATGGATGAAACATTATACAGCCACTCAAGGCTGAAAATTCTGTAGTGACACTGAAAACTGGTTCTGATACTATAAAATTTAGAAAACTGTAGCATAATATGACCTTCACAATGTAAGGATATGACTGTATTGCTTCTTACATAAGTGAACAAAGGACGACCTTTGTCTACTGGCCCTGGGTGCTGTCTGTTTCTGTTTGCTTTTTCTTTACAGTATGCTGAAGTCTGTTACCTCCAAAGTCTACTGGGCATCAAACTAAAATTTTACAGGTCCAATTACTTTAAAAATAGATTAAATATGTACATTTTTAACCACTTAGGGACTATTTGCTCCTAGAAGTGTCAAAGGAACACCTGTGGCCACAGATACTCCCCACTGTGGGCAGTAAGTAGCTCCAGTTTGTGTTCTCCGGAATTCCTTGGCCCTCTTGCCTTTCTGAGGAGCAGGGTGCACTCTGATCCTCTAGACAGACTCCTGCTGGTTGGGACTACCCACTGCTTCTGTACGAAACCAAAAATTCTCAATTAACCTTGTTTGCGAAACTGCCACTCAGTATTTATATTCCGGACTGCAATTTAGTATTTGTATGTTTTTTACATCCCTCAGATCTCTTAATCCCTTACAAGAGCCTCCTGGGTCTCCTCTCCTCAGGAGATAGAGAGGTGACTGGCCAGAGCTTCATGTCACAAATCTACCAGTCTTCAAATATTTTCAATGTTCACAACTTCATTTTTACCTTCCTCGAAGCCTCTATGGAGCCACCAGAGTCTCTAGATTGCGATTTAAAATGGTCTCATGATGCAGGAATGAGTCAAGCTCTGCCAGTGTACAGGATTCTTTTTCAGGGAACATTCACAGGTCTTCCTCTCTTTAATCTCTGTCATTGTGTCTCTCCCACTCATCACTCTCCCAATAACTCTCAAGGAGCCAAAACACTATTTTCATCTGCAGGCTTTCCTCCTATCCAAGAACCCCTCTGTGCTTCATCTTCAGCAGAGATTGCATGCAGCACCTCCTTTGCACCCAAGTGAGCAATCTCTTCAGCAAATGCACCCCCACCCCATCAATATTCCCATATTTTACCAAGTGGAATGTTCAAAACTGGGCAGCCTTGTGGAGAAGAATAAATCTTCCTCTTCAGCCCTCCCCTCCCCAACAATAAGCACTAGCTGGGACCCTGCTCCAATTTATTGAATGTAAGGGCTTGTAATGACTTATAAGTCTGGGTGAGAGAAGTCTATTACCTACCAACCATCCATCAAATGGTGTTCATCTCAGGTCTACACGCCATGTTGGGAGCCCATGGTGGGAGTAGAGTAATAAATTCACACTAGAGTGAATAAAACTTTGTAGTGGGCAATAATGACAGACAGGGTCTTGATTGCAACACATGAGATAGCAATTCCTAAATGGGAAACTCAATCCATATTTCACGGCAGAGACTTAGAGAGGATTTACAAAGGATGGCCTTCAAAAGGGAGGACTCACAATTGACAGCACAGAATTGGGAGGTGGTATGTTCCCATGGAATCTCATTTATTACCTCTGCCTCTGTCTTTGCTATAGTTCCTCCATTTAATGTGCTTTGTCCTCTGTGTTTTCAAAGAAGATGGGGCCATTTGTACTTCCCAAGTCACACTGGAAACTATGACATAATGCCAATATGAAAAACATAGGAGTGGTCCAGATGAAGGTACAAAGAATGACCCTCGACACCATCAGATTCCAATCTTGGAAATTTGTGAATGTTGCCTTATTTGGAAAAAGGATGTTTACACAAGTTATCCTGGAGATAATGTGATTATCCTGTTTTAAATGTAATTGTGTTTATTTCCCTATGAGAAGGAGAGGGGAATATTTGACATAAATAAAATAAAAGGCATTAAACACTGGCACACAGAGGGAGTTGTATTGTGTAAAATTGCCTTCAGACTTACTGGTTTCTGTTTGGGGAGTAGAATCTCTGTGTGAGTATGTTAATGTGTATACATGTGTCCACAGGACTTCTGATCCCTTGGAGGTGGAATTATAGGTAACAGATAGTTGTGAGACAAATAAAGTAAGTGCTATGAACCAATCTCTGGTACTTTGGAAGAATGGCAAGATATCTTAATCACTCTGATTTAAATCACAACCTCCAGTCCTGACTTAGGTTTTCTAAGCAGCCAAATTTTATAGCATGTGATTGTTGATTCTAACAACACACCAAAATGTTTCTCATTCATTTTCCCTTACAATGGATATTTTCAGAAGTTGTCCATAGATTATTTTAGCCTGATCATCAATCCACTGTAGGATTGATCTAACATATATAGTAGATCTAATATAAAATCACTTTTTTCAGGAATCATACAACAATCTTTGCCTCATTGCAAAGTCAGAACAAATCAGACTCATCTCATCCACCCCTCTGAGGTAAATGTGCTATGGGTTATAGGGGAAGAAGTGAGCTATGTTGTTGGTGTGATGATTCAAACGGACTACAAAAAAACATTTTGGAACACCTTTTCACAGCAGGAATAAAAAGAGTATGTGGAACATGGGAAGTTTTTGGGGATATCCCTCAGCACTAGTATGGCCTATAATTAGAGTCCTTCAGAAACCACAACAACCTAAACCCAACAGAGCTACAAATGGCCATGTGGAATAGAAGTTTAGGTCATCTCATCAGGTTAGTACCACAAACAGCTGAGGTGCTTGTTTTAGTAAAAGAGAATTCAGAATACAGAATAGGTAATGAAGAAGGTGAACTTACACATGGGCATGACTAGTTATAAAAGGGGACTGCAATCAACAGAACTTTGTCCTTTCTTGCTATGAATTAGTGTGTGTGTGTGTGTGTGTGTGTGTGTATTCATATATATTATGAAAATGTTTTTGTTTTCTCTCCTCTCATTCACTCAGATAATGTGCAATGTTTCATATACAGTACTTTATATAAACATTTAAATATCATTGATTTTTATCATAGTATTTAAATTACAAGGTAAAAAGAAGAGGGTAAAACTCAGTCAAGGATTTTTGCCTCCTCTTTGGCTGAAGGAATTAGTGCAGCTGTGCTTTTATGAATGAAAACCATATTGTTAAGTACAATCACACCATTCTATTATCTTTATTTGGAGATCAAATATGATTTAAGGAGATAAATACATATGAGTGCCACCTTATAAATGATAGACTTTACAATTTTTATTACATTTATTTATTGATTTACTTATGTGTATGTGTGCCTCCCCCCCCCCCACACACACACACAAATGTCCCGGCATCATAGCTACTATGGAGAAGTCAGAGGATAACTTGTGTGAGTAGGTTCTATCCTTCCACCAAGTGTGTCCCAAGGATAAAACTTGGTCATCAGTCTTGGTGGCAAGCTCCTCTATCTGCTGAGCTACTTCATCAGCCCACGGAGAGGCTTTTGATGGGCAATTTCATGTGTTAACTTGAGAATGAGATAATACCCAGCTGACCCGAAAATCAATCCTGTTAGATGGATCAGTGAGAGTGTTTTGGAGACAGATAGGCACCTGAATGGGCAGTGTGATTTAAGGAGAGCCATCTTCACCAATGTGGGCAGACATTGGACATATATATATATATATATATTTCTGTCTCACGCATACATATACACTCATACACATATACACAGAGTATACAATACATCTTCCTTTGTCCATGTACATGCTTCCTGGATCATCACTCATTATACCTGCTACTAACCAAGGGTATAAGAACTGAATCGTGGAGAATACAAGGACTGTGTGCTGTTGTGTTGAAAATAACTGTCAGGCTCCTGAGCCCAAGAGGAAATATTTTTTTCCTCACTTCTACTCTCCAACTCGCAAGTTAAATTAAGAGAAAAAGAAGACAAAACAAAATGAAGAAAACATTAACTATGAATAGTTGAAAACTTTAGTATCAAATAAAAACACATTGTACTTTGGCAATGGCCTCCAATCATATACTTGGGCTTTCAGCATCAAAGAGAAGTCAGGCTGTTTTAATAAACAGTAAGATGAAAAGCAGTGAGCCAACAAAGCGTGACAGGATTTAAAAAAATAATTGTAGCAGTGAGCAAAGAGTTGCAATTATATTTCCAGTTAAAGGGAGATGGAGGAAGCTCAACTCCATTTTCAGCAATTTGCATGTTTCCCACAAAGAGCTTCACTCTAGTTAATGGCCTAGATGATAAAGAGGAAAAGTATGACCTCCTAGTTACCCAGTGTCATTCCCTGCAGGCTTTCTAGGCACTTCAAAGCACTTGGCAAGCTCACTTCTGTTGCTTCTCTCTAGAAACTGGCCTCAGGACTGCCTGTGTTCAAACATGAGGAGAGATTGCTGCTTGGTCTTCAGCCTCTGCCTGCTGGGTCCTGTTCTGTCTCTCCTTCTGTCTGTCAGTGTCTTTATGCCACTTTTTCCTCCTTACCCCCAAGTAGGTGCATTCATTATCTGTCTTGCTTAATGAATCACCCTACGACTTACTGGCTTTCGAGCAACAACAGGCTTTTCTTGCTCTTGGTTTCTGTGTGTCAGAATCAATGAGCTGTTTCGCTAAGCATTTGTGGCTTGGGACCCTAGGAGGTTCATCTTAGAACTATGCCTACTTCTGAGTGCATTAGTTCATGTGATTGGCAAATGTGTACTTACTTGAGAAGAGGCTTCATTTTCTAGATACATGGAAGCCTCCAAGCATGTCAACAAAGTGTCCCCAGACCAAATTACCCAACAGGGCAAGGTGGAAGATATAGTCTTTCTTTACAACTACCCTCGTATTTTACAGCCCATTTGTATTTTCTTTTCTGTAAGTTTTATTTAAAGTTTCCCAAATTCTAACATTAGATTATATAGCTAAGTACAGAAGTGATAATCATTCCATCAGGATGTTGAAAATAAACAAGGAAAGAAAATTCCTTCTTAGTGTTATTCCTTCTCCACACTGGATGTTTATACATATTTTAAAATCGATAGCAAATGGGAATTGATATTGTTATTTTCTTCTTTTATTTTAATTTTTCATCTCTCATACAACTTATATAATAATACTGTCCTTCCTCCTTTCCTCCCCCCACCACCCATCCCCTCCCATCTCCTCAAGCTCTACCCACATTACCACTCACTAAAGTCCCCCCTTCTCCCCAGAAAGGAACTGTACCCCCAGGGCTACAGCACAATTGGACATGGATGGAACTAGAAAAAAATCATCCTGAGTGAGGTAACTCAGTCACAGAAAGAAAAACAAGGTATGTAGTCACTTATACTATATGTGGATACTAACTGCTAACCAAAGGGGAAAGGTACTAGTATCCACTGACGTAGAAAAACCATGCAACAAGAAGGATCCCAGTTGGAACACAGGGATCTCCCTGGTAGGGTGGAAACTAAACAGAGGGTGTAGGGAGGTGTGGGAGAATGGGAATGGGAGCAGAGAGGATCAAGAAGAGGGGAGGAATGGTATTGTTATTTTCAATAAAAAAAACCATATGGAATGTGTTAAGATACAACAAGGTGTCTGAAACATATACGTGTGTGGGTTGCCTGAATCATGGTAATTTGCATTGTATAAACTTACATACCGTTTTGTGGATTTGCTATTTAAGATCTATTCAAGACTCAGAAGACTGGTATTAACTATATTCACTATGTTGTACCACCAATCTCTTGAACTTAGTTATTCTTCCTGCTTTTGCTGAAAACATGTTGCCTTTGATCAATACCCCTCCAATATTAGTCCCTGCAATGCAGCCACTGGTGACACCATTTTGCTTTCTGATTACTTTCTGAGTTAGAGTTATTTTCACGTTTGCATATAAGTAAGATCATGTGCTTGGTTATTCCACTCTACACAATGTCCTCAAAGTTTATTGTTGTTACAAATGACAAGATTCCATTGTTTTTACGGCTGTATGCTATTTCATTGTGGATGCTTGCCACATTTGCTTCATTCATTCATCCTCTGATTATATTGGCTATTGTGCACAATGCTGCATTGAGCACAGAAGCACAGACATCTCTCCAATATGCTTACTTCATCTCCTTTGCTATTTACTTCATTCTGGTATTACAGGATTAAATGTTAGTTCATTGTCTTTTTAATTTTTTTAAGTAGCCTTTATAATGTCTTTCAGTATATTTTGACTAATCTTCAAGCTCCTTTTGTGGAACTGGAAGTGGCAAGTTAACTGGACAGTTAATTTATATTTCTTTCAAGTGTATACAAGGGCTCCTTGTTGTTTTATACCCTCAACAACATGTATCTGTGATCTTTCAAAATAATTTTAACGTATGCAAAGTCATCCCTCCTTGTGATATTGAGTTTGTATGACTGTCAGTGAGCTTGGTCATTTTAAGAACGTTCTTTGAGAAGGTTTCAGGGCTGGGGACTCAATGGCAGAGGATTTGCCTGGCATGTAGTATATCCCCTGAAATTATAATAATGGTAGTTTTAACAAAAATTACGGTGATGATGATGATAAAATGCAAAGTCTACACATGCCTCTCCTAGAGTATGTGTTGACCTCGCTTCCTCTGAGAATAATAACTGTAGAGGCTGAAGGTGTAGCAATGGGAGGCTCCCTTAGCATCCTTATAACAAGAAAGATTTGAGATCCAAGGAAGGGGTTGTTTGTCTAAGCTTTCCCCTTTTATTCTCCTCTTTCTCACTTCTCCCTCTACTCACACAGTTTCCATTATTGCTTTATTTCTAAAACCCAGAGCATATTCATCCTCATTTTATTTGCAGTTTTAATACAGGTTTGATAGCTTACAACTTTAGCAGTGGCAGGAGCGCCCTCAGAAGAGATCCCTATCAAATAACTCATGCTGGGTAAAGTAGAAATTCCTACACACTGAAAACGATAAAATGCTAACTAGCCTATTATCTTGGGATGGGAATAGCAGGTGTTACAAATATAATTTCAGTGTTGAAGCTCAAGAGAAACACACATAACACAGGCTAGAGTGTATTCTGGGTTTATCGGTGCTGTAAGATACACATAGCTATGATTTCTATCTAATTAATATTTTGTGTCTTTCTCTAAGGACTTTCAGAAGATTTCTAGAGGTATCTACACTCTACCTTCCAAATCTTCTGATGTCTTCAAGAAAAATAATGTTCATGTGAGACATTCCTTACTCTCACAACAGATTTGAAGAGTGCTCAAAGGCATACTTCATTAACAAAACAGCCCCCACCTAGTCTGCCAGGAATTACTGAATGATACAAGCCCCTTTTATTTACACCCTATGAAATGTTTTTGTGCATCTATTATTGCATTTCAGAATCACTGGGCCAACAGATATATGTTAACAGCCCTGATACTCACACATTCAAAAACTTATTAGGACATAACAATGGAAATGACAGCCCATATGGAAAAGGTAGAACTGGAAGCAGAGGAGCCAGAGAGGAAGGTCAGGGTAGGGAAAGGGGATATGATGGAGAGGAGTAGTGAAGAGGCATGCACAGGCATTCTGATGACTAGACATCCTAAGTAAGTGGGTTGTGCAGTTTTTGTTAACTTGGCACAAGCTGGAGTTATCTGCAAGGAGGAGCCTCAGCTGAGTAAATACCTGCATCAGATGGACTTGTAGGGCATTTTCTTGATTAATGATGATGTGGGAGGGACCAGTTCACTGTAAGGCAATGCTGACCCTGGTTAGATGGCTCTCCAATGTATAAGAAAGTCTGCTGAGCAAACCATGATCATCAAGCTACTAAGTAGCAAACCTCCATGGCCTCTACAATATCTCCTGAATTTGTTTCCCCTAATTATGGACAGTGACCTACAAGGAATATGAACTCCTTCCTTCCTAAGTTGGTTTTGATGAGTGTTTTATCCCACTAATTGAAAACAAACTAGGACAGGAAGAGTATATATACATCCTCCAAGCAGAGAAAGGAAGAAACAAACACAAAGGCTCAGAACTTGGATCCTCTGAGCTCAAAGAAACCTG
Source organism: Cricetomys ansorgei (assembly GCA_026225945.1). NCBI lineage: Eukaryota > Metazoa > Chordata > Mammalia > Rodentia > Nesomyidae > Cricetomys > Cricetomys ansorgei. Next base: position 3,237,500 of record JAMJFZ010003624.1, read on the forward strand.
AGCATGTCTTGGACTCACAGTAGTTCAGAGGAAAGGAGGTAGAACTGAGAAGCTGAATCAGCAGGGGTTGTCCTTGGAAGATGCTGATGTGGATTGTTAACACAGTTGACTCTACATCCTTTCTGTGGTAGGGAGAATGGAGGGAAGACAGTTTACTTTTAGTTCAGGTGGCTTATTGAAATAAGCATGTTATACTGAAGCATTAACACTGTCACCTCAACGGAACCTGTGGACACATTTGGCTAATTGTCACTTCAAGACAAGAAGCCCCACATAGACAGTGAACACTAACTAAACAGTAACTTTCACATGCTTCAAGCAGCGATGTCATGCTAAGTGAATGGAACACAGCTTTTCCAATACTGTAGCAGAAAAGGGAGCAGACAGACACTAAAGTCAACGCTGGAAATCATCACGTGCAATGTTCTACACTTTAATTAACCTGGAGGGAATTGAAAACATTCCAGAAACAACACAATCCTTCTTTCCTTCCCTTTTGAGAATGAAAGGAACAAAAAGAGACATGATGTGACAGACAACGTTTACCACCATTCATGTCTTCTGAAAGCCTCAAAGCCACATGGCTATGTCAGTATCTTCACAGGTTTCTGTGTACATTAAACAGTGAGATGCATGCAGAACTAGAGCCTTATGGTGCTCTTTTCTAAAGCAACCAGAAGATCTCAGGATGTTAACAGCTCTTCCTTCCATATCTTACCCCTTTCTTCCAGTAGATTTTCTCCATGCCAATCAAATTTATCCTTCCTTCTTCCTTCTTTTCCTTTGTTCAGTGTGTGTGTGTGTGTGTGTGTGTGTGTGTGTGTGTGTGTATGTGTTGGGGGGGTCATGTTTGTGTGTATGTCCATATAGGCAAATGTGTGAAATAGCACATATGTCCAGGTTAGAAAACAACATCAAGTGTCAGTCCTCACTTTCCCACTGGTTTGAGGTAGCATGTATCCTTGATTACCCTCATGTATTCCAGAATATCTGGCCTGTGAGCTTCCAGGTATTCTTTGGCTTCTGCTGCCCATATCCTTGTAGGATTACTGAAATTACAGACATTTCTGCCATGACATCTCTCTGTTCCTGGGTTCTGGGGATCAAACTCATGCTTGCATAGAGAATGCTTAACCCATGGAGCCAGCACTCTGACCAAATTCTTGACACTTTCACCATCTACCCTGAATCTTACTTTATTTATTCATTTAATAAAGCCCAATGAATATATACCAGATGTAGGGCATGGTCCAACCTTGGAGATATGAACTTCTATACCCAGGGACTCTCAGTGTAAAGTAAAGGGCATAATTGAATATCCAAAGGTTAAGAGCACAGGCAGGTTTACAAATAAAGAGACACTGTTGCACAAAAAAAGAGGTGATAAGTTCTAAGGCCTCAAGCAAACACAGGATCACCAGGGACACGGAGCAGAGCACTATGGGGTGATGTCGAAGCTTTTCGTTTGTTGACAAGAGTGAGTTAACTAGACTTTAATTTTATAAGTTAACTAGAATATTATTTTTGTATTCTGGGGATATGATTAATAGTATCTCATTTTACTCTTAAATAACTTAATTATATTTCCTAATTAACAGTCATATGCTCACTGTATAATGTTTACAACAAAATTGAGATGAAATTCTAGAGAAGGCAGCTCTATTTTTGGAGTAATTCCTTCTGAGAAGGAACACACATGCGTGGATGCATCTATTCTTTTGCTCTTATTCTCCCTTATCATGAATATTCTTACATAATCAGGAACAGAATGCATGCATGATTTTACTCCTTATTTTGTATTTAATTCATTAACTTAACTGTTTTATACCATTAAGTACTCTCTAATACATAATTTTAAATGTTAATTAATACACATTATTTCATCTTAGATATGCCATGTCTTAGAGCTGTTTACCTGGTAAACAGAAGATTAGATGGAGTTCTGCTGGGGGAAGATTTCATATTCCTTCTGTTAGGGAGGAAGGGAAGATGTGGGACAGAGAGATTGAGATATGAGATGACAAGTGAGGGTTCAGGCAGTTTTGAGGAGGGTATTCTCAGCTAGGACAGCCCTTCAGAATTGTTCCCAGTAGATGCAGAGGAATAACCCTCTGTACCATAGTATGATCTGGTTCTTGGATGTTAGCAAACCTAACATCAGGCATATTAGCTTTATTTAGACCCAGGTTAGAACAGCAGAGGTACTCAGCTGTGAGTAGTCAGTAGCCAACTGTACTCAGGGTTTTTCATTCCATATCGAGACACCTTGATCCCTTTTTTCCCCACTAACAAATCGATTAATTGATTGATGGACTTTTAAAAAGTGATGGACTGAAGCTGAAAACAGGTAGTAAAAATTATTGTTTTTTTTTTCCCTGAATGCTAAGCAGGGCCAATTTCATGGACACAAAGAATTAATAAAGATTTTGGCCTTGAGGCAAGAAATCCCCACCATGTAAGTTTGTCAAAGCTTTATTAAGCCAGCAGTTTGGGGGTGATTGAAAGCAGGGTGGGGTGGGCGAGGGAGCAAATGTGTTGCCATGGATACAAGAAGAGATGCAACTTGCGTGGGTGACATGATCATCTTGATTCTAGGAAGTTTATTTAAAGATAGGCTCAGATGTGATGGGTAGAAATGGCTCCAATTCTCTCCGAATCTTTATGAGCCAGTGATCCAGACCCAGCATTCTAACAGCTTGTTGGTAACCAAGCAACTAAAATATTCCTTGACATGCTGGAAGAATCCAGAAGATGCCTGTGAACCTGGCATTTAGGATGGAATCAAGGTACTTAGGAGGGCTAAGATGCTGTTGATTTAAATGTAGAGAGTCAAAACCTTGGAAGATGAGGTGCCCATGTTCTTTTATTCACTCTCAGAGATGTTGGGCCTAGAAATTGGTTGGGTTTTTTTTTTGTTTGTTTGTTTTATTTTGTTTTGTTTTCTGGCCCAGCAAGTTAAGAGCACTTGCTTATTTGCTTCACCTAATATTTTACATGAGATAGACTTCTGCTCTATACAAGAGTGTTGCTGCAATCCAGGATAGAAGTTGGTGTTAGAAATAAGACTATCTTCCATGAAACAAGGGAAGCATACTAAAAACCAAGGTTCTGTAGATCCCTGCTTGGAGGCAAATATGCTAAGCTAATGGACATCATATTTAAGTGCGAGAGTCAACCTCAGAACTCAAGACATTCAGCAGATACTTTAAATATACTAGTATCATGATAATTGAGAGCAAAATACAAATGAGAGAAAGAAATGACAACTGCCAGTAAAAAGCTGCATAGTTGTTAACTAAAAATCTTTTGTAGGTATTATGTAAAGTTGGAAGGTTGAAAAGTTGCCTGAGATATTTTTCTTTGTTGGGAAACCTACCTCAATTTATTTATGAAGAAATAGCTTGATAAGCACTGATGGAACACAGGACCTAGGCCTTGGGTAGACTCCTGTAAAGGGGTATGGGAGGTCTGCTGTACCTCTGTAGTTGAGGTTTACTTTTGAATTGAAGGGGTTGAATTGGATCCTGTCCTAAGTTTCTATGGTTCTTAAAACAAAATGTCCTCTAAACAGTTTCTAAGAATCCATTTCCCTCACAGGGCAACTGGGTGGTAGTTAGCGTGTAGTGAAAAGGTAAGATTTCTCTTAAGCCTGAAAATAATAAGACTTGCTGAGTGGGCAGTCATATGGACTCCTTCAGAACAAAAATAATCTTAAATGTTTCTGCGCCAACTCAGAAAACTGAAAAGATCAAAACAGTATAGCTGAATTATTCTGTTGAATATCCTGGCTCAAAATTGCAAGGCATTGCCCTTTAGTTCCTTCACCATCTATGGTGTGATCTGGAATCAGCTTCTAATCTAGCCTTCAGTTTTCCTTTCTTTAAGATGAAATTAGTGAAAACTGACCAGTATTCTGAAACCAAAAAGAGAGTCACCTGGCCACCCTGGTACTACAACATAAAGTGTATAGAATCTTCTCTTTAAATAGTTCATTTTACATGATGGCATGAAGGTGCTGCATTCTATAACAAGTCTCAGGAGAATCTATGAAGCGAATGTTAAACATAATAAAGATACACTTATACATGCTAGCGTCAAACAGGAACCTCTGAGAGATCACTCAATATACATACTTCATTTATTTTATTTAAAAAGTGAATCAGGACATGGTGGCATGTGCATTTAATCTGAGCACTCTGGAGGCAGAGGCAGGCAGATCTCTAAGAGTTGGAGGCCAGCCTGGTCTACAGAGTGAGTTCCAGGACAGCCAGAGTTACAACAGAGAAACCCTGTGTCGGGGGGAAAAAAAAAAAAGGATATATAAACAGCTATCTGAAAGCATCTTTATGGTTTTGTTTATTTTACCTAGCTAGGTATTACCCCTTTTAAGTATAAAAGGCTTTGTTATTTCCATTTGTGTGCTTATTCCTTTAAAGTAAGCAGTGGTATCTGCTCTTGAGTTATAGTGATGCTTTTTGAAGCCAGAGGCATAAAAGTATTGTAGATAACCTACAATACATAAGACAAATACACAACTAATGCCCCAGAGACAAAAGAGAAGCAGTGTGGGCTGTATCACTTGCCCTTCAACTCCTCTGGATTCCTTAAAACATACAACAGCATGCTGATTGTGGGTGGGGGTCCAAAGGAAAACAGAGGGCTGTATGCTCCCAGCACAGAAGCAAAGAATAATCAAAGATGTTATCATTGTTAACACCAACAAGCCCCTGGATTATCTGCAGATGAAAGATCTCTTTATAAGCTCAGAGACTTTCTCTGTAAGCAAACATTTAAAATCCCAAATCGTCTTTGTTATTTAAAGAACCACACCCTTAACCGTTACCCCAATGTTATGCTTCCAATTGTTATTCATGGACAATTAGGATCATTTTAATCCAACAACAAGCTGATTAGCTTGTTAGCTCTATCTATTGGAGAAAGAATAGGGTGTATCTGGTACTGATTTGAACAGGGTGACTATTCAGTGGGACAAGTAAAAACACAGATGGAAGGTAGATCTGGGGGAGAAGGGAGAGGGTGGGAATGGGGTGGGGTGGAGGGGGAAGGGGCTTGGGATGTATTGTATAAGTTGTTTGAGAGAAGAAACATTTAAAAATAAATTTAAAATAACACAGACTTATCACTTATGTCTCAGTCTTCTTTAATAGACACCATGTGTAGCTTTTTAAAATACCACACATGTATACAATGTATCTTGTATATCCACCATACTGGTTGATGGATCATACCCACCACCAACTCTTTTAAAAACCCCATAGACCCTAACTCCACCAGTACATACACTTTCCGTCTTCATAGCCTTCCTTTAAAAAAAAAAAAGTATTATCCAAAGTCCAATTAATGTATGTGCATGTACATGGGTGTGGGCCCATCCACTGGGGTATGGGTACCCTACCAGTCATCACAACCCCAAAGAAAAGTACCTTTCCCTCCCTCAGCAGTCCTCAACTGCCAATAGCTCCTCATCTAGGGTCAGGACCTCAGTACACTTCCTCCACCCATGCTGGAATTTAACTGGTTTGATCTTATACAAGTTTTCACAGGTAACCACAGGTGCTGTGAATTTTGTGTGCAATAGTCATGTCATATCCAGAAGACAGCATTCACAGCACACCTTCCACCCTCCTGCTCTTACATTCCTTCTGCCTCCTCTTCTGTAATGTTCCCTGAGCCTTGGGAAGGGTATTGCATAAATGCCCTATCTATAGTTGAGCACTCAGCCACTTGGTCTTGGCACTTTGGCCAATTTCAAGGCCACTGTCATTGAAAAAAAGAGTGTAAAAGTTAAAGGTTTTTAAAAAGGTTATTACCAGACAAATGTATTAACCTTGTAAAAACCTTTAGCTTTTTCAAATAGATGCATAGTCACAGAAGAGAGAGGAGTTGGGATTCCAGTTAACATTTTAGCCCACTATATACCCTGCTCTAAGAAATCAAATACCCAGACGACATGGTCCCTAATCAGATTGCCAGAGGAACCCTAACATGCATTCTTTCTGAGCTGATTTTGGCTGTAACCATTTCTCCTGGAATAAAGATTCCTTTGTCTAGCGTCGATGCAGCTAAATATCCTAAGAGGCGGACTAAGGTGGTGCCAATGGAACGCAGGGAAGTGACTCATGCAAGTTCTTCAAGGCTTGCCTGTTTTTCTCTTGCCTTTTCTCCTTCCTGTCAGCTACAGTGTCAACAGGAAAACTATCAACAAAGCAGAGATCTCATTTCATACAGCAGGGGTCTCAGGCTGAGGATTCTGAGACTCTATAGGACTGAGGCCAGCTGTAAGCCAGTTGTTCAGACTCCTAAGACAGTCTACCATTGACTGCTGCATTTATTTAAACAATTATCATTTGAGAGTTTAACCACCCACAGCTGAGCACAACGGTTTTCTATTAAGCTCTTCTTGTGCGGATCCTAAATTTACACCTGGAACCCTCCAGCTTAGATTGCTCAGGTCGGAAGTCAGAGATGTGAGTTTGGGGGATATATTCAGTTCTCTTAAAAACAGCTGTACAGGAGTGCACGTGAGAACACATGTATTTTCTGGTCTCAAGCCTTGACAAAGGCGATTCTCCATCAGTGACAAACCAAAATGCAGGTGCTGCATGGGTCACAGGTCTCAGGAATAAGTGAGACTGTTGAAAATCAGGGACTGCATTCGCCACCTGAGATCAGAGGATTTCTCAGTTCCAGATATCAGGGACCTTCCAGACACAGGAAAAACTGATCTTTTCAATTTTATTTTTTTCTGGGAACCCAACACTTCAAATAACATACTGAAGTTTTAAATTTTTAGCAACTTTAATTATTAATAATAATAATAAATATGTGAACAAAATGATAAATCAGCATTTGGTCCACTACCCAGCTATCTATCACATACAATCATTAACAAGAGGTAGGTGGCATAGTTCTAAATTGAAAATCTGAGACAGATACGATCTCAAGATATAAAAAAGTTTCTTCTGGAGGAAAAACTTAACCTGTCAGAAATTGTCAAATATATCCAAAATCAGGCTCATAAATTGTGAAGTAAAGAATACATATTTTTAAAAGTACAGATACTATAAAAAACAATCTCTCCAGGATTCTACCACTACCAAACCTCAATCCCCCTCCAATTCAGATGTCAATTAGTAACTATGATGTTCAGATTTGCCATCTGGAGAAGAGATTTCCCCTAACATCGTCCCTGTCACCTAATGGTCATCTTTCCTGCTCGGAGCATATTCCACTCCTGACAGTGGAAGACAAGGAATCAGAGCTCAGGTTCCCCAGTTTGGGGAAGTCTCTTCCCTTATTTCAGAGGGCAGCAAGTTCCCTGATTCCAGCATTTCCTTGTGACATTAATTACACCTGCCCATTAGTCCTTTCCTCTAAAGGAGACAGATGTTGGGCTGTAAATGAGGCTGTCTGCCAGAACTCACAGCAGCAATCACACTCCCTCCTGGCACATAACACTCCACTTGTGCAATTAACCTCCCCACCCAGATTCTTGGTGCCAAGAAATAATGCCAAAGGCATTAGCACACAGCAGGCAAAGCTCAGCATGACCCCAGGGTGAAGGAATCTCAGTGTTTCCAGAATTTTCACTCAAAGTAAAATTTACTGGGTAACAACCTGGAGCTACATTAACTGCCACTCCTTTCAGAACCACTGGTTCAGGGTCTGCCTTAGAAGGTGACACAAGCTAGTGAGAATGTAAACCCTGCTGGGGCTTTTATTCTAGTTAAGTAAAAGGCTTCCCAGAGGCTTAGAGCCTGATACCTAACCACTTAGGATGACCACTGAGGCTGGCACCTCAGGAACTAATCAAACACCAACTCATTTGCATAAACTGAGTCATAGTACGGGATGGAAGAGTGAATAGGTACCTTTTGTCTCTTTTTGCTTCTTGGTTGTAGTCACATGTGATTCAGTGCTGTGCTGAGCAACGTTTGCTGGCATGCAAGCCACTTAACTAGACGTATCACTGCTGTGCCACTTCGTAAAATGAGTGTTTATAAACAGGTTTATTTCTGCATGCCACTATTCTCTACAATGCAAGGTACCTTAAAGACTTAAGTTGCACACTCATACCTACATGCGCATTTGCTGAGAAGAAGCAATTAGACACATTAAAAAAAACCCAAATATTGAAACACGCAATAGGATTCTGGTGCATGTGCCCTGCTACTCCACTCTGTGAACATGTAATTGCTAAATTCAGCATGTGCTCAGTGAAGCAGCACTTGGGGTGGGATCATGGGAACTATGAAGCCTCGGGAATTAGCTATAACTACATCTTCACAGGACTTGAGGGTGATCTATGTACCACCTCCAACCTGGAGAGCTGTATTACAAAGATATGACTACTTCTGGCACCTTGGCTAAGGTCAAATAGAGTATCTGTTCTTATCAGTTTAACAAAGATAACCAAGCACAGATAGTATTGATAAGCACAGTCCCCACAGAGATAAGATACTTAAGGTGGGAGACAGGCAAATGGAGAGAAATCCAGTGGTCTTAAGACTTGACTAAGCCATGTAACAGAAACACTTAGAACCCTAGTTTCGTCATCTCTAGTGTGGGATCAAAAAAATATGATCCATCTGTATTCACACACATGTTCACATGCATCTTCGAATCATTCCTGGAACATGTCACATTGGCAGAAATTATCTTTGAAAATGCCCAGACAATGTTGGCTGTGAGAAAGGAGAAACAATCCCTTATCTAAACCCAGAAAGCTAGAATAAGCATGAAAGAGTGATGAATGATTCTAAGTATAAAGATTGGACAGGGAGACAGGTCCCAACTTCTGCCAAAGTCCTCAGTCACAAACTAGATGTAGAACATGATAAAGTAAAGTAAATTCTAAAAATAGACTTTAAAATATCCTTAATATATACATAGAGTGAAATATTAATTTCCCCCACATCATTTAGTACCAAATGGACGGAAACATTGAAAAAAAAAAAACAACAAACAAACTAGTGTCAACATTTGCCATGCATTGTTAAGTTTAACTCTATCAGGTTTATATTCCCCAAACTGTGGAGGCAATCCTTCACATTTGCAAGTCTGAGGCTGTCTGACTGAACATAGCTGGTGAGAAAGGAGGCATTCCTTAATAGATCAAGAAGTTCACCTATTTTATGGGAACTCCTCTGTTCAAATCAATGACTTCTACTGAGGATCATTCATAGCCATCCTAATGTCATCCAGTGCACATTACTTGCTTTAAAAACATGTACTCAAGAGGAAGGGACATGGCTAATTCAATTAAATCTTTGCCAGGCAAACACAAGGAAGTGAGTTTGAGCCCGAGAACTTGTGTAGAAGAGTTGAATGTGATGCCTTATGCTTGTAAACACAGCACTTGGAGACAGAGAGAGAGACAGGAAAGAGACACTCTCTGGATGGCCAGCCCAGCTTGAATAGTAACTGCCAGGCTAGTCAGAGATTTGGTACCAGAAGAATAAAAGGTGGACAGAGTCTGAGGAATGACAACTGAGGTTTTTCTCTAGCTTTCAAGTGCACATACATACATGCCTACACACCTGCACACACATGGATGTGCATGAACTCTTTTCAAATTGATAATTAACTGTAGGAACTTTCCTAGCTCAAGATACAGTGCTTTTTTGATACTAGAAGAATAAAAATTGAACAGAATCTGAGGAATGACAACTGAGGTTTTTCCCTTTCTTTCACGTGCACACAAATACATGCCTACACACCTGCACACACATGCATGTGCACATGTGCATACACAATATATACTCTGGCTTGTCTGGAATCGATACATATATGACATCTGAGATATTTAATACCTGCAACATACACATTTGTGTATGTGATTGTGATGTACTGAAGTCAGGATACATGCTCTGTGAAGAAAATTCATACCGTAATCCATTGATTGGGATACCCTTAAGGGCACGGGTTTTATGACCTATGAACTGCTGGTTAGCAGGCACAGTAACCAATTTTCTATACATTGTCTCACTTCTCTCAAACATAGTTTCTTAAATTGAAAATGTTAGTATTTTAGATGATAGCCAGAGTCCTGAATAAGCCGATCATTTTAAAATTCTACCCTTCTAAAGGTCACATTCTGACTGAATACCCTTCTCCACTCAAAGTGTGTCTTCAAGGTCCTTAAAATCAAGAAGATGTACAAACTGTGTAAAATATCTACTTCCTGTAGAGAATCAGGTAAACACAGATAATTTTTTTGGTGAAAAAACATCCTCACAAAATTAAGTCTCCTTTAAACAGAGAGCAAAACAACGAGAGCATTTGCCACGTTACAGTGTGGGGAAATCACAAGCGAAGTGGTGCTTTTTAGGACAGGGCACCTGTCTGTGCATTTCGATTCCTACATAACCATGGAACCCAGAATTAATGTTAGATGTAGCTACTGCTGTTTTGTTTGCTTTGCTTTTGTCTTCTTTGGGAGTTCATCAGAGAAAGTCATGGATTAAACTATGACCTCTGTCTTGAAAAAGACATTTTTGCCTCTTACCCATCCTTTCCCTGCTTCATTACCTGAGCTCATTCTGGTTTTCCACTGCTGCTGTTTTCCATATTGATTTGGGGATCTATCTCATTATTCATCTACAATCTTGCTAACTGCCAGAAATGTAAATTTACAGAACACTGTGAATGAGAAACATTGACAGCAGAAATTGTCCTTTAGTTCTCTCAAAAATAAAGAGCAAGCTTTTCTACCAAAAAAAAATTTTTAAAAAGGTAAAAAGGTTTATTAGGCAGAAGTAAATTTGCCTAACCCTCTGTTTTTAGTATTTGCTTGAATCTACATGTGTTTAGAAATTACAGGAGACATGCCCTGAGCATTCTTTATCTCTTGAAATAATATGCTGTACAATAGATATAAAAAAAGAAGGAATTTGTCACGTAAGTGCCCTTCTGCTAAGGATTGTCCCAACAACAAAATATAACTCATTCCACTTAGAATCTGAGATACTTTCTCTTTTTATAATTTATTTTATTTTATGTACACTTCTGTTCTGCCTGCATGTATGTTTGTGTGAGGGTGTCAGATCCTCTGGAACTGGAGTTACAGATAGTTGTGAGCGGCCATGTTGGTGTTGGGAATTGAACTCATGTCCTCTAGAAGAACAGCCAGTGCTCCTAACTGCTGAGCCATCTCTCCAGTCCCATGAGATATTCTCTTGACTAAAGGAATAATGAGTCATGACAGCTCTATGATATATTAAGGGAAATCATCAATTTTCCAAACATTAAAAAATGAAAATCCTTTTGATACTCTATAATTTTATCATTACCTTATGTATATAAGAAAATAATTTTATTTTCTGTTGAGCACTCTGCTTTCATAAAGGGTAGAGTTCATGGTCTAGAGTTTCAGGACCACACAAAAAAATGTCCTGTATTATACAAGAGAGTGAGTTGCAAGATCATCTGTACATTACATTTTTGGGGTATTGGTTAACAACGTTGTCATTTACCAAATTCCTGCTCAAGTGTCCAACACTCAAGTTATAAAAGAGTGAAAAAAATCCTAGCTGTTGCATATATTATAATATAAATCCATCTATATGTATAAATAATAATAAAAGAAAAAGAGACCATGAACTTGAGAGGGGGTGTTGGAGAGGTTGTAGGTTTTAGAGAGAGAAGGAAGAGGTTTTTAATTTTGCTTAATTAAATAACAATATAAAACATAAATTTTGACTACGATTTCAATTATGATTTGTGTTGGGCTTCATTCATAGCTATCAAGGGATACAGAAAGCCTGAAGGCTACAGGGAGGACACTAACAGGACCATCACAGTTAATGTACCTTGTTCCCCTCTTGTACCTCCTCCTAAGGACCTTACTGCTCTTGTGTAGGTTGCTAGCTTCTCTGTTAACTTTTTTCATGTCTAGAACACATGAAGCAAGGGTCTGAGATCTCAGCAGATGGCACATAAAAGCACAAAGCAAGAAACACAGTACAAAGGTCATCTGGCAAGTTGACTTTGTGAACACACTACAAGGAAAGAGTGATTACACACATATGTCTGTGATTTCTGAGGTGGAAGCAGGACACACACAGTTCATTACTTCAAGGAAAAGGAAAGAAAATGCTCAGTAGATAAGTGACATACTGCTCATGCTTGGGTAAGACACTGCCTTTTGATAGAATAGCATGGAGGCTTCCAGTTGACTTCTGTTTAAACTGTGAGCTCCTGTCTGTACCTGCCCTTTGTGGTGCCACCCAGATTCAGCTCATTAGGAAGAAGTGGCTCATCAGACATTCAAATGAGCAGCATCTACATGAGAAGAGTACACTCCCTTTGCTCAATATCCATATTCTTCCTTAGGTGAGTAGGAAGGGGAACCTTACAAAAGGTGACTGAGAAACCTATTAGGACTAAATATGTTAAGCAATAAGTCTAATAAACCTATCAATTCTCATCTTTAGAAGAGAGATGCAACACTGAAGATGAGTGGTTCTCATTGCAAAGCTCCCATAGAACACATATCTATATTGAATGCAGTCAAGATCCTAGGTATTTTGAAATAGTCAACTTGGTCTCAAATTACTTTGCAAAAGACAGAATTCCTTCCTTCCATCCATCTGTAGAATTAGTGAGGTGGCTTCATCTTCTTCATCTCAATTATTCCATCAGATGACATCATATATCTGATGCTCATGAGTTACTCGGTAACCTCACTGACTAGATAATGGCGACCCTCATGTTGGTTGTGACCAAACTTACTTGAGAATTATATTGGCCCCATAATTCTTTTCAGTGCTGATGAGAAATAAGCAAAAGCTCTCTAGTACTTTGAGACTTCCTTTATCCAAATAAAGACCTTTTACATAACTTCGATATACTTTTCTTTTCCACCATTACTGCCCCATCATTACCTTCAGACAGTTTCTCACTTTCTTTTAAGATCATCAGGCAAAATATGGGTCTTTCAATTAAATCTGAATTTATGGTTATGAATCAAGACCAAATATATAATTTATATGAGTGTGTTCTCACTATCATATGAGACACACTTACACTAAAACACATCTGTTACTTATATGAAATTCAAATCTAACTGGGAATGGCAGGAGATATGGTTTACTTATTAGAGTGCCTGTTTAGTATCCATGAAGCCCTAGGTTTGGTCCCCAGCACTGTATAAAGCAGGCATGGGTGTACATGCTTATAATTCCAGAGGTTTGGAAATTATAGGTCATCCTCAGCTACATAGTAGCTTCATGGATTTGAGGACATCATAGGCTACATGAGGTGCTCTCTCAAAAAAATGTAACAAAACAAGAAACTGACTAAAGAAACAGAAACTCTGAAAAAGTAAGTTGGGGCCCTTGCTTCTTATTTTTCCTGTCCTATCCTTTCCTATCCTTTTTCCTTTCCTTTCCTTTCCTTTCCTTTCCTTTCCTTTTCCTGTCCTTTCCCCTTTCCTTTCCCATCCCATCCCATACCATCCCATCCCATCCAATCCCATCCATCCCATCCCATCCCATCCCATCCATCCCATCCCATCCCATCAGGTCACATCACATCTTCTCCTATCCAATCCCTTCTATCATTATCTATCCTACCTATCCTATCCTACCCATCCTACCCTTTCCTATGCTATGCTACTCTATGCTATCCTATCCTATCCATACTATCATATCCTTTCCTACCCTATCCTTTCATTTTTCTCATCCTGTTTTCTTTCGTTCTTCTTTTAATTGCTAAGACTGGCAGGCATTATTTCTTTACACTTCTTTTCTCCACAAATGATTCACACCAGCTTCCACTTCACTCATGATAGAGGGCACCACTTCTAATGGAATAGCTTCATTTCTTAGGGAAAACATTGACAATAACTATGCAGAACCCCAGATTCTTGTGCTAGCTGGACATAAGGAGCCCAAGTCAAGTGCTGACTTCCTGACAGCAGCTTCCCCTCACCTGCCAGATTAGACACAGGCTATGGTTTTCTGATTGCTTCTGTATCTTCCCACCACTTTCCAATATCCCCCTTGTTGAGCCCACCCAGTTCTAGTTGGGTCCAGAACCTCCAACCTTAATGTATTCCCATTAGGAGAAAAAAATGTTCACCCTTGATTTTTATGTTCACCCTTGATTTTTATGTTCACTTTTAAGGTCTGCAGTTCTTATGCAAGGTATTCCAAAATGCACTTTCATATTGTATTGAAAAATTTCATGAGGCAGACACTGGCCAGGGGCTGCTTTCTACCTACATATTCTTATAGAACAAACAAGATATTTCACAAGCTGACCTTTTTTGAAGTCCCTAAAAAAATCTCAAGAATTTTTATCTCCTTCCCAAGTCTACTTACTAGCTAAAAGGTACCAGTGAAGTGTCCATGTTGATAGAATCATCTCATTCTGCTGTCCAGTATGATGACCACCAGATCCATGTGGCTACAAAGGTTAGTATCATTCTTAATGATACTAATTGTTAGTATCACTGAGAGAGACAGATAATTTAATCTTAATCAAATGTAATCAATTTAAATTTAAAGCTACATGTGAATATAGGCCATTGTATTGAACAGTATAGTGCTGTCTGCACCATGAAATTATCTATTGGAGTAGAAAGTCCTTTATTTAGAAGACAAGGAATATTCTAAGGTCATGGTCAAAGTCTAGGACACATTCCTTAATCAAGATAGATTTTGCCCCCTGGAAACATTTGGCAATGCCTCAGACATTTTCAGTTGTCATATTTAGTATGTGTGCAATGGTGCTGAAATTTCTATTGGCCTTTTAGAAGGTCTGGAACACTTACAAACATTCTATAGCACATAGCAACATGCCATGCAAAAATTTAATCTGCATGAATGGATGGCAGAGCTAATGCAGAGCGACTTAGAGTGAGATGCAGACAATGAGAAGACACAGGTTGAAGGCTCCTCCTTGACATTGCCAACCTTCCCTCTAGACTTGCATTCTCTCTAATCTCCAGATTTTATTTGACATCTCCTACAAACCTTAATTTTATGATTTATTTTAACCATAGTTATCCTAACTAATGACTTCTCATCTTTTTGACGTTTTATTTTTGTTTATTTTGAAAGAGGGTCTTCCTGTGAAGCTTAAGCTACCCTCCTTCCAAACCACTATGTATCCCAGGCTGGATTCTAATTTGTATTCTTTCTGCCTAGGCCATGTAAATGTTGCAATTATAGGCACAAACTACAAAGCTCAGACAGTTCTTAGACCACTCATGCTATGATCATTGTGCTGATCATTTTGTGAAACATCTTATCTTTATAAACATCATTCAAAACTTGCCTTTTTTTATGGTTAGGAAAGAGTCTTTAAAGGACTCAGGGCATTTAGCTGAATGAAAGAAGTCAGTGGCAAAGGGCTATATACTGAGCACACTTAACAGGCAAATATGTGGGGGATACAAGTAGGTTAGCCTTTTGATAGGCTGCGGCAACAGCAGAAGAGAAAACGATCACTAATTAGGGTATGATTCTTTCTAGGGTGGAAAAAGTACTCAAAATGTAACGGTGTTGATGGTTTCACAATTACAAATACTCTGAAATATTCTGAATTGTACCTTTCTTAAGAAGTACTTTTTATTTTTATTTTTCCAGTGTTGTAGAAAAAACCCAATGCTTTGAGCATGCCGGGCAAGTGCTCTACCACAGGGTTATGTCTCCAGTTCTTGACCCACACAGTTTAAAAATGAAAAGTGTGTGTTATATGACTTACACTTTAGAAACAAATTAAATCTGAAATTGCACTCAATGTATATAAGTGATACGATCACACACAAAAATTTAAGGTAAATGCTAGGAAAAAAAAAACAGAAAAAAGGAAGTGATTAGCCCTTGTTGCATATCACGTATCTCTGCAATCAGGAGTGGGAGTCAGCCTATCAGATGTCAGATAGGTGCTTTTATTCATGTGATTAGCAGGAGTCTTCCACTCATTCACCTCTTCATAGAGGATCAGAGGAGTAGGCTTCAAAAATGGGGGATCTAGGTTTGAATCCTTACTGTACCCTCTTAGCCAGGACAATGAATAATCTCTTTTTTAGTCACAATTTCTTTATAAATGATACTAATAGCAAATATACTGAAGAATGGTGAACAGGACCAACCAGAGCTATGCAAAATGCCTGCCAGGAAATGGTGCTTTGGTGAAGCACAGCAATGCCTGTGCTGCTCCATTGATAAAATCATGACAGTGTGGTCTCTGGGTCTTCAAAGTACAAATTCCTTGTTGAGGAAAATCCACTTGATGTCTGGGGTTGGGTGAATCTCAATGGTCTCCTAGCCTCTGCTTTTAGTTACACTGCATTTGCAATTAAGATTATTTTGCAAACAGGAAGTATACTTCTGAAGAAGTATAAATATCATATGATGATTATCACATGATTATTATTCTTTTGTCAATTAGGCAGGATCTAGAATCATCTAGCTCTAGAGGAGGCAAACATAGTCATGACTATGAAGGAGTTTCAAGACTGGAACTAATGGAATGGGAAGGTATATTTTAAATATGAGTGACATCATCTTATGGAGAGAAGTCCTGAGCTAAATTAAAGAAAAAAAAAAAAAGAATGGGAGTTGAGCACCAATATTCATTGCTCTCTGCTTCCTGACTGCTGACTAAATATGATGAGCTGCCTTAAGCAGATGCTATCATAAGTCCTTCATCATGGTAGACTGAACACTTCAGCTATGAGCCATCAACATTTCTTTCCTTAACATGTATTTGTTATGTATTTGCTCACAGTTATAAGAAAGTAATTAATACACAACTGCACTAATTCTAATCTGGGAATCCAGCCTCAGGCGGGAAGAAAAAAAGCTATTTAGGGGGATACTAAACTTTGATTTCCTTCTCCAATTATACTGAGTTTTTA
Organism: Cricetomys ansorgei; assembly: GCA_026225945.1. Taxonomy (NCBI): domain Eukaryota; kingdom Metazoa; phylum Chordata; class Mammalia; order Rodentia; family Nesomyidae; genus Cricetomys; species Cricetomys ansorgei. Next base: position 3,254,391 of record JAMJFZ010003624.1, read on the forward strand.
CCTACAGAGAGCTTATAAATAGCCTTTGTGACTTCCTTTTCCTCTAGATAGACCTTGACAGTATGAGTAACTTAATGAAGGCATTTCCAGGCATTTTACTTTCTTTTGACTAGTGACCAGAGAATGTTTTACATAAAAAATACGATGAAAAAAACAGACTAGAATGAGGGGCGGTTTGGCACAGCTTCTAGTTGTCCCTAATAGCTCCCAAATGTTCTTTTAGGCACAATTATCTTCAAATCTGTCGGCAAAGGGCCACTTGGACACTTGAACCTGCATAAGTCTCAGAAGCAAGAATATGGAAAAAACGGCAGCTTTTACCTGTTGCCTAGGGTAAGCAATAGAACCCTGGCTTTGGAAAACTGTCCTTTATAGTAGTTGCAATGGTATAATCTCTGTCTTTAAAGCAAACATCATTTGATGCTCTGCTGAGTGATATATTTCCACTTTTTGAGATACAGGCTCATTTAACAACTGGCAATCAAATCCACTCTGGCTGCCACAATGGCAACTGTCGAGGTTCATTACACTGGAAAACACACCATCTTTATTTTAGTTCCATTGTTTCCCCCAAAGATTCACAATACACAGTTTTTTTCCTACAGTTCATTTTCATGAAATTTCATTTGGATATCTTTCTGAGACCTTAATCCAGATGGTGTAACTCCAACTGAAGTCTGAACGCTGCTTCTTCTGCAGCTTATTGTCAAGCCCAACATTATGTTTCTGGACAAATTCAGAATATGGCACAAGGAGTTCAGGAGATAAAAACAGTTGTGATGGAAAGAGTTTATGGTGAGGAGGAAGAAAGGAAACACATTCTTGATTTATTTCTTTAACATTTTTCCACACTGATACTAAAAGGAGATCGTTTACTGAACTTTTTCATGTATATAGCATAATATAAACATAAGAAATGCATAAAACATAATGTGGACAGGTAAATGAGCATATCATTAGCCTTTGATGGGTTTTAAGCAAAATTAATAAGGCTTCAAAAATGTTTTTTTTTTTAATTTAGTTAACTTAAAAATTTTGGAGTTGTGTACTGTGTTTGTATAATTTCCTCTTTCTCCATTCTTCCATTCCACCTCATGACTCCTCATCCTTTCTTTTCACTCATTATCATTGCTACACACATACACACACACACATACACACACACACACACACACACACACACACGCATGCACACACACACACACACACACACACACACACAAATTAACACATTAAATACAACCCTCTGAGTCCATTCAATGTTGTTTGTATGTATGATTTTAGGGCTGACCACTTGGTATTGATATTGGGATCTCATCCCTGGGGATGACCAATTCTCCTCCTCTCAGCAATCACTAATTGCCTACAACTCCTTAAACTAGGGGTGGGGGGGTCCATGAGATTTTTCTTATCTATGTTTTCAGGTCAAGTGGTGTTGTTACCTTTCATGTCCTATTTAGTCAGCCTTGATATTGTGATTATGTGGGTGTAGCTTCCCTGTCATATATAAGGACACCATTTTGCCGTGGGTCTAAAGCACACCACACACACAGACACAGACAGACAGACAGACAGACACACACACACACATGCGTATATATGTATCAAATCCCCTGGAGCTAGAATTACAGATGGTTGTAAGCCACCCAACATGAGTTTTGGGAACTGAATCAGATCCTCTGGAAGACTAGCAAGTGATCTTAACCACTGGGCCATGTCTCTAGCCCTCGCATTCTTAATTTAGATAATGATGGTTGATTATGCTATAATATTAACTTGTCATTTCACTATAGTTATTTAATCAGTAGGACAGAATTCTTGTAAATTCTGCTATATAGTGGAGACTTACCTGTATTGGTAAGAAAATATATTATAAATATATCTTGTGGTATTTAAATAGGGAAACTCATAATACCATTATAAACAAACCTGGCTGGGTAGTATATTTTTATAATCCTGGCAATTCAAGTAGGGAAGAGGCTGGATGATCATGAGTTAGAGGCCAGTTTGGGCTATATAGTGAGACTCTATCTCTAAAGAGACAATATGATGAGCTATTTCATTAAAGCCTAACTGAAGTAGAAATAACTGCTCTTAGAAAAAAAGATAGTGGTAGTTTGAAAACATGGGCCCATTTATTTAAGTCTGAATATGGACAGGTATCTGATCCTCCTTTTGAATGCACATATTGCTTAATAGGAATGGCCAGAGGAACCCTGCACAGCTTCCAAGACAAGGTAATAGAGTGCCTGGTTGCCTTGGGACACTGTGGGAAGCCGTCCATTGTTTCTGCTGTCTGGTTGCTCTGAAACCATCATGCCAGGGCCACATAAGTGCTTTGGTTGACAGCCTGGCTGAGCTCCCAGCTGCCAGATGGAGAAACTGCCAGGTGTGGAAATGAGCCATCTCAGATCCCAGCTCAGCCAGCCTTCAGGTGAATGTGGCCCCAGCTGACCTCTGCACACAGACGCAGACAAACGCAAAGAGTGGTGCCCAGTAAGCTTTTCCAAATTACTTATGTCTGAGGAGCTAGGAAAATAAAATGGCTGTAGTTTTGTACCACTGTGTTTGAGGACAATTTGTCAAGTGGCAATGGCATCTGGAGTAGGTGAAAGCTCTGCCCAGGCCTACGGCCAGTTCTTCCCTCGAAGCTTATCCAGTGGCAGTTGGCCAATCTGTTTGGGCTGCTATAGTGAAACATCATAAACAGGGAAGCTTAAGCTAGGACATTTATTTCCTTAAAGTTCTAGAAGCTGGGTGTCTTTGATCTAGATGCCAGCATGGTCACATTCTGCTGAGACATCTTCCTGATTAGTTCCTTCATGCCTATCTGGTCATCTCATTTTCCATGCAAGGAAAGAGAATGCTGGCATTGGTCCCCTCCCTCTCTTCTTGTGGGAACATTTACCTCATGGATTTCACATTTACTTCACAGGAGGAATCGAGATTTAAGTGTGAGGGTGTCATCCTTGGTGTGTGCGCCCATTTTGTGTATTTATGAGACTGTATGTTCTCTCTCTCTGTCTCTCTCTTTCTCTCTGTGTGCGTGTGTGTGTGTGCGTGTGTGTGTGTGCTGAAAGTGGAAGGCAGATAATTTACAAGGGAAGTGGATCAATAAAAGGGTGCAAAGAAGGAAAAGAGGGGGCCAGAGGTGAGAAATATGAGTGTGTTACAGTCATACATGCATACAAAAATACCACAATAAAACTAATATTTTCTAGGCTGTCTAAAAATAGTAAGACATTTTTAAAAATATACTTCATGAGGGTTGAGGGTTTCACCTTACAGGTCTAATGACTTCTCAAACACTTATTTTCTAATACTGTTTCATTACCTCATTATGTTTAGGTTTTCAACGTACAAAGATCCAAGTGCTTAGTCCATAACAGAGGCTTAGGAATAATACTTTGTAATGAGAAGGAATGTTAAGGATGGAAAATAAATGCTAAATTTAGCATTAGCAACTTTAAAATGAATTGTTTGGTACCAAATACTAGAATCTTAATGTGTTATAGGTTCAAAGATCCAGAGGTCAGTGAAAGCTTCAAGGTAAACAGTGCCTACAGTTGAGTGAAGGGATACGAGGCTTGCAAGACTACTCTGTAACTATCGCTATATGGACTTCTGATCATGTTAGATACATAAGAAGGCTAGTTGCAGGTGCTTTTCCAACAGCGCTTCATGTTTTGTCCAGTATATTCTAGACATATTTTAACCCTTACCTAGAAGTCTGAGGTACCACACCAGAGTCTAGAGCATGCTCGTATAAGGCTCTCTGGGGACCTGGAATCCAGAAAAGACTTGATTTCCATAATGCATAATACAAACACTAATTGTGTATTTGAAATATTTTTGGGTATGTTTGTGTTTTGAAAGCTAAAGAAGGAAGGACAAAAGGACAATTGAGAAATGGTGACCATAGTCATAGAATTCATGTTCTCATGAACTAGACTATCAAGAAAGGCTCTGACCAAGTGCTGGAAACTGTACAGCAGAACGAAGTACAGAGTTTGAACAAAGTCCAGAGATAGGGCCTAAATCTTTAGGGATATGGGGCTGGCTTGAGGCGGAGGGAAGGGTCTCCAGAAGGGAGCAGCAGACCTAGGACTTGATGACTGTTACTCTCATATCCATGCCAACTGCATTTTGGTCATCAGTTGAAAAATAAAGTGATTTTTAACATCTGCATTGAAAAAAAATAATGGAACAATTTGCCTTATGAAACCATGGGGAATCTCAATTAATTAGCACTCTGGTCACATTCCATATTTAATTTTCTTTGCAGAAGCAGCATTTGCATTCACATAAACCCAAATATTTCTGCAAAGTGAGGCCCTTAGAAGCTTTTGGTGGAAGCATACAATTCAGAGAACAAAGCCAACACCTGAGCGATTTTTGAGTGACATCATGTACAAAAAGTGTATTCTTACATTATATATATCCTGCACAAATACTAAACTTCTAATTAACTTAGCTATCTACTGACATGCCTTAGCAGAATGTGGATACCAAGAGAGTTTCTTGTATTGCAGTGGAGCAATCAAGTCTCCAGAGGCTAAACCTCACTTCTTGGTGCACCCTATTTAAACCAAAGATATAGAATAATTTCTATTTCTTGTCATTGTATAAGTGGTGTTTTAGAGAGAACAATGGATGCAATAGTTGACACCTGAAGTAAGTGCAATGTTATAAGAATGGAGCATAAACCCTTACAGCATGAATGCTATTTTAAATGAAGTTTCCATTCAAGAATATTTGGGCATTACAAATTGATCTTATCAATAGAAAAAAAATGATTGAGAAGCGCATTGGTCATGGATCTGGGAAGTGTTGGGGGAAGGAGGGTAAATATAATTAAAACATATCATACATGATTCTCAAAGAATAATAAAATATAATTTCTTGAACAATGTTCCAATATGTATATGAATCACATTTTCATGATCCGTTCGTCAGCTGATGGATCAGGCTATTTCATTACCCAGGTATTGTAAATAAGGCATCAATGAACGCATATCAGCAGATGTCACTGTAGTGGGAGAGAGAGCTCTTTGTGGGAAAATGCTCAGGAGTGGTGTAGCTGGGCTATATGGTAGATCTATTCTGGCTATTTGTGGAGCCTTTATACTGATTTCCATAGAGGCTGCACCAGTTTGCTACTCCTAAGTGACTTCCCTTGCCCTAGCGGATACAAGAAGCTGTAAAGTAGGCATGCTGGGATTTTTGAAAAAGAACATACGAAGTTAGGAGGGAAAACTGGTGATGGGGATGAGGGGTAGATTGAAGTGTAGGGAAAGGGGTTGATTTAGTCAAAACTCATTACACACACACACACACACACACACACACACCTATGATTATCAAACAATAGAAAAACAGTAACATACAAAGAAGAAGAAATGAGATTCCCTTAAACCGAGGTGCATCTGCTTCCTAGGCATTGTTGGTCTCCAAGCCTATGATGATGTCATGAGTGATTTGGGTTGCACTTTCCTATGGGGACAAAGGCCTATCTCAGGTTTCCTCTAGGTACATTTTTAATTGGTTCATGTTGTCTCTTTAGATGAAGCCTTCCTGTCCTGCTCCAGGCAGAAGAAATACCAAACAAAGGAGGCTGGGAAAGCTTGGCTCATTGCAGTTCACCTTTATCTTAGACATTTCTTTTGGATAAGTTAATTTCCTTTGTCAATAGAATAGGTGTTGAAGTATTATTAAATCTGCTCCTTAATAGCACTCAGGAAAGCCATTTAAGCCCTGAGGCCATTCTCTACTCCTAAACTGTATCATTAAGTGTGTCTTTTAAGAAACGAACATGCCAGAATATCAAAAATCTCATAGCTATTATTTTCAACCCACCAGAGAACTTGTGAAAGGCTTTCTCAAGCCTCCAAGGCTGTTTGTCATCTGTCCCAGAAACCACCTTGGTGCTAATATCCTAAATCAACATTCCTAGAAGCAATGCATGGGTGATAAATATTTCCAGGGGTTGCAGCTGTCTTATTAAAGATGAAAATTGAGTTCTGAGGATAGTTTTTCACCCTTTTATCTGCTTTATGTTCTAGGCATTCTATAAATATGCAGCATTACTACGGGAACTCATGACCCATCAAAGGCAAGAATGCATTGAAAATATTTCACAATTATTCCATTCCTCCCTAGAAGCCACTTAATTAACATCAATAACATTAGTCATATCAGGGGGAAGGGACTTCCAAATGTTGCTAGGTAATTTCTGTATTTACAGGCATCTTCAATTTCATGCCATCACTGATGGTGTGTGCTTACTATCCAATATGTGTGTTCCCTACCTAGTGTGTAATAAGGAGAATAAAGTACAAAGATGTTTGTGTACACAGGGGTCTAGTCAATAAATTCGGTCTATTCAATTTACTCAATCTATAACCTCAGTCAGAAGGGATTTAAGAATCCAAGTAGCTAGCCCTAAACACATGAGTAACACTAAATGGACTCAAGAGGTGGCATGTGTGTGCACGTGTGCACGTGTATATAAATATATGTATGTGTACATGTATGAATTATGTATGAATATAACAACAAGAACTAAAGAATAGGTCATAAACATGAGAAGGGGTTAAGGAGGGGATGGAGAGGTGGAAATGATATAAATACAGTACTCATGTATTAAATTCTTTTAAAAAACATCCTCTTAAATAAAAGATAGATTTTTTTTCAAACTTCTTAAATGAAGTCAATTTTATCATTGGAAATATGCCATATAACTGTTTGAACTTAAAAAAATATTTATTTTGCTTTAACTATGTGTAAATGTGTGTTTGTGTTTCTGTGATGGTGTGAGCACATGACTGCAGTGCCCATGGAGGCTAGAAGAGGGTATCTGCCTCAGAGAGCTACAGTTACATCTGGTTGCGAGCCATGCACAGATGCCAGGAACTGAACTTGAGTCTTTTCAAGAGCAGTATGGGTTCCTAACCACTGAACAACCCTCTCTACCCTGACATAAAAGAAAATAAAGCAACTGTTCTTTGTTTTCACCTTACTTCATGATAATAAAGAAAATTAAAAATGTACTGTAAACAATCAAAATTTCAAAATATTAAAAACAAAATCATACTTACTTTATTAACCAGCCACTAATATATCTGCATATTACATTACAAATGATATATCCTAAATGAGTTATGTCACTGGGGACACATGTGTTTGTTTTTTGCATTTTTCTAACATTTCAAGGAAACTTTCCCCTCTGATATACTGAACTCCATGTGACCATTTTAAAAGAACTCTTAGTATCCCATTAGATGGAGTGATGAACTCAGTCATTGCTCTGTCACCGGAAATTTCAGAGATGTTTCACCATTTATTACCATCACCACCCTCATTATTGTGTTTTCTTGGACACATATATCTTTTGCCTCATTATCTGTATTATTTCCTGAAGGTAAATTCCCTAGAAGTCAAATTGCTGGGGAAAAGGTTATGCACATTAAATTTTAAGACCTTTAATTGAATTGTGCAATGCAAAACTATTAAGGCAGTAAAATTCTAGTGCCACAGAGAAGAAACACAAGGCCATTTTCAGGCTTGGGGTGATCATGGACAATCCACGGCAGATGACATCTTACTGCTGCTCAGGGATCCAGTTGTGTGATACTACCTAGTCTGTTGTTGATGCTGCTTGCTTTTAAAACTGGGGGCCTACTAACCTGACTCCAATGCTGTAAGTAATATTTGAATTGAAGAAATGGGGCAGGCCGAATGTGCTTTAAGGAATACCCAATTAAAAAGTGTACTTTCAGGGGGGTTGGGTAATAGCTCAGTTAGTAAATGCATGCACACAAACATGAGAATAAAAGTTCAGACATCCAGCACCCATTTGAAAAGATGATCATCATGGTACACACATATAACCCCAGTTCTGGGGAGGGTAGAGACAGGTTGATTCTCTGGGTTTGTTGCCCAGATAGTCTAGTCCAATACAGATACTTTGGGTTCAAAGAGAGAGCCTATCTTAAAAAGTAAAGCAACTGAGGAAAGAAACACGACCTTGATTTCTGGTACACACACACACACACACACACACACACACACACACACACACACACACAGAGAGATTTTAAAAAGACAGAATGGTATATAGCAAAATTGTCTAGATTCAAATGGTCAGTCGTTGTCAGGAAAATGCTGCATTATTCTCAAAACGTAAATGACTCCCTCTCTACCTTAGTGAACTCACTTCAAGTATCAATAAAGCCTATTCAAACTACTTTTGAAGAGATCAAAGAATAAAAATGTGGAAAATGTAAAATTTCTTCCACATAGGGTAGTACTTAGTGTTAATAATCCCTTTAAAAGTATATTAAAATCAGCAAATAAAAATGTGTAAAATAACAGAGCATGTGGCAGTTGGGTCTTAGATGATGTGCTAGAAGCCTGATATTTGGCACAAAGAGACATTAAATATGCTGCAAGCTGCTGCAGTTTGGTCCCATTGATAGCTGGCCAAATAAAACGATAAGAACTGGCATGTAGGGAGACTGACAGGCATCCCAAATCTAGTTAATTTTGTATGATTTATTGTTTTTTTAATTTTATTGTTCACACAAAATTTTCAATATATAAGATATATTTTGTGAATCTACATTTGACCTGGAATCAAAGTGAATCCCGCCTTTAATGAATTAAGTAAAAAAAAAAAAAAAAAGAAAGAAAAAGAAAATGACATGGATCTATGAAATTACCCCAGACAAATGTATTTATTTTTTTGAGCACCTCATTCTAAGAAATACTGCTACCATGGTTTCTTGACTAAAGACAGAAATAAACTTCTGTGCTTTTTGAAAAGAAATTATTTACTATTTTTTATTCATGTTTATGAGTGGTGTGTGTGTGTGTGTGTGTGTGTGTGTGTGTGTGTGTGTGAGCGTGCACTCCTGATGCCTGGGAAAGCCAGAAGAGGGCACCAGAGCTCCTATAAGTCAAGCTAAAGACAGTTTTGAGCTACTATGAAGGTACTGGGCAATCAAACCTTGGTGTCTGCAAGAACAGTGTTTTCCATTGCTGACCCATCTCTCTAGCCCCTTCTGTCCTTTTGAAAGCCCTCTGTTTTTCATGCTCAAGCCAATGCAGAACAATGCAGTGCGTGCGTGAGTACATGTAGTCTATGTTCTTTCATGTTTGTGTGGGAGGATGCTCATGTGCGTGCATATGTGATTAACAGAGGTCAGCCTCAGGTGTCATTCTTCAGGCACTGTACACTTTGAATGGAGACGAGGATTCTCATTGGCTTGTTGCCTCACTAAGTAGTCTAGATTGGTGGGTGAGGAAGCTCCAGGAACCACCTGACTTTACCTTCCAAGCACTGTGGTTACAAGTTCATGCCACTGTCCCTGGATATATTTTATACGGGTTTCTGAGTATGAAACTCAGGTTCTCACATTTGGCTGGTAAGGATTTTAACAACTGAAGTATTTTAATAGCCCATGAAATTTATCTTCTATGGAAAGAAGAAAGATGGACCCCCTGAACACAAAAGTAAAATCTGGAAAGAAAACCAGATCCTGTGCGGGCAGATCCTTTAGATGATTATCAAAGTAATGATCTCAGTTTAGAACCTATATCTTAATTGTACCCTCATTGCAATCACATGGAAGTTGGTTGCTTAGTTAGTGGTCCTTCCAAGGTGCTGGCCTTTGTGACACAAAGGCTTTGCCTTGGGTCTTTCTCATAGTCGAAATGAAGATAGGTCACAAATGTCTGGCATTCCATCTTTCTTTTGAGTGATAGTGTTCCCAAGGGGCCATGTAGGAAGAAGGCAGGTAGAAATTGCAAGTAGTATCCATCCACTCAAACACACTGATTTTAGCCAGAACAGTCACTCCAGTCTGAACTTTATCCATCCATGTGGCCCCCTCCTCAGTCAAACAATGCCCTTGGTACCATTCAGCGTCTGGAATAGGATTAGCACAAAGAGGGAACAATATACTGCCTCGCTCACAACCTAAGCAATGGTCATCCTTTACCATACTTATCCCCTACTACACTGGTTTTCTTGGATGATTGGTACCACCAGTACAACTCACTTCTTAGAATTTTACCCTAAAAATGCCAAGAAATCTTCCATGCCTGCCCACCTGAATCACACATTAACGCTCTGCCCCAGACACCCTCCCTTTAAATTACTTACTCCTTTCCTTTTTTTCCTCCAACTTGCTTCTCCCTGCACCTCCCAGCTCTCAGGCCATCTCTCTAAAGTACAGAGTTTGGCTTTTGTCTCTTGATACAGTGACATAACACTTAACAATTTATGCATTTTTGATTTAACTGAAAAATGTGCTTCACCATAAAGCCCAATGATAATGGAATCCTCATACCAACAGGGAGCTAAGGGTGAAACAAATCTTTCAATTTTTTTTCTGATTATATAAAAAAAAAATCTTCTCTCCGTTCCATCTTTTTTAAAAAATCATCTTTCTGACAAAAAGTCTGCTTTAAAGGCAGAGCCTTTGCTTGGAAAAGATAAACATTTGGTTCTGGTCTCTTATTAACATGCTTCTGACTGTAGGGTTGTTGGCTGTAGCTGTCACAGGCCCCATCCTCACCTCTGGACTCACTGAAGCTCAAAAGTACAATTTTTTTAAATCTATGAGAAAAATCAGAAGTCACTTATTTTTGGATTTTTCAAACTAAACTTGTATGAACTGAATAAATGATACATGACAACTTTATTAGTGTATTCTCCCCAATAATGCTCCACCCTTTTCTAATAATAACAATAATGGCAACAAATATTTAATGAAAATTCTCTTATGTCCCTCAAAATGCTCTAAGCCCATTTTATCATGTTATCATAGAAGATCATTTTGCCAGAATACATGCTTTTCATTAACTGATTCTGACTTCATTAGTATCAAGAATGATCCCGCCATGCTCATTCTTCATGCTCAGTGTTTCATAAGAAAAATCATTTCCTCTGTCATAAAAAGCAAAGAAAGCGACGTTTAATCTGAGCTTTGGGAGCTAATATTCATAGACCCATTGTTGTCAGGGTGACCTTTTTCTGCACTGTGTCTTAAGCAAGACTGGGTCTTAGCATCTTGGAGGTGGGTTCTGAGGCATCCCATTAAATCAAACTCCACTGTTTCCCCTGCCCAAAACTACATTGATTCCCTGGATCCTAGCAACTAGACATTACCCAGAGTTCCCTGCTGCAGTCTCTTTGTGTCAATGTCATTAACAAATACTTTCTCAGCAGTCAACAAAAGAAGTATTGCTTGCCTTCAAGTAGTAACAAAATTACTCTTCTGTCATGATGATGTACTGACTAGGCATGAGCTAGAAATAGAGGATACTCTTTTCTTTCTGTATAGAACTGAAGACAATATAATTAAGTACACATGGTTACACGTGGAGTACACTAAGAATATTTACCTCGCTGTGTTAAGAGCAAGATCACAATTTCTCTATGATGAGCAATATTACTTTTATCTTCACACTAAAAGTTTGCCATGTGGTGAAGAATATAGGAAGAGAAAAAATGGATACCCACCTATACCAAGTATGGATTCTGAGCTCAGAAAGTTATGGAAAGGGAAACTACTCCATCCACGACCTGCCCTCATACTTACATTGCTGACTCAATAGTGATGTGTCATTGCTCTTTCCTTGTTCCATTGTAGCTACTGGACTTTGTTCTACCAACATCTAAAGCAGAGCCTTATTATCCTTGTGTTCTTAAAACAGAGCTAGTTTCAATTTTACCAACTCCATTATCCTCATACCTAAGTTTCCTTCCCCAAGTCCCTGAAGGAGATTCAACCTTCTGACCTCTCTCTTTGTTTCTTTGTCTGCCTGCCTCCCACCGTCCCCTTTCCACCCCACCATACACACAAATCAGTGGCTGAGAATGGCATCAACTTCCTGTATCTCAGAAGGAAGTGCTAGACTTCTTTTCCAACCAGGATCAGACCATGGAATATACTAAGCCACCAACAGCAGCCACAAAGCCCAGACTGTCTTCTTTAGGGTTTGACCAATATAGTTTATGAAGATTGGAAAATTTATGTGCGTGCTCCCTGTCTCTGGCCCTGTATGTCTGCTCCAGACTCCTAGTGAGTGTTTTCTTCTTGCTTCTTGGTATCTCCAGTGCTTTTCCAGGGCTGGACAGGAGGGGCCATCAGCTCCTCAGATCCTGATTTAGACCAAACCTTCTGAATGCCTTAATGAGAGCATCACATGGGACAAAATCAAAAGACTTGCCATGGCTCATGCAGATTACATCTATTGCTTTCCTCCTATCTCTGCAACCTGCCACTCTGTCATAGGAGGAAATTGAATTGGTCCACACAATTTTCTCTTTACAATACCATGCTGGCTGCTAACTCTTCCCTAGGTTCCACAGAGAGATGGAAAATGGATTACTAGACGCTGTTTTGGTGTTTTCCTTGGCACGGAAGGTGACTGATGGGTTGATGGAGGTGGAATTCACTTTATCCAGTGGCTGCTTGCCTGGAAACCTGTGCAAATCAGATTTCGTACAAATTGGATTCCATTTCCTTCTTGCTTTCTTGGGAGATACTTGATTTCAGATGGAGCCCTAATATTCTGTGTCTCTTAATATCTGAGTTGTATTGCTGTTTTCTTTCAATCCTCAGGCACCCTGGGCCTCCATTAATGAGATATTTCCTTGTAAATGCACCAATACTTGGAGTGAGCTATAATGAATAAGAAATATTAATGAAGGACAGGCTGTCAGGCCATTTCCGTGTGTTTGTGTGTGTGTGTGTGTGTGTGTGTGTGTGTGTGTGTGTGTGTGTGTGTAAGAGAAAGCCTTTTCAAACATTACCAACTACTCTTTCATGATACATAGGAATGAAGTTACTTGCGACGTGTTATATAATTAGTTTTCCTCATTTGATCTTCTTAACACCTTCATACATAACTTTCTCAAATTCACCTAGGAGTAATTTAAGAAAACAATATTGCAAGTCTGACATTTTGTCTGTATCTTATAGTATCTTACTGTTTTCCCTTTTTTACACAAAAGTTACCTTAGTATATACCTTCTTCATGTTGCAATTTCTCTAAACCATATCTCTTAGAGTGCTATCCAGAAGCACATGAGAATGTATGCACATGCACACGCATGCACACGCATGCACACACACACACACACACACACACACAGAAAGTGATCACTCATTTACTCATTCATACATTATTCATCTTAATGGCTAGATCACACTTCCTGTAATCAGTGTGCTAATAATGGATAATGTTCCTTTCCAGAATCTTTTGTTATTGTGAAAAATATGCCTATATACAACTATATATTATGACTTATAGCACAAGAATGAATTCTGAAAATGGATTATCTCCATATACATAGGAATGAAGAACTTGTGAACATGCCTGCCCTTCCACCTGCTTCCAGCATGCGATGAGGATGACCATGTCTTCCTGGTCTTACATGTCTGATCAAATTGTAAATTTCATTAATTGGATAAGTGGAAGGGGACACAGATAGCACTCCAGTCTACTTCAGTTTGCCTTTCTTTTAATAAGACTGAACTTGTGCACTTTTGCATGTTTTAAGAATTTTTCCTATTTCCTCATCAAATATTATTTATTTGTAATCATTAGCTTTTCTTCTATTGGGCCGAAACTCTTAATTTTTACAACCACTCAAAAGTTTTTAGGCAAAGGGACAATTGGAATATAGTATTAGAATCCTCTTAGCTTTTGCTTTCATTTTTCTTTGTGTTACTTTGACTTACAGAAGACCTTCGTTTTCAATTGGTGAGACTTATTATTTTCTCCCATTAGTCATTTTCAGCTGTGGTTCAGGAAGCTTCTCTACCATTTTAGTCTTAATTTTATTTCCTGTTGTTATCATAAAAGCAACTTAAAGGACAAAAAGTTATTTGGCTCATAGACAGCTCACCACTGTGTGGAAGTCAAGGCAGCAGAAACTGAGGCAACTAGCCACATCAGAACCACAGTTGAGAGTATGATGAATTAATGCATGCATTTTACAGTTCATCTGGCTTTTCCACTCTTTCAAACCCAGAGTCCTGCCCAGGGAAAGGGGGCATCCAGGGCATCTGGTACTTCCCTTTTCAATTAATGCAACTAAGTAATCTCCATATATATGACAACAGGCCCTACTCCCAAGTGACAAAACTAACCATCATTGGGGGATAAGCTTGTGTTTTCTTTTAGATTATTTTTGTTTTGATTTCAGGGTTTCTCTGTTGTAACTCTGGCTGTCCTGGAACTTACTCTGTAGACTAGGCTAGCCTCAAACTCACAGAGATCTGCCTGCCTCTGCCTCCCAAATGCTGGTATTAAAGGCATACTCCACCACTGCCTAGGTACAGTGTACTCTTAAACTGATCTGGGACTTGAGATACTAACTCAACTTTAAATTAACATTGGGCAAGCACTATTATTTATTGGATGACTTATTTTTCTACATTACATAAGCTAGTTCATTTTTAGACAATGAATTTCCATATATATCTGTATCTATTGTCTGTAATTTTGTTTCTTTTCCAGAGCTCTGTTTATATATTTACACATTTTTAATTCTCAAAGAATTTTCTTGGTTGATATTTTTATACGGTGCTGGTATGTTCTTTATTATTTTTACATAGGAATCTTATGAATTTGGTGATATGGGCAGCATGTTATAAATATGAATTCATCTTTATTGATATTGGGTATCTTTATGTAGTTATGCTACCTTTCTCCTGAATGCCTTTTCCATTAACTGTAGACTTTTATTGTGGTCTGTAGAAAATATAGAAAGTTTCTTCATAGAAGTCACATATAAAATAAAACATTTATTTTTAAGACAACAGATTTGTTATTCTAGGCATGTCTCTTTTATTACTGTTTTAATAAGCTTTATATGTGGTTGTATGAGTGTAATGAATGTATATATATACACACTTGTGTTCTCATTGAAGTTTATTGTTTAGGCTAGATTAACAGTCCAGTGAGTTCCAGGCATTGCCTGTCTCTGCAGAGAAGGAATGGCAGCAATACACAGCTACATTTATACCACACCCAGAATTTCCAATGGCAATTAGGATTTCAACTTAGATCTTCGTGCTTAACCAGTGAGCACTTTATCCATGGAAACATCTCCCAAGGCCTTAGTGTTTTATTTTCCTTTTAATATAGTCTCACTATGTAGTTCCAGGCTGGCTTCAAGCTCATTGAAATCTTCCTGTCTCAGGCTCCTGAGAGGTAGGATTAAAGGTGTACACCACCACATTCATCTTGTTATTTTTAGCCGATGTTTTCCTACTGTCACATCTTCTGACAAATTATTTTATGTGAGTGATTAATTTTGAGTATTAACTTCACATATTGTTACTTTGGTAAATATTTTTAGTAGCAGTTCCTCAAGTATCAGGTTTTGTGGTAAGACTGGTATATTTCATTACATTAGATAAATGTGCATTCTTATTTTGGGTATTATCTTTAAAATCAAAATTCATGATTGAATTTTGTTTGTTTTTATTTCAAAATCTATGCTGATGATTGATTGTATGATTATTTACCTTTGTGTGATGAATTATATCAATATGTTCCTTTGCATTGTTCCAATAAATCTTTCTTCACCAAACAGCATGACTCTCACATTGGATGGCTGCTTTCTGTTTAGTCAGTTTACATACAGTGTTCTCAGTGGTAAGGTGTTTTATCATTGTGACAGAAATATCTGAGGCAGCTTCCAAGTAGGAAATCATAAATTAGGTTCTGGGTTCCAGATCATGGCCACTTTACCTGTTACCCCCAGCCTGTGGTAATACAGGGCTGCTCACCTCAGAAGACCAAGAAGATAAGAGAGGGTGAGAGAGCAAGAGGCCAGGGCCATAAGAACTCTGTCAAGGCCATACCTCCAATGAATTACTGACATCCTTTCATTAGATGCCATTGCCTGTAGGCCCCGCTAATGGCCAATCTGATAGCACATGGCCTTACAGAAAATGTAAGACCTAAAACATGAAAAGTGTCCACAAATAGGACTGTAGATATCAGCCCTGTACTTTGACCCCATCTATGCTTTGGGACCTCTTATATAACTAAGGTCCTCACAGAGCTGATGTTCCCAAGCGTCAAAATATCTTCTATCTTCCTCTGTCCTTTTTCCATCGGTAGGATTTCTAAAAGAAGAGTGCTCTCATGTACATTTACTCACATTCACAAGGATGCCTCAAGGTCAGTTTGTGCATGGACAAAAAAGTTATCTTTTTTTATGTACCATTAGCACAATTCTATAGTGATAATTCCCATATTTGGCTTATTTATTTAGTCCACTCTATTCTAGAATGCCCTTTCTTCCATCTCTAGGTACAGAATCCTTCCAACAATGTTCCTACACACATTTTACAAAACATATACATTGTTATATGTATACTGAATTACATTAATGATTACATATAAATATGTACTTGCATATTTATACGTAGTCATTTTATATGTGTATGTGTGTGTGTGTGTATGTATAAAGTAGCCTACGTTATTTTGTTAAGTAATGAACGAAAATTATCCTTCTTCTTTTATCCACAATGTCTTTTCTCCTTTCCAGTTTCAAGAGAGCTAAATATCCTGTGTGATTCGGGGTGCCTTTATGATCTGCATTTACTTATAAACATGTATTGCTTACATGTAAACATGATTATTTTATGTATATGAGTGTTTGGTTACATGTGCATAGTACCCAAAGAATGTAGAAGGGGGTATGGATTCTCTGAAACGAGTAATGAACAGTTATGAGCTATGGGCCATGGGAACCAAACCTAGGTCTTCTAGAAGAGCAACATGTGGTACATATATATGTATATGTAAACATATATATGCATATGTTAAATGTAAAATATGACACATTTATTAGAAACACCTATATCTGTAGAATATATAACTAGAAATGGTATTACTATGTCAGAAGACACTGTCCTTGGAAATCTGTAGTAGCCCTACCATGAATTTTGTCCCTTTCCCCAAACACTTCCCCAAACACTAGACATTATGCACTGGTTTAATTTCATTAGTTTTATTTCATCTTGTACTGTCCTAGTTATTATTAAAATTTAACAGATGATCATGTGTCTATGTATATTATGTATATTCTCTCAAAATTTCATGTTATATTTATTTATCTATCAATCATCACTTTTTTTTACCTTAAGTATATGATGCTAAAGTATTCATTAAAAATATATTCATAAAAAGTTGCATTTAAAAAGATTCATAAAAATCTCTACATTTATTCCTATTTTAAAAACGAATTTATTTATGTTTAGCTAATAAATACAACACATTTAGTAAATGATTCTGTTAAAAGTCTCTGTTTTGAGGGTTTGGAGAAATGGCTTAGTGGTTAAGAGTGTTTGCTGGCTGAGTGGTGGTGGCACATGCCTCTAATTCTAGCACTCGGGAGGCAGAGGCAGGCAGATCTCTGTGAGTTCGAGGCCAGACTGGCCTACAGAGTGCATTCCAGGACAGCCAGATTTACAACAGAGAAACCCTGTCTCAAAAAAAATAAAAATAAAAAACAAAAAAAAGAATGTGTGTTGCTCTTCCAAAAGGCCAAAGTTTGGCTCCTAGTACCCAGGTTGCTACAAATAACTGCCCGTAACACAAGTTCAAGAAGATTTGATGCCATCTTATGGCATTTATAAATACCTGCCTATATGTGTGCCCACACCCATCCAGACACACAGGCACACATATAAACAGAGTCTCTCCTGGCTGCTTTGCCCCTGCTTCAACTAATAAAAAGAATGAACAATGAAACAAACTCAGGATGCATAAGATTCTTGAGGTAATGCCCTTGAAAGCATTAGTTACGAAGAACACTTTGCTGTTGGTGAAGTGTGTTCAAGTGATCATGGCAATTTATCAGCAACATAATTATTGAATTTGTATCCTTCTTGGCTGAGTAAAGAGGGGGTAGTATGGGTATGCTGTACAGACACTTTCATTGGCCCCAACTAAGAGAGATGGAGAAGAAGGAACTAGCACTACAGACACTGAGAGACACTAGCTTTTCCCTCTACTATATAATATTTACAATAATTCTTCTCACAAACATATTTTAGGTGGAAAATATATAGATTAGTAACTAAAGCTGTTAAACAAAATGCTCTCCAGGTAATCCCACGTTTCCTTCCATTGATTGTTTCATGTCCATTTAAATACCCTTCTTGATTGAATTCATACCCTCTTTTCAGAAAAGCATACTGCTCCCTTCTTTGTTTTCTGATCTCATTTCCTAAAACCTTGTCATTTTCTCCAAGCATATCCTGGAGTCTTGGCCACACTATTTCTTTCTTTGTGATCTTCCAACTGGCCAAGGCCAGCATTAATTTGATTAATTATATGAACACAGTTATATGAACATCAAGATAACATCTGTCTCATTGCCTCTTTTCCTTTAGCATTACGTATTTTTCATCCATGAATCTGTGCCCCTAAAGTTACTGATTGTCCACAGTGCTCTATATTTAAAACTTGCCTTGAGCATTAATGTGTCATGATGCTCCATCATGGGTTATACACTTAATATTGACCGGAAAACTGAGCAGAGATGGTGAGACACCTATGAAGTTGGACTCTCCATCTCCTTCACACAATGTGGATGCAGCCAAGGTAAAGTACTCAGCGGACCTTCTGTCAATCATCATCGGCAGTGCAAAAGAATGCCAAGCTGTCCTAAGTTCTTTCTTCTACTCTTTCCATCTCTCATTAACATCTGCAACCCAGCAACCCCTTCTGCAGGAAACGTATACCTAAATCAGACCTTTGGTTCTGAATGTTAATTAACTTTTCAGAACTCTGAAGGAATGCCCTATGGCTCTCTGTGTGCCATGGAGCTCGGAGACCTCTCAGCTTGGAGTCAGTGCCAGGTCTCCAGAGATGTGGATTTATAATTGAGGCTAGTGAACTCATGCAAACACTGTACTTAACTCTTCCTTCCTGCCATCGCTTCATCTGCAAGGTGCCAGCAAGTGAGAACACGGGGCAGGAAGAAGAAGCTGCACATTTGAAAACTGACACTATCAGGGCCTAGATGCATATTAAAACTCAGTTTCTCATTTTGAAAAATAAAGATTGTGAGGGAAGTTTGGAATTTGAAAGAGTACAGAGTACTTAGAAAATTCCCAAACGCTCAGCGGGACTCAGAGAAACAGAAGTTACAGGATCCACCTAAAAGACCACAGGAAGACATGGCTGGGACAATAGCAAAGGGCTTTCCAAAACAATTACCCTCTGGTGTCAGCTCACAGGTCAGTTCCTCAGTGAACAGCACAGAACCCAAGTGGTTTCATTATTTGCTGTTGTCATAAATTGATAAAATTTTAGTAGCATGAAAACACAGTTTTTTATGCCACAGTTCTTTGGGGCAGAGTTCCAAAATGGGCCTGGCCATGCTAAAATCAAGATGTTGGCAGGTTGCTTCCCCCTGGAAGCTACAGGAAAGAATATGCTTTGCCTTTTAGAGTTGGAAAGTCCACCTGCATCACTTGGCCCTTGTTCCTTTCTTAGTTCTAAGCCAGCTCTTCACATCTCTATTTGCCTGCCTCTCTCTTGCACATTTAAAGGACCCTCAACAGCCAACAAAATCATACACACACACATACACACACACAGAGAGAGAGAGAGAGAGAGAGAGAGAGAGAGAGAGAGAGAGAGAGAGAGAGAGAGAGAGTGTGTGTGTGTCCAGGATAACATAATCATTTGAAGGTCAGCTGATCATCATCCTTCATTCCATTTGCAACCTTAATTTTCCCCTGCCGTGAATATAAAATATTCGTAAGCTATGCTTAATAGAATGTGAGAGGTCATCTTTGTAGACCAGAAAATATTGAGACACCCTCACAGGAAATGAAGAAGACAAAGGCTTACGAAAATTGTATAGCTATTCCAAAAGGTCTCTGTAGTGAAATATGTGTAGCTATGACTTCACTCACCAGAGATGATCTAAGACAAAGAAAAAAAAAAGCTACAAGGAATCAGGGACCTGGAGGAGGTCAAGCTCTCTGAAGTATTCAGGATTTCGGAGAAAGCAATCATCGGAGGCAATTAAACATGTAGACAAGTTGGCAAGTGGTACATGGAGTGGGAGAGACTAGCTTCAAGTATTAGAGAAGAAAGGAGGAGAGCCATGGATAAGTTTAACAGCAGGGTGACTTCATCACAAGCTCCTTTCAATACAGAAGTTGGAAGATGAGAATGTTGAGAATGTTTCAAAAGACCACACATGATCTTTTGAATTTCATACTTTCTTATGAGACACTCCTAAAAGTTAAATCTCTATTTCTTGTTTTATTTTCTATTGATTTATATGCCCAGTGGGACTCCAAAGCAGAAGGTAAAAATCCAACCTGTGTCCAGAACCCAATTCCCAAGCTGCCTAGGACCCACTATTTTTTGTTTGTTTTGTTTTTCACAGTTGGCAAAAAAAGTCTCCATACTTTCTCTGTTACCTTGGTACAACTCAGAGCAGCCAGATGATCTTCTGATATGAAGTTTGATCCCATCACCTACTTCCTGAAAACTTTCTGACATGCTATCTCTCAGTGAGAGTGTAAATCTGGAGAAGACCCTGAGTCTGCCCCATGCTCTTTCCTCTGGAATTTAACATTTGCTCATGCTCATTTTCTAGCCATGTGATCTTCCGTCTTTTCTCTAAACACACAAAGAGCAAGCCCATACACTGGCTGTATCTGCCCAGATCCCCAGCTCTAAGGTTACCTCCCTAGAGCAAAGGTTTGACCCTAGACTTTGTGCAATCCCTTCATTCATCATTAGCATCCTCCCACCTTTTAAATTTACTGACAGGTTCTCCTGTGTTCTGGGCTAGCTGCTGACTCCCTCTGTAGTGGAGGATGACCTTGAGCTTCAGATACTCCTATTTCTACCTCCCAAATGCTGGATTATAGGCACTTGCCACTACATCCTGTTTATATGGTACTAACCAAGGAATCTAGTACTTTATGCATGCTAGGTCAACATTCTATCAACTGAGTTACACCTCCAACTCAGGTGAGCTCCAGTGCCTTCTAACTCATCAAGATTCATCTATTTTCTTTTCACTGCTTATTTCTATTGAGACTTACTTTTTTTGTTTTTTGTTTTTTTGTTTTTTCTTTTTGTAGTTCTTATGCTGTATAGGAAGCCAAACACTGGGACTCAGAAGCACTAAAAGCATTTCTCAATGAACTACATCCACAGCCCACTCTGTCCGTTCATTAAACTCTTGGTTTAATATCCATTCATTAAACTTACCTCTTTTCACCCTCATCCAACATTATAAAATGGGTGAGATCTGCCCTGGCAGTGGCTGTGATGTCAGAATACTATCCCACACACATCGGGGACTACAGAAGTACTCTCGAACAAAAATTTTTGAACATATAAATTGAGAATGTGTATAAGAGGTGTTTGAAATAATAAACAGATGGATTTTGTATCAGCTTTGGACACATATGCCATACCTCAGTTTCTCCAACTGAAAAAGGAGAGTTGGGTTAGATGATGAATAAGGCCCTTCCCACTAATTACAGTTCCACGATTATGACTCAAATAAGAAAGATTAAAGCTAATTTTCAAAAGGATGGTTACTAAGTAAAGTGTTGCCCGCCCCTGTAATTTAAAAACATGACTCAACTCTGTGTGATTCATCCATAGAGTCTCTTAACTCTGTAGTTGGAGACCTCAAAACTCTCCCCACAGCCAGAGGCAGTGAAGCACTGGAGAGGCAGAGCTTCTCAACAGTGGAAACAAATGCTTTTGCAGGGACCTAGAGAGTAAGTCAGAGCTATAGAGAACAAAGGGAGATTGTGTTTCTCTTTGTTCCTCTCTCTAGGTTCCACCCAGGAAGACCTAGACTCCTTAGATGAATGAATCTTTGGATCAATGACCTTTTATAATGCATTCCACTCATTAGTCATGACCATCCTGGCTCTGTTTGCTCAGATTCTGGGCTGGAGGGTTAATCTGCACAACTACCTGTCATAGTTTGAATGAGTGATGTCCCTGAAACACATGGTCCAGGTTTGAGAGCTTATATATGGCCTAGACCCCTTTTCCAGTCTACACTCTCTCTATCTTACATGCCGATATGGGTGTGATCTTACAGCTTTCTGCTCCAGTTTCATACTGCCATACTGTCTCTGCCATTATGGACTCTAACCCTTGGGAACCATAAATAAATAAATAAATAAATAAATAAATAAATAAATAAATAAATAAATAAATAAATAAATAAATAAATAAATAAATAAATAAATAAATAAATAAATTCCTTTATGAGCTGTGTTTGGTCATGGTGTTTGATCACAACAATAAATAATATGCCAAGCAAATGCCTCTCCGTGGTGAATTACACTGGCCATCCCCTTCTGAACATTTTTCCTATTGCCTTCTCCTTTACTTCCTTTGGTCTCCACTCAGCATGACATCCTCAGTGAGCCCTTAACCTCACACCTTCTCTGAATGACGGGAATAGAATACATCACTCTCCATCCCTATGCTCTTGTGCACTCAACATGTAATATACTTCACATACAATTGATCACACATATTGTCCTAACACAGTGCAATCCATAAGAGACCTACAATTTTTTTTGAGCTACTGTCGTTTCTCTACCTTCAGCACCTTGAGCAGAATCTCATATGAAGCAGATCTCTCAGTAGATGCTGGAAGGACAGCAATGCACAAATCAATTAATACGGAGAACATACAAGATAGGATTTTATTCAAAACTACAGAAGAATGAAATTAACCAATTTACAGGGAAATGGATTAAACTGGGATCATTACGTTAAGCAAAATAAGCCAGCTTCAGCAAAGCAAACATCAGATTAATATATACAAAATTGTATATGTGTGCATGTATGTGTCTATGCATACATATATATATATATATATATATATATATATATATATATGACATAATTGTAAAAAGGAGGATAATACAAGAGAAGAAAAAGGTCTATAGGAAGGAAGGAAGGAAGAAGCATAATAGAATGCATGTGACTTGAAACCAGAGGTGCTAAGTACTATTTGGAGAGAGAAAGGAAAGCAGCAAGGGAGTGTAGGAAAGGGTAGTGAGTGTGGCAAGCAAGAACATGATGCATCAACACACGTGTATGAAGATGTCATGATGAAACCCATTGATTTTGTATGCTATATTTATGAAAAATTAATCAAAATACATGAATGCATAGAAATGGAACTGCCAAGATGGATTATCAGTTTAGAGCACTTGCTGCTTTTGCAGAAGTCATGGATCCAATTGCCAGCATCCGCATGGTGGATCACAACTACCTATAACTATATTTCTATGGGTTCCTGTAGCCTCTTCGGACCTTCCCTTTGCACCTTTGTGTGTACCAGGCACATACATATAGTAAACAAAACTCACATTCATAATCTTTTTTAAGAAACTAAAAATTAAACAAGAAAGCTTGTAAAGATTCACTGACAACAACAACAATAAAAACTCCACATGTCCTAGATGGTTTTCTTTAATAGCTATTTACTGTGTGTGTATGTGTGTGTGTGTGTGTGTGTGTGTGTGTGTGTGTGTGTGTGTGTGTGTGGTGTATATGTGGGGACACACACATGCCATGGTGTACATGTGGAGGTCAGATGATATTTATAGGACTTGGTTCTCTACTTCCACCATGTGAGTCATTCCAGGCCCTGGACTAAGGTCTTCTGGCTTGGTGACAATCTCTCTTACTCACTGAGCCAGCTCACTGGCCACTCATTCTGTTTGAAAGAAGAATTGAAGGGAAGTGCACAATATATGAGCTACTGGTTCTGTGCTCTCTATAGCGAGTGGACAGGGGGAGTCAGTGAGCAGAAACTGGCTCTGTTTATGTTTATTATGCTTGCTCCAAATTGAAATTTACCAGCAGAACTAATTAATTTCAAGTGTTGGACACAGGCCCGTCCTGCCATTCTCCAAGACCCTCATCAATTTCTGGCATGCTCCCTGAGTAGGTGGAAGAAAGGAGGGAGGGAGAGACAGAGACAGAGAGAGAGAGGTTGGACAGAGAGAGACTGGACAGAGAAAGTGATGGAGAGACCTAAAGAAAGAACATCATGGCAATCATTGTCTTTCTAGTCAAAGGTGGCTATAATATGATATATGATATGATTGATATGATATGACCTGATATGATATATTTAACCATCTAAGCAATAGCACATCAGTGCTCATTATGCTTTCAGGTGGAGTTAAGCAGGAGTGTAATTCCTGCCTCAGGAACTCAAGGCAGTTGGATTCTTCATAGATCAGATGGAACCACTTGCTGTAAGAATCAGTGGAAGAAACAGCCTGAGTCCACTGTACCATGAGCATAACTGCCTGCTCCATGGCTCAGAGAGTCTTTAAGAAGTAATTACACAGATAACAGTCGCACAGATGCAAGCTTTGTAGAGTGCATCTCATAGGACATTCTGTGTGTGCAATTAATTCATTAACTCTACTAAGGACGATGTTTTAAGTAAAGCAATGGTCCAATACTATGTTCACTTAAAATATCAGAAATAGTCATGTGTTACTATAAAATCAAGACAATAATGAAAAGACAGAAGGGGCACAATGTTGAACCACATTTAGCAGCTCAGGTTCTAATGTTTTCTAAGTCACGAACCCATTGTTCCATGATCTGGTAAAGGCTTGGACCGCTTCAGACTCAAAGATGTCCATGCATCCCACACTTTCCATAGCACAGTCAGGTGGAGGGTCCTGATGCCTGTGACTGTGATGGTCAATGGTGGATGTGACCTAGTGTCACGGGCCCTTCTCAAGACTGCCAAGATGCCTTCCCAGTACTTGGAATTCATAGACAATCTGATGCTCCCCAAAACAGGTATGCTAATGATGTCCTTTGCAGGTCTTTTGATTAAGAGAAAGCCCTAAATCCTGCAGAGCTGGATTGTGATCCATACCTGCTCCAAGCATCTCTTCTGCCTTTTTACAAAGGACATTCATTCCTCTTCAAGGCCCACATTGTAGAATTGTTGCTCCTCTACTCAGTAGAAAATACCCTGCCACTTCCTGCGTCCCCTCATACCATGTGGATTTCTTCCTTTCATTCAAGTTGCATAGGTGAGTATTTTCTTTTTCAGAACTCACTTCATACCCTCTCCCTCTCCAGTGCATGTTTGAATAGCCAGACTTTAACTTTAGTCATTGATCCCGCTGCCATTAGCAATTTATGAGAGACATGGCCTGAACAGGGACCACAGCCCTTATTTGACAAGAAAGTTCATTGGGGAGAACATTTAGACTGCTAGCTCCATGGTCAAATATCTTCCTAGCCATCCAGAAGGTGCTCAGTAAGTCAGTAACTCAATACTGAGTAAAGAAAAGTCGAATACAAACGCAGGGTCAGGACTGCCACAGAAAACCCCTGCTTGATCCCCAGTGACTCACGCATTGAACGTTCATATTTTCTCAAGCTGCCTAGAAATTTTTAATTTCACACAGTAAGAGACACAATTGGCAGGCGCAGAATGAAAAGAATTAAGAGCTATTATTCTACAAATAAAAGATGGAGGTGTTACCTTTACATCATGAGATCTACATTAATGCCCTCCACTTCCAACAAGCAACTCATTATTTTAATGTAAAGTAAGTCATCTTCAGTGTCTATACAACAAGGTGAACTAAAGTTCTTTGTTGGGGGGTTAATACAAAGCTGGACTAATGCCAAATATTCTTCAAGACTGATTAACTGACTAGACTTTCTGGACTTCGGAGAGTTGGGAAGTTTCAGTTCCAGCCATTTTATCTTGTGCCATCTTTATCACCTTAATAGCCATTTATCACTCACGTCTGTGTCAGACATAAAGTGTTTTGGAGTTTTAGAAGGAGCTATCTTAGTAGATCATAAGCCTTCAACCAAACCAAAAGCTTAGAATATGATCATATAGTATCTGAAACCTAAGTCGACTCTCCCACAGTTTCTGTAAATAGATTACCATAGGTTTGAAATATACTTTAAATTAAGAATTTCCATTGCTCTATAAACTATAATAGGTTCCTGAAACTACACCCACATTTCTGGGCATGTGTTACTTGGGGCAACCCGGATCTCACTTCCTTTTAGATGGGAGTTGTGTTTTCTGTAGGTATGACAGTCTCTAATTCAATTTGCTGGACCATGAAGCCGTTCAGAGGAAATGTTTCATAAGCTCAGAACTGTTCATGCAACAGTGACTACAGGGAATATGCATTCTATTGAATAAGAAATTGCTAAGCAGAGTCTGGGGAGATGGGCCAGAGGATAAAACATTTCTGCCCAAGTGTGAGGACAGGAGTTCGGATCTCCAGTGCACATGTAAATGCCAGGTGGCACTGTGTCCCACTTGCAATCCTACCCTCAAGACCTGGAGAGACAGGTTCTGCTGAGTGAACTGGCTGAATGCAGGAGCTCTGGGTTCCAATGAGAGACCTTGCCTTCCTACCTAACGTGGAGTGTTTTGGGGAAAGATTCCTGATGTTAATCTCTGGCCTCTACGCTTGAGCACCTCCTTGATACGTACACCCAAATACATTATGCACACACACACACACACACACACACACATGCACACACACACAACATGATACACATACAAGAAAAAATTTAGTGGCATTTTAAATGCCCTTATCACAAAAAAATAAATTCATGGTGTAATGGATTTCAAATTAATTGCATCTAACTAATTTAGTAAGTCTCCAAAGTAGATATATTTCATTATGCTGTACAATATAAATATATGTAATATGTATAACAATTAAAATTAGAATAAAATAATAATAGACCATGTAATCAGGAGGTGCCATTTCCATTGGCATACACTGCAGTGTAGGACAGGGGGGTACTACTAATCCTAGCTTTGCACACCATAGATCATAAGCATAAGCAGTCCAGCTCTGCTCAGTTTTACAGTCAGAAATAAATGAGTAAATAATTCCAGTCTGACTGTCACAGCTCATTTTTCAAATTACATTTATTCATCGTCTGTCTCTCTTGTTTATTTTTGTGTCTAGGTGAGTGTGTGTCACCTTCTGCATGTGGAAGGCAGAGGAAAACTTCAAAGAGTTGTTGGTTCTTTCTTTCAATCATTTGTGTCCCTGGAGGTCAAGCAACGTGGCAGCAAGTGCCTTTACCTGCTAAGCCAACTCCCCAGCTCAGAAATGAATGGTCTTAGATAATGAATGGGGGATCTTCATTGTGAAAATTTTGACTGGAGGGAGGTAGATTTTAGTAAAGACTTCCTTGGGAGACAAACAGGCTTCCCTAGGTTGCCTTACATTGGCTGGTCCTTTGGCCACCAATGAATATAATAAGTCCAAATAAGATCCAGCCAGTAATGTAAATTCTTTTCTGCCTTTGTAATTCCTTTCTGCACTATTTCTCCTAGCAGGTTGTCAATACATACAGTGAGACAGAACAAGGAAAATTCAGAGCGGAAATGAGAATATTAAGCTACAGAAATGAAAGACATGTACACAATCATTTTATTTAGAATCGTACTTATTTATTTATCCATTTATTTGATTTAGGCAGGGGCCTGGAAACTGAGACCCTTCTACCTCTGTCTCTTGAATACTGGGATTCTAGGCTTTCACCACCATGGCAAGAAAATTTGATTGTGTTCATCTCCATACCTGGAAAGGGATGCTCTACAATAGCACAATTAGGGTATAGTACATTGTTGTGAACTGTTAAGATTGTATAGGCGGGGCTGGAGAAATGGCTCAGCAGTTGTGAACACATACTGTTCTTGCACAGGACTTAAATTTGATTTCTAGTGCTTATGTCTGGTGGCTCAGAACTCCTGTAACTCCAGCTCCTAGGATCAGATGCCCTTTTCCCAGGAGATCTGATGTCTTCTTCGGGATTCCCCACACGTCTCTACTCACAGGTGCTCATACCTCCCACCCTATGTTTACATAGCGAAATATAAATGTCTTGGTGGTCACTTAACATAAAATCTCCTATGTGCTTAGTGATCATAATTTCTGTTTCTGCCATTCAGTTATTTTGGGTTATACAGATTGAAAAGAATAAATCTTTGGAACCATCCTAATGAGAATGTATTTTTGATACTCCATATCAGTGCTCAGTGCATGGATTTTTCTACCTCTCCATTCCCCTCCTAGGTCACACAATACAAATTCTGCAACCTAGGACATCTTGGGAGGTGCCAATTACCCAAATGCTACCCAGACAGTAAGAACCCGCTGAAAACAATGGGCCTTTGATTGGCAGGGCAGCAGCAGAACTCCATCCTGGTGTCCTCATTCACTTTCCCTCAGCCTCCTTGGAAATCGCTTCAGACTGCAGCTTGATGTACTTGGTTGTACAATACCACAGATGAAAATATCATATTTACACAGTGTTGCATAAGCTATGGCTCCATTGTTGCTTTAATTACTGTGTTCTCCAGCTTGAGCTCTTTACATAATGGTGCACCTGGCTAATTCCTAGCACTGGGAGCAGGGCCTTGTCTTTTTATAACTTCTGTTTGTAACAGTGTATGACCCATGGCCACATGATCCACTTGCAAGGACTCAACCCTCAGACAACAGTGAGCACTCTGGACGATGAAAAGGTACAGGATCGCAGAGTGTTAAATGTCTGGCCTTACCAAGACTATAGTTAGTCCATAAAACTTCCTATGCTTAGATTCGATTAGACACATCACTTAGATCAGAACAAGAGGGGAAGAACAGAAGCTCAGAACAGCCTTTGATTCATGGACCTCCTCAGAACCTGCTACTGATGACTTTAGGGGTCAGTGAGCTAGTATGGAGGGACCCGGGATGCGCTATGGACATTAGTGTGATGGCCAACAACAATTACAGCCAACCAGCCACAAGTGAAAATGAATGGCCTGTGAAGAATTTAAGAATCTCCTTAGGACAGAAGAGACGTGCTTCCATATTTGTGTGTGTATGCTCATGCACGAGTATGCACGTATGTGTGGAGGCCAAAGGTCAATCTGAGTTTCATTCCTCAGGAACCATCTTGTTTTATTGTGGTAGCTATTAAGCTAGCGTAGCTGGCTAGTGCACACCAGCAATTCCGCTCACACCACCTTCCCACAGCTAGGATTTTTGTAGGATGTCACAGTGCCTGGCTTTTTCACATGGGTTTTGGGAATGGAACTCAGGTCCTTATGCTTATGTGGCAGCCACTTTACCAACTGTACTACCAAACAGGTCCCCATATATATACATATACACACACATACATACATACCATTAGGCCTGGGTTCAAATAATTTCTTATATTTAAAAATATTATTTTCATTTAATTTGTGTGTTTGTGTATTTGTGTGTTTGTGTGTGTGGAGGGGATGCCCTCAGAGGTCAGAAGAGGGTTTTGGTTCCTTGGAGTTGGAGTTACAGAAGTTGTGAGCAGCTTGAAGTGGGTACTGGGACCAAGGTCTGGCTCCCTGAAAATGCAGAAAGTGTTCTTGACTGTTGAGAATCTCTCCCATCCCTAAGGTACAATCTTCTAAATTAAATTATTTTTAATCATTTGATACTAGTGGAATTTGTTGTCATAATATTAGGTAGTTTCATATCCTGGCAATGGTATACTGGATCTCAAAACCAAAAATGTAGGTAAACAAAATAAAATTAAAAAAAAAATACCTGATTGCACTATTTGCTGATTTCCATAGTACCACCATTCCCATTATGGCCAATTTTGAGTCACTGAATTAAGAGTCAGGAAATGCAGAAACCAACTGTCCTGAGCTAATGGGATCCGGCTCTCCCATTCCATGAGCAGGAGAAATAATTACAAAAGCAAGAACAAACTTTTACTCTGGTTTCTGAATTCACAGGGTACTTTTCACATGTGGATTCATCCAATTCCCAGTCATGGGAAGGCAGAAGGAAGTATCCTTGGAACTGACATTTCATGGGTGGCAGTCACTATTGTCATGGAGAAGGGACACCCTTCTTGTTCTATGAATCCATATTCTGTCACACTCTCAGGCGTTATCAAATCTCATGTCCTTAAAATTTCGAATTAGTAAGATATGAGTGTGTTTATATTAATGAATAATAATATCAGATGATTGTACTTTAAAATGCTTTGCAATGCTTAAAATACTTTTGCATCTATTATATTCTTTAAAATTGTGTTTACTTTATTGTGTATGCATCAGTACGAATGTGTTGTTGTGCACATGTGGGAGGCACATTCTCTCTCCTTCTACCTTTACATGGGTTCTGAGTATTAGATGCAGGTGGTCAGGCTTGCACTGGAAGTACTCTACCTACTGAAACATCTCATTGGTCCTTCATGTATTATCTTAATGAAAGTAGAGGGCAGAAAAGGAAGAAATTGCTGTGTTTCTTCTGACCCAAATTCTGGGTTTCAGATAGGTTAAGTGACCTGTGGAGTAACACCTGATAGGTAGTACTGTTTCATAATATAGATTCATAACTTCTTGGCCTCTTGTGACACTGAGGAGGACAGCCCCTGAATCAGAACTGCTCTTCCCTACTCAAATCATCTGTACTGGACTAGAAGCTCAGGCTCTATGGTAAAATTGAAAACCCACAGAGAGTCCAGGCTTGGGACTTCAGGCTGGATTGTCAGTTCCGTATACGTCTGCTTACAGGAAGGCCACAGGCAGATTTTTAAAATACCATTTCCTGGCTCAAACCCAAGACAAACTAAGTCAGAGAATTGTGGGACTGGAGACAGACATTAGTAGTTTGTAAATCTATCCTAGTTGATTTATAATATGAATTACTATACGGATAGCACACTGTACTTTCACTCATTTTTGTTTAATGTTCACAACATCTCTCATTTTAGTCATAGAACTAATACTGTTGGTTACACACTAGTCCTTGAGAATTTGAAGAATTATTATCTTCTTAATTTTTTAACTCTGTGTGTGTGTGTGTGTGTGTGTGTGTGTGTGTGTGTGTGTATGTGTGTGTTCAGACCAGATGTGAATGTTGGGTGTTTTGGTCTCTCACTGAACTTTGATTAGCTCACCAGTTTGATTAGGCTGGCTGGCCATTGAGTTTCAGAGACTCCTGTCTCTGCCTCCCCAGCTCTGGGATTACAGGTGTACTCTTCACGCCATGCTTCTTCCTTGGCTGTTGGGGATCTGAACTCAGGTTCTTGATCTTGTATGGCAGTACTTTAGTCACTGAGCAACTGTTCCAGCCTGTCAGGTGCTATCTTCGATACTGAAGCTACATCATTGGCAGACTCACCCTTATTGAGTTCCAAAAGCAGATTTACCCACTCAGTTTATATAAAACCGGAGAGTCCAACAAATTGCAAAAACATGGGCAAGACAGCTCAGTGGGCAAAAGCACTTTCTACGAAGCTTGACAACTTGAATTTGGTCCCAGGATCTATATGGTGGAAGTAAAGGAGTGACTCCTGAAAACTGTCTTCTTACCTCCAAGTGGGTTTCCGCAGTTTGAAGATTACATGTGTATGCATACACGCAGGCAGACAGAGAGACAGACAGGCAAGCACACAACAAACACACACACACACACACACACACACACACACATACACACACACAAACACACAATGTAATTAAAAGAAAAACCAAGCAGTCCTCCCTTGGTGATCTGTCTAGTAAATTTCCAGGTGAAGCCATTTTACATCAGAACAAGATAGGTTCTTTACAAGGATACTTCATCCTGCACATCAAATTAAGTGAGGTTCTTGGCTGTTTGGGGCTCAATCATGGATTTACCTTAATTTATGCACTAGAAAGTCCCCTAAGTTGCTCTGTATAAGTCATCTTTAAGGTAGCATTGGATACTGCTATCCTGTTAACTCAGATTATCATTTATCTTCATTACAAATGATCTGTAATTGGAAGTGGCTCCTAACAAATTTAGCTACAAATGTCTCACTGGGCCCTCTATTAACCACCGATCAATAAAAAGCAAACCAACCAAAAGACAAAGGAGTTCCTGGTAAATGCAAAATGCAAAACAAGAGTTAGTTATTTCAAATGAATTTTTACCAAGAGACAGACGTCTCTAGTCCCTTGTCCTCCAGAGTCAACTACTTACAAATGTGGCCTTATAAGTGTAGTAAATCTGTATTTGTTGCTCATGATTATGAAGCAAACTTTATGTCTGATTTGCCCAAGTAATTAATATCTCTTAATTACCATTAATTAAATAATGACCACACAGAGGCAAACAGCCCTGTTCTCTGTCACTTGGGTTCTCTGACACTTCCTTTTTCTCACTTCGCAGTTTGAAATGCTAAGTGTTCTTCCGTGGCACTCTTTATTCACCTACCTTAACTCAAAGCAACATAGCATTCCATATACATCAACCCAGGGCACTGTTACCATGTCCTGAGAGGTAGATTCTGAGTAGACTTCATAGGTAATAGGAGGTCCTCCTGCTGCTGAGTCAGGAACGACACACCAGGCTGGGAGTTCTCAAAGAGTCAGTGAGGAAATGAACCATTTAAAGCACTCTTTTATATTGCAAGAAATGATCTTGGGCACTAAATGCTTAGATGTTTCCCTTCTATCTATCTAGCTATTTATTTATTTATTTATTTATTTATTTATTTATTTATTTATTTAATTTATTCTTAATTGATAATAATTCCTATCTTTTCTTTTAAAATGTGCATATTTATGATATGGTCATTCATATCCACAGTCTCAGCAACAAGCATTGTTGATGCTAGAAGACTACTGGCTATGAATTCCAAGCCAGCCTGAGCAATAATGTGAGAGCTGTCTTTAAAAGGACACTACTAACTACTTTTCTCACTATTGTGACTGAACACCTGATGAAAGCAACTTAAGGAAGGAAGGGAGGGGTTGGTGGTCCTGATCACTGTTATGTAGAAGATATGGAGGCAGGACTACAAGGCAGCTCATCACTGTGTCTGCCATCAGGAAGCAGACAAAGATGGACGCCAGTATCCAGACCACTTCATGCATCTTATTCTTTCCAGCACATCAGCTTTGGAAAGCTATTACCTATGTCCAGGGATGTGTTCCAACTTCAGTTAAATCTCTCTGGCAATTTCTACAGACATTTCCAGAAGAAATTCTATTAGATGACTCTTGATCCTTCAGGTTGATTATCAAGATGAACTATCTACCCCATCCCCCGTTCTCCCCCTCCACGCAAAAAAAAAAAAAAAAAAAAAAACATGTGTGCAAAGAGATGAGAAGAGATGTTTCATTGCTGTTTCAGATGTTGTTCTGACATTCTCAAGTACTTGAATGGCTGACTTGCTAAGAGTAACCCTCGTGGATATTTTTAAGTAAAGCTGCCTTTGCAACATAGATCCAATCAGCCTGGTTCTCCTCGGTGTGGATTAATCTTTCCCTCTGCTTCTCTCCTTCTTCATGACATTTCCCCTTAGGTTACTGAAGGCTCCCATAAAGTTAAGTATCGAAATTAGTTAGAGTTCAAATTAAAAGTACATTTCTCACTCAATCAAGAAACTTAAATGAACAGTAGAAAAGCCTATGTCAATGTTGTAGTGTCTGAGGGTTTCCAAAACTACTCATGGAGATGGAGACTGCAAGTTCTATTTTATGGATTAAGACAGAGAAGTTGTGGTCCAACATCATCAAACCATTATGGGAAGATCTGGTAAACCAACAAAATCTCCCTGATATGCATACTCTGTAATTTTCATGATGTATCATAGAGCCCAGAGACACAAGGTCCTCCCCATACTTCACTTTCCACAATTATCATGATAGTTAGTATAACTAAAGGATATAAGAACCTCACCAGAGAATATTTTGGTATCACAGTTTGATGGTGTCAGGACCAGTATTCTGATGGCTTCATTGCCTTTTGGAAAGGCTGTGAAAGAGCCTTGCTTAAGGTCATCTCAATTACTGAAGGTACTTAAAGCTGTAACAATTTCTCTTTCAATTATTGCTCTTTCTGTCTCAATTTCAAAGTCAAAGAGGACAGGTATACAAATAGTTGAAAATTAATAAATAAAAATACAGAGTAATCAATAAAGTATTAAATAAAGCTTCATCTGCAATATACATGAGAGAAAATTCACCCATTTAAAAGACATGAAAATGAGAAGAAGATGCACTGTTATAAATCAACAGAAAGTATACAGTTAGTACCATCCATTGTGGGTCCACTTTAAAAACAGCTTCTTTGCTGGGATGGCGATTTTTTTTTAAAGTAATTTTTGGTTCAGTTGTCTTGTGTGTTTTCTTGATTAAAAACAAACAAACAAAAAAGTCAGAGAGGATGCCTTCTAGCAATACTTTTGACTACATTACACCATGGAGTATCTGGAATTTTCCATTAATGATGCCTCCTGCCCTGTCTTAAGAAGATGAAACGACAGAGAATCTTCGGATAAAGAGAAAGTTCACAATGATAAAATAGTTCATGCTCAGTATAGGGAAATTATACAAACATTATCTCCTTTACTGCACATGTTTTTAAGTGAAATTTGCACATTTCTTTTTCACAAGATCACTGACCAGATTTATGAGAGAAAGGCAAGAAGAGGGGAAAAGGGAGAGAATGGATGGTGAGAAGAAAGTGAGGAAGGAAAGAGGAAGAGGAGGATGAAGAAGAGGAGGAGGAGGAAAAGGTCTTTGTGTTTATGTGTTGCAGAAGTTTGAAAGAGTAAGAAGGACTTTGTGTGTCCCTGTAAAATGTGAACTGACCGTCTTGCCTAGGGATTTTTAAGGTGGCCTGTACTTTGGTGTAGTCACTAAGGCTACATCTTGTTTGGCAAAGATAAATTTTGAGGTAGAGTAGCACTTAAAAACATCAAGAATTATAGGATCATAAAGCTTTATTAAGGGAAATACCTACGTCCAAGGATGAGAAGTGCTAAATATAGAAATATATAAATATAGGAAAAAAGTATATAAATGTATAAAATATATATAGCATAATATATGATATATTTATAATATAATATATATAAAATAATATATTTATAAAATATGTATAAAATAAATATAAAAAAAGAATAACATCCTTTTTGTGATTTCCACCTCTTTCCCCCCTCCGTAGCAGTCCTGCAGTGCCCTGTTTTTCACCCCAGCACAAAACAAACATCAGCTGCTTTCTCTTCTTCCTGAATCTCTGCAGTGTATTGCCTTTAACACTCCATCTTGAAACAATTACAGAAACTAGTGTTAAAATAATTAATTGTGCCTAGGAATAATTCATACTGTGTTCTACTGAGAATACCAATCAATGATCAACTAACTAGCTTTGAAAATAAAAAAAAAAGTGATTTTGGAGCAATAAAATATAACTGATGTTGTTTTTCATGGTAAACGTTTAGAAAACTTGGGTTTTAGGTCTTAAATCTTAACTGTACTTCAAGGTTGTTAATTTTTCCATAATAAGTTTCAGGTATTTTATTTTCTTCTAGAAACAAAGAGATTACACTAGACTAGTGCCTGAAAGTCCTCCTAGATCTGCTATCTCTACAGGAATTGAAGCCAATGACACTTTCGGAGAGGCTGGCAAGAAGCAAACATTAGAGGGAGTATCACACCTTTGATTTCTATGAGCAAACAGGATGCTGTACCACTATGTGGGCTGAAGAGCACACTAGTAGAATGCAACAGAAGCATCACCCTATTCTCATTGGAGAGGGAATTTTTCACTTTGTGAAATGCCTGGATCGGAGCATAGAGCAGACAGGAACACAATGACATGGGTGTGCAGAGAGCCCAAACTAAGGCAAACGAAACTGCCCACAAGAGACAAAGGAAATGATCTGGCTCTAAATTTCAATAAGAAACAAGGAGGAAGTAGAATGGCATGAGATTAGGGTTATTTTGTGTAAATGACTGATAGACTCTTGCTAGTTTTAGGGACTCTTTCAGGGAAATTTAATGTCCAATAAAGAGATAGCTACACTTTTGCAATGAATTCTTCTTTGCTCCTTCCCTGAAATGTTTTCATAAAGAATGCCACAGTCATGATCTGAAAGTGTCTGATTATCAGGGCTTTGGGTTATTCATTTATAGAAATCATGAAACTGGTTAAAACACAACTCTCTACCCAAACACACAAGATAGAAATAATATACTGAATTCACAGTACCAAATATTGAAGATATTTTTTGGGAAATCTCTGAAAGTTTCCTAGAACGTGAAATAAAAAGACTACCTGATCTTACAAACTCAAGACACATCCAACGATCAGTTCTTGTGTCTACTCAAACCTGTGACAGGTAAGTGAACCTGAGGTGGTATTCAAAAGAATTTTATGAGACTAATGGAGTATTAATCTAGTAAAAGGATCAAGAAATTCCAACCAAAGCAGCAAATGCAGCATGCCATCTGATGTTGAAATAAAGTTTTATTGAAACGTGAATATGTGCATTCACTTATCTACTACCCATAGCTTCTTGATGCAGTGATAGAAGAATGGGGAAATCATAAGAAAGATCACCTGGCCTGAAACATTTACTACATGGAGGGTCATAGAAAATGTTTTCTATCTGGGAACGGGGAGAGATTCTAATAGGATAATGCCTCTTGACAACTCACCTCTGAGGAAAGGGGGAGCCCTTGTTTCACCAGGGAACTGTTTAATAAGACTTGCCTCTAGAGTTGGCATAGTCTTTATCACCCCCTCATGGACCATCATCTCTGCACAATGCATTTCAAGTAAGATAACACATATGGCAACTGGAGGAAACCTTTGAATCGGAAATCCGAACTGTGGGGTTCCCTCCTTTTGTTACCACGGACTCCTAATCTGAGCATCAAATGGGAACAAAGAACTTTCTTCCAGCCTGGCACCATGCTATGTGAGAGAGCCCAGAGATCACTAATACACTGCCTGCCTTCAGGAAACAGAAAGAGAGGAGAGCAGGAGTAAGTCACTGAAGTGGTTATAATAACAGAAACAAGTCCAGAGTGTACCTATTCTAGAATTCTCTGAATAATGCTGAGCACATCTTTAAGCACTCTACAATGAACAATGAATTAAAAAACATTCTGAGGCTGGAGATAAAGGTGATTCAGTTGATACAGTGTTCTCTTGAAAGCATGAGGACCCCAAGTTCAATCCCCAGAATCCAAATACAAAAGCTGAACTTGGTAGTACATGCTTAAGAAGCAGAGAAAGCTGGATTCCTGGGGCTCAGTGGCCAGCCGATGCTACTATTTGGTGAGTTACTACTTGGTAAGAGAGCCTCTCTTAAAAAAGTAAGGTGGATGTCACCTGTGGAATGATAGCCAAATCACCCTCTGGATTCTACATGCACGTGCACCTGTACACACATGAACACAAACAAACGCATATATACATGGACATAAAATATGTTTAACTAAAATAAACACTAGACTATATTAACATGTAAATCAATATGCAATGAAAGCACATGCAAATTTTAAAATTGAAAAAAAAAGTTGAGGTTCTGTATTGCCAACATACAGATAACAAGATGGGGATGAGATGAAAACAATGAGCAAATAATCATTTAAAGTAGAACAATAGCATGTCCCTCTGAGAGGGTTGGAGATCACCAGCTTTACTCTGTCACTGGATTCTCACCAGATATTCTTGGTTGTCAACTTGACTTCATCTGGAATTAACTAAAACCCAAGCAGCTGGGTATACCTGTGAGGGATTTTCATTTTAATTAATCAAATCATTTAATTAAATCATTTAAAGTAGTGAGACCCGCCTGTACTCCAGATCTTCTTAGGCTGGAAGATCCACCTTTAACCTGGGTCACACCTTCTGGTGGCTGCCCGTACACAGGACATGGAAGAAGGAAGTCCTTTCTTCCGCATCTCCTTTCTCTCCCTTCATGTTTTGCTCTGCCTGGCAAGTTCATTTCTTTACTGGCATTACTGACTACTTCCTCAGGATTCCAGTGTATTCTAAAGATAAGCTGAGATAGCTAGCCTTGTGGATTGAACAACTACTTGATTTAGACTGAACAATACTGGATTCTTAGACTTTGCATTAGCAGGCAGTAATTGTTGGGACTAGCTGGACCACAGTCTTTAAGCTACTCTTATAAATCCTCTTTATATATACACCCATATATATATAAAGATACACACATATGTATATAAATATATGCATGTACATACACACACATATATATATACATATTTAATCATTCTATCAGTTATTTTCCTCTAGAAAACCCTAATACATCAGCCCAGTTCCTAGCACTAGAATTCAATAGTCTTTCTTATAGTATATCATTTCTACTGCTCTACTATCTCTATTGATTTATCCTGCCCCTTCTGAAGTGGCAACTTGGGCATGAATGAAGGCAGAAGGTGCTGGGAGCAGGAAGAACATAACTAGGTGGAGACTCAAGCATCTAATTTGTCAAGGATGGAGTTTTATTATCATCTCTCTTTTTGTGACAAAGGATAGCCCATCCAATTTATTCTTTTAAAAACACAAGTATAAATTAATATATAGAAGGTAGCTTGACTACAAAACAATTTACCACACCAAAACTCAGTTTCCTTCAAGGGTTATTGGTCTCGCCCATGTCACGGGCTTTAGAAAAGGCTTATAATACCAGCTATGAAGTTTATACTACCATGTTAGAAACGACTGAAAACATAAATCACATTGTATCAGCATTTGCTATTGATGTGAAGATTTTTATTTTCTTTAAAAATGTATATGAATGTTTAGACATCACATATGATTGTACACTATGTACATGCCTGGTGACCACAGAGTCCAGAGAGTGTCAGATCCCATAGAACTGGGCTTACCAATGGTTATGAGCTGCCATATGGGTGCTAGGAACCAACCTGGCGTCCTGTGCAAGAGCAGCAAGCATTCTTAACTGCTAACCCAATTCCCCAGCCCTGAAGGTTTTAATATACATTAGACTCTACAAGGATTGCAGGTGTTAATAATGATAAGCACAGTCTCTCCTTTCATACGGTGTAGACATTGAATGGCAGGAAATTACTTCCTTGGGTCACAGTGAAGAGTCCCCTAATGTAGCAGGAAGCACAATTCATTTTCTTGGGTTTAATAGTCTGATTTGGAAGTAGGACAGCTTATCATATTCCTTCAGTCATCACCCTGATGAAACTATTGATTGAATTTGGAAGTCTATATGTGGAGAACCCCATTTTTATAGAGATTTTGATACCTCCTAATTTTTGTATGAATTTGGGGGTTAGAGAAAGGATTCTTTAAAGACATGCAAAAATATGTGTCCAGCACTACTTTTTGAGAGGGTGTGTTCCCAACTAATTGAGAAGGATTTTTCCTTATAAGATTTCTTTTTAAGATCATTCAGAGCATCAGGGACAATTTAAAAATCTAGGGCTTCACCATGTTTAAGAATCACCTGATGGAATTGGCCAGCAGGCGAGTTAGTGAGGGCAGCTTGAAAGACAAAGTTGAGTTCTGATTCAGTCTTCCATGGCATGGCCCAGAAGGTTCAAGTCAGATTTAAAAGAGAAGACTGCACAGCTTTCTGAGAAGGAGTATGTGATGAGCATTCATTGCACTGTTCACTTAAGTTCCACAGACCAAACATGAGAAGGCATAAGTAAGCACCCTTTCTCTATATTCATAAGGCAATCTGTAAAGGGCATGTATTTCTATGATTGCACTTAATTCTAGTGAAAGCTCCTGAAGGTACCTGGCATTTTATAGGCTGGGGAATACAGTTCGATGAGCCAGAGCAAGTTGTCGGTTTATGTGGGTTGTAAAGTGCCAAGGTCAGCACACAAACCTGGGGTAAATAAAGCCTCTTTGTAAATGAGTTTCTAACTCTCAAATGCAGACATCAAAGCTTAACAAGTTTAGAATTCAAGCAGGGCAATGGTGGCACACACCTTTAATTCCAGCACTTTGGGGGCAGAGGCAGGTGGATCTCTGTGAGTTCAAGGCTGGTCTACACACTGAGTTCCAGGACAGACAGAGTTACAACAAAGAAACTCTGTCTTGAAAACAAAGAAAAAACAAACAAAAAAAGTTAATAATACAAACCATCTTCAAAATAAGCTCTAAATGATAGTTCTCTCTGTCTCTCTGTGTGTCTCTGTCTCTCTCTTTTTCCCCCTCATGTAAACACACAAACACAAATACATTTTTAAAAAATCTGGACCCTGGACCCTAAAGATGTCTCTGTGTGTGTGTGTCTATGTCTGTGCATCCATGTGCACATACATGCATTAGTGCATGCACAAGTCACTGTACTGCTGTTGGGAGCCAGAAGAGGGCATCTGATACCCTGGAGGTGGAGTAACAGGTACTTTTGAGCCATCTGACATAGGTGCAAGGAACCAAACTCTATTCTACAGCAAGAGCAGCAGTCTCTCAAGCCTGGGTCCATAGTCTTCATGGCTATAAGATTCTCCAAATTTCTCAAAATGAATGACATCTAGAGATGAGCAACATCTCCTCATATAGTAAACATGCATTCAGTTTTTCAGTGTTTTACATATGTTAGTGTTTGTGTATTTGCAGATGAGCATGCACATGTGTTTAAAGGTCAGAAGTTAACTCCAATGTTCTTCCCCAGGTGCTCCAACTTATTTTCTGAGACCAGGCCTCTCTCTGGCTTAGGGCTTGCCAGTTAGGGTAAGTTGGTACCCAGTGAGCCCAAGAAGTCTATTTTCTCTTCCCAAACAGAAATATGTTTATAAGTATGTCATGCTCAACTTTTTTGAGTGTGTTCAGGAAACTATATTCAAGTCCCATGCTTTGTAAGACAAGCAAGAACTTTGCCAACTGAGCCATCTCCTGAACTCAGTTTTTTCACTTAAACTCCAAACATATGTGTGCTTATGTGTGCACAGGTGCATACCTATGTGTGTTGAAGTTTTACTCTTTGACACATAAGACAGCTATGTTTCACAGTTGAGTCTGCAGGCAACAATATTTTAGCAAAATGACTATTGAATCTTCCCAATGCCTTGCTAGCTGTGAAAACATTGCAGCAGCAGCAGCAGCAGCAGCAGCAGCAGCAGCTGTGTGTGTGTGTGTGTGTGTGTGTGTGTGTGTGCGCGCGCGCTTGTGCATGCTTCAGAAAAAAAGGCATTTGGTTTGGAAGTCTATGCTACGGAGGGAGAAGGCTAAAGTCCTCGGAGTGAACGATCACACTGAGGCCCAGGTGCACAGAGCTGGCTGTGCAGGAAGAAGCTCCAGTCCTCTTTTGCTGTGGATCAGAACCACTGCACATCCTGCAGGGAAATACAATCACCAGACTCTCTTCTGTGTGCTGGGACATGCTTTTGATCATGCATTTTTCGTTGTCCCCTTCTCTACTGGACTCTTGCAGCTTTGTTGACATATAAGAGGAGAAAAAGACATCTTTTACCAGTCTAAATAAGGCAAAAGACATTGTCCCCGTTGGCATAGCTCCTCAACATGTCTCAATTTGTTGTTTACATAATTTGCTCTCTGTGTTTTTTCTCCATGCCTGAATGTTTGGAATGTACTCTGTAAAGCTCTCTACCCTAACACCTTGTCCTGCACAAAAGTGACAGTTAATAATTGTTGGCTAAATAAGGAACTGATTAAAATATCCACAGAGGCAGGCTACTGAGAGGCAATTTTACAACAAGTATTATGTAATTTACATAAGTAATCGCATTTGGTACTCTAAATAGCCCCACTGAGGGCAGGCACTCTTTTGTCACTCTACAGGTGGCCAAGCTGGCAGGGCTAGAGCATGTAGAGACCCTGGTTAGTTACACTAACACTCTGAGTCCACCGTTTCCTCTGCTTCTCCCAAGCATGAGTCCATATGGAGAGTTAAGAAGAAAAAGGGAAGTTGATGCCCCAGCGATGCGAAAAGAAGTGAGATCTGCTTCAGAAGATATCTACCAAGGCAGCCACCTCTCCTCTTAATTAGTACTGGGTGCCTGGGGAGAAGGTTAGCTTTCCAAAGAGCTGGTTCACACAGAAGCTAAGGAAACTCATTACTCCTCCCGGCAGGGGTTCAGCTCTCCCTCCCCAATACTCCTTAAAAGCACAGTGGGGTGACTGTGGGAGAGACAAGGAAACATAAATAACAACTGTGCTTTCTAAACAGCCTGCTCTGCACACTTCCCCTTCAGAGATGGGGGAAGTGTGCAAGCTTTGTTTCCAGGCCAGAGAGGATGTCAAAAGAAGAAGGCAGAAGGACTCCAATTTCCCATCTGTTCTTGAACAACATGAGAAGGGAAGTGGGGACTTGACCTGAAGCTGGGGACAGGAGTCATGGAGCAGCCCAGGATTGAAATGGTCTCTTATAGTGCTGCAGAGTTTGACAGTTCATAAACATTTTTGAGTGGATGCTCTCTTGAAGCTGTAGCTGGGGAAGTGGCTGTGATCTCTGGATGTCCTAGATAGGATACCAAAGAGAGGTTGAAAAACCTTCTAAGTGTCTCCCAGGCTCTCTGTGAAGCCATGGTCCAACTGTAAGTGTGAACTCCGTGCCCCTACATTTCTCCTTCAGTTTCATATGCTGGGAAAGTTTAAAGCATCCAAGCTTTCAGGAATCTCTCTATGAATACCCTGGCGCTTGTTCTTTCCACTTCTTCCCACAAAAATAAATAACTTTAAAATTCTGGACTCTAATGAGAACCATTGAGAGATGATTGAGATGCAAGATCTTTTCAACAGAAAGACATTTTCCTATAGGCCCAGCAGGATCAAATGTCTTGTTCCCTTGTTTCCTGTTCCCTTGTCTACCTATTCATCTTGCTATACACAAAGCAGGCAAAAGTGTACACATGTCATGTCTTTATGAGTTTAGTAAATTTAGTATCTCCTAAGTTACTTGAGAGTCAGGAAATCTGTTCCCTCTGCTCATACTGTTCAAGGTATTTTAGATGAAGCATATAAACACATATGGTTACCCTGAGAAAGCCAGGGGTTTTCAATCATGGGGCTGAATTACTTTTCTTGCTACTGGGTCCAAATACCATGTAAGTAGCATCTTAAGAGACCAAGAGCTTATTTTGTCTCATAAGAAAAGCTGTAGTTAGTCCATCATGGACATTGAGGCGTGTGTGTGTGTGTGTGTGTGTGTGTGTGTGTGTGTTTGGTTACATTGTGTCTGCTCTTAGGAAGCAGAGAGCAGGAACGAAGTGGGGCAGGGTGTAAAACCTCCAGGCCTAATAGCTGGAGAAGTGGTTCTGTGAATAAGAACACTTGCTGTGCAAGCATGAAGACTTAAGTATAAACATGTAGTGCTCACGAGAAAAAGCTGTTCACCGACTTGTTTGTTTATAACCCCAGTTCTGAGGTGTGGGGCAGAGACAGGTAAAACCTGGGAGCTAGGTGGCCTAATGGTGAGCGTCAGGCTTAGGTTCATTCTCAAGGAAATAAGGTGGAGGTTGAGTCATCAGGACATTAGATGTCCTCCTCTGGCCTCCTTGGGTGAGCACCCAACACACACACACACACACACACACACACACACACACACAAACACAACAGAGAGAGAGAGAGGAAAAAGCAATGATCTCTAGACCTACCTCAGCAACCACTCTCTGATTACATTCTTGAAATGTCTACCTTTCTACTAAACTAGGAAGATTTTCTGAGTTCATGGAGGATAGAGACAATGCCAAACTGTTGATTCTTTACTCTTTCTTATTCCTCCAGTGGCTTTCCAGAGATTTCTGTGATGTTTCAGGGATCGGCAGAATATAGTCAGGAAACAACAAACATATTTCTTTATGTGATTTGCCAAAATCAAGATTAATATTAAATTTATTATATAGATAAGAAAACTGAATTTCAGTGGTCAAGGCTGAATGAATGCAGTGCAGTGTGGGCAGAAAATATGGGTCTGAGTCCACATGTAAAACTCCTTTCCTGGGATTAAAATACAGTGATCTGGTCAGCAAGCATGTACAATTCCATCACAGCATGGACTTGAGGACGATTAGTAGGTGATAAAAAATGCTAAAAGCACCAGTGATTCATTCTTTCCTCTTATAATAGCACCTGTGCTTTGAATGTGGTTGGGGACAAGACACATTGCTCACTGGGTGGACCCTTGGGCCCCATGTAAAAGATGGACCTGCCTTATTTATAGGGCTTGAATTTGAGGCTGCATAATTCCACCTTCCCTTGAAGGTTGTGCTGGCATGTATCTTTTCCTGGTCTTGCACCAGCTTTGATATCAAAAACAGGATAGAAAAAAGCTCGTTTTAGTAAAGTAGTTTAGAAATGACAGAATAAAATGAAAAAAAAAAAAAAACAGCAAGAAACAAAATTCTCCTTAAAACCTGTCCAAGGCTCATTTAGGTTCTTTAACAGGTCAACTTGATCAATTCCTCAATGAGATGCCCTCTGCCCTCGAGAATCTATGTTATGTTAAGTTGATAAAACCTAACCAGTATAAAAGCCCATGAGGAAATCATTATGTTATGTGAAAGATAGTACATATTTTCTCACATGTAACCTAGATTCAAAACTGTATATGTATGTATATGTTCCTATGTGTGATGTGCATAGATCATGAGAAAGGTTCATATGATTCTTAAGGAGGAGAGAGAGAAAGAGAAGGCACTGGATACATGTGGTATGAAGGCAGAAGAAAAGAACTTTTAGGGGAAAGAAGGGAATCAGACAGATGCAGCAGTGGCCCAGACAAGGGCTGTAGGAAGGGGTTCAAACTAAAGTATAAAGACATATTGTTAAGATGTCATAATGAACCCTATTACTTTATAGTCA
Source organism: Cricetomys ansorgei (assembly GCA_026225945.1). Classification (NCBI taxonomy): domain Eukaryota; kingdom Metazoa; phylum Chordata; class Mammalia; order Rodentia; family Nesomyidae; genus Cricetomys; species Cricetomys ansorgei. The sequence continues at coordinate 3,299,072 of JAMJFZ010003624.1, forward strand.
CATTACAAAATTAGAATTTAAGAGAATACAATGAGGGGGAAACTAGAAGGAACCTCAAGAATAGCATTGTCAAGATGAAAAATATGACCCCAATGTAGCAGCGAGCCTAAGGTGGCGACAGTGACAATGCTCTACCCTGCGCCACTTGCTGTGCCCATCACGAGCACCACCAGCCTCAGTCCCACTCATCAGAAAGTGAAGCCCCTTAACATCCCTTAACATGCAACCTAAGTAGGCAGAGGCCATTGGACAAGTGTGGAAATATTTGAGCTGAGAGATATCTCACCATAGGGGATAGGCAATCTAGCATGTTAAAAAAAAAAAGTGACACAAGTAAGAAAAAGCAATTAGTTCAGGATGGATGGAGTGGAGAAAGAGCAGGTCAAGCAGGTGGTTCTGACACAGCTTTATCCAGCCTGATGCCCACCTCAGAGGCATGCCAGTGGGAAGGGGAAAGTCACAGTTCTGCAGTATTGGAAGACAAGAAGGCCACTAGGAGCAGACAGGCTGATATCACACAGTGGTACAGCACAAATAGTCAGGCAAGAATAGCGGTGCGGTGGTTTGAATAGAAATGACCCCCGTAGATTCATATGTTTGAATCATGGGTCACCAGGGAGTATCATTTAGTAAGTATGGCTTTGTTGGAGGAAGTGTGTTACTGGGTCTGGGCTTTGGGTTTTCAGAAATTCAAACCAGGCCCAGGGGCCCACTCACTCCTTCTTTCTGCTACCTACATCTGCTGATTCAGATGTAAAACTCTAGGCTCCTTCTCCAGCACCCATAGCCATGACAATAATGGACTAAGTCTCGGAATCCATAAGCCAGTCTGAATTAGGGAACTTGCTGTAAACAACAGCAACAAAAAAGCTAGGCAATCTCGGCACTCAGGAGGCAGAGACAGGTGGGTTTCTGTGAGTTCAGATGTCTACAGAATGAGTTCTAGGACAGCCAGAGTTACAACAGAAAAACCCTGCCTAAAAAAAAGAACAAAAGGAAGAAATAAAGGAAAGAAGGAAGGAAGGAAGGAAGGAAGGAAGGAAGGAAGGAAGGAAGGAAGGAAGAAAGGAAGGAAGGAAGGAAAGATAAGAACAAAGAAATGAGTTGCTGTGGTCCTGTGGTCATGATATCTTTTCACAGTGATAAAAACCCTAACTTATATGCCAGGTTTTCCGGTTCTTAGGGCAGAGTTCTCTTCACCACAGCCCATCAAGTTAATGGCAGAGCTCTCTCATTCATCCTGTATTTCCTTCCTTCCCCTCTCTCCATTTAATTACACAGCCTGAAGTTCTGATTAACTATCTCCATTCAATTACCTCCGTGGGTTTCAGAAAGAACAGCAAGACAATGTTTGACAAAGAGGTCAAGGAGATCTAGCAGAGAGTGAACGAAAACAGCTGGTTTCCACTTGGCTAAACTCGCTCTGGCTGCAGTTTTCGTAGCCCTGACTATAGCGGTTTTGTCTTGTTTTTTTTTTTTGCCTTGTTTGTGCCTGTCTCTCTTGACTACTGCCGTCTCTTTAGCGAAATCAAAACTGCTATGGGGTCTCAGTGTTGCATCGCAGTTTAAGTGTGCTGAGGTGACAGAATCACAGTTCCACCCTAAACTAATGCATGGGCATGAAAGGGGTTTCCCAAAGATCATCCTGAGGACAGTGTGTCTTTAAATAAAGGAGGCAACTCCAGTTGAAAAATAATCTCAAATGCTGAGTTTCAACCATGGGGTTTCTCCAAGTGAAGCCTTACCAAGTTAGTCTGAACAAGGGGTCACTGTGATAAGGCAGGGTGAAAATTGCACACTTTTAAAGCAAACACTGTTAAAACTTTAACATTTCTCCATGGGCCCAATAACCTCAAAATAAAGAGTGATTGTTTCACAGATGAGTAAGTGGGAGTTATGCAATGGACCAGACTCAGACACAGATATAGAAAATGGAAAATATTAGCATCCTAATGTTTTTTGCCGAGGATTCGAAACTTTCAGATTGTGTGTGTGTGTGCGTGTGCGTGTGCGTGTGTGTGTGTGATGTACTCAAATTGACAACCAAGATTAGGGGGCTACAGTGAATACATGCCCATACTTGTATAGAGGCCAGTTGTCAATACCAGATATTTTCTTCAGTCACTCTCCAACTTGTATTTGAAACAGGTCTCTCAGTGAACCTAAAGATCACATATTTGGCTAGACTGTCTGGCCAGCAAACTGCTGGGATCCTCCTGTGTCTGATCCCCCAGGATCTGGGAATATAAGTATGTGTCAACACACCCAGATTTTTAAATGCATGCTGGATATAGGAACTTGGTTGCTCGTGTTTTCATAGCAAGCGCATCAATGATTCATCCTTCCGAACTCCAAATTCTAAAGAGGTGGGATATTACATTTTGCTTTTTCCAAATGAATTCACGCATGCAAACAGTTGCCACAGATAAAACAGAAGACAGCAGAGCTGTCCAAGTAGTGGTGATCTTGAGGTGCCTGGGACTATGCCTACCAGGCATTTTCCTCATCCTTCTTCTTTACAGCAGCTCACAGAAGTGCTGGGCCCTAAACGAGTTGATTTGCAGAGTGCTGAGTCCCCCTTCCTTCTTTCACACAGACTGCCCTTAAGCACACATATCTCTGGCCTCTTCATGTCAGTTACCATGTCTATCTCTAGGAGAAAACTTCATAAGACACTCAGACTCTGCACCATCTCCAAAAAAGATGTAGAGAAAAACAACAACAGCAACACATCAATTACACTTGCAGGGATTCAGTTTCAAGGAATATTTGAACATGCTATTTTTGAAACTCTATCCTTTAGATAAATGTTCAACACTATTGGCCATGTGGTTAATTCATAGCTACCTTCAAAATAAAACAGTAAAATACTGGAGTGATAAACATGGATATTATGATATAAGGAGGAAGAAGAGAGATTATTCTGAATTGAGCATATCTAGAAAAATAATTCTCTTAGGGAATCTTCATTGAGTATTTAGCTGATTTCAGGGGCAACAGCAACCATTACGCAGTTCTGTGGGCAATATGATACTGCAGAGGAAGACGCCAAAGCCAGTGACGCTACATTTTTATACCAACACATACACAAAAAGAAGCTGTGCAAATGGAAATAAATGGATCAGTCAACCCAAACTTTGACCTTGGGCCACATATAAAGGCAGTAGTTTGACTACAGTCTTCTGGAAGACTCTTGCTATATCTGTTTCAGAAGCAGATCACCCATCCTGGCTATCGGGATTTCTCCTGAGCCTAGGGTGGTACCCTGCTCACACCTGGATCAGAGCATATGGAATAATTACTGAAATCTTGTTAGCCACATGCCTACATCAGTTGCTAATGCTAGTCTCCCCTCTAAGGGATCCCCCCCCCCACTTATTTCACCAACCTGCATAAATCCCTGGACAGAATCAAAGCATAACCCAACCAGTACATAACACAGTCGGAAGCCTTTGGGCTCAGACCATTCACAGAGAAAGATAATTTCCTTCTTGCTTAGAGAATTTAGGATCACTAAGATGTTATCTTACTCTAGAGATAATTGCCCTTGGCAATTTGGGACAATGGAAGCTTGTACCTATTTATCCTCCTCCTCTGTCCAAAGTACAATATTAATTATTGATTAAAAGTGAATGCTATTTGGGTCAAAGTAGCTATCAGTGAAAGCAAAATGTAAAAACAAGGCAAAATGATCAGAAATTGCTGAAAGAAATAAGTTTTTTTAAAAAAAAAACTCTCTCTGAATATTAAAAGAGTGCATTCTACTAATCTCAGATTTCTGTAGTGATTACTGTTTTGTTTGCTTATGTGTTTTTCATCATCTCCCACCCTAAGCAGAAATTAATTCATCTTTGCATCAAAAGCTCTCTTTGCATTGTCTGAAACTGCAAATATTCATTCCATGCCTACAAACAAACAAAGCTTTAAACCATTATGCCATTAGTTAACTGTGTGACTTTAATTATGTTACGTTTGTAAGTCAACTAGACGTATCCCTTCCTACTTTCCCAACTCTTCAACTCTGCACATTTTTTAAAGATCTCCAGATACCCAATTCTCTAAACTTAAAACTTAAAATGCAGTCATTTTTTGTATGTGTGTATATGTAGTATGTGTGCACATGTATAAATGTGTTCCAATATGTGTTGGCACATGTGTTTTGATATATGAATGTGTATATGCATGAGAAAGGCAGAGATTTATGCTAGGTATCTTACATGATTGGTTTTCACTTCCTTGATGCCAGGTCTCTTGCTCAAACTGTAACTCCTTGATTCACCAGGTCTAACTATCCAGCTTGTCATGGGGATGTCCTGGCTTCACGTCCCATAGGTATGACACCCAGCTGGCTTTTATGTGGGTTCTGAGAATGTGAACTCTGGTCCTTAGACTTGGTTGGAAGTACTTTACCCACTAAGCCATTTCCACAGCTTTTAAGCATTTTCGAATCCCCTCCAAGATTGCTTTTTTCACATGCCCAAGGCAGTCAAAAGCCAAGGACTCTTCATCCATATTCTACTGCCCATCCATCCTCATAATATTGACTGCAATAGCCCTCCTTGGGGCCTACATCTACATTAGTTTTTGCTTGAGTTATTGCAATATCTTATAGCAATTCTTCCTGCCTTGACTCTTCTCAGCTCATTCTAGTCTATATATTCTGTTGAATTCAAGCTTCTTATACATAATTACACACCACATCAGTGCAGACTAAAAATGTCTTATGTCCCTTCCCTGTTTACAGGCCATTTAAATCTCAATCTTCTGATAAGAATATCGATTAGTGTCTAGCTTTTTCACAAAAGAAGCCATATAAGAGAAGCAGATTTAATTTCTGAGCTGTTCTAGCACATAATATGTGTAAAAAGTATTTGATGAATGAGTGAATGAAAAGTAAATGAATGGCTGAATTTGGGATGCATGAATGGATGTGTAGATGAACAATGATTACTACAAGGATCTGTATATTCTATTAAATAATTAGCACAAAGAGCAGTTCCAAGCAGAGTCAAGGCTTATTAAATAATTGTCTTTTACAAATGTTTCTCTTATATGCACTGGACAACTCTATGCCCAGTTCTCAACAACAGAAGTTAATGGGTAAACTAGGAAAGGGTCAAAGTTTCTAATCTGCTCAGGTGTACAGGATACCTCAGGAAGAGAAAAGACAACAGACTTTGAGTCTATAGTTTAGGACCATAACCTTGGTGTCTTAGGAATTAATTATAAGATGTTGGAGAAATGGTTAAATGGGTAAGTGTACTGGCTGTTCTTCTGGAAGACATGGATTTAATTCCCAGCACCAGCATAGCAGCTCATAACCATCTGTAACTCCAGCTCCAGGTGAGGCAGCACCATCTTCTGGTCTCCACTAATCACACAAGCACAGACTTAGATGCAGGCAAAACATCCATACACACAATAATCAAGTAATAATTTAAAAAAAAAACAATTAATTACAGTGGTGAGATGCAATGCAAAAGGTGGTTCACAGATGCCAGGTGAGCAGCGAGGGGTGGTTGCAGAAAGATAATGTTGCAGAAGGACAATGTTGAAGATGCGTGAGCCCTCTGGATGAGCAGATAGTTCATTCTATAAAGAAACTTCTGTGCAAGTATGAGGACCAGAATTTTGATCTATGATCTACAGGATCCATGGAAATGAATCCAGGTATGGTGTACATCTGAAACCCTAGTGCTGGTGGAGGGAAAGAGCATAGGCAGGGATAGGAAGACCCCTAAAGTTCACTGTACAGCCAGCCTAACAGTATTATGAGCTACAGGTTCAGTGAGAGACCTTATCTGAAAAACTAAAGTGGAGAGTAATCAAAGGAGACAATTGATTTCTTGCTTTTAGATGCTCACACACATGTGAACATGCAGATGCATGTGCAGCTGCATGCCCACAAACAGTACAAATATGTACATATACCCCACCCCACTTCACCCCATCCCCACACACACACAAAGAAGAGTTTAATTCAAAAAAGAGAGACTTCCCTCTAGAACTAGTAGGCACAATGTACCTCATGATAGACAAGTTCTACCATCACATATCACCTTCTAAAGCGCTTCTTAAGGCCCTGGCTCAGGAATCTCTCCTACTTTTAATCGTTTCCGTGTTTTATCTTACACACAGAATAACAGAAGTGATTTGACTTCTGGTAGCTGAAGTCTAAAGTCAAAATCCTAGTACAGTTGTCCTCCCTTGCCTTTCTTCAAGAATGTTCTAGTGGTCATGCACTCTACATGGGTAGAAGCAATGGTATGGAGCAGAACACGATATAAAGAGAGATTTAGAAAAGACATGCTATTTGTTTTGTCTTTTGTTTTTATTTGTTTTTTATTATGCCAATTTTGTGGGGGAAACCCCATCAGTCTCTACTTTGCTATCTGTACTATTTTCTCTTGGAGGTTGTAGAGGAAAGGTATTGAATAAAACATCTGGAAGACCACAGGCAATAAGATCCTAAGAATGTGAATTTTAATATACACCGTGGAAGGGTTTAGGCAGTGAGGGGAAGATAGGAATAATTTCTGTTCATTTCTCCATTATATTAACATGGCCTCACAAGTGAATGGCTACCTACCTGAAAACATCACATGATTTCAAACTTGGGGAAGGCTCATCCTTCACAGTCACTAATATGTGCCCTTCAGCTACAGAAAAATAAGACTCCAAGTCAAAGGTATACGAGAAGCTCCATAAACGTTTCTGAAAGGTAGTGGATTGGAGCAGGTTCACTGCCAAGTAGGAGTGAAGTCACCTGATCATATAAAGAGACAGAAAAAGGCAAGAAACATTCCCTCACCTCAACTGGATAAGAAAAGTGGGCTCTCAAAACAGTATTCATGAAGTATAACTTTAGAGATGTCAGATTACCAACTCAAGCCTCTCTCCCACTCCCTGAAAAGAGAAGCAGTTCCAGATAACACTGTAAATCTCATTCTTCCCCCATTATTGCTTCTGAATAGAAGATGTAGCAGGCACACATTTACACAGAGTGTCAATGAAATGAGCCCATGGCTTATCGCAACAATCCATCTTGGCTAGCAAATGGCCTCCCTATTCTTCATTCATTAAAAATGGTTCATTTCCTTTGGCCTTTATTCATTGTCTAATATTCCTAATGAACTTAATGTAGCAAGTGATGTAATCAGATGACAGAACTATAAGAACCCATTTCTGCCACTATAAGCAGAATTAAATTCTATTTAATTAGGATTTTACTGTTCAACAAAAGTTTCAGTTAACTGTTCAACAGCCATACTGGTGTCTGGCCAAATAACTTCCCCTTTCTTCTCCGAAGTAAGAGAATGATGTTATTTTGGTGTAGTGTTCTAAAGTAGGCACCATAGTCTAGCAGTCCTAGCCATGAATTAAAGTGACTTTAATTTTCCAAAGCTAACAGAGCCCTGCATGGTTCCAGGAGACAGAAATGAAGTCTCCTTAATGGTCAGTGATTCATTACCAGAGTATAGAGTCTAGAAAATCCAAAGGGAGTTCTGAGAAGATGTGGTATCCAGAAGATCTCACAAGAAGCACTGTGAAGAAGGAAGAGCTCTATTTACAGCAAGCCTCACTAAGATTATGAAATGGTGGGAGAAAGAGACCCAGGAGATGGACAAATTCACACTTAGGAGAACACACCACTGTCAGAGCCTGCAAGGGCGTGTTGGGTTTGTGTAAAACCCAGAGCCTGCAAGATGTGCATAATTTAGTTTGGTTTAACTTAAATTGTTTAATTTTTTTAATTTTTTTATTTTTAAATACAAGATGGTTAATTGTTCAACTGACAAACAACTCTGGTTGATTTTGCAACTGTCTCATTAGGGGGTTTTATTGTTTGGATTTTTTTCTTTTGTTTTGGTTTTGCTTTTTTACATAATGTCTATTTTGTGGAAGAATCCAGCTGCCCTTTATTTCATCTGTGTACTTCAGGAGTCCCACACAAAGTATTCAAGTGGAAGTGTACCCCAAAGGGGAGCCTTTTATGGGAACCTATGAAGGAAGAATCATTGAGAAGTTGAAAAAGCAGCAGACAAGGAACCTTTATGGGTTCGTATTAGGCACCCTACATATATCTTATGGTTGTCTGGCTTGTTGTTCTTGTAGAACTCCTAAAAGTTGTGGTATGGACTTCTTGACCTTTTTAACTCTCCTTAGGCCCCTTTTCTTCCTGCCAGGCTGCCTTGCTCAGCCTTGATGTAGGGGCTTGTGCTCAGCCTTGTTCCATCTTGTTATATCCTGTTTGATTGGTAACTCTGGGATATCTGCTCTTTTGTCAGAGGAAAGGCGGGGAATGGATCTCGAGGACAGGGGAGAAGCAGAGAAGCAGTGAAGCAGGGGAGCAGGGGAGAAGAGGTGAGGGAAGGGAGGCTTGGTTTGGGATGTATTATACGAGAGAAGAAAAAATAAATAAAGAAACAAAGAAAATTCTCAATGTGGAAGAAAATAGAAAAGGGATTTATGGAAATGTCTTAGTAGCTAGAGTGCTTGCCTAGCATGTACAAGGTCCTTGGCTCAATTCCCGGCACGTGTGGTGGTGCATGCCTAGGAAGATGTAGCAATAGAAGCAGAAAGTCAGACATTTTTGGCTACACAGTGAATTCATGGGCTACCAAAGACTGGGATGGGAGGGAGGAAGGGAGAGAGCAGGAGTGGGAGAGGGGTTGCGGGGCGGGTGGGGGGGGAATGAAAGCTAACTGTAATCCTAGTCTTCAAGGACTTACTTTTTTAAAAAATGCTTTATTTATTTATTTTATCTTATGTATGTGTTTGTGTCTGTGTGAGAGAGTGTGTGTGTTTGGGGGGTGCACACAGAGACCGGAAAATGGCATCAGATCCACTGTAGCTGGACTTTTACGCAGCTGTGAACCACGCTGTGGATGCTGACCCTCTGCAAAAGCAGCAAGCTCTCCTAAAGGCTGAATCACCTCTCTAGTCTCTCCTTCCTTCTCCCTCCCCCCTTTAATAACATGCTTGAAACTTATAAACAAAACCTATGTTTTTATGGAGTGTTATGCAATATTTTAATCCAGGTACACAATGTCTATTGACCAGATAAGGATGTTGGTGCTCCTATCACGTAAATCCTTATCTTTTCTCTATGTTGGGAATGTTCAAAATCCTCTCTGCTCCCTATTATGAAATATACACACCTTGTCAGGCACAGTTTCACTACTGTACTGTGGGATATGTGGTTATCCTTCCTAGCAATTTGTCACCATGTCTCAAGGATTTCCAAAATGGGTCCATGCCTCTCTGAGTGAGAAGAATAAGGCCTCCATAAGTAAATGAAAGCTCTTCCTTGTGCAAGCACTTTGTAGGAGCTCAAGAGGATCACTTTCTGTCCAGAGACACTTTGTGATAAAGGTCAAACAATCTTAAAACAAACAAATAAAACTCCATCTGAGTTGACATTTCAAACGACAAGGAGAATCCTTTGATGGTAATTTATACCTTCCTATTTCTGATCTGTTGTCAGTATATCTGATCTGTTGTCAGAGTCCCCTGAAGGAATATAAAATTATTTCACAAAGAGGTAAAACTTGTGGACTTTTTCATTTAGTCAAGGCTGAAGAGGGTGAAGTCAAGTCTTTCATAAGCATTGATTAAATTCGTACCACCAACTTACCTAAAAGACAAACACTCAGGACTATGCTTCTGTGTATACTGTGTGTCTCGTTATAAGACTCCCTCCATATTTAGAGGACATATTTGAAGATGTGATTCTATGGGGTATATCAACAGATTAGTACTGTGGAGAATCCTTTGGACTTGTTCATAAGGCTGTTTAAGACATAATAGTAGCAGGAAGGTTTGTATCTCAGGGATCTTAAGTATTTAGTTGACATCTCAATATTCCCTATCTAACTTCAGGGCCAAAGTACATTAAAGTTTGCAAATGATTGATCATGTCCACTCTAGAAAAAGTCTTTAAAAAAAATCTTAGAGGCATTCCAAAGGGGTTGAACATTGGAATCAAATAAATAGTGAAAAGAGGCAGTTATTGACTAAATCACATTTTCACTAGATAGTTTAATAGTCTTTTAATAAAACCATCAGATTAAATATTCATTTAGCTCTGTATCAACATGTAAATATAGAACATATTCCAAAGTAAAAGGAACTTAAATTATGAATCATCTGCATGTTATATTTCATTTGTCTGGATGGAGATTCTGGATTCAGCCGTCATATGGGAACAATTCTAGAATACGAGATGACTGCAAAAAGAGCTAGTCTCCTTCTTTGCAGATGCCGAATCCTAGGAGGGAATGAGTAAAGAAATGAGCCCCAAGGAGCTGATTAATGGCTATCCCTTCCAGAGTGATTCATAGACCACTCCTGCCTATGTGACCATTATAGATTTATTAACATTCTGGCAATGCTATTCAAACAGGTATCAAAACATTTTAATGCAATGCAACACAGGGTGAAATATTATTGTTACCTCTCAGCAGACCAAGGCAAGCTGAGATAATCATGTCGCCACGGTAAATTTACTCAGCCTCCTGAAGCCATGCAAGGCTCTGAGGCATATCTTCTAAAACTGTGTTATTTGATGCAATAACAGCCAGATTAGATGCTCAGAGTCAGCTCACCACATAACCTGGTACCCAATAGTACCACCAAATCTCCCCTGGTTACCTTTGAGACTTCTTGCACATTCATAAGACAGTCCTACCATAAACTTGCATTAACTGGGCAAACTTAAAGGAAAACTCACATCTTTGAACCTGGGTGGGGTTCAAGGTGGGGATATGAGAATGTAGGGCGGATATATATCTCCCCAAAACCTCACAAATTACAGCACAAAGTTATGTGAGGATAGACGTCAAGCAAAGAACAGGCACTGGAGTCTCAAATGAAAATGAAGATGTGTTTAAGAAATATCCCTAAGCGGTTTTCTCTTTTGCATTTTTTTCTTTAGGGCTGTTTTCACTTATGAAAATAAAAGCCTCCTTGTTTCCTGAATCTGTCAATCTTACTCAGTCTCCTGCTTTCAAAACCTGACTTTGGCATCTCTTTCTCTGAAACCAAAACAATGAATCAGAGATTGCTTACTTAAAGGCTTAGCAAGCTTGCTCCATGTTGGTGTTGTAATACCTGTCTCTGTAATGGTCTACTACCTGTTTAAGGTAGCGTATGCCATAAGCCACATGCAGAATGCCAATCTCTGAACAGGAAAGTGTGCATATTAATGTTTATAGCCTGGAGGAGAAGAGGCAAAGAACAATCAAGTTTAGTGAGTAAGCATGGGGAGTTTTATTTACATGTTAGAACTAAATCTCAGCATGTTTAGCACCAAGACTTCTAATTTCTAATGCCCTCAGTTTTAGTCTATTGTCCCATGAAAGCAAAATCTTAAAGAGATACTGATTTTAAAACACAATAAACACTATCAGTTGTGTTTGCTTATTTTTTATGGTTGACATGGTTAATCTAGGTTGTTGATTTAATGGGATTTAAAAATCACCACAGAAACAAAGCCCCAGGTATACCTGTGAGGAATTTTCTAGAGTACATTAATGAGGTGAGAAGACCTTCCCTGAATGAAGGTGGCATTATGGGCTGGGGTCCTGGACCGAATGAAAAGTTGAAGGTGAAGCTAACAGCAGTGTTCACCCTTCCCTGTCTGCTTTGCGGCAGCACATGTAACCTGACCACCAGCGTGATGCTCCTACTGTCAAGACTTAGCTGCCACAGTGGATTCCTCTTGAACTGTAAATCAAAGCAAACCGTGCCCTCCCGAAGTTGTTTCAGTCAAGTATTTTGTTGCAACAATGAAATGAAAAAGGACATCAACACAATGGATTTGGTTTGGTTTGGTTTGATTTTCTTGATTCAGGGTCAATACTATGCAGGTTGGGCTAGCCTGAAGCTCATATTTTTTTTTTCTTTCTTAGTCCTCCTTTCTTGAAATACTGGCACTAGCTACTAGGTTCAGATAACTCGACTGCTTCTTAACTCTGCCTCCTGTAGAAACTCTACATCGCCAATCATCACACCGAGCCCTCTTCATGCATCTTTACCACTTCTTATATCTCCAGCCCCTTCACTCTAGAAAGTAAAATGCCTTTCCCTACTCCCCTTCTTCTCTCCCTCCCCTCTTTCTATGTTTCCTTCCCCTGCCCTATGGCTCTCTCCCTCCTCTCCCTTGCCCTCCTCCTCTCCTCCTTTCCACTTTCCTCCCCTCCAACTCTGTCCTCTTCTCTTTATTCTCTTGTCTCTTCTCCCTCTTTTCTACACCATCCCTTATCTGGTCCATAGCCTGCTTTTCCAGCATCCCTCTCTGATATTCATTACCTCAGTTGTCATCCCATTTTTCCAAGCAGCTGTATAAGCTTTCTTGATGAGATCTTAGGAAGACTCAGGGCAGCAAATTCACAACACCTGAATAGGTTTTAGATTTTTTTTCCTCCTTTTTTTTTTTTTTTTTTTTTTGTAACAGACCAAGTAAAGTCTAAGGATAAGCCACGGGCCCTTGTGGAATCTCAGCTAGTGATGGGGGAAATAAGAGGTAGAGAATGGCCAACTGGCAACAAAGTAGCTTCAGTGCAAGTCACAGTGTAAGAGTTAAACTGAATCTCCAGGACAGGCTTACAGACAGTGAACCACAAAACTGAAGGATGATGCCTATGACTGGAGGCATTGTTTAAAAACTGACTTCTCTGATGATGAAACTTCTGAATGCCCAATGTTGAGAGGCAGAATTCGAGAGGAATCACTCTCTGACAACATGCATGGGTTCCATATAGTCTATGATTCTTTCCTCAAGTGACCTGTGAGATGGATTCTCAACTTCCCTCTGAATTAGCTATATTTCTCACTTCAACTTGGACTACAGTTGGTATATGGGATATGGTAAGTGCCAAAGACCCCAGAAAATATGGCATAAGACAGAGTGGGACTGAAAGTCAAAGTTTGTCATTTTCAGTATTATTCTAGTCATCCCACATCCCACAAGATCCTTACTCATGAAGACGTAGGGCAGGAGGTGATGCTCAGCTCCTTTCCTCCACAGAACCAATTCCAAAGAATTATAACTAGTTAATTTTTTTTCATTATCGAGTTCTGTATGTCCTTATGGCAAATCTTATTTGTAGAAACAATGAATAGAAAAGTGAAAAAAACAAAACAAAACAAAATATCAACAGTCAGCATCACTACTACCATGAGGACAGTAGGGTTCTCAGAAGAAGAAACCTAGAGCTTGGCATCTAGCTCTATAGTGTCTATTATGCATGATGCTCTGCTCTAATATTCAGCATTGTGAAAAGGAAAAAAGGGAGGGAGGCAGGGAGGGAGAAAGTTAGTGAAGGAGGGAGGGAAACTCCCACTCAGCTTCTTTATCTTATATTAGGTCTGATATATGATAACTGAAAAAAAAAGTCATTAGCTATATACAATACACAGATAATTTAATTAACCACAATATCTCATTACTCACTCTTTTCAGGAAGGGTGTTTACCACCTCCATTTCATCATATGCAACATTAGTTGCATAATTTTCAAAGCAAGGAACATAATCCTTTCTTTTTTTTCAATGACAATCTTGGGTAGAAATCACCACCGGTGAGTACTCTGCCATTCCCGGCTGTTACATTCAAATGAATACAAATGTTTCTCTCTGTAAATTATCTTTCTAATTTGAAGCACAAATGGGCCTTTTGCCCTCACCTTCAAGGCTTGGTTTTAATATTCTTTGAAAGATAAATTACATTATTATCTTAGGAAAGTCTGCTGAAAATCATTGAAGTTTTAGTTCTAGATGCTTGGAGATATTTCTGGTTTGACAAAGGATATCAATACCTGTCACTGACACTGAAATTGGATTTCGAAGGTGGTTGTGGAGTAAAAAAAAAACAAAACAAATTTTACACTCACATTTATCTTAAAGCAAAACATTTGAATAAATCAGATCTGACTAAAGACATACCTGAGGCCTCAGCTAGATTTAATTATACCAAGAACTGGCAAACAGACAGTTGTAATCAGCAAGCAGACAGCGGCCCTTCTCAGATCCTTACATCAACTTGACACCAAAAATTAACAGGAAGCTTATTTCCAAAAAAAAAAAAAAAAAAAAAAAACAAAAAACCAATGAGGCTGGGGCCTTGTTGCAGGAAGAGTGAACCAACAGCTATGGTGGCCACCAGCACAGCTACCTGCTCATTGGTAACTAGAGCAGCTCATCACTTGACACATTATCCTTTATAATATTCTTTTTATCTTAATGGTAGCATAGGCATGGACATGATTGCAAACAGCATTTGTGATAGCACAACTACATTTACAGTGTATTGAACAACAACTCCTCATAGAAGGTGATGGGTTTGCAATATCTGTATTTCATGGACTCTAAAACACTCTCTGAGTTTGTTATGCTTGCTCACTTAACAGGTGGAGGAGACAAAGAAGATGCAGAGGAAATAAGTGGTGCACCCAAGGTCATGAAGACAGTTCAGGCATGAAAATTATTTGAAGCAGTAAAAGAAAAAAGATTCCTGGTGGGAACATAGAGAATGGGGCATTGGGATGGAATAGAATTCAGCAGATACTTCCATTCAATCACTACAGCATAAACCCTTCCTTTCTTTTAAGTTTGAGTAACAAGAATCTAGATACTATTCTCTGTTCCCAGGATAAGATGCATGAAAAATGTACATTTCTTCCTTTGTGTAATACTCAGTAGCTACAATAACAGCAAACAGAATCTTGGGCTTTGCTTGGCTTCATTCTGAATGGGTTGCTATTATTAGCCCATTTCACACAGGCAGAAACTGAGTCACAGAGGGATCAGTATGTCCAATAATATTGGAATGTTATCAAGTAGAACAGCATGTACTTTCATATTATGTTTATTTATTTATTTCAGAGAAAATGGGTGTTGGTATGTACATGTCATGGCATATACATGTATGAAGGTCAGAGGACAACTTGCGGTTCTCTGCTGTCTTGCAGTTATTCCTCTGAGGCTGAGCTCCTCCCTGATCCCTTTGGGGGGGGGGGTAAGATACAATTTTTCCCACTGTGTCCTATCAGCCAATTTTTAACCTGAAAGAAAGAAAGGAATAGGTCCTTTTCATGAGAACACATCAGCATATTCTCTGTGATCTGTGATTCTTCCCATAGATAGTTCTTCAGAGTTGTCATTCATGAATTCATAAGCTAACCACAAATACAGTGGTTGCTGGGCTATGACTAGGAAGAAAATCAAAAGCTACCCTGTATGTGAGTACTTCAGCCATGATGGGTCAGCTTCTCCACCCACCAAACTTACTTAGGTATTCCATTCCCAAGAGGTCTGGTGGAATGCACACTTACTGATATATTGCTTAGACATCCTTGGAGACCAGGATGCAACTTTGGTTTTGCACTACTGACCATAGAAAACTGAAAAAAAAAAACAAGAAATAAATATATTTATACATATAGACACGGACACAAACACAGACACGGACACGGACACAGACATAGACATGGACTCTACACAAAGAGAACTTAATCAAAATCTCTGATGCAAGCAAATCTGAGCCACTAGCAATCTAGCTTTCAGTGTCTCCTCTGGAAGAGGGACCAAGACTTCCAACTCAGAGCCAGGGAATTTAAGCTACCAGGAACATCTCCTGGGATAGATCCCAAAGACAGCTTCTTCAAACATTTCTATTTCCATCTCCCTTCATTGCAGTGGTTCTCAACTTGTGGTTCATGACCCCATTGGGGGTCAAGCAACCATTTCACAGGGGTTACCTAAGACCATCTGCATATCAGATATCTATTTATATTACAATTCATAAGAGTAGCAAAATTACAGTTAAGAAGTAGCAACAAAAATAACTTTATGGTTGGGGGGTCACCACAACATGAGAAACTATATTAAAGGGTCACAGCATTAGGAAGGTTGAGAACCACTGCTCTATTGGAACTATTAAACTTTTACTTTTCAAATACTTCTTGTAGGACTGTCTCACTATGGTGCATATTTTAATTCACAGGTATCTCAAACACTTCTTGTATTCTTCCTTCCTAGGGCTAATGGGCTATGCAATTCCTGAGATGTTGAGTTTACTCAACATGCTGGAGGAAGGCTTATCCATTAGTTATTCACCAAAGAATTAATCAGCAATTAAGTGCAAAAGTATTTCTGTAATTGAATCCTTAATGAGAGTTATGCATTAGAGGGCTTCAACATTCATCAGAGTATTGCTTAGAAGAAACATCTGTAAATGACTATTTAGGGGTTGATTTTCTCATCTTGATTCATGAGCCTCAGATACACAGCACTTGATACAAAGAAGCCTTCTTATACATACAACCACCTTTTCTGTGCCTAAGAGCTCTTCACCTGAAATCTTACTCTTTAGAATTACAGAGACATGCAGAATAATTACATCTCTATCTATATCAGCTAGAAGATCATGCATTAAATGCAGGACCTTGAACTCATAGTTGAAAGTTACTTTCTTTAGTGAATTTCCCCAACTGTACCAGAACTATTGGAGTTACACAGACTTCTTACAGAATTACTCAGGAATTATAAGTAAAGATTTATTTATTTATTTATTTATTTATTTATTTATTTATTTGTATTGGAGATTGAACCCATGGCCTTGTACATGCTAGGCAAATACTCTACCACTGAGCTACATCTCTAGCTACCTAGATGCAGATTTCTTAACACAGTGTTGACCATATGCCATACAGGGTAGATTTCCACATGGAACCTAACACATACACTGACATACTACACACACACAATACAGATATAAATACACACACACACACACACACACACACACACACACACACACACACACACACCATACACACTCATACAGAATGCAACAGGAAAGAAACAGAATCCCATTTTTCTTTTTTCTGATGGGGCCACTTGGTCCATGTCACTGGATACCTAGACTTTAAGAAGTAATTGCTATGTGTTTCAAAAGACATACTGTAGAGGTCTTAATCCAGGCTGCCATGATGACATTATAACGACATCCTAAATCTCTATTCTAAATCTTCTCCATTATTCTATAATGGAAGTACCAAGATTAACTGTATCCTACATGGAATTATCAGGAAACTTACCATTGCAACACAGCTGAGATATGGAGCAGTCAGGATTGGAACCCACGTAATCTCACTCCACTTGACATCCCTCAAATAACACACCCTCTCTGACCTGGATATAATTCGTGGGCTGATCCAGACTCCAGTCTACCTATCAGTGGTACTGACTAAGGAAGACTTCTCTTGTGTCAACTCTCAGTAGCCAAGAAGTAGAGAGCTCCATTTATTTGCTGAATCTGAGTCTTAAAAAAATATTTAAAATTATTTAAGAACTACCATCAGCTCTGCACTTTCCACATTTCCCATTCACATCACTTATAGCAAAGTGATTTCAAGTGAGTTCTCGTCTCTTTCAACCTTTTTGACAAGGTTGTGGAAGAAGTATCATTTTCAAAAAGAAAATGTTAAAAGGGATGACATTTTACAAGTACCTCACAGCTACTGTTCTATTGTAGGCAGGAAGAAAGATATAAAAAATTTCCCTTCTGCTTCCCCTCCCTCCTTCCCTCCCTCCCTCCCTCTTCCTTCCTTCCTTCCTTCCTTCCTTCCTTCCTTCCTTCCTTCTTTCCTTCCTTCCTTCCTTCCTTCCTTCCTTCCTTCCTTCCTTCCTTCTTTCCTTCCTTCATTATCTTCTCCCTCTCACTCTTCTTTCCTTTCTCCATTAGTGATCTTAGATCAGGCAAATTGGCTATGATTCATTACCTCCTCTCATGCAAGCCTGATTGGTGTGTCTGTTCTTTTTATTCCTCATGGCCATGCTATGAGTTAAATATTATCCCCTTCTCTCTTCTAGATGAATGAAACACGTTCTCCAACATCAGCTTTCTCATAGTGTCACATAGCTTGTTAGAGGGTACAGGAGGGACTCAAACTCAGATCTGCTAAATTCAAAACCTCGATTTTGCTGTTTGTTCACCTCAGGTAGGTTCAGAGAGACACTAAAAAAATGAAGACAGTGAACAACTAGAGACAAACAGGAATTTAAATAAAAATTACAAGATCATTGTCATGGATGAACCCAGCAGATTTCAGAAAATATTCCCAGGTGACACATGCTAACAGGACAAGGCACTGACTCTGAGAAGTGTCTCATGCTAGGCTTGTTCTTCCTGTAGAGCAAGTTTTGAATCTTGGTAGACTGCACATATTGGGGAAAGCTGTAGTATGGAATAACCTTGGGTCTGGCTTTTCCATTAAAGAAGAACATACAAAGCCCCACCTACCTGAAAAATTCCACACTGTGGCAAAACCCAATATTGTGGTACAGTTTTATGTTCACACATCTCTGGGGAACCAGAGTAGATTAGATTGTTTTTCATATCCTGAGTTTATTGTGTAAACCTGAGTTTTATTTATTTATTTATTTTAATGTATTTATTTACTTATTATTTATTTATTTATTTATTTATTTATTTATTGTTTAAACCTGAGTTTATTGTGTGTTGTTTTGAATATCTTACATTCAGGTATCTGACTGTTCCTGATCTGGTATAAATGGCAGTTGCTGCCACTTGCCTGGTTTCAGATCTCCCAAGGGATTCCCAGAAGGTTGGGTGATGGATGCTGGCACACTAAAGGCAGATCAGGCCAGGGCAGGTTAGGCTAAGCTTCCCTGCTGCTTATCCTGCTGCTTGCTGTTTCTGTTTTAGTTCTGTCTCTGTTGAATTAACATACACAGAAGATTAGTTTGCTTAATGAGCAACATTAATATGTTGATTAATGTGACAATGCTTGCTCCACTCCTACATGTCTTTTGTTCTATTTATATGCAGGACAGTCATTTCAATTTTTTATACTTTTCAAACTATATATATATATATATATATATATATATATATATATATATATATAGTGTGCATGTGTGTGTGTGTGTTTCTGTGTATATTTGTGTGTGTGTGTGTGTGTGTGTGTGTGTGTGTGTGTGTGTGTGTGTGTATGTGAGAGAGACGTTCATGCCATGGAATTCATGTGGAGATCAGACAACAATCTGTAGGAGTCAGTTGTTTCCTTCTACCATGTGGGTCCTAAGGATTGAACTCAGGTCATCAGGCTTGGTGCCAACAGCCTTTACCTGCTGAGCCATCTTGATGGCCCTATTTATTACCTCCAAGCACTTACTATTAAGCAGCTATTATTGATGCTTGTTTAAGGATGAAGTGGACCCTAAGGAAGGCAAATGAGATGATCGGAGGCTTTCAGCTCAGTGCAGAGGCATCAAGACAAATGTAAGAATGTTTCCTAAGCAGTGGAGAAATGCCATGATGCAAAACTCAACTAGAAGTAAACAGTTAGGTGTGGTTGTGAATGAAGGTGGTTCAGAGTCAATGAGTCTAGAGAGTACAGTCCAAAGACCTCTTACTGTGTCATGAACATGTAAACAGAGTGTGTAGCTCTTGCAGGAAAAAATGGGGTACCTACAGCAAGGATTCCCTTGCATAGTTGAGAATAGATAAGCTGGCAAGACAGTCTGGGGTATGTTGAGCATCAGATATGGATTTGATTATGCAGGGTAGAGGCCAGCAAACATTTTCTGTAAAAAGAAAGAGAGTAAGTATTCTGCTGCTGGAACTACTCAATTATGCGTTCATAATAGCCACAGACAATATTTAAACAAGTATGCATGTAAGTGTCTGAATAAAACTTTACTGACCAAATCAGACATTTAGATTGTTTTGCCTATAACTGTAGTTTGCTTAGTACCTTCACAAGATTTTAAAAACTGAGATTATGGGCTGATACAATAGTATTAGAGAAGCTATAATTGAGAAAAGCTATAGAGAAATAACTAATTGAAAGATATACTTGTGGAAAGCAGTTAGAAGGTTGAACAAAAGAAAGCAAGGATGGCAGCCTTTTGAATATCTGATGGATGCTTTTGGAGTGAAGTCTCCTGGTATACCTACAATGGTGCCCTCATCTCTGGGCATTAATTTATACCTATATCTTACTGTCAGGATCTACACACCAAGGCATCCCTATGTACCCAGTGGTACTTCCTAATGTGCATGTTAACTAAGAAATCTTATAAGTATAAATCATTTTAAAGGTAACTGGCAAATTTGAAAGGATGCAGGAAATAATAATGATGGCTTGTACAGGGAAATGTGGAAAACAAGGTTCTGTGACAGGGAGACAGATGCCAGCCTGGTAAATGACATATCGGCATGACCTTGCCCTTTATGAGTTGTTATAAAAATGGGAGCTTAGGTCAGGGCTTCCATTGTGACTGACACTTCTCTCTCTCAGATCAGTACCCGTTTGCAGAAAAGGGCCCTCCTCTGGCATCTTTCTGAGGATGTGAAAACAGAGCCCCTTCCAGTCCTACTTCTATGAACAGATGAAAATTCAGCGGCAATTTGTAAAATCTGCCTGTATTGATAGGACTACTTTTCCACAAAACAGAGCCAAATCAAACATGTCCACTTAATCTAATCTCATGGGGCATTTTGCAGGGTGTGTTCGCACTAGGACAAAAGTACTTTTCAGCACACCTGAATAGAAACCATGATTTTTGGAATAATGAGGTTATATGATAAATGGAAACTCTTGCTTTTAATGACACTTGGATAATGGTTATCTTCAAGCTAAAGGGAAACAAACCATTGTCCAGAAGTTTGGGTGCAATTTGAATTATATTTTCTTTCAGAAACCTGGATTAAATGTAGGTTAATTCCCAGGTTACCCTTTCAAAGCTTATTTAAACCCACAGGAAAAATGACATAAAAACCAGTGTGAAGTAAGGATTTTGCAGTACTGGTAATTAGGCAAAGTAAACACAATTAAGGCTAGGCTCAATTTTTAACTTTTCTTTTTCTTTTGAAAATGGGAAAATTTAAGGACAGAAAAGAAAGGAGGATTCCTTCTGAAGTAGTGTTCCACCTCTCTCTTCCAACTTGGTCATTAGATGTAAGTTACGGTGGGCTTCATGCTGTTCTTTGAAGATGTCATACAAGTTGCTGCCCCCGGGCCTTGATGATGCCTGCCTTGAGCCAGGAACACACTTACAAAGAGCTGCTAATGCCTTAATAACTTCTTGATACCCAGTTCTCTTGAGAGGCACCCCACATGTTAAGATGAGGCCTGCTCACTCCTGTCAACATCTATGTGGGTTCCATCAGTATCTTCACAGTTTCTCAGACTGTTTAGTTTTTGTTTGACTTCCTTGTTTTCTGTCTCCTCCAGCCAAATCTAGGTCCCGTGCAAGCAGTGACTTTGTCTTCTTTATTCTAGGACTTGTGTTTGATTAATTTTAATAATAGTTGTTTTAAATTGTGTGTGTGTGTGTGTGCGTGTGTGTGTGTGTGTGTGTGTGTGTGTGTGTGTGCATTTGAGTGCTCACATGTCATAATATACATACCGAGGCTCAAAGAACAACCTGTTGGGAGTTGGTTCTTTCCCTCATGTGGTTCCTGGGGAGTGAATTAAGCTAAGCAGGCTTGGCACCATATACCTTTTCTTGCTGAGCTATCTTATTGGTCCAGTAAATAACATTTTAAACTGTGGAACAGATCCTAAAATTATTGAATTGTCACATTCCAGAGTTGTGTTATTTGGGTCATGAGTTCTTGATATGTGTTAGAATGAAAACTATTACCATCAATTATTCAGTAAGGAGAACCAGGTTGGAAACCTCCTTCTTTATGTTTATGGACCAACACTAAATAACCTGGTTTCTCAGGGACAGACTATTCAATGGCTCAGAGAGTTTTTCCTTAGGTCTCTAGGTCAAAGTTGAAATACATGCAGAGAGAAGTGGGTTTAAAATTTTCACGCATACATTGCTGAGGGGTAAAAAAGAGAAATTTAACACAGCTGTAAAGGGCACAAGAGCAGGTGTGATGAATAGAAACAGGAAAAGAGAGGCACGTGGGAAAAGACAGACAAAAATGCTGCAATATGCCTCCAGAAGGCACTACCTCCCCAGCAGGGAACGGTTATGCTAAAACAGTACTTTACATAGAGTAGCAAAAATTGTTGAAAGGAGCAAAAGGTGATGAGTAAAACATCGTTAAAATCTACCATGAGAGCCAGCTGTGATGACTCATGTACTCAGGAGAGCTGAGGCAGGGGATTCACATGTTTGAAGCCAACATGGAGTGTTGTAAGTTCCAGGTCAGCCTGAGATGTAATATGACCTTGTCTCAAAGGTCATCACCACCACCATCAGCAGCACCATCACCACCACCACCACTATCATCTACTATGAGGCCATGTCTTGGTTAAGTGATTTTTCTATTTAATCCTCCAAACAGTTTTTGAAGTTCCTATTATATTATCCTTAATTTTCCTAATGAGGATTGTAATGCTAAGTACTTAAGCAGTTTAATCAACAAAATATAATACTGAGTGATGGGTCCAGATTTGAACAAAAGCTCATCCAGGATCTTTGTTTAATGATGACATCTCTCATGAAAGGCACATACTAGAGGTTTCTATTCCCAAACCCAAACATTAAATTATACAAAACAAATAGTGTGTATGTTTTACTGGGTAGTTTACTATTTTAAAAGTCGTTTCTTTCTTAACAAACATTTTCTTACAATTATAACAATAACAACTAGTTATCCTAGGATCTGTTAGACTAATTTTAATTGCAAAACAGATCTACTTTGCACACTGTCTACATCTTTTGATTGTCTGACAGAATAGTGACTGGAGTAGGAGTTGTACCATAGGCAGACGCTGTTTTCTAGTGACTTACTGACACTGCATTCCTGTTGTCTCATATTTTCCTGGTAAATAAACAAATGAAACAACAGGAAAAACAAACAAACAAACAAAAAAAGCAGACACAGAACCCAAAGTCGAGAGAGAACTGAATCATGTGATCTTTTGCTCTTTTAATTCTTACTGTGACACACAGAACTGCAGCTGTGGGACCGTGCTCTATCCTGCTGCCCGTCAGCTTCTTGCAGATGAGTCTTTGAGGTACAGTGAAGAATAAAGGAAATAAACTATTTTCCCTTCTCATTGTGCACAAATAGGAATCGGAGTGTACACAGCATCAGCAGAAACCAAGGGAGCGACGGATGAAGCCCAAGACAAGTAGTCACCAGCATTTCATCCGGCCTCCTCTAATTCTGAACATGTGAACTCGGAAATGAAACCCACTAGATTTAGATTTTATAGCTCTATTTCTTCCCCTCCCACTTCTGTGTTTATTTAGCTTTGTATCATTTATTCTCGTGCTTTATCCTGCAAACGGAGTGCAATTCAAGCTCTTTCAAAGAGGCCGGGACACAAGTGAATGCATCATTTTGACAATGAAGTGACAAAACATCTCTCAGAATCTCCCTTCACTTGGTTGATAAATGAGACAAGCCAAACACGGATTCTATTATGCAGTAAAGAATAGTGAAAACAAGGGGCTTCTTTAAGGACAGAGTGCTGAGGACAGCATGGAGTGCCTGACGGTTGGACAAGGGAAAGGTGGAGTCAGTGTTGAACAATAACAAGTGAGTGATATCTAGCATGAGTTAGGCGGCCTTGGAAGCTTTCAGTTAATTGCTCACACCCCAAAGCACCACTACAAATTGATTACACAGGCTTTGGTTCTAAATTAATTTCTAATTGCTTATTTATGGAAAACATTATGAAAAACATGTCTATTTAAATTAGCAAAATGTGTATTTGATGCGTATAACACTAATTCACAACCTTTTGCTCTTGTAAAATTCTATTTATTTGTATGGGGGGCATGAACATATGATCTTGCATATGCAGAGGTCAAAATACAACTTTCAGGAGTGAGTTCTGTCTATTTACCTTTATGTGGATTCTGGAGATCCAACTCTAGTTGTCAGTCTTATGTGGCAAGTGCCCATCACCATTGACCCAATGACACATCTCACTGGCTCTATACTTTGTTCTTAAAGGAAACGTTAAAATAACTTTTAAGGATATTTGCATTATTATAGTTGATAACATACTAACAATTTAATATTAATATTATAATGTTTAATAGATATGTATTTCAGCATTCACCTTAAATATGGTTGGTATTTTAGATACAAGGTCTTACTATCTACCCTATCTTACTTGGAACTGTGAGCCCCTTGCCTCAGCCTATCCAGTGTTGGGACTGTAGGTATGTATTTCCAAGCCAAATTACAAACATAATTATAAAACTTCATAAAAATTAGTAAGAAATAGGAAGTCTTAGCAATAATTTTTTACTATTTTTATTTTAGGAAACATATCAATAGAAATTTAATTTGTGCTTTTACAGGGGCTTTGGGTGAGAAATATTAAAACCAAGGAGAAAGATAATATCATATTTCACTTTGAATGTTCAAAAAAGACAGATGAATGAATAGATGGTAGGTAGGTAGGTAGGTAGAGAGACAGATGATAGACAGATGATAAATAGATGTTAGATAATAAATAGATAGATGATAGATAGATAGATAGATAGATAGATAGATAGATAGATAGGTAGATAGATGATAGATAGAAGCCATGTACTAACTGTTGGCCTATAAAATATGAGCACAAATGATGTGCCATGTATGGGCTGAGATAGGGAAGTCTGGTTGCCCCCACTCCCTAGTTCTTAAGCCCTCCTCTTCTGTCTGAGGAACTTGGAGGCTTAATATTGAGATAACCAGGTCATCAGACTGAGCCAGCTCATAAAAGCTCTACCAAAAGTCCTCTAGAAGCTGGCAAGAAAGTTACTATGAGAGAGAATACTCTCCCATTCTTCATAAATCAAGGTTTGGGTTGTTTCAGCAGCATTGCCTCATCTGTCTTCTCTAACTGCTATTGTTCACTTACAGTTTTGGTACCAATTTTCTCAATACTTTTTCTAGAGACACAACTTTCATCTATGAGCATGACCTTCCCAGTTGTCTCATAAAATAATCAGCAGATGGGAATGACCTATAGTGAGGTTTTTGGGCACATTTTTTACTTCTTTAGCCTCCGTCTCTCTGTGTAGAAAAAGGATACAGAGGTAAAAGAATATTTGTACAAAAATGGCATAATGCATATGATACCTAAAATGGTGTTTAGCAGTAAATATTATTTTCAGTCAGTGGGAGATTTTGACGCATCATACAATATTGGGGCATGAGTGTCCCACCAACCAGGTGACTGTACTTCTCTGTAAGCAAATCCTGCATGCAATTCTTCAATAGGGTATGCTGGGTCTTTTACACTGATGCTGGCAAGATTCGAAGCAAATACTCAGATACAAACTTCATTCTTCTCTTCCCTTCCATTTCTCTGAAACCTCTTTAGATTGATACCAAGTCATGTGATGCCAGTAGGCTGGAAGATGAGGACTCCCAGCAGTTTAGGCTTTGGATGGCTTGCTTAAGCTTTGGAACTATGGTGTTTGTAGTAGGACGATGATGGCCCTTGATGACAGTGATTACTACTTAGTACCAGAGCTGGCAAATGACCCAGTCCCAGCACTTGCCACATATAAATTCCAGTCTGTTCAGAGATGACAGATTAACTGGACTCAGCTGGCTGACACACGCTAACTTCCCAGAAAAGGAAGTAGGAAAAAGTTGCTGTAACCTTAAGGTGAGTCAAAATTTTCCTTTCCTCCCTTGTTTTTGTTGAGTATTTTATTATAGCAATATCAAAAATAGCTAATGCAGAGACTCCTTCAGTTTAGAGCGTGAGCACTCAACTGACAGTCACCTTCAGGGTATGGCTGCTCTTGCTTTAATTCTTATTCAGTTGCCATGTTATCTCCCATTCAATAGGCCTCAGTTTCTTAGCACAGTTTAGGAAGAAAGAGGAACAAGAAAAGCCCATTTTGTGCCAGAGATGGACATCCACTGTATTCATGTGGAATTTTATGGTAATATCACTGCAGATTATAAAAGCTTAAAATATGTTCCCTTTATGAGATTATAATGCATATGCTTGGTATTTGTCCTTACACTAAAATTCCCCAAACATGTATCTCCAGTGAAATCATTGCCATTTGTGTGTTAATAAGGAGACCCCAGATGACTTCAGATGGGAGCTGGTTCCAAGAAAGACTAAGACATGACAAGAAAGTTGGGGTCTATCCTGAGAGGATGGAGAAAGGCTCAAAAGAGAGTGACTCCCCAGTACCTGGTGATTTAATGGGTCATGCCTATGTAATATAGCCCCCATGCAAACTGAAAAGAACAGGGCTCATTTGTAAGAGTATTCAGCCATTGGAAATTGTGGCAGTTCTAATAATGGCATGTCTAGAGAGTGTGGGGGATCTTCGTATCCTTTCCTTAAAGCCTTGTACTATTTCCATCTAGCTATTTGTCTGTATCCTTTGCAATATCCTTCAAAATTTTTATTTCCAGTAACTTCTTTCATGTGAAACTGGAAAATGGAAGTCAAATATTTCCCTGAGATCTTTACTATTCCAGAAAATTAATTGAACCAAAATACAGAGCAGGCTGATCAGAGCACAGAGCAACAACCTGTGTTCGCAGCTGATGCCTGAAAGGGGACAGGCTGTGAGGCTGCACTATGGGAACTGCTGTTATCTCTAGGCACAACAGCATCAGAAACAAGCCGAATGAAAGACGCCCAGCTGGTATCCACTGGTGAATCTGCAGCAAGCTGGATAGCTTTGTGTGATGAGGGATGGCCAATGTTACCTAGCTAGTGAGATATGAGCAGGCTTAGGGAACAGTAGGGCTGGAACCTCTTTTATTATCAACAGCCTGTGAAACAAAGCCCCAAATCAGCAGGATTTTGATTACTGGTAAGAAAAATGGGCCTTGAGTTCCATCTTTCCCACTGTGTGATTGGAGTTCCTTGGACCCCTTCTATGATTACGATGTAGCTGGAGACTTTCTAATAAAAAGCAAAGACCAACTCTTGTTCCGTTCTCTAAATGTCATTCAAACATGCTTGTCAGTCAGCAGGACAGGACAAAGTCCTACAGAAAAAGTCCCTAGAAACAGATACTTTAGAAAACAATACAAAGCCTGCCTAGAATTGAGACCCAGACAGGCAAGTGGTCTCTTGGTTATTGTCTTTATTCAGCCCTTGAGCGTATGCAACAATCTCTGTCTTTTACATTACACTCTGTGTATCTCCTTGAAAATTTTTTGATAGAGAGCACAATGACCAGGAAAAAAAGGCAAGTGTCTCACTATCAGAATGAGACCCTGTGTGACAGAGTGTCTGAGGTCACATGTTCTATGTTGGAAGTGTTAATAAGGAGAAAGTTGACTTTTATCTTTATACCTCTCAAATAGCTGAACAGGGATTTCAATTTCCTGACTTTCAATGAGTCCAGGTAGAAAGAACAGTTGAATGAGCTCAATGACCAAAAGAAAAGGTCTGAGGGAGGTCTCCAACCCAAAGGCAAATGACATACTCATTTATTTCTGTTTGATGTACATCCTCTGACATTCATGAAGGTGTCTGAGCACAGAAAATAATAAGTCAGTTCCTTGAACTTCTTCATATACTCAACTCTGGGTTCTCTGGCCTCTGGTTCTTTGTTAGCATTCTGGCTCTCCTGACCTTTGAATATTCTATTTCTGCTAACTGGGATGGCTGAAGCTGTTCATTTCAGATATCTGCAAGGACAGTCACCCTGAGAACACCTTTTCATGCTTGTTAGCCCACAGTTTCATCCTGTCTTCCCCCTTCCTAGGCTCAACCTGGCTCCATCTTAATTTTTTATATAAATTTTAACTAATGCATGGATCTGTCTTATTTATTGAAATATAAGTTCTTTAAGGACAAATGCTTTCATCCCTTTTGTTTAATTTTTACTCAGAAAAGTGTCTGAAATACAGTGAGATTTTGATGACTATTTCCTCAAAAATATACAAGAATATGAATCTAATAATATTAATCAGGAAAAAATGATAAATTCCTTACATTTAAGTTGTTCTTTAGCTATGAATTCCATTTGAGAAATAATGTTAAACATGGAAGGTAAACATTTTTACCAATGTATCCTAGTTCACTGTGCAACCTGGGAACAAGGATGTATTTTTTCTTACAATTCCAGGTATAGTCCATCATTAAGGAACATCAATGGAAGAACTTGAAGCAACTAGTTGTATCAGATACAAGTAATGACCTGAGAGGATAAATTACTGTATGCCTCCTTATTGATGCTCAGCAGACTCTTTACACTTACACAGTCCAGGATTCCCTGCCTAGGGAATGATGTCACCCTCAGTTGGCTGTCACCCTCGGTCTTCGTAAATCAATTAAAATATAATCAAGAAGACCTCTGCAAGCATACTTACAAGCCAACCTGAGCTAAATAACCCTTCACTGAGACACTCTTCCCAGGTGATTCTAGATTATGTCAAATTGACAATGAAAACTAACTACCACACAAGGCATGGTTCATTTGAGATTAGCTAGAGATAGAAAACTATTTTGGTAGCATGTGCACATGCACACAAACATACACAAACACACACACACACAAACAAAAGATATTCTCGGGTCTAGATCAATGCTTAAACCGTATATTTCAATTTGTATGGAATGAGATACTTGAAACAAGAAACAATGTGTTGATCCTACTTGGAAACTCTTAAAAACTATCCAAGCTCTATTTGATCCTATCAGGAACTTATTCCTCCAGCTTTAATATATGCATGGAATTTCTCTTATCATAGTTTTAAGATTAATAATCTGAGGCTAAGTAAACCAAAATCAGATTATAAAGAAACTCCTAAAATAAGATAGCTTACTGGTATGTTCTGTAGCTGAACAAATTCTATTCATTCTGCACACACACACACACCCCACCGCCCCCATGAATCTGTTCTACTACATAGTGAGTTTCTGGGAAACTTGTCTACCTCATCTGTGTGATGGCTCCATTTCTTCTTCTATATACGTAAGTGATGATAGTAAAGATGACTAGCCAGTACTCAGCATATAGGAATCCTCAGCATCTCCTTGCTTTACTGTCAACTCTGCAGTACTTCCTCAAGGTCATCCTCACTTCAGGAAGGACATGAATATTCCAGAGGCCTTCCTCTAGCTTCAATATGCACTTTCCTGCTTTGCATTTGCAGTCTAGAAGGTAACACTATCAAACCCAAACCCAAAACAAAAACAACCCACCAAACAAAAAGTATGATACCCCAACTATTCATTTCAGTTAAATTAGAGAAAAAAAAAATAGCCAAAAGAAGCAAAGTGTCTAAATCTGAAAGAAAATGCTAAAGACATCAAAGGACAGTCATCATTTTCCCCTTAAACTGAAAGAAAAATAATTTAAGGGAAATTAAGAAAGAAAATAGTCTTTTTTTTAATGTTCTTTTGAATGGAGGTGCCACATGCCTTCTTTCTCTCTCACTCTCAATGGGAATTCAAAATGGGACTGTTTTCCAAATAATTTTGGATCAATCATCAGTTCATATTGCTTTGACACCATAACTTCTATCCTGTTGTCATGCCAACAGGCAGTGAGGAGCTAAAAGCATTCCAGAGATATGTAAATTACAGCCTTAGTTGCCACTCAGTACCTCCATGGGGTGAATGCTATCACCAAACTATAAACAACCAGGACCACCACAGACCCTCTCAAGCATGCTCCCTCATTTCTTTCAATAAGCAATGAAAACATGTGGATCTCTTTCATAAATAAAACTATGTGATCCAATTTCTGTAATGGAAAAGGTGTACAGTTCTTTCTCACTGTTCTTGGGATAAACACAAGCATGTTAGTTTAGAAATAGCCAGCTCTGACTCCACTTACAATAATGTAGTTTAGCCAATGTTTTCTCCTTCATTTGGATACAGAGAGAATGGTGTATATGTGCTTAGAGTACCTTTCTCATATGTGAACATCAAGCAAGTTGAATAATCAAAGCAGATTGGAACATCCACTAGAAATGAGAATGGATACTATTTTAGATATTGTTGCTTTTAATAACACACCCAGAATAAAAATGTCAACTCTTCTAACCCATGACACACACATTTATCCTTGTCACTTTTGTGATTCAGATTGGTTGATTTCTTCATGAGCTTTAAATGTGTCAGGTACTGAGATAGACTGTAAGCAGTGGCTGTCTATTTTCATGCCACACCAGTATGCTGGATAGATGGTAACAACATATGTACTTCATGGATTCTGTGAAAGAAAAAAGGAAAACTATGGACATCATGATCACTCTTTGCATGGGCTACCAACTTTGTGCCAAGCTAGAATTTGTCCTTTGTTTGGTCTCCTCCTTTTGAGTTGGGCCAGCCATCTGATCCACTTGATCAAAGAATACTTAAGATACACTTGCATCTCCTATCTCTTGCAAGTAGTCTAACTAATCTAGCTACAATGTGAAGCTCCATCTGTGCGTTCACCTTTGATGGGACTTCTGGCCTCAGCAGGTTGCCAGGGTTGACACACAATGAGTTGTTCTCACCAGGCTCTGCCTATGCTACAGAGTCAAAAACAAAAGGATAAAATAATGAAAGCAGAAAGTCTTGGGAGTGTGTTCTATAGCATCATTGCTTCTTAAACATCACACACTTATCACAGAGTTTAGCATAGTCGTCAGGCAAGAGACCAGAGTTCACATTACTCTGGTACTCTCTTGTATGAATCTGGGGCATTATGTTAAAGCTCTATTTTTCATTTCTGAAGAGGGATAACAATAATATCAAGTTTATCAAGTTTAAGGGAAAGATCATATGGGTAATGTGATTAACTGAATGTGAATTTTGTTATAACCAAGCAGCAAAAAAACTAGCCCTTACTGACTTTATTTTAATGGGATAATATGTAGACAAAGACTTGTCCTTAAAAACAGCATCCATTTGGGATATAAGTTACCAACGTAAGACAATATAGACATATAGAACTATTTTGTGTATATCTTAGTGAAGAAAAATGAATTGGATCCAAAGAAAATATATATTTTTTTGAGATAGGCCTTTTTTATTTAGCTCAGACTGGGTTAAAATCATAGTGCTTCCATTGCCTTACTCATGGTAATT
The DNA here is from genome assembly GCA_026225945.1 of Cricetomys ansorgei. Classification (NCBI taxonomy): domain Eukaryota; kingdom Metazoa; phylum Chordata; class Mammalia; order Rodentia; family Nesomyidae; genus Cricetomys; species Cricetomys ansorgei. The sequence goes on from JAMJFZ010003624.1 coordinate 3,330,084, forward strand.
AAGCACATTTTTGAGTGAAAGCTAGGGGAGAAAGAATCTGACTATTTTTCTATATTTGCTTGTTTATAAAAGGTTACATATATTTCTATGAGTGTGGGTTTGTGCATTTGAGTGCTGGGACAGAGGACCTTGGATCCCTGGAGCTGGAGTTATAGGTGATTGTTAACAGCCTCGTGTAAATGCTGGGAACTGGGCCCTCTGCAGAGCAGGATTTGTTCTTGAACACTGATCATCTCTCCAATTTCCTGGTTGCTTTTGAATTTACAAAAAACAAACAAACAAACAAACAAATGGAAACACTAATCTATGACCTGGAGGAGTAAAATGCATAAGTCTTTACTAGAGATAATTTTAAATCAAAGAATAATAACTGATCAGGGATCATAAATTTTCATATTGATATGTTACACATAGCAATAGGAAAAACTATGTTTGTGAGCTACTGTCTCTTTCCCTGATAAAAGCTCAACTTGTAGAAACTACTGAATAAAGATCCTTGTTAAATTGATAGGCTCCTGGAATATGATCAAGAAATTCCACAGATGAATTAATCTCAAAAGAAACAACGTTGTCTACTCAGGGAACTACCCAAGTCTCACTTCTCTGGCAGAAGTGATTTCTTTACACTCCAGGGCCTCTCCCCCTTAAGTGTGACTTTCAATTCTTTCAGACATTTACACCTAGATCTCACATTTAGCTTTCATCAGAGGATGAGAGGATGTCAAATTGCTTTCTGCACAGTAATTTACTGATGCCCTCAATTCTCCGCTATGGCCTGTCACCTATTATTATTGTGTCTAATGCCTGGCAGCATAGAAATCCTATGGAAACCTTCCCAGTTGCACATCAAAGGTACTCATGTACTTAACCTAAATGCTTGGAACTTGAGAATCAACCTGGGAACACTAGCCTCTTACATAAGGCAAAATGTGCCAACCGGAAGATAGCAGGGATGGCCATTCTGCTCCACTCAGTGTATGAACAGGGATGAAGTCAATTGACGAAGTGACAATGGGTATCCTAGCAGACCAGGACTATTTGCAATTATGTCTGGAAGAAAGGCAGGGTCTTAAATAAAATATGCATAGACAGAGCTTCTTTATCAAGATATTTTCAAAACACAGAAAGATCTCAACCAAGCTCCTGAGGGTAGAGAGGAAATAAATTTGAGCTAGTGAATTCTTGAATGATGATGCAGCACTTTGATTTGGGGGAAAGCTTATTCTTTCTCTTTTTATCATAGTCCTTGCTGGTCAGACTTTCATTGTTGTAGCAAACATCCAAGAAACTTAAGGGTCTAAAGGTTTATTTCAGCTCCTGGATGAATACATCCTTGTGGGGAAGGTACGTCAGGGAGATAAGCTCACATCATTGTAGCCAGGAAGCACACAGCAAGAATGCTCACATTGTTCACATTTTGGAGTTTTCTGCTTTGTGTCCTTTCGTTCTCCCAGTGTCTTCAGCATATTGGGTAATGCCACTCACATTAAGAACTGGTCTTCTCTTGTCAGTTAACTCTCTCTGAAAACACTCTTAAAGACACACTCAGAAGTTTTCTGTAAGGATCTCCTAGATGTGTCTCAGTCCTATCAGGTTAACAAAACAAGAGGCTAGAGAGATAGTTTAGATGTTAATAGGTATGGTTGATCAATCATGAAGACTAGTCCAGTTCCATGCACCCATGCTTGGCAGCTCACAGAAGCTTAACAGCTCCAGAGGATATAATGCCCTCCTCTGGCCTCTGTGGGCATCTGTATTCATGTGCATGTGTGTGTGCAAACATACACACACATAGATAGGTAGGTACATAGATAGGTAGGATAGATAGATAGATAGATAGATAGTCTGTAGGAAACAAACAAATACCAGACTAACCACACTGCCCACTTCTCATTGTTTGAACAGCAATTCTCATCCAAATCCCCTTTCTCACAGCAGATATTCTGCAAAACTCTTCATTCACATGTTGCAAGGAAGGAATTAGTTCATAAGAGCATAAACCTGTCGTCTCCCTAGGAACATGCACCTGTTTATTGTAAAAACACAAACTTTTCACAGTCCCCATGAAGTATGAAATTATCAGCTGCTTCCTCAGGTGGTAATATGATGCTTGGATCCTTTCAAACCACCCACTAAAATATTCCCACCTAACCCACCTCCTCTGAAGCCAAATCTTGATTATGACAGGCAAATGTACTCGTTTGTCAAGAAAATCACACTTTTGTCATGGTGTGTAACCTCAGAAAGCACAATCTCAGATGATATCTGTCAATAAATTTCAATACTTGAATTTAAAAAAAATTTAGGAAGATCATATTTAAGGATATACATTGAATTTTTTAAAAATTGCTGGCCAAGCTCTCAATGGTGGAAACCTTGGCTAGCATGGGCTAAACTTTGTGTTGAATCCTCTGTGCTTCATCTCCAAACCCCAACACATCCCCACACAACTCACTGCCCAGGCAAAAAAGGACAAACAGCCACAGGGATTGAAAGAGAGCAAGAGAAAGCAGCATAGCTGTGTGTTGAGGCTCCAAACTAAAGAATTATTTGACTTCTTTCACCAGCTTCTCCATATTGTGTTTAAATTTCCATCTCCAAGTAATTCACCTATGGGCTTCCCTGCATCAATTGGAAGACTTTCTGTACATAAAGTCTTGAGAGGAGGCAATTTTAGATGCCCATAATTTATTTTTGACCTCTTTCTTTGACAGTGTTATTGAAATCTAGTAGATAGAAGAACAGTCCACTCTTCACCCCTTTTCCTACAAAGTACTTCATGAAGTAGATCATTCAGGAAGGAATGCATATCATTTACAGTCCTTGAATTTCAAAAGAGCCATCTTTAGAGTATGAGGCTCAAAAAGAAAAAAAAAATAGCCACAAGAGAGTCAGAGTGCTGGCTTAGTTTGCTCTTCCCCCAAATCTAAGCTCTAACCTCAGACAGCTGCCTAATAAACACATCTCCTTATTACTCACATGATAATTTTGTTTTGTTCAGTTAGTGGCTTGATTGATCTGAATGGAACATTTGTTAATAGTGTTCAAGGAAAGCCAGTACAATGTAGCCATTATAAAGGTCTCTGAGGTCCATGGTCTACACTCTACAGCCAGAGCTGTCACTTGTCAGATACTGTGACCATGGACAAACTGCTTAACCTCCGTGAGCCATTTCCATCAGTAAAACAGGGATAACCACAGTCCTGTCTCCAGGGCTATTAAGTCTAAATTTGATTATGCTTATCCTTTCCTCAGATACACAGATAAGACCCAGAAAGGTTATTATTATTTACATAAAATACTGATACACGTAAGATAGGAGAGACACCACTTCCAGGAAAAGTGTTTAACATCTAAAGAAATTTGAAGGTATAGTTTCGTTTTTTCATATGAAAGCAAGGTAATATCCTGCTGCTTAATAAAGGGTGTGTTGCAGGCAAACAAAAGAAGGTTATTTTACTTATAAGTAAAAGGAAAACAAATCAGAGCCATTAAAATATGCAGCTCTTAGTAACTTAGATCAGTTGTTAGAAGTGGTCCCCACAAAAGACTCTGTGCTCTGGCTAACTGTGTACAACCAGCTTCCAGAAAAGGCAAAGCAGGGCTTCAGAAAGAACAGCCAACTGAAAGGAGTAACCAAACCAAAGAAGCAGCCTCCCCTGACTTTTTCAAGGGTAAAAGAACAAGGATATCTTTTTGATATGAAGTGCTCTCTCCTCAAAAGGCTCCCTTGTTTAAAGTTCAGTCCTAAAATTTATGTTCTCATGTAGAAGTTTGGGGAAGTTACTGGATCATGATGATAAAGATATAATCAATGGATTAATCCATTGTTGAATTCTTAATAGTGTAGACTGTGGAAGGTGGGGCCTGATTGGTTGATGGGAGTGTGTCTTTGAAAGGTTTATATTGTCTCTGGCCACCTTTCTTTCTTTCTTTCTTTCTTTCTTTCTTTCTTTCTTTCTTTCTTTCTTTCTTTCTTTCTTTCTTTCTTCCTTCCTTCCTTCCTTCCTTCCTCCCTTCCTCCCTCCCTCCCTCCCTTCCTCTCTCTATTTTCTTCCTTCCTTCCTTCCCTCCCTCCTTCCTTCCTCCATTCCTTATGTTCTCTAGCCCTTTTCTTCTTTCTGACTTCCTTCCCCAGAGCTTTCTATTCAGTGCTGTCTTCCTCTTGGCCAACTTAAAGAAGCCCTTCTGTCACATGCTCTTAGCTTCCTAGTGTTCTCTCACACAACAGCTATACAGCAATGGAGACAGCCAAGTTTAGAAGTAGAACCATGAGTGTGTCCCCCCCCCCCCCCCGCACACATACAAAAATCCTTCTTTCTTAAATTCGTTGTCTCAGATATTTTTTCACAGTAACAAAAAGAGATCAGCAGAAGCACATACCAAGAAAACAGCAAGCAGAGAAGTACTAGATTCCAGTCAGGTAATTTTTACATGAAAGGAAAGCTAGGAGATAGATGGATAAGACAGCAAATATCTGTGTTGGTCCAGGTACCTTGAGAAATTTTCTTGGAAAAAAGTTGTTTGGCTTTCTCTGTCCAGCAAAGGACTAAATAGTGGGAAAGCCAGGGATTTGGAAAGATGTGGAGGGAAAAGACTCCAGGAGCTTGAAATCCAAGAGGGATAACTCATTTTTTTCCATTTACCTCAAGCCCTATTTGGGGTGCTGGTGTTGAGCTGTTTTCGATGAAGCTGGGAGCTTCATAACTTTGAGAAACTTCAGTTCTCTAGATTGTCAGAACGGTGTTATTTCTAAGACCACAGCTCCAAGTAAACCCAGATTTTCCAAGGAGAGGTAGAAGCAGATGATCTAGAATAGCCCTGGGATAAAAATCATTTCTGAGTACAGTGAGCATGATATTAAACACTGGAGCCCCAGCAACCCATGAACTGAAAGACCAATCCATCAGGTCACCACATGGAGTAGAATTCTCAGCCCTTGGACTTTTTTCTTTGAGCATAATTTTGTATTGTGTTTTTATCCAAAATGATTTTTATTCATTATTCTCTTCTTTTATTCTGTATAGAGTCACTATTTCAACATGTCCTAGGAATGCAGATAGAAGCCAGTTTCCTGCCTTCATGAATCTTTTGTCTCATAGGGAAAGCATTAACCAGCAGCTGCTGTCAGCTTGGGCTCTCAGATTGAGTTTCCCCAGGATCCACAGCAGAGACTGAGTTAGATTGTAAATGGTATGTAAATGGTACATGATATGAAAAGACCATTTTATTTCAGTAGCGGTAAAACATGTATAAAATTCACCATTTTAAACTCAACAATTAGTGGTTAGAGAGATGGCCCAGTTCCTAATATGTGCTGCTATTTCAGAGGACCCCAGTTTAGTTTCTGACATCCATGGAAGCTCACAACTGTAATGCTAGCTCTGTTGCCCACTCCTGGCCTCTGCCTGCACTGCACTCACATGCACAAATCCACACATGGAAATACATATATACACATAACTGAACTTAAAAATATAAACGCTTTCAAGTCAACAAGTCAATGGCATTTTGCATATGCATACATATGTGTATGTGTGGTATGTGTGTGTGTGTGTGTGTATGTGTACATTTACATAATTCTAAAAGGAAATTGCACAATCATTTGAAATTGTACACCCTTTCGAGACTTCCCATGCCTACCAACCCCTGATAAAACACAGCCAGCATTCTTTCCCCATAGATTCTGTATATTTCATATAAAAAGAATCATAATATATTATCTTCTGTGTCTAGCTTCTTTTACATTACTTAAGCTGTTTGTATGACAAGCTGCAACATTATAAGTCACCATAGATTTCAAGTGCACAGCTAAACATATATACATATACATACATACATATATATATATATATATATATATATATATATATATATATATATACACACATATATAGTCCACAACTAAACACAACGCACACACATACAAAGAGAGAGAGAGAGAGAGACAGACAGACAGACAGACAGACACAGTCAGAAAGAAGAATGTGATTATTTAGTGCTGGCAATACAAGCAGGTACCTGTCCCAAGCAGAAATAAAATATACGTGATTTTGAACTTGGCCATCAACCTGAAGAAACAGCTAGAAAAACACTCATTATAGAAAAATAGACAAAAAGCATCCCCTCCTTTGTATATAAAGGGCAACCAAAACTTATGTACCCAAACTTCTGTAAGCAAAATAAAAGCTATATATGTGTCTGGAGAGACGGCTCAGTGGTAAAGAGCACTAGATGTTCTTCCAGAAGACCCAGGATCAATTCTTAACACCCACACAGTAGCTGAAGATCATGGAATGCCAGTTCCAGGAATCCAATCCCTTTTGGCCTCTTGTGGGCACTGAATGCACATGGTGCATAGACATACAAGGAGATAAAACAGCCATAAAATAAAACAAAATGCTATGTACATATTTCTATGATATGGTACCACTAGTAATTTTCTTTTTAGATGCTTAAAGACATTAGTATTTTGATAATTAAATCTTATCTGTCAATAGACTGTGTATTAGGATCATCTACCACAATGATCTCTCAATATTGCAGAACCATCTCTTAAGATGATAAAGTAATGTGCAATAAGTCAAACCCATAAAATAAGGTCAGATGCACTATTAAATTGCATTCTAAAAGCATTTTAGACTTTTAAACTGATCTAGAGAGAATTCTGGCCCAACAATTCCATGAAATTTCCCCAAGGGATTTCTGACTTTCAGAATCTTAGCGTTTGTCATGCTGATCTTCCACAGCCCAGAAGAAAAAGGTTTCAGCTTGCATCCAGAGTCATTAGCCTGAGCTTTGTCTTAGCAGATGTCCTCTTATGATGTGTGCCAGGGACTCATCACTTACCATAAATCATGGTCAGATAGATAAATAAAAATGTTGTCTCAAGGAGTGATGTAAAGAGAGAAAGATCCTCAAAATAAACAGTGCTTCAGGATGCCACTCAGCCATCAGGATTTCATTCCCCTAATTTCTAGAAAATTCCTCTTTTTATGGAGTTTTATTTACAGTTGGGTGTTTCCGGCCACCAACCGTGATTGGCTAAGGTTAGATATTGACATCTCACCCACATGTAGGATGGGTTAGATTGGGTCACTAGTTTTAATTAGATAGGCTGGGAAAAGGGATTCCTTAGTCATCATGCAGGATTCAGGCATCTGGTTCTCACCTTTTCTGAAATAGGTCAGCCATGAAGAGAGAAAGGATAAGAGTAGTGGGGGTGGAGGAGGGTGCATGATGATATGATGTGAACAGCTGAGTCTTGAACTAGATCTGACTGTACACAAATTCCCTTTATTGGGCTGAATCAGTAACCTAGTGAGTTAGGGTGCTTGCTTTACAATCATTAGGAACAGAGCTTGGAATCAAGCAATCCTATAAGAAGCCTATGGAGTGGAGGCAGGAGGATAGCTGTGGATAGATGACTGCCAGCCTGCCCAAAATACAATTAGCTCCAGGATCAGGACAAAAAGGAATCAGGATCTGGATCAAAAAATTAAAGTGGAGGACAATAGGGGACATCAGATAGCCCCAACTGTACTTCGTATGATTGAGCAACACACACACAAATACACACACACACAGAGAGAGAGAGAGAGAGAGAGAGAGAGAGAGAGAGAGAGAGAGAGAGAGAGAGAGAGAGAGAGGAACCATTTGTATATTTGCTAGCTGGGCAGTGGACAGTGGTGGTGCATACCTTTAATCTCAGAACTCAGGAGGCAGAGGCAGGTGGATCTCTATGAGTTTGGGGACAGCCTGGTCTACAGAGTGAGTTCCAGGACAGCCAGAGTTACAACAGAGAAACCCTGTTTCAAAAAAAACAATATATATGTGTGCACGTGTGTGTGTGTGTGTGTGTGTGTGTGTACACTTGTTCAACATCTTGAATAGTTCTTTCATCACTAAAGTTCTTGAGTTCTCTCAAATCAATTCTTTATAAGGAAGTTTTTAAAATAAGCCATAATCTTATTTTCTAAGCCAGAGTCCACCGTTGTTTCAGTTAGTTGAGTGCAAAGCTTTTGATGATAGTTAAAAAAAAAAAAAATGGTAAATTTATTTTCTCAATAGTTGCTTAAAAGGAGTAAGTAATATTATTTGTTAGGGGAGTAATTTATTTTTTCCCTCTGTGTTATTATTACACTTAAGCAGCAATGTGAAAAACACTAAACAGAACTTTAAGTTCTATGAGTTTTAGTTGCTCTGTGAAAAATGAGGTAACAGTACCCATGCTGTGTACTGTGGCAACATAGAGAATAGATGAAATCAATACGGAGACGCTGACACTAGGCAGAAGGCTAGAGCAACCTAGCATAAATAAGGGAAGAGAAATCAGGAAGTGGGTTTCTGAGATCAATCAGTGGGCCATTCAGGTACTGTGCACATTATCAGTCCAGGGAGAAAATGGACCTCTATTTGACAGTCCTTGGAACACTCAAAGTCGGTTTCAACAGGATTGATGTTAAATTGTATTCCATTCAAAGGCAATCCCCACTTTCTGGAGGCACCACTAGTAACAAAGAATTCAGCAGGTAGAACTCTAGACATGTACAGAAATAGAAACATGGCTAGACATCAGTCGGGAAGAGACATGCTACCCGTACATGGATCAAATCTTTAAAAGGTCCACCTGGCAGGGGTTTGGCTGTGCTTTGTAATATAATTTAGGTCATTTCTATTCCTTTTTTCTTTCTTTCTTTCTTTGGCAAGGTTTCATGTAGCCCAGACTGGCCTCAAAGTTCATATGTATCCAAAGCTGGCTTTGAACCCCTGATCTTCCTGTGTTCCCTCCTGCATGGTAGCATATGCCATCACGTCCACACATTTAGGTCACTTCTACAGCAAAGTCTAGAGGCATTCAGCATTGATACAGTTGCAAAGGAAATGATTATTTTTGTAAGGATGACTATTTAGTTTGTCATTTGGCTGTGCTGGTTGGTATAACATGTACCTCCTGACCTGTGTTAAAGCCATAGGCATTAAAAAAAAATGTAGCTCTGCCCAGTGGACATTAAAGCCACTTCCTGAGGTAATGCTGAAAAATGCAATTGGTGTTACAGACGTATGACAGCAGTAGGTGACTGACAGTGGCTATCTGAAATAATAAATGAAGGTAACCCGGATTCTATATGTAAATAGATGCTGACAGAACCAACCTTGCATTTACAAGTGTACAAGTACCATGCAAGTGAGTACCTCTGTTTCCCTATTTTAGGGAAAATAGGGAGTCTTCAAACATTTTAATTCCAAATGTCAATCGGCCACTGTCAGATAATGAGATACATATATTTTGGAGAGACACATATATTTTGGATGTTATATGAAAAATAAGAACAAACTGGCTACTGGTTCCCATGAGCACCTATATGACCCACAATGACATGTATCCTCAGAGGGTTCTTCCTGTCTTGAGCCACTCTCTGAACTTCCTACACACCTTGTGAGCACACAAGTTCTCTGCTGTTGGTGTTGATATGGCATTTTATTGCAAAGTGAAATTTAAAGCTCTAGTTGCTATAATTACTAAACATTATATGTACAATATAATATTATTTATGAGAAGGTGAAAATGCCATTTATGATTTAGATTACAGAAGATAAAAGATGAGATTCATCTGCTATGCTCTTTATGCGGCTTTCCAAAATGAATATGTTGAAACTCAATCCTTAATCTGACAATATTTAGAGGTAGAGTCCTTGTAGAGGGTTTGGGTCATGATTCCTAGGATGAGATGCAGTTTAAAAAGAGGCCTTGTAATAGGATAACAAAGATAGACTCAGAACCTAAAAGAATTGGACTCTCACCAACTGCAGGGTATCTTAACATCTTTATTTATGGTATTCTGTTATTGCTGGAATGCAAACATGAGCATTGGAAGAAGATGCTAATCATTCACTGGTTGTATAATTGCCCTTGAAGATAGTCACAGACTAAGAGTTACTTAGAGTTTTTTTTTTTTTTTCCTAGTTTCAAGGTCTGACTATCAATCATGAGTGGGCTTTCAATTATACCCTTTGAGGTCCCTCATCTTGTACAACTAAATTTTTTTTTCAGTTGACTATAGGATGTCCCATTCTAATATCTTTAATATAAATCACATGAGTAGCCATGGGACTAGTTTAAGAGAATGCCTTGCCATCCTAATCATAAAATCTCCAATCTGCACATTGTTCTCAAACCCTCCCCACAGCAATTAGAAACTCATATGATGAAGCCCCTTCCCAAGACACCTCTTGCTTATTACTAATGATTCATATCTTGGGCTGTGGCATTGGGAACTGCAAGGGTCAGTGGCTGAGCTGATGAGAGATGGAGGTACCATGATTGTTTCACATGCCAATGTGCTTAGGTAAATTACCAGCACGTGGTAGACGCCTGGAGAATTCTAATCTCATGTAGAATGGTACACAGCATTGTTCAAAGTGTCTGCACCTTACTGGAAAATACACGTGCCCCCCATATATACGGTGTATACATGTATATACATATATATATATATGTATATATATATACATATATATTTGTGTGTATACATATATAAGTGTATACATATATTTAATAGAATATATAGACAATATATATTGTATTTTCTTCAATATGATGTATTCTGAGATTTGCAAGCAAAGTTATTTTCCTATTCCATTCCATAAGAATCATGAGTCTTATATCCGTGAATTTAATTCACACAAAGGAAAAACAAACCCTCTAAGTTCTATTGAGGAGATGTGGCATTGTTGGGTTTGTTTTTTTTTCTTTTCTTTTTTTCCATTTCTAAAGAGCCTCCTTATTTTTGACACCACTATGACCAGGTAAAGGTCACTGTGTCACTCAGTGATTACTGAATTGGGAGTTCTGCAAATACACACTTGTCCTTTAGTACACAGCAGGCTGTAATTCACCCTCCTGGGCTGGAGGAACGACTTATACTGCACAGAGTTCAAAGCCAAGTCCTTGCTTATCGCTCCAGTCAAACAATTTCATTTCTATCAGTTGGTGGTTGTACTTCAGATTTTATGGATCCAATGGGTCTAGTGAAATTTTATGACCCTGCAACACAACAAGAAGAATAAAGCTCCAGGAAAAAAAATCAATATAATGTTTAAGGTCTTTGTTACCTTTATAACCTCCAGTGTTCTTTTACATATAAACGAATAAATCAACCTTTTAATGGAACATACAATCCTCAGTGCCTGCTCAATACTTGGTGCTAAGTCTGATCATAAAAACTATCAAGAATTGCCTAATGGCTTTGCTACCTGAACAAGCACAGTTAAAAAAGAATCAATTACAGGGCGAGGGTCTTATTTGTACATGGGTGTTTTATCCTAGTTAGTGCATAGTAACTAGCTGTTACCAATGGACAGTAGCAGCTTTAAAAGTATTAGAGGGCTTCATAAACTATATGGTGTTTCCTTGATATTCAGAACACATTCAAATTATATCAAACATTTCCAAACTTCAAATTTCTTGTGTTACTACTACTGGCCACTGCCTTGAATGAGAGACACTCACTGTAACTTAACAGTTGAGTCAGCAAGATCCTGAGGCAATCTTTCCCCTAACCTTCAAGAGAATGGCTTTTTCTTGTGTCAGAATCTTGGAAATGTGACTGAGTATATTTTCTCTAGTGGATTTTTCAACGTATCTATGAAGTTGCTAAATATTAGAATAAAACTAAAATTAAATTCTCCCACTCATATAAATGATAAATATCACTTAGCTCATAAACCTTCTCTGGCCTGGCATTCTCTGAGGATTGGTAATCCAAACTCAGAACCTTTTAAACATGAATTAGCATCATGTAGCCAATTTGAATATTCTACATTAAATTAAATTGAATAATAACCTGGTTTGAGGAAGCAGAACACCTATTTATTAGGAACAGAACTTTATAGCTCACCATATAACACAGTAAGTACCACAAAGCAACTGAGAGGAATTATTTGATACAGATCCCAGTCTAACCAAATGCCTAGCAGAAAAATATCTCCACAAAGATAAAATATGATCCAATGAAAAGGCTACATCTTACTGTTCTGCTTGCATAAATGGCTTAAATGAGACCATAGGACCTCCACCCCACCCTACCCCACCCCCCACCATATACCGCCAAGTCCAAAGTACTGAAGCCCACCAAAATCGGGGTTAACCTAATTACATCTTTAGCAAGGTGGCTCACAGTACACGGATGACCACTTGTGAATAAAGTCATTTTGCAGCCCCCAAAGGATCATCTGTCTCAGGAGTCCCACACCCGCACACCACACCAAGCAAGGCACAAGAGTGGTTTATGGCAAGTCTCCTTCACAGCACATTTCTTTCTTTCTGTCTCCTCCTTATGCGATGACCAGGCTAAGGGGTGAAACTGTGAAGAGCCTGGTATTGACACTTTAGCTTTATTACTGTTGTTGGAACAGTATTAGTGTTATCTGTTATTTTGAGAAAAGGTCTCATGAATCATGTAGCTCGGGCTACTGTCACATGTATTGCATGGACAAGGATGATTTTAAACTTCTGATTCTCCTGCCTCGATCTTACACATGTTGGGATTACAGGTATATGAACCAATCTGGTTCAGATTTTAACTTTAAATTTTTCTGTGTGTTCTAATATTTTTAATCATATTTTGTCATCAAAGCTTTTCGTTTTTTTGTTATAATTTCTCATGTTGTAGATTGGGGAGGTAGCAAATTTATGTAAGCATGTATCTCCTTACAAAATGATAACTTATGCCTATCATCTTGGTACACCATGGAAAAGAACAAACAAGGAGGTGATGTAGCTGAATGAGCTTTCACATGGTATCATGGGCTAAAGGGATGCCCAGGGCAGAACTCTGAGAAATGCATTGAAACTAAATGGCTTACACCTTCAATGTACTTTAATTTTTTAAGATTAATTTTATTTTAAATTGTGCACATATGAGGATGGGGATATATGCACCTAAGTTCAGGTACCAGAGGAAGCCACAAGGAACTATCAGGTTCCCCCAGAGCTGGAGTTACAGGCTGTTGTTAGGGATCTGAGAATGATGCTGGGAATTGAGCTCTGTAAGAGCACTGTATGTCTTTATCTGCTAAACCATGTCTCTAGCTCTTCCAACATACTTTTCCTTAAGAAATATTTTGACAAATGCTTTTTTCTTTGTGAAACCTCAATGCTAATGAAGGCTGTGCTCTATAAGTTGACAATAGTTATGAAGTAGCCTTTCCTGTTTCTTCAGCACTAACCTTCAAAGAAAGGCATGATTTGTACTATACACAGGTGAAGTTCTTAAACATTACATGAAAGCACTCTGTCTGCTTAATCCATCCTCCTATCAGTTTTCAATCTATAATTATAGGAATAACGTCTATAAACATAAAAGTCAGCCTACAGTGTCATAAGATCATTTTTAAAATAATAGCCCACATTCAAAAGTATTCTGCTAGCATCAAAATAGTGTGTGATCAAAATGCAAGTCATAAAATATGGATATAAATGTTGCTCAGGGAACAGCAACATTGCAAGGCACATTTTCTGGAGTCTCAGTGCCTTTACCAGATGAAGCTTGGGTTGTTCTGAAAGAGTTGGGATGGAAAGAGCAGAGAGGACTCCCATTCAAGCCCGGCTGGATCCTTGATACGGGTTAAAACCATTATGTCTGCTTTTTTATATTCGATCTATTACCTTCAAATTTAAGGAGCAGTTTAAGTATAACTATTAATTACGTATAATCTACTATCATGACAAACTTTTCAGAAGGGTGTCCCTGATTTCACTCCCTACTAGAGTGGGCATTCTGGCATGTGGGCATCATTTCAAGGTGTCTTTTCTGGCAGGAGATGACAGGTCTGGAGCACTCCCTCGCTCCAAGCAGAGGTCAGATGATTCCTGTAGAAATGGACTTTGCATATCAACCCATAAGGGATTCCAGAAATGATTGCAGACATAGTTCAAGGAGTTGAAATCTGACCACATGTATGAGAATAGAGACAGCAACATTTCACCTATTCCTGTTATCACGAACTTCTTTCTTGTGTCATCTGTGAAACCAAGTTACCATAAAGGACTTGACATTTAAAAACAAAGATATTCCCCTCTCCCTTTCTAGATCTCTCTCAAAACATCACAATTTTTTAAAAAATAAAACTTCTTAGTTGTTCTAACTACATTCAGCTTTTAAAATTTAACATGTAAAGCTGAAGTGTTCATGAACCCAATGGGGAAGGGAAGGTAGGAAAAATGGAGAGCAGGCATTAGCCACTATGATGATATTTATACATAATGATTTTACAAATATTTAATATTTAATACTGACCACTGCTTCATAAACTCAAACACTGTGAGATGTCTCAAATGTCCACACAGAAATATATATTGTAAATGAACATATTAAGATTAAAGACACTGTCTGATTTGGATGAAATCATGCCCAGGAACCTGTGATTAACAAAGATTTGAGGCGTCTTACTGTATGTAAGCTGCTATATGTTGTGTATATAGCAACCAGACATCATTTTAATTTTTGTTTCATTCAAATAGGAGGGCATTTCTTCTGAAGTCAGTGTGAAGAATGTCTCCTAATCAAATCCGAAACCAGAGATTTCAGGTTAAATTTATCAAAAATACTCACTCCCTGGCTTGACTCATAAATCATGCATGTTTCCTACATAACAATGAAAGTTTATAAAGAAAACTCGCATGTTCAATCAGAACAAGCAGTTTGAAAATTGGTATCTACCTGGCATGGTTGCATGATTGTTGGAGCACTTTAGACAGACTGGGGACTGGGGACTTGTGGGACCAGTATGCACAACGTTGTTGACCATCAAAAGATTTTCTTCTTGATCCTTTTGTCCTGACTTTTCATCTTCGCATTTCCATTACACATGAAGGTTCACAGTTTGACAAGCTGTCTAAGCACAGCTTTCAAAGAATTTAGATAATTGTGAGCCAGGAAATCCTGAGGAACCATCAAGTGAGGTGAATCGCTCTATAGATAGGATCTAAAATGGCTGGACTAACTGTGGCTAGGGATGGTTTGGATGAAAAAAAGCTTTAGAAATCCAGAAGGTGTGAGGATGGTGCCAATTAAGTGCATAAATAAATGTATTCATTGAACAGAGGGTGATCAACCGGACTATATGTGAATCTCCAGAAATACCTTTTGTCTGAAGGGAAGGAGATCCAGCTATTGGTATTTTGAACATCAAGCCCTGTGGACAATTCTAATACACCACTTTGTAAAATGATTATTGCAGGGAAATGGAAGGGGGTTTTATTTTGTTTCTGAAATTACAGTCAATTCCAATTTTCTGAATCTTTTCTAGAATATATCCATCACCGAAATCAGAATTCCTTTAAAATTCTCTAATTATGTGGACTATATAGAAAAGTACATGAAGAATGATGATTTTAAAAGCCAGGGGGAATAAACTATGGAGTGCATTTTGTCATAGTCTTATACTATCTTCCCCACATAAATCCATAACCCATAATTCTTCAGAGATCCCAAGCCTATGGTATGTATGATGCCTCTGGCTCTGGCTCACAGGCAGTGCACCCTACAAATACTTGTGTGATTTGGGTAAATGTTAATATATTCCATCAAGACCAGGGCACTTTGTATAGCTAACTTACTTAGTACCATTATCTGGAGTAGTCATCTGTCACCCTAACCCCCTTTGTGTTCTATAGTCCCCAGAGCCTGCTACCCTTTTTTTATTTGGCTACCCTGCATAAATCTGTTAAGCTCAATATGTTGCTACCAATTCTCAAAAATCAAAGGCAATCTGCTGGCTTATAAAACACCAATTACTGAAAATCGAAGGGTATAATATGCTAGCAATTCATGCAGTCGGTAAACAACGTTCACAGGAGTGGGGTTGAGTCACAAGCTAACTGAATCCCTTCTCAAAGGTCTGTTGTAAAATCAGATGTGTTCTTTCCTAACACAGTGCAGGCTCTGAACCCATTCATGTATTTCACATTTAATAAAAATCGGAACAGTTGGCCTGATTGGATTTTAAGTGATGCAAATTTGAAAATCAAATAGGCAAACTCCCTTTAGACTTCATCTATTTAGGCTATAATTGTAAAGAACTACAAATCATATTTACTACTCTATTGAATCCCCCCAGAGTTTCAGTATGAAATTTAAAGAAAGGGACAAATATTTGCAGGTGTGGCTTTCTGTCCATAATGAATTTTTTTTTCCTTGCATGGCGTGTCTTCCTTAACACAAGGAATAAATCATGTTTCCTTTTGCAAAATCTTTATAGATTTGGGGTAATAATGTTGACTCTGGCACTTAATGCTCAGAAAATTTTACTGGAAATTAAATTTTTCTTTATGCAGTAATTATGCAGTACACATTTGTGTTTCTATTTACATTTTCAATCATATAACTATATTATTTGAAGAGACACCTAGGAGTACACCCTTGGAAATTATTTTTTGCACGGGAAACTTTCAAAGAATAAATCCTCTTACTATTCTATTCAATACAATCCAATTTATCCAGCCTTCTACAGCTGCAGTTAATACAATCAAATACATCCAACTGGTAGTATTTAAATGACCAAGGAAAATATGGGTCAGGATTGGAAAGTCATTGTTTCAAAGTCCCACAGGATTTAGCATTATCAGGCATTTTAGATGTTAATAGACCTACTCATTCATTTTTAATGAACTCTATTACTCTGAAATCTGAACAAATCAGAACACTAGTTCTGAGAGTGAAAACAGCCTCCTGGAGAACATGCACACAAATAAACATTTTCTGAATAAAACATTCTAAAATTTTCCTATTGCATTTGAAGTGTTTTTCAAATATGAAAGAAGTTTACACAATTATAAAAACAATAAACCTTCCTTCGTTATTCCCTTTTCAAATCTAAACAAGGCCTTTAGGGGTCATAATATACTTGCAACTTGCAAGATAAACAATAAATGCTATCCTATTGAGGTTGGAAGTGCAAAGCAAAGTGTCTCTGTTTGTGTACACTCTTTCTCTCAAATACTGCTGCATTTTAAAGTTGATATGATACCCTCCCTGTTGAGATAAACATCTCTAAGTTCTTTGGCTCATAAACAACTTGGTGGGGATTATCATATTGATAGGTTAAATTAAGAATGCTGGATGGCCATCTGATACCTTCCTGGAAATAGGCTGACAGATCCTTCATTGTTTTGGTTTGGTTTTTGTTTCTCTCTTTACTAAACAGTTGCCAGAGTTTAGGTGCTTCACATCAAAACCTCTGCTGACAAAACTAAAGTAAATCCACGTGTGTCTGTTCTTAAACTGCTTACTTAGAATTAATTCATTTCATCTTCATAGCTATGAAGTATGTAGGTGGCTCCATTATCTCCATTTTATAGATGAATAGATGATGGCCATACAGTCTATGGATGGCTATTAATACTATCATCCCAATGGCATGCTCTCCTTTGATTCATACTTTGATGCAAGAGAAACCAGCAGTTGTTACTTAATTGATGAGAAATATTGACACTGACCAGCTTCAAAGGTACACTATATAGCATTCAAAAGCATAACACTCTGCTAGGGACACTGAATGGAATACAGGGCCATCTGGTGATCTACCTTTCTAGGGAATCTCATTTTCATTCTTTTAAAACAAAAACATATACAGCCTTCTGTTGACTTTGGTTGTGATTATAAACATCCTTTCAACCTGTAGCATGTGAATGCCAATCTGCTTTGGGAGAAGAGGTCCGTGGAGACTCTCGTGAGGCTTCCCTGCTGGTGAAACACTTAGAAATCTGTAGTTCCCATGCTACATGGTTCCCAAAGTGGCTGCCTTCTCTTTAGCTCCCACATATCATCAGTGTTTTCATTCCTTACCCAAACTGCCTTCCAGGTTGACAGCAAACTCTGCCTGCTCAGTGTTCTACAGGCTCATCTCTTTTCTCTCTACCTTTTTAGGGGATAAATTATATCATAGGCCCTTTCACTCATCATCCAGATCCTGGGCTACAGATTTGATGGGGAGAGCCTGGATCCTGTAAAATTTTACATATTTCCATCATCTAGAACTCAGCTCATGAAAAATTCTTAAGGCTATTACAATAGCTGGACAGTCAGCAAACATCTGACAAATGCTTATTATAAAAGCTAATTTTGTTTGGTACATATTTACTTCCACTTGAAACCAATTCGATGATTTGCAAATTCCTTGGAGAAGTAGATCCTGAATTTCTCTGCTTTGTTTCTGAGTCTGTTTCTTCATAACAGCTTCACAACAGAAGCTGTTGCCTTGAAATTTCACTTGCTATGTAGTAGTACTTCTTTGCATCATCGTGAGGTATGGGCTTGTTTTTAAAACGTAGAAGGTAAACAAAGATTCCAAACCTCCAACATCAGGAAAGTTAATCTTCTAGACCCAACTGGACACAGAATCCATCTTAACCTAAGTAAGAAATGGGACCTACCTATCCACTAGGGAAATCTTTCTAATCAGCATGTGTGAAGAACATGGGGGAAGAAAAAAAAACACTAATTAAAGAGTCAGGTTTTCCAATGGGATTGATGATAAATGTCTTCGCGAATCAATGCTATTTAACAAATTGAAGATTATCCCAGACATCAGAATGTTGCCTCCGTTCATATAAGATTTAAGTGCACCATGGAACAGGATAATAATTTAAAGCCTGAGATAACACAATCACCATGAAAATGCAATTTAGACAAACAAAAGAGGTGATACAGCAACATCTGTAAGGTACAAAGTTTTGGATGTTTTATTATTAATATATACATTAGCCCCTGCCTCTCTGGGTCAGCATAATTGTATCTGTCTTTAGAGAGTGGTATCATCTATACCCAGGGCCAGAGCTGTGACTATAGAGGTTTGTTGCCTCTGTCAGAACAATAGAAGTTTTGCTGCATTGTGTGCTGACCCTAGAAATGACTTTCTGAAATAAATCTTTGCTGATTTACTTCAACTATAAGTTCCCAATGAGCACCATTCTTCCTAAGAGTAAAAAGAGTTCTTAACGCAGTGGGGTGCTCACCATGGGGGCTCAGAACATAGTGTCTGGTATGCTATCAGCTTGTTGTCTGATAACATGTCTCTATCTTATAATTTCCTCTCTGAAAGGAAAGGCAAAGATTAAATTACAATGGAAGACTGTGGGGTTCTGCCTAATTGAAGTTTCCTAGTATTTGATACTGGAATATAGTAGGCATTTATCTTTATACTATTTAGATATATGTTTTGATATGTGAGTTTGAAGGAAAATACCATTAAAAAATAACTTCTATTATCGGTGGAAATAACAGACTCAGTGTTCAGTTCAAAGCAACATACTCTCAGTTCATCTCTCTCTGTGTCAATACAGTGAGCCAAAAGGGCTCAAAATATTCCTACTACCATGAAGTGTTGATCATTCATCTCACTTTGTGTTAAATATGAAATGGAGAGGGGAGGCTTAATTTAGACTTTATCCCCAGCAACAGCTCCATTATGACAGGGTAGGGTCAAGAGACCTGTTTCTAGCTCTCCTTTTGACTCTCACTGCTAATGTGATTTTGTGCATACTAATTTCTCTGAACCTTATTTCCAACATTTGGAAGGGTAGAGTACAGCACTAGAGAGATGCATGGGGTTCTGGGCATTCCAATCATGCTTGGTGGTTTTATTTCCTTCTGAGTATCCTTTCCTTTAAAATTACAAAATTATAGTAAAAACAATCCTAAATATCACCTAGTCCCCTGTTGCAGTTTGAGTCTGGGTCTGAAACGAGCAAGGTTCAAAGTTTGAACATTAGTCTCCACATACAGCACAGGAACTAAAGCCCTTAGTGTAAAAGTATAAAAATCTGAGGTCTGGGGCCCCAACAATGTATTAGTTCCAACTAATTATACCAACTAAAGAGACAACTGAAAAGGAGAAGAAGAGTAACTCGATGTCACCGTATTGGAAAGAGGAATAAGATTGCCACTGACCCCAAAATGTATCTTTGATGGTATTAACATGAGGGTTAGATTTAAATAAGTGTAAGAGGTGTGAATAAGTAAGCAGTCCTGATCAAGGTATAATCTCACCCTTTGTTCATCCATCACTGCCTCAGCTCTAGTCTGATGAGTGGTCGAATTTGTGTGAAATCTTTTCCTAGGAGACAAATTCATCCTCTGGCTGTTACCAAGGATCATGCTTATCATTTCCTCTGGCCTGGAATTCTTGGGAAAAAATAAGTCCTGTGACCCCATTGTTTCAACAGTCTGATCCCAAAGGAGAGACAGGAATGCCTCTTCAGATAATGTTCTTTCCTACAAAGGAACTCCCCATCAATTTGAAGAATGTAGAACCTTCAGGAGGTAGGATCTGGTTAAAGGAGACTTGTTACAGGGGCAGGCCTTTGAAGGTTTTACTTTATCTCTGGTTCCAGCCAGCTCTTTCTGTTTACTGGCTGCCACAAGTAAAGAAGTCATCTGCCTGATCTCACTGCCAGGACTGAACCATTCCTCTCTGCCTTCCCAGTGACAGTAGATCATACCCTCTGAAACCATGAGCCAAAATAGACCCTTCCATCCTTCTTTCCTTCCTTGTGTCATTTCTGTTAGGTGTTCTAATCACAGCAGTGAGGAAACTAACAGTGACTCCTAGTCCCCTAGATATCATTTATCTGCTCCTGCAGAGTTTGTGTCTATCTCTGTCACAATAAAGTAACCACTGAATAGCAGCCTTTGTGGGTCACCTGTGAGTCCCTTAGACAGACTGTCTCAATCATTGGGGCATTGGTATATTGCTCCATCATGGGGAAATAGTGGCTACTCAACTATCTGTTGGGTACATACACCAGTTTCTCTCAGATCTAAGAATATAAGCTAATACACCTGCAAGATCCAGCATCCTCCATGGTATAAAATAGTTACTCAGAGAAGTAAATGAATGTAATTTAATAAGTAATCAAAAAATAATCTGGTGCTTTATTGCTTTCAAATGGAAAGCTAAATTATCTACTTCTAGACAAAAATAAAATGTTTATATAGAAAAATAATGAAAACATTTCTATCAAATGTTAAAAGCAGCTGTGTATGGAAAATGAGAAAATAAGCATTTAATTTTATTGTGTTCTAATGCAGAGTAGTATTACTTTTAAGATACAAATGATTAAACAAACTAATAAACTTCTTTTTGAGGAAAGTTAGAAATAGAAAATGATCCAATCTGATCTTTGTCCTTGTAAGAGTGGCAATGCCTGTGCCTGCAAGTGAATTCCAACACACAGGCTAAAATAAAATATGTGCTCAGGAATGGTCATTAGTGAATGCCTAACAGGCTTAATGAAATGTTAAGTACAAGACTACATTCCTATTGGAGGCATTGTTTGAGTGCCTCTAGTCTTCTCTACTTACTAAATATGACAGTTACTTAGGATAAATGTACACGATTTGCAATGTTTCTCCAACTCTAGAATATTTCTCATGTGCTTATGAGGTTGGTGTGTTTCAAATAAATACACTTGCATGAATATGCTTGTTTCCTCAGGTATAACCAGTTCCAAGATTTTTTTTTTTTTCTGCACCAAGGCACTTCAGACTGTAGTCCTGAGGGGCTCGAGAGATGACTCAATGATTATGAGCACTGGCTATCTTCCAGACTTCCAGAGGGCACAGAATTGATTCCCGGCACCCATATGGCAGCTCAAAATCATTTGTAACTCCATTTCTAGTGAATCCAACACCTTCCTTTGTCTTCTGAAAGTACCAGGTACACATATGGTGCACCTACTCATACATATGGAAGAAATAATAAAAGAGTTTAAGAATAAGTAAATAAACTTCATTAACTCAATCTGTGACTCTGAACCACAGGACAGTAGTTCCAGACTATTCCGGAGTGTCCTAGTGGTCTACTTAAAGTTTTGGTAGCTTATTCAACGTACAGATGAGTGGGCCCTGCAACATTCTTGGAAGCTAAAATTTTTCTCCGAATATTTTAGCTATCATCGTAATACCAGGTACTCACATGACCTAAATGAGTGAAGTACACATTTCCCTCATAATTTTTGCAAATTAAATGAAATAAGATGTTTTTCTTTTATAGGTGAATATATGTATATAGGGATTGGACTGTTTCAGGATTTTGGGGAGTTTTTTGATTAATGATTAGACTACAGTCTGTGTTTGTCTTTCCTGCTTCCTCCTCAAATCTCTACACAGTGAGTGTTTCTGAGAGATTTCCAATAAGCATTTTCTATGATGAATCCAAAACCTCCCTTTATTGAGACCTCACAGAAGACGGGATGAGCCAGAGCAAGGACTGGGGTATCATAGAACGACTTCTTCTGGGGGCCATTGTTTAAGGGAACTCTCAGGAGCCATGATAACCTGCACATGACCTGCACAAGAGTAGACCCATTAGCATATGGATACAAAGCCTGGGTTAGAGGCTTGTGAGGACACACCCCTCCCTGAGGATATAAGTGCAGTCTTGCTTGCTAAGGGAAGTAAGACGTTTTCTTCGGTGTGTAGCCCCTGGTTGGATTCCTGTGCTCCTGTATACAACTACCACTCTCACCATACTTCTGTAAACAACCATAGTGAAACTCAAGGGATCACCAAGAGAAAAAGAAAGGACACAATGCGGGGGCAGTTGGGAGTAGAACGGGATCTGCAGGAGTTCAGAAGGGCAAGACAGTTGTGGGATGAAATGATCAAAACACATGAAAATGTCATAATAAAAGCCATGAGTGTATATAATTTAGAAATACTAGTTAAAAATGTAAAAAAAAAAAATCTCTTCATTGATTTCCCTGACTCATTTTCTTTTTCTATCTCAAGCAATTTCAGGCTGCAAAATTCTATTTTATAACAGATTAATTCTGGCATTTTGGTTAATGGGAGAATCCACACTCAGAAAAAAAAAAAAATCCTGATTATTTTCATGGATTATATCAGAACCCATACTATTTATATAACACAGTTCACCAACCATCTTTCAGTATAGTACATGTTAATTATATAAGAAACAGCAATATTTGCTTACTTTGACTTTTGGAAACCTTTTAAGAATCTTACCACACCTTGTGGCAGAGGCCATTAGCAGTCTCAAAAACATCAAATTTCAGGAACTCCTTCATTTATTCAGAACCTATCTTGTTTAGGGAAGTAGTGTGTGTAGATGAAAAGAAACTCAAGTATACCTGTGTACATTTTCAGCTTTCTTTACAGACCGTGACTGCCAATGAGGGAGGAAACCACAGATGCTGTTTGGAAAGCTTAAAGGCAGATGTGGAGATATCCTTCCAGCTTTTCCTGCCTGGACATGGGATGAAAACAAACAAAAAAACAAAATAAAACAAACAAACAAAAAAACAGGGACAATGGAAGGGATGCCAGAGCTGACAGATGAAGCAATCTGAGATGCTGAGAATGCCCTAGAGTCTTAGCAAGACCGTGTTTGTCTCTTGGCCTTTTCTTTCTACTCCTGCTTCTCTCATTCACAGCCATTTAAGTGTCTCTCATTAGTAACTGAATTGCAAGGCCCCGCTGATTCCTCTGCTTGGATGAATGTGCTGGAGAAGCCACACTGCTCTTAACTTCCTCTACTGATACTGTCATGTGAGTTATGTGTTCTCAAGGACTTCTCTGAAGCCAGGTCACAATGAAGCCTTCTGCCCTTAAAGAGAAAGTGTCGCTCGCTCTGTATCAAGTGCACAAAACCCCACGGACTCTCTTTTTCACAGTACTTTCCACTGGGTTTTCCTGCATGTGTGAATATAGAGTAGAAAGCAAATAAGACCCTGAACCAGGCTCTGAAGAATCCTAATTCACCTGACTCTCCCTTTTCCTGGAGATGTAAGAACCACCTCTGTGGCTCAGCAGCTCAGGTGAATGGTTTCTCAGTGCCCAAGAATATAACTGCTAAGGTTATAACTGCTAAGCATTAGAAATATCTGCTAAGCATTAGAAGGTAGATTACTGTCACAAACCCACGCCTTTGTCATTCTATGCCCACTAATCAAGGTACCTGATCTACCAGGTCAAACTCCCAGGATTCCATGATCAATCTTACATTTCTGCTGTTTTCAGTACTATCACTATAAGCTTGGTTTCCCTTTGGGTTTCTTTCAAGATCTTGTAATTAAGAAAGTGAGAACTACCTCTTAGAAGAGAATCTTAAGGCCAAGAGGAAAGGATATGATGGAGAGCAGGTCATGCACTGGACCAGGGGGCTGTGGTACAGGTTACTGGTTCACTCTTCCATCTGCTGGAGCTGAGGCCAAACACTGTCTTCTTGGTTTGGGGGATTCTCGTTTTGTGTGTCAGTCCAGAGTGAGATCTCATGGACCCTGTGTCTGCTGCAAGGGTTGGCTGGCTGCACAACACTGGACAAGGCAATGACCCTCTCTAATGCTCATGGTCTCCAGCTGTGAGAGTCCATTAATAACTGTCTTTTATCTTCTGGCTGAGTGATGATTACATGAAGGAATCGATATAAAGACCTTCAGCCCAAAGCTCGGATCTAAACCTAAATAGTGTGATGCTCATCACTACCATTTTGCTACGAATTCTAATGTGAGAAGGTAGACCGTGGGTGCTAAGAATGTCTACAGCTTGCTTTAAAAAAACAGTTTTCTCTGTATGCTGTGAGGTTTATCATTAGACTCAAGACACCAAGTTGCACAGAAACAAAAAAACATGTGGCTATGAGTGCATGAATCACTGCATATCCTCCAGTGAAATATTGTGGCTTTAAATATTCTAGCTATAGGGCTCACTTGTGTGGGATAAAACATCACCTTTCCCAAACCCACCTCTAAAACGTAAATGTATAACTCAAGAGGAGTATCCACTAGTATATGTGCACTCACTTTTATCTCCTGGTCAAATGCCCCCTTTAAATGGAAGAGTTCTCTTTCTGTAATATTTTCCTTATTATTTGAAAACTTCATACATGTATACAATGATTTTGTTCCTATCTGCTCCCCAGTACTTGCCTCCAATGCCCCCCAGAATCCACTGAACTCTGTCTTCCTACTGATCTCATATCCATTAAAATTGCTACTGTTGTCAATAGCCCACTGAGTCCAATTAGTACCGACCATGGGCAATTGGATGTGGGTCCATCTGCAGGGGCACGGCTAACCTCCTAGCAGCCACATTACCAAAGCAAAGTGTATGTCTCTCCACATGAGCCAGGAGCTACCAATGGTTCTTTAGTTTATTGTATAATTAAAAATTAGGACCAGTCAACAATAAGGAAATCATGCCTGATGCTTGGAAACTGGCTACCACAGGAAGAAAATGAGCTTTGGATTTTATAACCACATAAGAGAAGAATCAGGAGGCTGATCATGGCAGCTCACACCTTTTATCTTAGCACTCAGCAAGCAGAGGAGGGAGAATTGCTGCAAGTTTGATGCCAGCCTGGTTTACACAGTAAATTAAAGGCTTGTCTGGACTATACAATGAGACCTAGTATGGAAGAATCAAAAGAGAAGGAGAAAGAAAGAAAGAGAATTAATGAGCAGAAAAACTGCTGAAATAGATGTATTCTGTTTGTATAATCAGATGTTCAGCACATTTAGCTATTATCACCTGTGTGCCAGGTTTTAAAATCATTGTTTAAAATTTATCACCAAGGGAAAAAGTAATATATTAAATGTTTGAGCGTTCTATCAGTTTAGTAAGACTATTTTATTTGCACAAAGTCATGTAACAGAATACAAGCCACATCTCCTCTCTTCCATGGCCCATGTAATATGACCATGCAAGATGCCAAAGCTCGCCCTGCCTGTTAGTGTCAATCCCCTGAACTGCTCCAGGACACTGCCAGGGGTGGCTGTCTGGTCTTGAAGCAGGAGCCACAGAAAGCCAACACTTTTATTACAGTAATATATTTCTGATCAAGTTTACTTTTTCTATTTACTCAATTCATCTTTGAAACCCAATTAAAATCAATTTTTCTGATCTCTGGATTCTGAACACTATTTGGCCACAAACCTAACACTCTATAGTAACTAGATTACTAAACATTGTGCCCTAAAGTGTTTTAGACAACACTTTTTAAAAACTTGGAAGATGCCATTGAAAGCTATAGAAATCTCTCAGGAGCTGCCTCTACCTCTTTGAAGAACAAATGCTTTGTCCTTGTATAAAAGGTACATATGATAATTTTGTACCTGTAGTTTTTAGTCATAGTTTATGTGCATAAATGTGAATAGATCACTTTCTTACGTCTTGAGTCATTTTCTAAAAATGTCAAATGATAAAATTTTCTGTCAGGTACTAATCTTTTTACACACACATAGACACACATAGATGCACACATACATGCTTTCAAATTTTCTATATTGTAAATTTTCTTATATTATAAAATATTATAATTTGGGATGTATGTCTAAATAACTACCCAGTAGTGTTATTTACCTATTATATTTATTTAGTTTAATAGAATATTGCTATGTATCCCTGTCTAACCTAAAAGTCATAACAATCCTTCTGTCAGATTCCACGTGTGACCCACCATGCCTGGTTTGTTTCTGGAATTGTATTTTCTAAATCTTAACATAATCAATAATCCTGATACTCTTAGTTCAAGAAGTAAAGCACTAAAGTATATATCTTTATTCATACTGTTATGTACCTATAAAGAAAAAGATCTCAGTGGCCTTCTGAAATCATAGAGCCACCCCTTTAATTCTCAGGTCCTTGGTGACTGGGAGAAGGGAGCAAAACAGGGTGCTGATATTTATGAAAGCCCTAATTTTCTCAAGTCAAGTCATTTGTAAATATGTTGATATTATTTGAGCTTTACAATAAGCATGAAAATACAACAGCTATAAAAATCTAAGTCGTGTGGTGAGGAAGATATTTACTGCAACTACCACACCCAAGACTTCCATCCTGCAATCCCACAATACTGTGAGGATGTCATATGCCACATCCACCATGACTAAGGCCTCCTGAAATCGCAATGGGATGAGTTTCCAAAGGTCACGGAATGTCTAAAAATGCAAGGGGAAAACCCTCTCAAAGATAATCTAGAGTAGGACCTGAATGGAGTACTGAGTACAGCTGATTGACTCGGAGAAACCTGAGGTCTTCTGTTGACTGTTTCCCAAGTCCCCTGATTAAGTCTAGAATAAAATCATTGCTTCGCACTCAGCACTTTCTGATCACCCTTTTTAGTTGAGGGAACTGGCCTTAGGCATCTGCTTTGTGTGTAACTTTACTTTCAAAATCATTGCATGTGTTCTTGTGTTAATATTCTACCTGATAATAACACTGTATAGCAATATACCACTAACCTTCTAAAATAGTTGTAATTTTAACAGCAAAATTTTTTAGCGAACTATCAAGTAATGGGAGGCATATTTCCAGTAAGGAACTACAGAAGCGAACACATACAGCTACAGGCTCAAAGGAAAACAC
This sequence comes from Cricetomys ansorgei, assembly GCA_026225945.1. Taxonomy (NCBI): domain Eukaryota; kingdom Metazoa; phylum Chordata; class Mammalia; order Rodentia; family Nesomyidae; genus Cricetomys; species Cricetomys ansorgei. The sequence continues at coordinate 3,357,473 of JAMJFZ010003624.1, forward strand.
GGAGTGAAATTTCAGGTTGTCTTTCTGGTCACATGGACTGCTCACAACTCAAGACACAAAGTCGTTTCTCAACTTTCATTTCTAAGCTTATTAGAAACACTGACAATGATTCCCTTTATAAAAGTGTCAGACTTTGCTACTTTTTGTAGTCAGGCTGGAAATCCCTAACTTAAAGTATAGTTGGACTTGTATATATTTAAAAATCATATGTTGATACTTAAAGTAAATGTTATGCCATTCTATTATAAAGCTGACAATGGCAACCAAGTGAATAAGAGTCCCCCCTGTGTTCAAATTCCTGATGTTTACTTCTTGGGGTGGGGATCCAGTGTTAAGAAAAACCTCGAGGAAGGGTTTGTGAAAACCTCTCTAGGCCAATGGCATTTCCTGCTATGCCCAATTTCACCTCTGAATGACAGGGAACCCTTCAGGTCAAGACTGAGGGCAGGGGGTAACTAGGGTGGCCAACTGAGCTGTTAATGTGTGTGTGTGTGGTTTTTTTTTTTTTTAAACTCACATAAGGACAAGGGATCTGTACAACATCGCAGGAGAGACAAGAAAGATTGAGGTAGAAACAAAACCTAATAGACTTCAGCTGTCAGAAATCTGTGTAACTCCCTTTTGAGTCACAATACCAAGTGCTTATTTATTAGTTTTTAACATTTTTAAAACAAGGTCCCCAGTACGTATGAACTGTGGACCTAACACATGGCGAAACCTGAAATCTTCTACTATAACAAGGCAGAAATAAGATGCACGAAGACAAGTAAAAATGCTAGTATCAAAAGAAGGAGCTCCCCATGGGCATCTTAAGCAAAGTTTGCACCCACCGTGGCAGAAATAGCCCTTGGAGTTTCCAGAGGCAGCAGCTAGGTGGTGCCATCACAAGGTTTAGCAAGATTCTAGGTTGGCAAAGGTAAGCCTCCATGTTGGCAGGGGGTTAGGAAGGCAAGCAGGGAACAAACTCTATGTCCATATGGTTCATTCCAGTCAGTTTATTGCTTGTAAATTTTGACTATCCTTCCTCAACAGTTGCTCAATGGCTGGGAAACTACATATTTCTCTCAATAGCAGAACAAGTTTGTATCATAAAGCACTCTGCATTTCAAAGCACATACCTCTGCTGGGAGGTGAAGCACAGGCATTGAATTCCAACCCTTGGGAAGCAGAGGCTGGCAGATCTCTATGAGTTCAAGGCCAGCCTGGTCAACAAAAATGAATTCTAGAAGCCAAAAAAAACATACAAAAAAGCACATTCTAGTAGAAGAAGTAATGGATTAGCATAGGGAATTGTTTCAAGCTTAGGAAATATTTCAGAAATTAGTACTTCATTAGCTAAACAGATTAAAATACATCATTTTTGCACAGTATTTGTCCTACACTAAATGAAGTACATTATTTCTGTAAAATGTTGGATTCTAATGTCTCACTAAAAATCTTGACAAAAATAAGACTTCCAGGCAGGGGAGACAGAGCAGTGAGACAATCATTGCATGAAAACATAAAGACCTGAGTTCAAATCTCTAGATTCCCCATACAGTAATGAGGTCTGCAGCAGTTTTTTCCTACAGCAAGAAGGGAGGTAGAAAGAGAGAATCCAGAGGCTTCAGGGCAGCTGCCTGGCTTAGAAATCAGTGAACAGCAGCAAGATCTTGTCTCAAGTAAAGTGGAAGGAAAGATCAACAGCCAGTGTCGTCCTCTGACCTCCACATGTATGCTGCTGATCACATTCTTCTTCAATGCCCCCATATAGCATTTGCGAGCAAGTGCCTGAAGGATGAAGGAAATTTCTAGCGTGCAAGTCTGCCCTCTTCTGGACACATCTTTAGACAATCCAGGAACTATGATTTCCTTTTGATCTCAATTAATATGATGAATACATAAACCAGAAGAGAAAAAACACAGCTCAAGCAAGGAAATCTCTACAGGGTTAAAGAACATTCAACTTTACTAAAATGAAAGAAAAAAATCAGTGCCAAGATTCTGCTGCTATTCTTTAGAAAAAAAATCAGCAAAACCCCCCAAAACATCTTAGAAAAGGCATTTGAAAAAATAAAATAAAAAAGTGTCTAATTTCCCAGTCCGGGTTGAATTATGGATTAATCTCATGAATAATTTTTATATAGCCACAAGGTGACATAGTCTTCTGTTTCATAGACATTTGGAATTTGGAATTTCACCAGGACACTCAACAAGGTGGTTCACACTGGGCTGTGGAGGAGATAACCAAATCAAGGACTCTAAAAATAAAACATGGACCGTTAGGGGAAGATTGTATAACAGGAAGATGTATACTCTGGAATCAGCTCAATTATTAACTAGCAAAGTGATATACTTCTCCCTTAGACTGCTTTTAAATCCCATTTCAACTTTTCATCAATAAGAAGTTATTTCTCAGTTTAAAATTTTTTAAAAAGACACATTTTGTGGGTTCAGTTGCAGCTATACCCCCAAGGGACTGTGCCCAAAGATGTTTAACTTCTAGGGTACCGTGCTCTGGCCTGTGAACTAGAGGAAGTAAAGCATTCCCTAGTGTGGCTGTCAGGAGACTCCAAAGAACAAGTGGGATGTGCACGACATAGTGACTGGCCCAGAGAACACAGCAGTCTCTCTCATCCTCATTCTCAACAGTTGTCAAGGAAGACTGGAATTCATCAGGCTATGCTGACCATTCTCCTTCACTCAGCAAACGGTTCTACCAGAGTCAACTATAAGATTTTAAGGATCTGTGCAATCTATAATCTCATCCAAATGGCTTCTCAGGCCTATTCATTCATCTATGCTAACATGCTTGTTAGGATCTCTACTCTGTAACTCCCATCACCATTTACATCATTCAACATGAAACCTTTCCTCATTTGTTTTATCTCCTTTCTGTCACAGTGGCTCTGTGAGGAAAGGACTCAGCTGTGCTGAATAGGAAAAGGCTTACTCCATGGTTTCTCCCACTGCAAGGAAGGGCCCTTTGTCTTTCCCTGAGGGATGGGGAAGAGTTCCTCTTTCTCATCTCTGCTGTGACTTCCATGAGCTTTAGCAATTGTACATAGCTCTTACCAGTGAGATAGAAGCAAACCTGAGCTATGAGCTCAGATTCATGGACGGTTAAAGAAATCAGGCTCTCTTCGGATTGATATGGAAGACAAGGTCAGACTTCAGGAGACCTGAATTTGAACTCAGTTCCCATCTACAACAACTCTTAAAACACAATACAGCTCTTGTGGCTCTGGTTTTATTTTCCCATCTACAGATTGAGGAGACATTTAAAAAATTATATAATGTTGTGGGGGGCAGTCACAGATAATATGAAATTTTTAGAATAGGTATATTATCATTACTACTAATGTTTAGCCATTATTATATCAGCAGCATCATTAAGTCTGTTTATCCTTATTTTTTTATTTTTAGATTTATCAAATTTTGATTTATGTTCATTGTTCTCTTTTCTTTTTAATTTTTATTATTGATATAAACCCATCTAAGTTAGAAGAATACAATTTTTTTTAAATGTGTTTTTCTATGGTAAATGCAAAATGGTTCAAGAATGTTCTAAAGTTTTCATTTCAGGCACATCTTTTAAAGCTAAAATCTTATAAAGCAAGCAAAACTGTTTAATCATAAAATATATTAAATGTGTTTGTCATACCTCAGGGTCATAGGTTAGGAGCATGCCATCAACCTCCAACCCAGCCTCTGCCTTTCTACTGTGGTAAGATTTCTAGTCTCTCTCATGGTTTCTTTAAAAGATATTCCCTATTTGTTACTGACCTTTACATAATGCATGCACAATGCCTGCTAGAGATGACACAGCTTTTCTAATTATCCAACAAACTGTAAGATCCGAAGCTACAAAGACACCAAGACGGGCAAGCAGTATTTTAAGCACCCATGTAAGTACAGAAGTGGTGGGGCTGTATAAAGAATATGGTATCAGTAACCCCAAAGCCTGGATTTTAATTTCACCAGTACCAGTTTACTCTTGGAAGGTGGTTTAAACTCAGATTCTACCTTCTCATTTAGAAAATGCAGCTAAAGCCCCATCCTTAGAGTGTTGTAAGGAAGCTTGATAGTGACAACATGTGACATTCATGGCAGGCAATAAATATATATTAAACACTGATTCGGCCCCTCTTTCTGTCCAACCCATAAATCTTTGATTTAAGGGCAGAGTACACCTGATTCACACAGACGCTGCTCGGTAAATCCTAATGTGCCGTTGGGAATGATGCTGACACATAAACCACAGGCCCCATCAATAAGGACCAGAACTCTGTAATTACTCAAGACTAAGAAGCAGAAATATCCAATTAGAGCTGACCAGATGTGTATGCATGACATCTTTGAAAGCAGGGGACTGACATGAGGAGACTTTCGTATAAAACAAACAAACAAACCAAGCAACTTGAAACAAGAAACTTGAACACACTAGGGGTTGGAGTGATTGTTCAGAAGTTAAGAACACTTGACACTCTTACAGAGGGCTCAAGTTCAGATCCAAGCATCCACATGTTGGCTCACAACTACTTGTAACTCCAGCTCTAGGGGATATGATGCTCTCTTCTGGACTCCCTGGGCACTACATGCATGTGGCACATACACATACACACAGGCAATACATGCATACTCAGGCACACACAGATGCATTAAACAAAGTAATAAATCTTAAAAAAAAAAAAAAACCTAAGAAAAAAGTGAGCCTTGAAACACGTATGTCACCTTAGGGGAGTTTATGCATACTCTTATAATGGACACAATGAAAACTTCTTAGTCCATGAGGTAAGAGGGACCTCTCATGCCCACAGCACAGAATAGAATTTAAGATGTTAAGGATGACAGGGAAAGACAGAGCTTTAATAAGCTGTCACTCAATATATTCAACAGAATGCTGGACAGTCTGGCTTTCACTTATCCTATTAAAGCTATATCTAGCTCAAATTATCAAGCTTTGAAGGATTTCACATGAACAACAACTTGTTTCCATTTAACATCGAGGATCATTTTAATATTATGCATATTGTGTTCAATGTGTCCTGGACTGCAGTGTACTTTGATAAATAACCCATTTACACCAGCAATTCCCACCAGAACAACACCCCAAACAAGAAAACCGAACTTGAAGAAAGAACTCAATTACTCTAGGATTAAGAAAATGTAAAAAAGGGAATAGTCTCAAACAAATACTTAAGCATAAGCATCTGAGAAATGCGTACAACCTTGAAGGCTTCAAATTGTGTCTAAAATAATCTTCAAATACTCAGTTCCTTGGTTCATTCCAGATCACCACATGACCTTGACCCCTCTACCTGACCTCAATTCTTCCTTTTTATCATTTCAGTTTTCTCTCAGTGAAGCTGTAATGAAGGAGTGATTTTTCAGAGTGAGAGAGGTTGCTGGGAACAGAGGGTTGAGGGGAAGGCAGGAGCCAGACAGCATTGCTAGCGGAGGCTTTACAGACTCAGCCTGGGGAAGTGAGCCAACTTCCTTCCTCTTTTCCCCATTTCTTCTTTTTCCATTTTTACTCCCTTTCTTCATCTCCTCATCCTTTTCCTCCTCCTTCTCCCTTCTACTCCTTCTTGTCTTCCCTCCTTCTCTCTCTCCCCTCGTCCTTATCTTTCCTCTCCACCATTCTCATCTCCCTTCCCCCACCTCCCCCACCCTCTCTTTTCCCTTTTCTTCCTCCATCTCGTCCCTTATCAATGTACACGGACAGGTATCCTTATCCCGGGACCTTTTGGATTGGAATGAGCCTCATGGACCTTGGCTTAGTACACTAAAACTAAGCTCACGTTCCATCCTCAGAATATGTGAAGTGACCAGACAGCAGCCTCAGACAGATTCCTATTAAACAGCGCCTTCTAGCGACCACTGTGCTTATCTACAAGGTACACGCTGGAAAGTTTGAGTAGGGTGATGTAGTAAAGAAAAGGAAATCTGAGACATAGTAATCTCTCCAAGATCTCCACATCTTTAAGTGTGTGTGTGTGTGTGTGTGTGTGTGTGTGTGTGTGTGTGTGTGTGTGTGTGTGTGTGTGTGTGTAAAAACCATGTGACGGTGGAGGCCAGAAGAAAACATCTGATCCTTGGAGCTGGAGTTATAGGCTATTGTGAGGTACTTGATGTGGATGCTGGGAACTGAATGTGGGCCCTCTGCAAAAGCAGCGACTGCTGCTAACTCCTGAGCCATCTCTCTAGCCTCCACCACATCCAGTGGAATTCTTAATAGACTAAGGAGTCTCTCAAGATACACCTACCCCTTCCTTCAGTAGGAGTATACTTTACATTTACATGATATAGTATCAGTTAATTTAGTACTTTAAAAATCGTAGTCCACAGATGAATAGGATCACACAAGGAATGCCTTTTCACAACTGAAATGATTAACCAATGGCAACCTCGGAAAATGCATGATTTTCAGTGTAGCCTTTGAAGAAAACTTGCCAGGGATCATTATTACTAACAGTCAAGTGGACTTGGCTTTCAGGGAGTCTACAGTGGAAGCCTGTCTCAAAGTACACAGCACAAAGCCAAAATGTAAATCCATGCTTCCCCAGATACCCCAAGGGCAACCATTATTTACTGTGTCCAGAAACAAAGGCTGACCTGGCAGGGCTTGAGGTAGAGTCTCCTCCAGGGAAGACGATGGTGCATCAACCCACCTTATCCCCAAGACAAGGATAACTCACCTTATCACTGCTACCTGGAAGTCAGTTTCTTCTTGGTGATTCCACAGCTTTGCCAGAGATGTTAAGCACAGTGGGACATCACTCTCTCTTAAGAGCTTATAAATAACATATCAGGAGGTTTTTCCTGATAGAAACCAGTTTCTCATCTCTCACCAGATATCAAATGCCTACAGTCCTTAATCTAGGAGTGGGGTCTTGTGAAATTTCCCCCATTCAGGTTGGCATACACTACCAATGCTAAATGGGATTGGTAGGATATATGAATATACGTGTGTGTATGTGTGTGCATGTGTGTGTGTGGTTTGCATGTGTAGATCAGTGCATGTAACAATAATCATTAAAGAAAAGGTATGAATTTGAGAGGTAAGGGTCAGGGGGCACAAGAGGAGCTGGAAGTGGGAAAGAGGGTAGGAATAATATAAATACAATTCTTGTCTGAGTTTTTCAAAAATTAAAATAAAAACAACTGACTTTTTCTTTTTATTATAATTTATTTTTCTTATCTCATTTAACAAATTCTAACCTCCATCTTTCCCTCTCTCCATTTGTCCCAGCTCCCCACTTCTCCCCTCTCACCCAGATCCACCCCTGCCTGCTACCCCTCAGAAAAGAGCTGGCCTCCCAGGGTTACTACTTGAACAGGGCATAACAAGAAGGAACACAAGCGGGCTGCCTTGCCTAACAACTCATTTTTTAAATAGAGCTAATGAATAGGACTAGCGACATGCTCCAATGGTAAAAGCATTTTCTGCACAAGCCAGGAGACCTGAGTTTGATCCATGTAAAGGTGGAAGCATGAACCTCCTCTCCAGAGTTTTCCTCTGGCCTGCCCATATACACCTGTTGCACTCACCCACTCACAGGCACACATAATCACAAAATACTTATAAATAAAAATCTTAAAGAATATATACATATATTTTTTAAAACTTCTAATGAATACTGGTCATGGTGGCTCACATGTACAGTCTTTGTACTTAGAGATTGAAGGAAGACAATCAGGAGGAGCTCATGGCCAGTCAGGATTACACAGTGAGTTCCAGGCCAGCCTGGGTTAGAATGAGATCATGTGTAAAACAAACAAACAGACAAACAAGCAAAACCAGAACATGAATCACAGCAGGCAGAGAATGAGGAATATGGAGATCAATATCATTTATGCTTTGGTCTCAGAGCCCCAAGTTCCTCCTTGTGCATATGATGAAATGAAGAAAACTAGAATTAGAGGAACCTTTCTCTCCAAGAATGATAGTGGGACCAACTAAGTCCTTTTGATGCGTACAAAATTACAGGACTGATGGCATTAAAATAAACAATAGAGTCCAGCTTCATGGCATCTTGTGGCAGCATCAGCACCAAGTGTTACAGAGCTTGTGTTGCTCTAATCCAGTGTGATGACATGAGGGCTTCTGAGGAAGCTCAAGGGCCCTCAGATGACAGGGTTTTTGGATGCTGCAAAAATTGCCTTTCTGTTCTGTAATACTGCCTGTTGCCACTGGGAGATGATGCACATCCTATGTTGAAGTATAAAGCAGCACTGTTTGGGCTGAATCTCCCTGTGAGACTCCCCACTAGTCTAAGAGAGGCTGACCCAACCAGCTAGGCCTGAATATAGAGCAATCACCTTTGTCACCTCTGCTTAATGGAACTGGCCTCAAGCTGATTGGAAATGGGACAGAAACATCTAGTCCTGTGATAGGTAACAATTCCTTTTAGATAATAATATATCAAATCTCATCTGAATCAAATTAACCTTAATCAACATAATACATCATTCCCATCATGTTCTGGGTAACTACAATGCTTTGAATGCAGCTTTTTTGAGATTAGAGATAACGTTTTCAAGACACTACCAGGACTAATAATCATCTCAAAGTCACACAGTGATTAATTTATTTGACCTTATATTCCCTGTAACAGCTTGAAAAAGATGTTTTCCAAAGAATGGGACCAAATAATGTTGAAACCATTAAACAATGGACATTTCTCCTGGCTCGTATTAACAAACTGCACGGCACGTAACACCATCACAGTCTCAGACACACAACTATCTATGTAAAGACTGGAGGTTGCAGACCAGTTGAGAGAAGGTTCAAGTCCAGGGGCGTTTGAAAAGTTGTGTTCAGAGATGTGCAAAAACTCATTCTTACAGTTCTTTTCTAACAATCACTGTAGGGGACACAACTGAACTATACCCGAGAAAGGGACATTAAACAACTCCCTCAAATCCCACAATTCCAAGACAAACAGAAGTGCTTCTTGTTGAGGACATTTTTTTTAAAAAAACAGGTAATGTTTCTTATTTTCAAAAGTAACTTCATTACCTATGCGCGCGCGCACACACACACACACACACACACACACACACACACACACGAGTTGTCCATATCTGCATGTGTATGTATATTAGCATAGAAGTCAGAGGTAAGCCTTGGATGCGGCTCTTCAAAGTCCACCCAACAGGCTTTATTTTGATACATGTCTCTTCTCTGGTGCCTGAAGCTTACTGATGAGGGTCAGTTGACAGGCCAGTGGGTCTCAGGGGGATCTGTCTGTCTACACCTCTCTATTACTTGGACTATGGCATACTCTGTCACACCTGGCTTTTTACATGGGATTGGGGGATTGAATATGGTCATCATCCTTTCATGCTGATCATTTTCCTGACTAAGATATCACCTAAGCTCATCATTTTAAAAACAAATTCTTAAAAGTTGTTACAGTCCATTCAGGAGGCTGAAGACAACCATCAAGGAGGTCAACTCTGGCCTTTGGTTAGGAGCTCATTCAAACAGACTCTGAAGTATTACACAGAAGGTCAGTCTCTGCCATTCACAATGTACTATCTAGCAAGAGTTTCTAGCATCATTGAATATTAAATCAAAGACAATTCTTCTGAGTGAATACATTGAGCAGCAAATGAAGACTGTTATTTACACAAGAGCACCCTATGATCAAACCCAACACAGGGCAGATCTTCCAGATTGTTAAATGGGTTTAGTTTTGAAAAGTAACATTGTTCATTAATTGGATCCTCTTCAATTTAGAGATGCATCTGCTTAATGTATAAGTAACAAACAGGCCTCAGAAAAATGTAAACACAATACTTTTAGTTCTTTCCCCCTTGTTCTTACTCTAAAAACAAATTAGTCCTCAAGTTAGCAGGAACTTGTCTCCTTAATCTGCATCAGCTTTTCTTTTCTCTTTTCATTTCCACTGCCTTAATCATTTTCCTTTTAAAGTCTTAAATTACATTTGTGTGTGTGTGTGTGTGTGTGTGTGTGAGAGAGAGAGAGAGAAAGAGAGAGAGAGAGAGAGAGAGAGAGAGAGAGAGAGAGAGAGAGAGGGAGAAGGAGAAAGTATCACAATGTACATGTGGAAGTCAGAAAAGAACATTCTGAAGTAAATTCTCTCCTTTTACCTGTGGGACTGAACTCAGGTCACCAGGTTTGACAGCAAGTGTCTTTACCTATAGATCAATTTAGACTAGATTGTCCTTATTTTGATCATTTTATATGTGGTCATTCTTCTGTTCACCAAAAGATCTCTAGAGCTGTTCTACAGTGGACACTCCCAGAAGGCACTCCCCAATGCTGACAGATAGCTGGCCCCAGACATCATGAGGGTTAGGGTTAGGTATCCAATAACCCTTTATAAGATACTACTCATCCTGAGAGTAAATCAAACCAATAGACAAACAATTTTCGGTAAACAACCACTCACTGAACTGAAGCATGGATTTCTTGTGTGTGTGACTGACTGACTGTGTGTGTGTGTGTGTGTGTGTGTGTGTGTGTGTGTTTATACATACATGGGATTGCATGTGTGTGCGTCTGTGTGTATAGGTCATGGTTGATCTCTGGCATCTTTGGTGAACCTCTGCTGTCATTTCTCAGTTTTCTCCACATTGCTTTTAAAGAATAAATTGTCATTATCATATTGTGTGTATAATGGGGGGTGTATATGTGTGTGCCATGACATATGTAAGTTAAGAGTACACTGTGGAGTTGGTCCTCTGCCTTACAGCCTATGTTGATTCTTGAGATTGGACTCAGATCCTGAACATTGGGTGCTTTTACTCACTGAGCCAATTCACCAGTCCCCACTATGCTTAGAGACACAGTCTCTCTTGGCCTGTAACTTATCAAGTAGGCTACACTGGCCAAGGAAGCTAGGATTGGTCAGTCTCCACATCCCCAGTTGACGCACTACTTTGTCCAGAATTTTTACATGTGTTCTGGGATAAACTCAGGTCCTCATGCTTGTCTGGCAAGCACTTTACAAACCATCTCCTCATCATAAAGCATGAGTTTCTTACATTTCTAGATTTCTACAATTCACCTATGTTGTTTTCAGCAGCTTTCCCATCTTTATCTCTTTAAGTCCTTTGATCTAGTGCAGTGGCTCACTCTCTCTTTATCAAGCTTACCATGCACAAGACAAATTTTATCTCATGTCATTCTCTCCACTTGAAGTAAGTTCTCCATCATTTCACCATTATTTATTTTTCAGATTAATTTATTTTTGACTGACATAATATTTGTACACATTCACGAGGCATAATATGATGTTTTGATTTATGTACACATTGGGTAATAATCAAATCAGTGTAATTTGCATATTCATCTCCCTAAATTTTGATTATTTTGGTGGTGAAGATATATTTAAAAACTTCTACCTATTTTGAGATATATGATGTGTTACTGTTAATTATGTTTACCCTACTGTCTCATAAAATACCAGAATGTATTCCCCCATCTAACTGTAACATTAGAGTACTTTACTGATCCTTACTCATTCTTCCACCCCACAATTCCTTTCAGCCTCTAGAAACCAGATTCCATTTGCAAATGCCATCAGATCAACTATTTTAGACTCCATATATCAGAGAGATCATTTAGTGCTTGTCTGTTTGAGCTTGACTCAAACTTTATATACTCTAATATCCACCATGTCCAGTCTATAGTTTAGCAAAAGACAGGATTCCACACATTTTTAGAGGTGGGCAGCATTCCACCATGTGTGTGTTTGTGTGTGTGTACTGAATTGGCTTTGTGTCTAGTAGGCATTTGATTACATAACTTGGCTGTTGTAAATAAGCTTCATTAGACATTACTGTTCAGGTGTTTCTCGCACAGTGCCATCATTTTCTGTGGTGTGTGTGGATTCTTGGGAAGATATATGTTGGGTTTCTTATGGAAGTGTCATATGGTTTTCTACAAAGGCCATACACATTTATATTTCTTTACATACTCTGCAAGAATTCTCTTTTTCAGAGTCTTCTTCAGCATTATTACTTTTTCATCTTTTGACTATAGTTATTCTAATTGGAGCAAAGCCATATCTTTCTGTGATTTTGATTTGCATTTCCCTGTTGATTAAAGATATTGATCATTTTTTAATAGATACATTGTCCATTTCTATGTTTTCCTTCTATACAATTGTTTTGCTAACTTTATATGTCTTAGTTACTGAGTAGACATCCTCCAAATATGGCAAGCGTTAGCTCCATTACTTTGTCCCTGTCTCTTGGATAGACTAAATTGTCTCTACCTACATCTGTCTTGTTTCAAATTTTTCCCACCACATTTGGAAATCAGATAGTTATAACATTCAGCTACAAAATACATCAGTCATTCAATTGTACAATATTCATTGCTCTGGCATCCTTGAATAATCCCCCAAGATCTCAAAATTTTTTAATACATTTTCCCCAGTAAGACTGGATTAGATAAACAAAAGTTTCTCAATTCTGGCTTTAGATCAATTAATTTCTGTTATTGAAAGAATATAAAAGTAAAAATGTTAACCTAACTTTACAATTGTTTTCTTTTTTTGTTAAAGTAGGCAAACAGTTTGATTTTCCCAGCGAGTAAGCATTAGCTCTGCTGAATTGAGTTGGTATAATTCAATTGTTCATTACAGGGTGAGAAAAGGCCTCTGATTCTCCTGTCACTATCAAGGAAGAATATAGTAAGCACAAACAAAACAGTCAAAATACTTTACGGAGATGTTTGATCATAAACCTTCTTCTCTTCCAAATACCATATTTCTATTATTCTAAAACTAAAAAGCACAATACAGTCTTTAGAAATGGTAAACACAGGCAGGGCAAATTTTAGCAGTGTTGCAATCAGAGTAGTGTTCTTGGCTTATCAGCTGCCAAAGATTGCACAGGCATGAGAGGGAAGCCCTGTAGGTTGGACAGGGACTTCAGATGCATTTTACTTGCTGGGCAGATTTTTTTGTTTGTTTGTTTGTTTGTATTTTGAGACAAAGTTTCTCTGTTGTATCTCTGGCTGTCCTGGAACTCACTCTGTAGACCAGGCTGGCCTCGAACTCACAGCAACCTGCCTGCCTCTGCCTCCTGAGTTCTGGGATTAAAGGCATGTGCTACTACCTTTTTCACTTTTTTTTTTGGGGGGGGGAGGGGTTAGGCATATTTTATCCAACTAATATATAAAACTAATGGCAAGGGGTCAAATTTATAGTCACCTGTATATTTCAGAACAGTTCTGCTAACTTCTCTGTTTAACCAGCATCTTCAGATCCATTGCATAGAACTGTAAAGTTTTATGCTTCACAATCAATTTTATGTTAATGATGGATAAAAATACTAGATACAATTGCATGTAAAGAATATCTTTATTTTTCAAAGTGATTTCAGGACATTTTTTGTTTCCATCAAATAAAAGTTTACATAAAAATCAAATATTTTATTCAAGAAGTAGAAGGACCACTCAGGGAGAAATTATCTGGAACCAGGGGAAAGCAGAGCTTAATCCTGACGCTGCTCACCCTTGAGAAACCTGAAGCACCTATAGCCCTAAGATTTGCAGATTTATAGCTAAATCATACACAGCATGGGTGTCAGTTATTTTCTTATCCCTTAAACATATAGGTATCCCAAACTATACGTGGTTTTTCTAGTAAATAGTTTTTGGTTTAATGAGAATTAGTTCACAGATATACTAATTTGGTAGGAGATATTTAATACTATCTTGCTAATAGTCATCATATGGTAGTAATACATCACCAGAGCCTCCCAAAATAGGTGTTCTAGATGTTAAATTCCCCACATCTTTGTCTCTTATAATTGATTTGTCATTTATATATTGGTTTCAGATAACATTCGAAATGGATAATTATATCATTATATATATAATATATAATTATATAATCTGTGTGTTTATAGATCAAACCATTAGGCCATGTGCTTGATAAGGTTTTAAGAATATAAAAACTATAAACACTTGAATCTGAAAGAATGAGCCAGGAGAATGTGAATGTGCTGACCACATACTGCAGTATTACTCAACAATAGAGAAGAACACAATTGTGTTATCATCAGGATAATGGATGGAACTGAAGATCACCATGACAGCTAACATAAGTCAGATCATGAACCATAAACAGTCCATATTTTCTTTCATATGTACAGTCTGCAGAGAGTGAAAGAAAGCCATGGAAGTAGAAGGGGGAGTATTACAGAGACAGGATCAGATGAGGCTGACATCTGTGCTAAGGGCCCATTGTTTGTATGTGTGAAATGTAATGAAGGGCCAGGGAGTGGCTCGGCCAGTAAAACACTAGCTGCTAAGACTAACAACCTGAGTTCAATCTCTGCGATCCACATCATGCAAGGAGAAAGCCTACTCCCATGCAAATGCCATAGCACACACATGTGTCCACCACAGACATTGAACAAATGAAAAAATCATAATGAAAGTGATTGTTTTATACAATTAATATGGACTTACAAAATTAATAAAAAATTGGCAAGTTAGAGTTACATAGAGAACGATGCTGTGGGGGGAAAAAGCCAGTAATGCAAAAGATTAGTTTATCTGACTTAAAAACATCCTTTGAAAAAAACAACAGAGTGATCCATTTGTAAGATGCTGAGGCTCCAAATGCTTTGCAAGAGATACTGCAAGCCAGCAAAGTCTAATAACGTGGTGGAAACAGAATCACTGTGCTCAATTCTCTGTAACTAGGGAGACTGATAATACCACCCCTGGCTTAGCAGATGACATGATGAAGGATACTCTGAAACTAAGTTTCTGAACAATTAATTATCATCATGTGAACACTCCCAGCCTTGCCAGCTGTCTGACATGGCCAAAGAGACCAGACATTTCTGATCCACTTTCACAACCATCTGAGTTAGAAAACACAGCTGTAACACTTTCATTGAGAGTTTTGTAAATACTCGAATAAAACTGTAAAATCAAGTTGATGCTTGCCTTAATCTGGACTCCCACAGGTTTTGTGCAATCTTTATGTTCATCCAAATGCTCAGCTCTTTCTAAAACTATATACTGATCATCCTATCTTGATTCCTTTCTGTTGTCAAGTTGCAGGTCTGTGTACTGAGCACTGGATAAGCACTGCTCTTCAGCTTTAAAATAAACAATGCCGGGCTAAAGGTGGCAGACTCAGCACATATATATATATATATCACTGCTCAAACCCCATCAAGATGTCCATAGAGTAATGTTCTTTTAAAGGCATCCAGTTTTCTTTTAAAAGCATCAATAGCAGAAAGAAAAAAAAAAAAGCTTCAATATTTTGAAAGCCATATATCAGAGAAAAGAGGTGCTAGCTCATTTAGGAGCACTGAGAAAGTGAAATCCTCAGCTACACACGTGGAAGCCCAGAAGAAGCCAATTTATGCTGTAGAGCTGTCAGTAATTCAGGGATTTGAAGCATCCACTTCTTCTGCAGCAAATGAAAGAGAAAATCGGGAATTTTAAAGGATGACTGTTGATCTGTTCTCCAACAGGCAGCTAGAGCTCCAGGTGCAGCTGTTGTAAATGAGAGGATTTTCATCTTTATGGCTACATTGTGTGTTATATATGTATCGTGCATATATCCAAATTTCCTTTATTTGTGTATTGGTGGGCCCTATTGTGAACAATACTTTCATGAATACAGGCATGCAGACAGCCCCTCAACACACCATTTTAATTCCATTGGATATAATGTAGAGGGGAAGGCAGAGGGGGTCGTGTGATACTTCTAGCTTCAGTATTCATATGAATTGCCACACTATTTTATAAAATAGTACTACTGCCAGGCATAGTGACACACAACTACTCTTGGGAGGCTGAGGCAGGAGGATTGTCCTGAGTTCAAGACCGGCCTATAAGACCAGGCTACAGAATGAGACCCTGTCTCAAAAGAGGTGAGAGGGCTATACTAATTTAACTTTCCCACCCACACAGAAAGTCAATACTGTATGATGTTTCACATCCAATGTTTTTACATCAGTTTTGTTTTACATTATTGATTGTATTTATTGATGAGTATCTTTATTTATTTAATACATTTATTTTACATCAGTGAAAGAGCAGCATGGTGGCTCCGAGAGGCTAAGGAGGGAAGAATGGGCCACAAGATTTCAGTCACACGTGAGAAATCAGTTTTAGTTTATTACGTAGCATGGTGGCTATAGTCAATAATAATAAGTATGTATTTCAAAATTGACCAGAGAGATTTTTAAATATCCTTATCACAGAAGGTGGTATTACCTTCTATTAACTGGCTTGCTTTACTCTGTCCATAATGCATACACAAGCTGAAGAGTGATTCTATATTATACAAGTGCAGGCAATTACTCCCCAATTAAATAAATTATACATACTTGCAGAGGAAGAAGGATATGAAGAAAGAGAGTCCATTTTCTCTCCCACTTCAAGGTCCAAGGAACTCGAGATTTATTTTCAGAAAGGATAAAACTTAGGCTTTAGAAAGACATGCCTAGCTGAGCACAAAGCCATTGAATTAAACACCTTGGGAATTATGGGAAGGTTGGCATACAAAGGATAATGTTATGGCTATGGCCTCTGCTACCCCTACAAAGTGAATAGACACTACCTAGAGACTGAGGCCATTGGAGCCTTTACTCGAAAAACACAAAAACAAAAACAGATTCATGTCTCTTTTCTTTCCACACTTTCCTCTTGACAACAGAAGCTGTTCTTTGCCCTCTGTGAGGAGCTCAGACAGCTGTGCCACTATATTCTGATATTCCCTTCTCCTTGGACTTCTACTGGGCAGTGTCTATTCTTATGCCTGTGTGTTTGCACAAAGAATGGTGTTGAATCCACTAATTCTGAAGAACAAAAGAAGTATGGAAGAGAAGGTAGGCTATATGCTATGTGGAACATTAAATGGGCAAAGAATATATAAGCTCAATGTTGTATGTATCTTGCTCTCTTAGTAGATAAAACAGGAATCGGGGCAAAGAATCATAGCATGGCAGTAAAAGGAACAGGAGAGCTGAGCTACAGAGTGAATTCTATCTGGTCACATGAAGTTGGGAGGCACAAGAACCACTCATTTGTTAGCCTGTTTCTTATTTTCATCTAAATGGCCTGCAATCAGAAATAGGGGCTTCAGAGAATGGTTTGTGATTCTTTAAAAATCCTGAAAAAATATGTAATATTTTTAAATATTTAAATTTAAATTTAATTTAAATAAATTTAAATAAATTTTTAAAATAAAGAAGAGACATTGTATCATAGGTTTTATAAAGCAGAAAAATCGGCAAACAGACCCAAGGAAGTTGTCAATGTCTGCAACAAGTCATTGTTGTAATCCAGAGAGAACACTTTGTGCATAAGTGGCTTTGATACAGAAGAAGGCACCTTTCCTGGTGGGTTTGTGTGTCTGTCTTTTTTGTAAAGATCAAAAGTATAAAATTAGATGCCACCTGCAGGTCCCTAATTGTTGAGGTTTAACATCCAAACAATAAATGTCCGTAACTTCTTTTTGTGTGTCTCTTTCTTTTGATATTTTTGAATGGAAAAATCACAGAATGTTCTAATGTCTTCTTGAGGCATTTTTTTAAGGAAGTTGGGGAAGGTTTTCCCTTGGAAGTTCTCAAGTGCTTAGCTGGCTGGGGTCAAGACAGGATGATTTGCATGGAACATGGAAAGGGAACTGTGATGCCTTTTTCTGAAAGATGATAAATTTGCCTGGTCCTCAATGCCGATGTAGTCCAGGGTGCACAAGGTAATCACCTTTAGTTTAGATTGTCAGCTTGTGACAATCTAGAATCACCTGGGAAGACACATTCAATGAGGATTTGTCTCAGACAGATCGTACTGTGGGCATGTCTGTGGGGGAATATCTCTGATCATGTTGTTAGAGTGAGAAGATCTACCCACCATGGGTGACACTACTCGTGAGGCAGGAAATTCTGAACTGTGTCAGAGTGGAGAAAGCAAGCTGAGAACGGGCATGCATGTATTATCTCCTCCCTCTGGGCTCTTGATTATGAATGCAATGTGACTAGCTCCTTTAAATTTCTTAACTTTCCCTAATTATGGATTGCAGCCTGGAATTAGGAGCTAAAATAAGCCCTTCCTCTCCTAAGCTGCTTTTGTCAGCATACTCTATCACAGCAACAGAATTGAAACTCTGACAGTTGGCAAGGGATGTTGGCAGGAGAAATCCTTGTGATACTTAGTAAAAGGTATCTTCCCTGGCTCTGCTATTACAGATCTGTTGGTTTAGGATAGATCGATGGCCCTATAACATGCATTTTTTCATCTCTTTCCGTAGGTTGGATAAAAAAATTTCAAAATTTCTAGAGCAGTTCCACCAAGTTCTGCTTCTTGTGAGATACCTTGCTGGAGAATTGACAAAAACAATATAGAACATAGCTGGTTTCATAGCTTAGTTTGTAAAGCTCAGTGCTGGACTTGCAAGCATAAAATGCTGGGATTGATCCCACAGATTCCAAGTAAGAAAAGCAGGTATTGACAATGGCCAGACAATCTGGCCTATTAGGAAAGCTTTAGGCCAGAGAAACCCTGTCTTTAAAAACAAGGTGGACAGCTCCAGAGGAACAACACCTGAGGTTGCCTTCTGGTCTCCCTATGTGCACATGTGCACACTCCACCCCTACCCTGAATCTGGAACAAAAACTCCATTCAAGGTAAATTGAGTAATGGGTTACTCTGAAGGAGGCTCTCAATCTTTCAGCTGCAGCCAAAATGGCAATTAGCAGAAACGTAGCCAGCAATGAAGCTGTTCATAATTTTTGAATAATCCATTTTCCCAGGCATTTCCACTTCTGATACTTATAAGAGAGACCCCACTCCTTTCAAGAATGACAAACTGTCTTTTTACAAATTACAGAGTACATGTGGTGGAGGATGTATAGGGAGAAATGTGTTTGGGGGTGGGAGACTAGACAGTTTGAAGCTTTCAACAAAAAGCTACCCTTCAATTAGCAGCTTGCAGGGTGAGGTGCTGATACAGGTCTGCTTGTCTCTTCCTTGCAGATTCAGAGAAGACATCAGCCAGCACCAGAGTTTTCACTGATATTTTGCATGGCCTTGCTGGGTATGACAGCTCAACAATACTTTGCCAGATGTGTTTGGCTTGCTGCTATTTTTTTTTAACAACATTATTTATTCTGACTAACAAAAAAGGAAAACCCATTTTAAACCTCTGTTGAGTTAAATCAACATTTGATTTAACCCACTGTCTTATTCCATCAAGTGTTCCCTGTCTGTGCATATCAGGATGGGGCTGGAGAGAGAGCTAAATCAACAAAGTGCTTGGCATGCGAACAAGGGGATTTGAACTCAGATCTCCAGAACCCATCTACTGTACAAGAACCTGGGTATGGTGAGGTGCACAGGTAACCTAGAGCTTGGGATGCAGAGACAGGGGCATCCCTGGTGCTTGCTGGCTAGCCAGCCTAGCTAAATGGACAAACTACGGTGAGAGACTCTGCCTTGAAAATAAGTTGGAAAATGATAGAGAACAGACCCCTAGCATTGATTTCTGTCTACACATGTACACAAATGTGAATGCACAAAAGCACACACATATACATGTACATAAACACTCCTACATACTAAATAGTGATGAAATACAAATAAAAGATTCCCTAAGTACTTCATCAAGTTAGCACTTAAAATCTATCTTGTAGGACACTGTGATTGTGTAGACAGAGCATGGACACACAGAATGTCTTAGTGGTATCATCTGCCTTCTGTGCTGATTTATAGGTGCATTAAAGAACTCTTCATGTCTTTCAGAAAGCAATGAGTTAATAACTTTCAATGTTGTAAAGTGTTTAGTTACCAGTAATTGAGGGTTTCTTCCTAGATCTTGGGACTCCTATGGACATAACCAGACAGGCATGCTGTCCTGGCAGGAACAATGAAAAGCTGCTCAAGGAAGATCTCTGAACTGAAGAGCAAGCACATGATGTGCTTCCTTTTCATCTTTGTGATGCCTGTAATCTTAGCAGGTGAGATAGGAGCATCAGTGGTTCAAGTCCAACCTTGGTAACATGTCAAGCTTGAGTCCAGCCTGAGCTATAAGGTCTTGCCTCAAACAATGGCAACAACAACACAATTACTAGGGTCATTTCAAGATCAGAGATGGAGCCATTTTCTAGGGTCTTAGGAAAGCTCTAACTATAGAGAAAGGGATGAACACCAGTGTGAAGCAAACAGAAAGCAAGCAGAGTTCATCTTAGCTTAGTCACTGTTTCACCAGGCAGTTGAGTAGAAGGAATCATTATCCCCAAATATGAAACTTAATGTACTAAAATATATTAGCTTTGTTCCCCCTTCTATTTCCCTCCTCCTCTTCTTGCTCCTCTTTCTATGCTTATCATAATTTATTATTAATAGGGAAGATGAAGAAAAATCCATTTGTTCATTTAAAAATATCTATATAGTCACCCATGTGCCAGGATAGGTGCTCTCAGTTCTGGGGACTGTGAGCTGTATTTTGTTCCTCTTCACGAGAGTTGAATTCCAACTGTGGAATGGAGAGCAACAACTCACAGAGGTGATATCATTTGGAATGTGGCAGGTGCAACTACCAAATTAAATATACTGAAGAATCAAGTGAACATATTCAAGCTAAATTTTAGAGGTAAAGAAGACATCCCCACCAGAGTTGAGAAAGAACATTGCAATCAAAGGGATTCTAAGTCCAAAGACACTGATTTTTGTGTCCCTAGACAGAGATGTAACCACCAATAAAATATGTTTTAGGATGTAATAATTTCCTAATTGATCAAGAGAAATTTTTTTCATTGTGGGACCAAGGCAATGTCAGACCCAAACAAAGAAGGCTTCAAAAGTCTTTGGAACAACCTATTGGAGAATGAGAACTCCAGTTCCGGGCATGTTGTGTATGTTGAAAACCTAGAGGGAAAAACTTATCTAGGATCGCATGTATTATAAAAGAATACAGCATGCTGATCTCTCTTACAGTTCAGTGAGGTAAAGGCTCTCTGAGAAGATCAATTAATAGATCATGCTGTCCCAGCAGCCTTAGCTTTGATGACTGAATCTGATGACTTGGCAGGCCATGCTGTCAGCAAACCCTGTTCATTTATGAAGCTAAAGACAACTCCTGACTATCCCATAATGCTTTGTGTACTTCCTCATCATATTGATTGACCTTGTATGATTCAGAATCAGCCTTGTTCAAGGACTCTGAGAGATCAGTGTGATCAGAAAAGAAACTGGCTAGAACTCTGAGTAATTTTGCTGTTGGGATATATGTTGTTTTCCACTTTTTGCTTTGGTGGATCTTCTTTTCTTTCTGTAAGCAAGAAAAGCTTTTAAAGAAGCCATGGTTAGCTGAGTGACACTGAACTTTGGGGTTGATCCTGTGACCATCATCCTTCTGCAAGGCAGAGACTGGGCACTCTCAATTACTATGCTTCTCCCTCTCACTGGTATAGGCCTAAGGTTATGAAGAACCTCCCGCAAATATCACATCCTCTCTGTCATCACAACTCACAGTTCTGCATTCCATGTCTGCCCTTGAAAGTCTGACAATCTTTTGATCTTCCACCAGATTTCCAAGTGTTCCCTTTACTTTCTTTAAAGTACTTTATAATCAGAATCTAGTAATTGCAGTCATTTCAGGTTTAATCTATAATTGGTCAGTTGGGTCAATTTTCATTCGTGATGGTTTGCTTGGATTGGTTTTTAGTGGTTCTAGAATCTAAACTAGGTTCTTTGTAACTTCATTTTTGCAAATACTATGAGACAGATTTAAAATGGGTTCCTTGCTATTGGCAATTGATGGCTGCTGGGGAAGGGAGTAACATTCTTCTTTGAGGAGGTGGCCACTGGTAGGTTAACCATGCTCTCATGAATAGCCCCATGCTCCTTCACATACAGGCAATACTAATTGGGCTTAGTGGGATATTTAAAAAGTGATATCAAATTAAAAAGGAAGAGATGATGGATGGGATGTACTAGGACTTGTGGGACAAAACAGGAGTCGCATATGATCATATTTCATTGTATATATGTATGAAAGTCTCAAAGAACAAAAAATTAAAACTAACCTGAACTTCCTAAAAGTAAAATATGATAAAATGAAACAGGAACCTCTGGGCACAAAGGAATTGACTTCTAGAAGGTATCTTGATAACCTACACCAGAATGCCTTCAAAGTAAATTCTGGCTAAAATTTGGCAGGCTGTAATAATTCAGTTTGGGCTCTGAAAATAAATGGTCAGAGGCTTGAGTTAGGTTCTTGAAGGAGGAGTACTTTCTATCTTTCCCTTTAGTAGACTCTGTTCTCATTTTTACTTTGAGGAATTAAATTTTATTTTTTTTAGATCAGGCTCGAATGCCAGGATCTCCAGACTTGTGTCCTATTCTCTGCCTGTATGGCATATTTGAAACCTGAGCAAAGGCCTTGACAATTCCACAGGTCCATAGCCATTTATCATTTATCATTTCTTATCTCATAGCAATACCATTGCACTCCTGGAAGTCCACCCATGCATGCAAAAGAATATAGGGAAATATCACCTGGCACACAGTTGGTGGAAAGTGGAAAAATCAAGAGATAGGGAAGAAGACAGAGAGAGGTTACTGAGGGTCAGAGTAGGAGAAAAGGTCAGGAGTGCTTGCTCAGAGTTTTGCTTCACTGTAAAGAAGTCAACTGTGAATTTCTGGAGTCGAGACCTTATTGGCTCAGACTTAATTCATCATAGGCAAAGATCAGGCCTTCACTCTTATGGCAATTCTGCTGTCTTCAGTTCAAGAGAACACTGTTCAGTGAGCATCTCATTTGCTGTCTATAGTAGCACACTCATTGCTAGATTCTTATCAACTACTTGATATCAATCAAGATAAATGCTATATATAAATTAGGTCTCTCAGACCACCATGGTGTTTTCCAAGTTTCTAAAGTAGATTATCTTGGGATGGCCACTCTGATCCATCCAAAAAGGAACCAAATTTCAAACATCCAATAGCATCAAAGATTTGCCTGCCAACCAATTTTAATCCCTAGAACCCAAGATCTGTGCCTTAACACTTTAAGGTATGGAAGAAGACCATATTAATGAAATATGGCGGGATTTTTCCCCCATGCTTAGATAGAATATCAATCAGTCTTTCTCTCTGGGCCATTGGAAGAGGAATATCTCTTCTTGGCTACCTCAGCAAAAGCCAACAGGATCACATTTCATCTATTTAGCCATGCTGCCCATCTGAGTGATTGGCTCTAAACTCTGTGCCTAACTTCTAAGCGTGCAGAGGCCTGAACCCTGTGTATACCATCATAGTTTCCCAGATCTTTCAGACAAGTATTCACCAAAGTCTTGTAAATTTGTAAGGCTCTCCCTACATCCTTCCCTGGCCTTGTCAACATTTACTCTTGTCCTTTGTAGTATTCCTTGAGGCAGGGACAAGTAGCCAAGCACACCTCTGGCTCAGGGAACAGAAAACAGCCAGATCTGGACTAGACACATCCAAGGAAGCACTGTTTTCTGACTCATTTTCAGGCAAGTCACAACACCCTTGATATCTCAGGATTCATTATTTAAGGTTAATAAAAACAAATAAGGTAATCAGAGCACTCAGAAGACAGAGAAAAGTTTCCCTTGACACTGTGCCTTTCTTCTGTCCCTTTTTATTCTATTTTCAAGTACCTCCCAAACAGTGTGGATTCTGTCTTGGTCATTTTACTGCTGGGAAAGCTCAGACCCAAGGATCTATCAACCTTGCCCAAAGTCACTTCATAAGAAAAGATAAAGCAGGTTTTGTTGTTCCCAGAGTCTCTTGCATGCTATGCAAGTACTCTACTGACTGAGCTGCAACCTAGTAGTCCTGTATCAGTAAACACTCACAATTACTGGCTCTTATTCTTGCCCTTCCACGGAAAGGAGATATGGGAGATCAATAGTTCCTAGCCAATGTTATCTTTCTAATGGAACATCATTTAAGCTTCCCATCCTTATGTGGGACCTGACATCAAACCCAAGCACTGGGCTTGCCCAGTACTTGTGTGGGACTTTTTAGCTTTATGGAGACACTGAAGGCACAATTTTTTTCAGAACACTCATTTTTTTTTTCAGATTAAAAAAAGAATCAAATTTATACAGCAAAATCAATAGAACACAGAAAATACACACCAGGTAATTAAAGGTGATGCTTTATTATTATGCATTTATTTATTTATGGTGGGATTTCTTACTCTGAGCTGCCCAAGTTGCCCTTGAACAGAAAATTCTCATGTCTTCAGCTTTGAGTTGTTGGCTTAACGTATGCATACCACTACCACAGCTATATTTATACACAAGATGTTAATTCTAAGGATGAGGCACAAATATAACCTTGAGTTCAAGGCCAACCTAGGCTCTCAGAGCAATTTACATTTTGTCTATGTGAAAATGTTTGACTGCATAAAACTTTCCAACAGTGAAATCCTTTTATACTGCAAGTCTGTGCTCACACCTTTCCTTAATCTTTTACTTAGTCATGCTTTGGTTTTAAATCACATTAAACTGCCCAGACAACTAGGCTTCTGTATTTATCTTTTTCAACACTCATCTTGATACTCATCAGTACACTCAAAATGAATTTTTTCTAAGTCAGTTATTTCATACTTATGCAATAAAATACTATGCAGCCAAGAAGCATATGATTAGAGAATATTTATTGGTATGCAAACATGTTCACAAAGTATTAAGTAAAGAAATAGATTTACAAAATAGCATTTACAAGACAACTCTATTACTTTTAAATCAAGGCATAACACAAGCTATGTGTATTAGCACACATAGACTGTTTTCTGAAGGCTTCAAAACTTTAGAAAGGCACACATCCATCTTTTAACAGTAATTGTTCATAGGGAATAAGATTATAAATTGTGCATATTTATTATTTACTTTTTAATTCTTGACAATGATTGCATATGCATATTATACTAAAAAAAAGCAAAACAAAATAAGAACAAAAGAAAGGCCACTGTTTTCTGAGGTCCTGTGTCCCTGGCTATCACTTCCCTTAGAAGTCATACATGGAAGAAAGCTTTCTACAGGTGTGTAAATTCATGTACATATAAATGGCATTCAGACAGATGTGGAGCCATCAATCGAACGGGGGGAGAATGATGAAGGACCAGAAGAGGGAGGATGTGATGTAGGTGGGAATACATTCATATATAAGACATATTTGTACGAAAATGTAAAACTGAATAAATTAAACAATAAGGAAGAGTTCATGTAAACTTGGCTGAGGTTTGACCCTGGGACAGGCTGTCAATGACCTTTATGGATCTCACTGTATCCTCAGACTCCTTTAAGTGGGCTCTGTGAGAAAGCCCACTGTGATGGTTTGAATGAGAAATCTTCTCAGAGGCTTCTGCATTTTAACACTATGTCCCCATTGCCTAGGCGAAGTTATGGAATCCTCAGAGGGAGGAACCTTGCTGGAAGAACTTCATCACTCGGGGAGAGGGTGAAGGCTTGCTAGAGAAATTCCATCACAGGGGTCAGGCTTTTAAACTTTATAGCTTGACCTCATATTTTCCCTGTCTCTCTGCTTCCTGCATGTGTACGAAATGTGATCTCTCTGCTTTCTGAGTGGCATGCCTTCCCTACCAAGATAGACTGTAACTCTCCTGGAACTGTATGCTAAAACAAACAAACAAACAAACAACAGCATGTATTTTCCTTTAACTTTTTTTTTGTCATGGAATGTAGTCACAGCTACTGATATGCCAATTTACATTACATTCTAGTATAGAGCTAAGGCTGGGACATATAATGTCTGATGTCTCAGGCACTTAGGATATATGTGTATGATCCCACATCAGTGTGTTACTGTGTTCTTTAATTGCCTGACTTTCAGTAGCAGTTTGCATATTAGGGCAGGGACCTGTCAAGAGGCTTCAAAGGAGCCAAAGAAACCATGGATCCATTTATTTCATATGTAATTTTATTTTTTAAAAATAAATAAAAAATACCCTGCTAGAGTTAATGAAGTAGAGACCATCGAGGTCGTCTTCCCGAAAGTATTTCTGCTTCACTGTGCAGACCCTTCTCTCTAATTATGAGTGTGTGTGTGTGTATGTGTGTGACTGAGAGAGAGAGAGAGACAGAGACAGAGAGAGATACAGAGACAGAGAGACAGAGAGAGAGAGAGCACAGTACTGCTTTGCTTTGTCAGGCATGTATGGAGGCCAGAGGTTGAATATGGTATGACTTCTTCCAGGTTGGCTAGATTAAATGGAAGTGATTGTTCCCCCTATGGGAGGTTAGTAGGCACAAATTGGCATATCTGGCTTTGATGTGGGTGCTGGGGATAAAACTCAGGTCTGAATGCTTACACAGCAAGCACTTTACCCACTGAGTCATCTTCCTAGCCTTAAACTTAAAAAAAAATGGTTCATTATTACTTTAAAAAAATACACAGAGGGGCTGGAGAGATGGCTTAGTGGTTAACAGTACTTGCCGCTCTTAGAGATTCAAGTTCACTTCTTAGCACTTACTGTGGGTGGTTCACAACCACCTGTAATCCAAGCTTTACATGATCCAAAGCTTTCTTCTGGCCTGTGAGCACCTGCACTCACGTGCATATACACACATACAGTCACACATACATACATATAAGCAGTAAAGTATTAAGAGCGATACAGAGTGTATGCGTATAGAATTGAACCAGGCTGCACAGCGTCACAGCACACATGGTCCAGGCACATCACATTCCGTGTCCTCATCAAGGCCCATCAGTGAATTGTGCATGAAGAAGAAAACAGCACACTGCCTCTCAGTGCTGCACATTTACTGTTTTAGTACCTAGAATAAGGATTAAAGTTTTCTTACGGGTCTGAATTGCAGTTTAGTACTTAGGATGCATAATCTATTTTTCAGTCTTTTATAAGAATGAGAAGCATACTTAGGCATTTTTGGTGACAGAATTTTGAAACATAATTTTTCTACTTAACTACCCATTCAAATACAATCTGTCTAGCAAAGTATACAGGCATGGCCAAGTGAGCTATTTACAAATTGCTACTACATTGGAGTAACCCAGAATTTTCTGTGCAATTTAAACCAAATGAGGATTTGTGACATGTCTGTAAATGTTGTTCATGTTGTCCAATGTCTATTTTACATTTATATAGCAAACATATTTTTCTCAATGGCTATGTTGTATGAAAATTTTTATTAAAATTTCGTCGGAATGTGGACACTTACTCCACTTCTGTTGTTGTCATCTGTCTGAGGAAACTATGCTAACAGATTATTTCAGAACCCAGGTTCTCCTAATATTACTTTCATCTTTCTTATCATTATACCCCTACAGCCTGTTCTTGGTGCCTGAATCAAGGCATCCTCTATGCTCAGATGACCTCGCATCCCATTAGCATGAAAGCCAAATCCTGTGCAATGATGCACAAGGCCCTGTGCAGATCCATGCTTCATCCCCTCATAGATGTCCTGGTATATCCTATACTGCTCATAACCAAGGTCCCAGGCATATGCTTCTTCACACTCATATGCTCTCTCTTCCCTCACCTCTAGCAGGTCTCTGATCAGCCATCTTTTCATGCCCCTGTTTCATACATACATACTCACAGCACTCCCTCCCTCCTCTTCATCAAGTTTTCTATTTTGACTTTGGGATCACTGCTGTATGAAATAGCTCTTGCTTGAAGCGCCCATGCTTGTGATATTCACCATTTCCTTCTGGAGCACAAGCCCTGTGAAAGCAGAGAGCTTGGACTGGTCCACTCCTGCATTCCTAGTGGAATGCCTGGCACAAAAGCTATTTGTACATTTGTTGAATGAGAGTAAGTTTCAGTCCATTATAAAATTCATATCTGTAAGATCCCCTCATACTCTATCACGAGGTTTCTTTACTTCCCCTTACAGATAAACCAACTTTAATAGATATTTGAATTTACTTTTAATACTTTTAATGAAGAAAGATTAGTACTCCCAAACTCATAAACTTCCAACGAACAGTTTATGGGTTCCTGATAATTTGGAACAATTTATACTACAACGATAACATGAACTGAATCAATCCCAACTTACACGTTCAGACCATGCATCTTTTTGAAAAAGAGCCTCTACCCATTACATTCAACATGTATACTACAAAAACACTCTATCAAGAGGTCGACAATTTTAAAGAAAATTTCATTTGTGGATGTTTCTGAAGCTGAACCGAACAACATAAGGCCTTGCTAACTCAGGACTCCCCTAGAACCATTGAGAACAACTTTCGCATGACTATCTGCTCTAGCATCCTAACTTTTGTCTCTGGTGTCTTCTCTTATCAGTGTCTTTTTAAAGTGCACAATTTCTGCTACATTTTCAAATCATACATGCACAAAATCGTCAAATCATGTACACTTGTAAAAACATCTAGCAAACAATGATCTTCTGAGCTCAGCATAACCCAAGCGGGCAAAGCTCAACACATGCCCCTGGAAGATTCTTTCCCTCTATCAGGGACTAATCAGGATATGTTTGGAATTCAGAAACGTCGGTTACACAAAACTTCAAATCTCTAAGTATCTGGGTTCATGATTTCTTCATCTTAATGCCATTAACACATTGACACAAAAATATGCATGTGATAATTGATACATTTACCCCCACAGATTTCAGAATTGGGGAGGGGGGACTGACCCAGAATGATGGGCTGAGTGAGCATTTACTGTCAGACTTTTAAGACAAGCCATGGAAACACACCCATCTCTTTAAATTCATATATGCCACATCAAAAGAAGCATACTGATCTTAGAGAAGTAGAAATAAAAGCACTTTTTAGGAACTGTGGTGGCACTGTGGCCACATATCCAGGTGTAACCTGAAGTCACTAGTGTAAAGATCAATAGAACAACATAAGGTTGGATAAGGACTCCAGTGAATATGTTTTCTTAGTCTTTGCTGTGAAGAGGATTTGTATGCTTGGAAATTTGACCATGACAGCCTTCCACAACTACATTAAAGGAGAAGGCGAGATTTCATAGAAAGTATGAAAGTACAACTCATTTCTGTATCATAAGCTTCTGACCAAACTATAAAAGTCTGAAGTTCAATAACATACAAATGCACCAAACTCTGCTGGTCCATATATATGATTTACACTGGAAGAAAAACAAGCAAACAAACAAAAATAATCCACCTGATTTGATAGTGTTCTAGAAAACAAAGGAAAATCAAACATCACATGTTGATTGCTTCTTCTTTTATCATAGCCCATGGCTGTGGCTTCAATCCCGGGAACACACTTTGTTTTGATTTATTTATGGTAGACTACCAACCATCACTGTTTTTGTAACTTCCACTACCTCCTTTGTAATACTTGCTCATTGATAGATACACTAGTGTTCTTTAATATAAAGCTGAATTCTGCAGACATGCCATTAGTCCCCTGCTGTTCTCTTGAAAACAACAACAAGTAGAATTAGAACCTGTGAGAATCCCTTTTCCACAAGTCTGCTACGCAAAAGATGTGCTCAAGATGGGAGAGCCGCTGGCCACCAACATCTCTAGTTTACTCTTCGTAATATCCATATAACCAATTCCCAGCATGCACTGGTCACCCAGAGTCCTATACAGAAGTAGTCACAAACACCTAGGTATCACATTTTATTTTTTACTGAAAATGGGAAAAAGTAGACATCCACATTTTATTTTTTTACTGAAAATGGGAAAGTCTTCCAAATCAAAACATCTAAAAGTTCATGGAAATGAAAGTGATTTTTATTTTTATTTTATTTTTTTATTTCTTTGGGGCAGGGCACACATATGTTACTGCACACATGTGGCGGTGAGAGGACAGCTTTTAGAAGTAGGTCTCTCCTTCCACCATTCAGATCCTGGAGATCTAATGCAGGTCTTTAGGCTTGGCTGGAAGTGCCTTTACCTGCTGAGTCTTCATACTGTCCCAGGAAACAAATCTAGCAGTTTAGATTCTAGGCTTTTGTCACTATGCTTCCTTTTGCTTTCCAAATGAGAGGGAAAAGACTTCCATTGCCAGTGTTAGCTCCTAGCTTGAAGCTGATGCTCCTCATTTACTAAGCTGCATGTGTTTGCTTAAGATGGGAGTCACTGGGTAATGGGGCTGCTCTGTCTCCGCATAGCCTGGGGTGTTGCATTATAATGAAGAGATGTGAGCAGATTTCTCGGTATCCCTGTCAGCATACTTCAGTACCATGAAGGCCATTCTGACAACACAACATATACCAAGCCCTGACTTCCCTGACAGCTTTCTTTAACTTGTACTTGACCCTCTCAAAGACAAGAATCCAACACAGAGGGAACACCAATCACTCATAAATACAAACCCTGGGCACTCATATAAAGCAGTGCAGAAAATGAACACAAGTATAATTTAGTGCTTTTCAAAGCAAAGAATATGAATTCAATTGCCTTATACTTTACAAATACACACACACACACACACACACACACACACACACAAATCGTCACAACTTATAAGAAGTAGAGAAAACGGTTGTTATCTATGTCATCAACAATGAGACTCCAGCCATACTTGTTAGAAAATTCACTCATAAGAATTTCTACTTGGAGAATAGGTCCAGTTAATTCCTCCAAGTTTGTTGGCAGCTAGAACTCTTCCACTCTTTTGGACCGGCATGAACACTTTAAAATTTGCTGTGCTTATTAATGCCTTTCAGGATTGCAGATTAGCATCTATTGTTATTCTCAGCTTTGAAAATGCACTTTGTAAAGGACCAGTTGTCACAGCCTCCCTTGTTTCCCTCAATCAACCACCTTCACCAACAGAAATCCTATTTAAATCAAATTGCAACCACTGAAATGACCGAGAACACACCACTCAGGTAAACAACCAAGTTTCTGAGATTTTACACTACACTCAATTCCTCCTTCATGAACATGCACTTGGAAACAAAATCAGAGCACAGTTTCCTTAAAGCGGTCCTTTGGTGAAAACTTACTCTCTTCTGGAACAACTGTCCTCATTTCCTGCTATGCCAGATTTTCGTCACAAGGGCACAGAGCACAATCCATTGAGATGAAAAGGGCTTGGAGCCCAGTACTTACATTATTCATGTACTCGCTCAGCAAGTCCTGGAGTGCCTGGCGCACTGCATTGCACTCAGCCACAATACGCTCACGTCGGTCATCGCGCGTGCAGGAGGAGTCTGCCATGAGAGCAGCCCCACTGATGATACTCTCCAGTCTCTCCTCCAGGGATGGGCGGAATCTGGCCTCGCTGAAAGTCATGGGGTCCAGGATGATCTTATTCTAAAGGGAGCAGAAGAGAAAAGTGAGCAGGGAAGAGACAGCTAGCTACCTCAGACTGTTCTCTAAGCGAACCTTTTGGAAACCAGGACAAGACGGCCCTCCCCTGAAGAGAAACCAGATACTGAGGCATATTCTGAAATGTTCTTGAGAAAGGATTTTTTTCCCACTAAATTTAATCTACAGATTGAGAACAGCAAGTCTCATTTGAATGTGGTCTTGGTTAAAGCCATCTGTGGGGAGGTATTTTCGTCTGAGATAGTAACACTGGTTGTGTGGCCTTCAACAAAAGCACAATGTAGCAAGCTGGGGGATAAGGAAAATTTGAGACCCGAGACATGAATTGTAATCAACAATTTATACATTATCTGTACACAGGGCATCCTCCAAAGGAACAGTAGAGTTCCAGGGCAGAAGTCCTTAGATACCAAGGCAAAAGTCACTCAACAAATTGATTTTCTACCAGGAACTAACACCCTTTATGTTAAATCTAGATTTTTACAAAATATGATCAAGAGTATACACACTTTTGTGAGTTCCCTTGCAATTAACTGACAGTGCCCTGCTCCCAGTTCATTCTTTATGTTTCATCTTTATCATTTAAGATGTGAGATCTCTGACCAGGCTGCTACATTCCCTATGCTTGCTTGCTGCCATACTTCCCTGCCATGATGGAATCAACCCTCTGGAACAATAAACTGAAATCAACTCTTTTTTTTAATAAGTTATTTTACTCATGGTGTTTTATCAGAGCTATGGACAGTAACTACCACAAGACTTGCCTAAGAAAGTTCTGTTTGCAGTGGATGGATGTAAATACGAAGACCCACAATTATTCAAAGTGCAGCACTTAAGTGACTGTGGAGTACTCAGCCCTAAATGTGTCATCTATACATACACACACAGAGGCATATACATACACACACATACACACATACATACACACACGCACATACACATATACATACACACACATGCATACATACACATGCACATACACACACATACATACACACACATACACACACATACATACACACACACTACATATACACACACACATACATACATACACACACACAGAGAGGCATACACTTACACACACATACACACATACACACACATACACACACACATACATACACACACACATACGCACATACATACACACACATACATACACACACACTACATATACACACACACATACATACATACACACACAGAGGCATAAACTTACACACACATACACACACATACATACACACACACTACATATACACACACACATACATACATACACACACAGAGGCATAAACTTACACACACATATACATACACACACACACACACACACACACACACACATACACACACATACATACATACACACACACACATACATACACACACATGTACCACACACGGGGTGGGGAGATGGAGGGGTGGACGGATGGGGAGAGAAAGAGGGGAGTGAAAGCAAGCAGAGCTAAGGAAAAGTCATGGAAGAGGATACAGAAACATTCTAACAGCCAGAGAACAGAGGCTTCTGAGATATGGTGTCTTCTGGATATGGTGAGGTAATTGCACTCTTGAACTCACAGCAGCTTTGGATGCCTGGATGAGATTTGCAAGAGATAAATCTAGTCAACATTTCAGTAGGGATAGGGGAGGGGCTCACAAGGTCCCATACTTATCTGAGGAGCTCAGCTGGTAGCTAGAAGTAGGGAAGTCAGTTTTCTTCAAGATTCTGGTTGGTTGTCCACATGCAAGTGGATGGTGCTACATTGATGTTCATTTTGTATTCAGTAGGTTAAAAATGTATATATATATGTATATATATATATATATATATATATATATATACACACACACACACACACACACACACACAGAGAGAGAGAGAGAGAGAGAGAAGAAAAGGACAGGGAGTTGGGGAGGGACTGTGTAGAAAGAAGAGTTCAGAAGTATGAAGAGGAAGAGTAAGGGGAACACTTGATCAAATTACATTATATACATGTGTGGAATTTCTTAATGAATAAGTACATTTAAAACATGAAAATCTCAACAGTAGAGAGAGATATGAGTTCAGGAGTATTGAGGTCTTTACGAGTGTAAGCAGGCTCTCAGAGAAGATGACAGGCCAGACATCAAAGCCACATGAATCTTGGATTTCCTAGAAAAATCATTATTTGGTCAAAGCTTCCTCTTTCATTCGTGGAGTAAACACCAGACGTCTGTAAGTGGCCTTCACATCTGTATTCTCTTCTAGCTTACAGGAATGATAGGAAAGAAACCTGTACAATCCCCAAATGGGCTTCTTGGAATCTGCCCACCTTGTCACACAGTATTGGCCATATCCTGTTGAAATGACGACAAAAGTCATGTGGAGGCCCTGGTAGAGCCTATGGCTCTTTGCAGTCCATCTTTACAGGAAAGTTTCAGAAGGAACCTGACAGTGGAGGAAGATGTTTCTGCTCCATCCTATACTGTGTCTTTGTACAGTGCTGTGTCTATAGTGAAATCAATCTCTCTCTCTTCCTCTGTCCCTCCCCATTCCTTTCTCTCCCCCTCTTCCTCCCCTGCCTTCTCTCCTGTTACATAAAATATGTAATAATTTCAAGAAAAATTGATATTTGAGTTAAAAAATAACTGGCCAAAATATAATTAGACTATCTTCTTGAAAAAGATTGATGATTGATTTTCAAAGATCTGCTTTACAGAAAATCATATTAACATACAATACCATAAAATTTATTTGTTCTGGGACTAGGATAGACTTTTATCTTTTCCTTTCCACTAAAAAAGCTAAAGAAGTGTCAATTTTATGGAAATGTGCTGAGGTAAAACTTGAACTTTTCAACAGCTACAACTGTAAAGCAGTTTCTCTTTAGAACAAGGAGTTTTGCTAAAGTGTTGAGCTCCACTTGAACACAGATTCCTAAAGAATTTCCTATGGGCCATTTGTCTTAGAGATACAACCTTTCAATGTAAAAATAAGGTTATGTGGCCAAAAATGTTTTGAAAATACTGCCTGGCTCACAGTAAATTATCTAAAATGCTCTGAAGAGTCCTGCATTTTCAGAGTCTGTTCATGCAGTACTTTCAAAACCTATTTGAGGACAGAGAAAGCACCCTTTAAAACATGCCGATAGGAGCTGAAGAGATGTGTCAGCAGTTAAGAGTGTATACCACTCTTACAGATGATCTGAATTTGGTTCCCAATTCCCATATCAGGGGTACTCAAAACAACCTGTAACTCCAGCTTCAGGGGTTTGGACATCTCTGCCTTCTGTGGGCACCTGTACTCATGTGACTAAACACACACAGACATATAATCTAAAATAAAATGAATTTCTTTTAAATAACCAAATGCGTAATATCTGAGACTCTAAAGGAAACAACTTGAACACATAGCAAGGAGGTTTTGCAGTGTCAGCGGACCTAGTGCACAACCTGTCTCAGACCCTGGCTGTCATGAAAGCAATGTAAGCCACATTGAGCCTGACTAACTCTGCATAAAAGTTGCATATTCATGACTTTATTAATGAAATCATTCATTATTTATAGATCACTGGAAGAAAGCTTTGAAAAAAAATTCTTCCTGAGAAAGAAACAATAAATTTACAACCTTCTAATATAAACATGAAGTATGGATTGGAATCACTGAAGTAATGGATGAGAATGACTGAGGGGAGAAGCTACTCAGTGCTAAAAGATATAAAGCACTGTGTGTGTGTGTGTGTGTGTGTGTGTGTGTGTGTGTGTGCGCGCACACGTGCCACATAGGATAGGTTTCTGCTTGCATCTGGGTGTGTGTGTGTTTGCATGTGTTTGAGCATGCATATATCTTTTTTGCTGTGAAGATACAGGTTACATACACAAGCAAAGATAAGTATATATTGTGTATGTTCAGACAACTGAACAAATCTTATCTAGGCTTTAGAATATGAGAAAAATAGCTACAACAGAAATACAAAATAAGCAGAACTAAGTGAGGTTAGAGGCTCAGAATCTTAAGGAGCAGAATAATGAGCAGCTCATAAAAAGAAAAAAGAAACAAAACAAAACAAACAAACGAACAAAAAACTGGAGATGAGTCCTGCGTGAGAAATCCCCATAGAATGAAAGAGTATTCAGAAATTATTATTAGTGATAGAGAAAGGGAGGGAGGGAGGAAGGAAAGGAGGAGGGAGGGAGACAAAGGGGAGGGATCGAAGGACAGAGGACCTAAGTAAGATTTCTTTCCTATAACACACTTCTCATCCTCTCATCAACAAAAATAACCCAAGAACCAAGAACCCACAGCTGCTTAGCTGGTCTCATTCTTCTGTGAGGTCTCCATCTGGAAGGAGCATGTCTTCCCCTCCTCGCCTCCTCCCCTCCTCCGCTCCTCCCCTCCTGCCCTCTTCCCTTCCTCCCCTCCTGGATCCTGGCCCCTTTTCTTCTTCATAGGCTAAATGGACAAAATGCCACCACCAAACAGTGACAGGGCCAGTCCAAGGCTGCCGTCTGTCCATTTAAAGCAAAGATGTGCTCCCTGGAGAGAATTGTGTCTCTTTCTAATTTCACTGACTTTGGTTCACACAGATTGTACTTGAAAAGCTTTAAAAACCTTGCCTGTATTCTTTGAGTCCATTTAGTCCCTTTGTCCCTGTTTGATCTTGTAGTTCTTTCTAGTATTTTCAGATTTACTCATAAGAAACAATTGTGAGCCTGTTTCTCTTATTTTATCTTCTAAATTCTTAAACTTAGTTTAATATCTTCCTATGTTGCTTATTTGCATTCTGATGATTTGACTTGCATAGAATTTTTAATTAGCATCTTCCATTTAAAAATTAGTGTCCTCACCAGGTGGTGGTGGTGCACACCTTTAATCTCAGCACTCCAGAGACAGAGACAGGTGGATCTCTGTGAGTTTGAGGTCACCCAGAGTTACAAAAGAGAAACCCTGTCTCAAAAAAACAAACATACTCATGCAAAAGGTCAGTACTACATAGACTTAGTGGGTTATTTTTAAAAAGATAAAATGTTCACAACTCTTTCTGCCTACCAGAGGATGGTGATGAAGTTTGCTTTAGTAGTCAGAAGATCGCTTGTACAAAATGAGTAGGGAGAAAAATGTCTGCCTCATGCTTAATGACTCTTGGCTTTCATAGTTACTTGAGCTGTACAGAGAATGGCTGAGTCACTTCAAATTCTATACACACACACACACATATATGTATACATATATGTGTGTGTGTGTGTGTATGTGTGCACACGCACGCACGTGTGCACGTGTGTGTATACATTTATATATCTTTTTTCAAAAATTAAAAAAAAAAGGACAGAAACAACATTTTGCTAATATGAAGCATGGATTGATGTAATGATTGGCTTCCTCAGATCAAACTTTACAGGTATGGAAAAAAATAAATGGCAGTGGTCAGAGAGCTCTGTGGATTAATTCCTTGTTTCTGATAACCCTGTGAAATAAATGTACCCTGAAGTTTTATTACCTTGAAAGTTCAAGGCAGCAAGTGAAGGCAATCATGAATTGTGCTGTTCTTGCTCACAAACGCCAGACCTTCGCCACCTGCTGTCCGGCATAACTATTCCAAGTGGAACGAGCAGAAGAAAAGATTAAATGTCAGCACGCCCTCACAGTCATTCACTTGCCATTATTTTAATGATCTCAAAATCAAAATACCTCACAGACGAACTTCATATCACTCAAATGCACTCTTCTAAAATAATTTGTCCTTTGACACAGAGTCACTAAAGCAAGGCCAAAAACCCTACCTAACAATGTGCATTAAAGCAAAGATTTTTTTTTTCCAAGACCAAGTGTGCATGTTCTTGTTCGTTATCTGCATTTTTCCTCCTCTCTAAATTTTTACATGTGAATATCTAAATACTCTAGTGTGTCTTGCTTTGGGTATATGGAACTGGGCAGGCTTTGAGATTCAAAGCCCTCTCTTCTCCTTTCTCCTTAGCATACAATTCAAGCCCTTCTGTTCTTTGGTATTTGAAGAAGGTACTTCAGGGCTACATGGTGCCTTAGCACCAGCAAAATTTGTCTTTTTGAACATGGCTACAGAGAGACCTAAACTGAAGTTCAGATATTAGAAACAGGCTTCCTGCTGCTCTGGTCTTTCAAAAGTTGCGTGGGTCATGACAGTCATGGAGCTTCTAGTGATATCAAGGTCCTATAAAGTATTCAATTGTGTACTGAGTATTTCCTGGCACTGATACAGTTCATAGCAAAATTAACATCATCTAAAATCTGACAGCCCCTTTGAAGTACATGACTAATGCCCCTCGGGCTGTTTTATAACAGTGGCTAAGGAAAGACAAAAACAATTTCAAAACAGAAATTTTATAACTTTGAAAACTGAAAGTGAAAAGCCCCTACTGATAATGAAGGTCAATCCTAATTCAGGCCCTGATTGCTTTAAATAGTTCATTTGAAGACTGAAGTCTATGATAAATGCATACATCAAGATCGATACAATAAATTATCGAAGGTGTCCAAATCAAAAGCATATTATTTGCTCAGTTCTAAACATTCTCTCTGTGGTATGTATTAATTAGCATAGATACACCTCCATCTTTTGTTACCCTGTGATAATCTTCCTCCGCACGAAATTCTGTCTTTAAATGAAAAGTTTCTCTTGACCGAATTGGAGTAACATTTGCAATAAAAAATAATGACTTTAAATCACCTATTTTAAGAAGTCACAGAAAAACTTTAAACACCATTTTAGATTGGCCTTAATTTTATAAAATTGCAAATTGCCATATTGATAACACACTCTTTCTTCTGACGCATATACTTAAAAACAAACTAATTATGCCACTTACGTACTTAAGATATTATTTGTAATTACATAGTTCAAGTTTTTAATTGGAAATAAATGACAAAGATAATGACTTGGTAATTAAAGAGTATTTTTATCCATGTTTAATTCTTTTTAAAAGAGATATCTACCTAAGCCCACATTAATTCATTTTAGAGGAAGGAAGGAGACTCAGGAAAGCAGTTATTTGTCAAAGGTTAGGAATAAACTGGGTAAGGCCTTTAGCTCTGACCATACAACCCAGATTACGAAATTGTACTTCCTGTAACCTCATGGGCACATAGTGGGTTGCCATGGTGTCTTGAGCACATTCTCAAGCTCTGGGAAGAAGATGAGGTTTCAATTAGCAGAGCAAGACAGGGTTAAAAATCCCAAGACTCTGTCCACAAGACCTATGCAAACTCGAGCAGACAAAAATCGCAGCCTGGAGATACCATAGTGGTGAGCAGGAAGCCTCTCCTCTTCCTGAGGAGCAGGCAATGGGTTACTGCGTGGAAAGGGAAAGTCAGTTTTCTTTAAGGGTGTGGCCTTGCAGGTTGACCATTCTCCAGTGGAAGATGCTGGGAGCGATGAAAGGGAACAGCAGCCAGCATTGGAGCTTCAGAAGCACAGCTCACTGGTTAGTACAAACTACCATGATTATATCCAAATTTGACAAATCCTGGGGGATTGTCTCCTGAATGCCCTTTGCCACTGCTGGGCTTTATTGTGCTTGTTGCTACCATAGTCTCCGTGACTCTCTTGTGGTATGGAAGTTCTATGGGAGGACTCTATCCCCTCACTGGGCAGTGTCACTGGCACACATAACAATAGTGATGATTTTCCCTTTAGCAATGCCACTTGGGTAAGGCAGCACCACTCAGTTAAACTAGTGATTGAATTGAAACTCAAGAAAGAATAACGGAAAAACATGTTATAGTAAAGAACAGTAGGTGGTTTTCACATATAGTTACAGGATTAGATTAAGATGTTTTGACAGCTACTGTGGAACCAGTAACTTAGGAACCAGTAACTTAAGGAGTAATATAAAATTAAGAAAACATATTTTTGCCAGGAATTTGTTTGGTCAGGTTTAGGAAAGCTAAAACAAAGGAAGCTTACTTGTTAGGGCCCACAAGCTTTGCCTATAAAAAACAGGCCCATGATCAAGTAATAAGAAGTGAGCTTCAGTGCCCATGGGTAACCTTGAATTTCCTTGACCACAAATAAAATAGATTCTTTCCTGGTTTCTATAATTAAAAGTTTGCTGATGGGTTTGTGGTGCACCTTGAGGATATAGAGCTGGGCAGTATATTTTCCTTTTACCTAAGAAAAGTAAAACTATAAAGTTTTCTAGTTATGATAAACTTGTTTCACTATGTTAACTAAATAAGAATTGTGTTAGCATATGGTAGTATGACCTATTCTCATTTCCTAGCAATGGCAATTGCTACCTGTCTGCTACCTGCCGGCTACAATACAAGCTACCTGTGAAATTACTTAGTTTGCTTAAACTCTGTTAATCTATGATAGTAAAACTATTGCTTCTAGGATATAGGTGCATTGTGCGGAGAAAACATATGGGGAACTAGGTGATCAGGTGTGGGTTTTAAGATAACTTGATTTTTATAAATATGGAATTGGTGATCACTGAAATGTAAAACCTGTAACCCTTATGTAACATTAAAGTTTATGATTAATATATGATTGTTATGTGATCTTTCCCCATGAGGGGATTTGTCTAGAAATATATATAAGATATATAGACAAACAGATAGGATGGAGGAGACGAGAGAATGAAACAGAGAACAGAAGAGTAAGGAGAGTACAGAAGGAGAGAGAAAAGCCTGAATAAAGAGAGAAGACTGTTAGAGGTGTAGTTTTATTAATAGTCTCTCTCCCAGATTGCTGAACTCCTGCCAAGACTGGATAGTAGGATGAGAATACACTGAGTAGTACATGGGCAGCACCAACTGCTGAGGGAAACTTGATGAGGGAAAAAGGAAAGAAGGAAAAAAGAGGATACAGTTTGGGTAGTTCAGGAAGGGGTCATGGATTGGAGAGGAGTGTGAGAAGGGAATTAATATGATCATAAGACATTGTACATATATCTGAAAAAAATACTAATTAAAAACAACCACAGAAAAGAAATCTCAGCTTACCACTGTGGATGGATTGGCCAGTGCCCAAATGAACATAATCAAGTCTTATGAGAATTTAACAAAGCAGAAAGGGTTTTATCTCTTGCTGAGAAAGTTTGTACATGTTTTACATGTGTGTAAAACACACACATATGCATGTGTGCATTTGTACGTATCTGTGTGTGCATTCACATGTACATGTAGAAGCCCAATGCTGTTATCAGGAATCATTTATCTCCCACTTTATTTACTGAGGCAGGACCCCTCAATCAGACCCATATTTCATCAAAATGATTAGGTATCCTAGTGAGGGTCACTATTGTTTTGATGAAACACAATGATCAAAAGCAATTTGTGGAAGAAAGGATTTATTTGGCTTACGCTTCCTCATCACTGTTCATCACTGGAACAAGTCAGGAAGGGAACTCAAGGAGGGCAGAAATCTGGAGGCAAGGGCTGATGCAGTGACCCTGGAGGAATGCTGCTTGTTCCTCATGGCTTGCTCAGCCTGCTTTCTTATGGATCCTAGGATGCCCAGCCCAGGGGTGGACACACCCACAATGGGCTGATCCTTCTTGGTCCTCCCCCATTAAGAACTAATTAAGAAAATGCTCTATAGGTTTGTGTGTAGCCCAATTTTATAGAGACTTCTTTTTTTCCAATTGAGGCCTTCTCTTTTCTGATGACTACAGCTTGCATCAAATTGACACAAAACTAGTCAACACACTAGGATTCTGCCTTTCAAAAGCTGGAATTATAGGCAGGCCACTGTACCCACCGAGCATGTACCATATGCACTGGATTCTGACCATTTGAACCATATACTCATGCTCACAGGGGAAGTACTTTACCCACCCTCAACTCCACCCACACTTCAATAGCTCCCTAACATCTTACAATATTTTATTATCTATAACCTGAAACTGTATAAGTTGAGATATTACTCAGTAGTTCTACAATTCCTTCTGTACCACATTCTTTCTATGAGCTACACCAAAACTCATCAAGGAAGAAATAATGGGTTGTATTTTCCATCCAGAATTCAGAATCAGGAATCCAGCCCCAGCAAGAATAGTTCAAAGAAATACTATCCCAATCCAACTCACTTTGTTCTGCTTTCAAGACACTTAGCAAGATGACTTTAGTCTCTGTCTCTAAAATTTCATCTCCTGGATCTATACCTGTGACACTTTGACTCTAGCCAAGTGTTTCTGACTACATCACTTCATACAGCATCCTTCATTTATTAATTCTAATTTATTATTTATTAATTCATTTATTAATTCTAATCTATAAGGTAAAGTCTTTACATTCCTGATGCTTCTCTAAACGCATGGTGACCTTAATCATAGAAAACTATCTTTAACACTCTTCTATACAAGCTTTTCTTCCTGAGTTCCACTTCTTGACATTCTTGTAATTAATTTCTCATCCAAACTCCCCAAATGGCTCCTGTTTATAGAATGAATTTGATTTTTGTTATTCTGATAGTTATTGTTATTTTGGTATGTGTGTGTGAGAAGAGAGTTCATATAAGAAATATCACCAAATAGAATGTTTTCCATTCAATTTGGTATTTTCAGCACCTCGCTGTAATGTTCACACATAAGCAATTCATAACTCTATGCTGATTAACTGAGTTAGGGGTTGAAAGTGGACAAAAGATGTGAAGATAAATACAGATGGACGGATGGTCAGCTAAATGCTTGCATTTCAGTATGTTCTGGTGTCTGACATGGCTCAGTGAACTTCAGATTCACACTTAATGGGAAGTAGCCTGTCATAATGACAGATGCCATTTCTATTTACAGTGGGAGAGGCATCTATCAAATAGAGTTAGCTCCTCTTGTTGATAAACTTCCATGTTAAGTCTTTGATTATAATTTATCTAGAAAATGGTTTACTTTAAATTCCCATAATGTTTTATCCTGTCTCACCTAAAAAGAAACTACTTTAAGATTCCATGCATTGTAAACTAAACCTGTAGGAACTGTGCAAGGGTGTTCACATCAGCACAGAGAGCTCCGAGTGAACAGGCGGGTCTCAGTACAGTGGTAGTGCCACAGTTACAAAATTATATGACAATCTGGAAAATCTCTCCTGAAGGTTTGAATCAAGTAATGTCAGCAGGCGATGTTCTGGCAAGGCCTACTGTTTGTTTTTGTATGGTTGTCAAGCTAAGAATGAATTTTTAAACATTATTTGTTTGCTTGTTTTAATAATTTCATGTACCCCAGGGTAGTCTCAAACTCACCTAGTAGCTTAAAAAGACCTTGTACTTATTTTCTAACCTCCACCTCCCAGTGCTAGGACAACAGGTATGTGCGCCATGCCAATACTTTTATGTGTTGGGATCGAACGCAAGGCTTCCTGCATAGTAGGCTAGCACTCCACCAACTGAGCAGCAGCCTGGCCCTCCTGATTTTTATAATTTCAATTAGGTGAAAAATCATAGGAATGATAATATATTTCCATCTAAACTCCTCTCCTTCATTGCATTCATGAACAATCAAAAGACAAACAGCCAGAGGGGAGAATGAAGGAAGGCCACAGAGTAATTCGGCAATGGAATCATTCGTTACTGAATTATCAACGTCGGAATTTTTAAGTTTAATACTTGTGAAAACAAACTTTTTTATCCCTGAAATCCATTACACTCTGCGTCTGTGGTTCAGAATCTTAAATTATCCACTTAGAAAGGAAGTCAATTTGTATTTCTCAGAAGCAATTGTGACTTAATTGCTGTTATCAACCCAATAAATTACAATGTGATTTCCACAAACTGGTTATGCACTCAAATTTCATGTCTGATGAGAGAATAATTGTATCAATATTTCTACAAATATGAAAGGGAAATCAGTTCACTGGCCATTGGGGAAACACATATACCTTGAACATAAACTCATCTATCTTTTTCTGCCTGATTTTGAAGCAGGCAAATTAAGATGGGAAAGAGTTTGTAATTTCTAATAATAATGTGCAGTGTTTAATTACTTATTAAGAAACATCAGATGGCGTATGAATAATCTTTTTGACTAATGAGGGTGTCATATTTACTTCTGAACTTCGGACTTTGATGCAAGTCTGCTTACAATACATCAACTCTTTGTGCAACATTGGAAACATACATCAGAAAGGGTTAAGCTGACCAAACTGATAATATAAGCTTGTTGCAGCATATCAGAATGCTCACAAGTGTATGGATGACTGACTACTCTGAAGGAGTCTGCAAAGTGACAGTCCAAACAACTGAAAATTTAATGTACATAAACCAAGCAGCCACCAAAATCAACACATTAACATCTGCATTTAAGTGTCCATTCATCAGACACTTTCTGTTAAGATGAAAGTTCAGAAGAAAGTATGGATGAGCCTGGGTAGCCATTTTTATAATATAAATTTGAAATATATTGGTTTTACTATGCATATAGAACTCAGTTAACATGGGAGGATAGTGGTTAAAGTAATAAGAAGAATTAGGAAAGGAAGATGGTTAATCTTGATTGCATTGAGAGATGTCTAAGAAATTAGTAAGCCAAACCTGTGAGTGTGTCTAAGAAGGTATTTCCAGAAAGGACACTGAGGGCTCTGAGCTAATGTATGGTTTAACCCATATAAGGATTACAATTTCCAAGAGACTGCTGTAAGGTGGTAAAGTCTGTAAGGTAGGATCTGTCATGCCTTTGAAGGGCACCTTCAACCCTGATAGCTTTTCATCTCCTTATGTGCTTGAGGTAAGGGCTTTTGTTCTGTCTCTCTTTCTCCACCATGAGAGTCAGAAATCAAGAGATAAAGAATGGACGCAGTTTTAAATGGGAACTCTGGCTTAGGAAAAACTGTGATTGGCAATATGTGAGCTAAAAAAGTGACCAAACATCTGAAGTATGATAAATGATTAATTATAGAAGAATATAGGACAGGTACAGAACTCGGGGTGTGAGATTAGATGTACACAAACCCTACTGAAATGATTTGATGCCTTGAAGAAAATATCAAGTACAAGCCTTACAAGCAGAACCACGTTCATTGGGCACAGAGTGGCTGGGGTGAGGGTGGGGTAGGGCTGTAGCCAGTGAGGGACTTGGAAAGGGGCATGGGGGAGGACTGAGTGAGGAGCTGAATATACAGAATGAACTGGCAAGAAAAGAAAGCTGCTGGGACTCAGTTTTTTAGATATACTTGATACATCTCCAAAGGAAGGTGTATGTGGGGTGTGTTTGTGGTGTGTGTGTGTGTGTGTGTGTGTGTGTGTGTGTGTGTGTGTGTGTGTATAAAGAACTAGAAAAGCATGCACATTAAGATCT
Organism: Cricetomys ansorgei; assembly: GCA_026225945.1. Taxonomy (NCBI): domain Eukaryota; kingdom Metazoa; phylum Chordata; class Mammalia; order Rodentia; family Nesomyidae; genus Cricetomys; species Cricetomys ansorgei. The sequence continues at coordinate 3,401,966 of JAMJFZ010003624.1, forward strand.
TGTACACATTGTTGAGCACAGATCTGGAGTTCAGAAAAGAAGTTGGAACTAGAGAACCAGGTGTATTCTATGAGATGCTCACAAAAGAAGATCTTTCATGAGAGTCACATGACATAAAGGATAGAATTCCAGAGAATTTTTCTTTTCTTGTTTTTTTTTAGAAATCTCCCATCTAAGAACATGCAAACAGAGTGTTGTACTGAACCAATATTGTTCACCTCTGTGTAAGGAACAATTTACTGCTGCCAGACTGGAGTTGAATACTCTAGTAATAAGGAACTATCTAATGACCAGACAAGTGTTACTAGCTTAGACTCATACAGTCCAGCCTTTTTGAGCTATAATGCAGGCCTCACACAGGCTGCCCAGGCAGAGTGGAAGAAGGCAGTGTGATGGAGTGTGGAGGAGGAACTGGGGTCAGGCAGAGGAAAAGAGGGATGTTTATAAAAGTCAAGGAGGGTCTAGCCTCGGGCAAAGAAATAACTTAAGGAAAGAGGTACTTCAGTGGCAAGTGACCTGGGAAGGAAACACACACAAGTAACTCTAAGGCAGGTGAGCCTGAAATTAGCCTTTCCTGACTATAATTTATTACAAGGCTGTGCAAAGCTTAATTAAATAGGGCAAAAAGACAGACAAACCAAGGATCCTTGCACATGAGTCCCAGCTAGTCCCGGCCCAGAGATATTGAGTTTAAATGGTGGTTATTATGATAGGAATATTTAATACAAATCAGTTATTCTGATAAGAGTATACAGAATTCATAATTTTAAAGATTTATTTCTAGTTTTTAATTATGTTATATGGGTGTGTCTGTGTGAGGGTTTCTGGGTGTGAGTGTGCCTGTGGGGGCTTGAAGAGGGTGTCAGATCCCCTACATCTACAGTTTCACGTGGTTTCAACTATATGGGGGTGCAGCATTTGTGCCACACTGTGTGTCTAGAGGTCAGAGGATGCTATATGGAACTCAGTTCTTCCCTTTCTCCATGTGAATCCCAGGACCAAACCCAAGTCTCAAGAATTAATGGTGAGTGACCCACTGAGCCATCTCACCAGTCTGCAATCTGTTTTTTTTTTTTTAAAGTACCATGGCTAGCGTGTGTATAGTGTTTTCCTATGTCAATCACATCACCAAATATTTTTGTGGACTAATTAACCCAACAAGCCTAGGAGCCACATTAGCCCCCATGCTACCTATGAGAAAATGAAAACATAAACGAGGGACGGGACCAAGCACCAGGCAGGTATGTGAAGGGAATCTAGGCAGTTCAACTTCAGATCCCTCTAGACAGCCAGGTACCCTCTGGTCAGCAGCTGACAAGCAAACATTCTGTAGTCAGCGGGGATCATATGCAGAAGTTTAAACTCTCTTGCATATGCAGAGAAGACCAGAAAGTGTATCTGGTTTGGAGAAAGACAACTTTACTGGCAGTTTGAGAGAACCAGCTAAACGAGGATGGTAGGGTGAAAAAGAAACCATTTGACAGGATGTCCTAAGACACGGTGATATTACTCAATCAGCCCTGAAAATCTATGTTAGTTTCTTCTGTAGCATTTGTGAAAACTGGCCACAAGGAAGACTGCAATGGAGTTCTCACAACAGTGATTTGCCAGTCGCATCTGAGAAGGAAGTCTTCTGTCTAAGGCTACCATAATCTCACTTCAGGCTGGTGATGACAGACAAGTGAGATGCTTTAGTAACAGATGTTGGCAATTTTGGTATGATGAAAACTTTATTTTTAAGTTATATATAGCATTTTAACAATTCAAACCACATATTGAACCCAACAGTTCACACACACACACACACACACACACACACACACACATATACACATGCATGCACACAACACACACACACACATATACATATACATACATGTACACACAGATATATACATACACACATGCACACACATAAACATACACGCATACACACATACACACACACACATACATGCATTCACACAAAACAGAAAACATACACAAACACACATACACACTGACCTGGGAAGGGAGCAGGCCCTCCTGCTAGAGATGTTTAGTACATAACTCTGTTCATACCGATTTTAAACTTAAGGACTGTGCTGATCAATTTTAATTGTCAAATTGATTCAATCTAGAACAGTGTGGGAAGACAGTGTCTCCTGAAGACTTGTCTACATCTGGTTGGCCTGTCAGTGTTTCTGTAGGGATTGTATTGACTGTAAACTTTTACAGGAGGGCCTAGTCCACTGTAGGCTGCATCATTTTCTAAGCAGGGGGTAAAAGCCTGGAAAAGCGAGCCACAAGATAGATGAGGACAAACAAGCAGGCATCAAGCATCCATTCATTTCTGCTCCTGACTATGAATGTGCTCTGACTAGCATCTCGAGTTACTCATTGGCCTTTCCTCAGTGATGGACTGTAACCTGGAATTTTAAGACAAATAAATCATTTTTCTTTAAATTTTTTTAAGTCAGGGTATATAGTAACAGAAATAATATTAGAAAAATGAGTGTTATTGAAAATTCAAAAAATAAGGGACAAAGCACAATAAAAAAAACCAGTATGGAATATATCCATGTATGTATGTATACATTACATACACATATGTGTACACACACAGCAGGTTGGCATCTTGATTACAAATTTGATTTTCCTATCTACTCACTGCAGGATCATCTCATTGATGACACAATGACATAATAAGGACCATTCTTTGCCTTATATCGCTTTTCAGATTATTTTGCTGCTCCAGATTGCAATAGTGATTCTGGCCTGCAGTCAGAAGAGAATCAGAAGTGATAGCAGCATGGATCCACCTGTCTCAAGCCGTCACACCCAGAGTGCTGATGGCTGATCAAGGACATTATCCTTCCTCGTAACTGAGTCTCCACTCCTGTACAACACTACAAATGTCATCTTTCTTCAAGTCTGTGATAACCTTTGCTAAAAATAAATGTCTATCTGATCAGTGGTATTTCTCAGTCTCAATACTGTCTCAAGTGCAATACCACAGAAATGGGAATTACAAGGCTTGGAAACCTTTATGTCACACATTCAAATTAACTGGTGCAACAGCTTCACAGTGATGTGGCTCATAAACATGGCACCTGACAGTGCTGACCATGCTTCTACTTTCAAATAAAGATGATTCCACACTTCATTGTCCATCTAGTCAGCTTTGCCACCCGGGGGATATATGTTAAGAATTACATTGTAGTTCCAGCCATCAACTGTGAATCAATATGGACCCTCACATCCTTTGTATGGACATCTCTTGCAATAAGTTAAGCCATAGAATGTAAGCTATACACTTCCTATTTTGATATAGAAAAGTATCGTTTGCCTTATGAATTATCTATGCCTTGCCCACAAATTCACGTTGGAACAAAGAATGTAAAAGTTGGTTTCAGTGTTATTTAATAAATTCTGGTTTTATTTTGTTTTCTGAGGCAAGATTTTATTATGTAGCCTGACTTTGTCTCAAGCTAATGATTCCTTCCAACTCAGTCTCCTGAGTGCTGGAATTCTAGGCTGGGATTACACACCCTGACTAGAAAACTGTTTAATTGTGTCCCCCAAAGATCCACTGTGATTAAAGTTTGGTCCCAGTATAGCATGGTTGAAAGGTTGGGTGAAACTTCTTAGAGTTTGGAAACTGTGGAAGGTCTTAGATACTAGAGGCATAAAGTTGTTCACATGCAGCCTCTTGACAATTGTGCAACACTCGAAGTTTTTGTGGAAGGATACTTATAAACAAACAAGGCTGACATCCTCTGTCCTCATCTACTGTTGCTATCTGTATCGTGAGGTGATACAGTCAAACAAACTTTCAAAGTAGATACCCAGAGGATGACAAAGAAATAGGAACAGAAAATGTTGTCAAGATGACCACCACTGCAATCTTCCATGCTTTAAAACATGTGATTAAATTTGTAGGTGATCTCGAGACATTTTTGTTTTTTAATACTGAGGCACAAATGATAACTTTCCTGATCTACTAAGATAGGGAAAGTTCCATATGTGGGAAACAAAATATCATCTCCAAAACTCATTCTAAAGACAGCTCTAGGGAGATAATCTGGTTGGGCCACAGATGTGACTTTTGTGGGTTGTTTTGGTTTTTATATATTTAGACACATGACTTCATGTATCCCAGGCTGGCCCCAAACTCCCTATGTAGAGAAGATCAAACCCCTGATCTTCATGCCTCCATTTCCAGTGGCTGGATGACAAGCATCAGCCATCAAGCTAGTTCTATGTAGTACTAAGGACTGAGCCTGGGATTCATGCACAGCAGGCAGGCACTCTAATAGCATAGCTATTTCTCCAATCCTGATAAGATCCTGTCTAAAGCCTCATTTATAAAAAGGTATTTTATTTTACTTACATGATATCATGACTTGCTTATTGGGAAGGTATCCAGAGAATTATAGATATTATGAGGTAGTAGCTCTCTGAGCTTCATTCTTTTACCATGCTACTGAAATTGTATAGTAGATGGAGAAACAGAATCATGGAGGGGAGAGATGCAGAGCAGGACTGAAACACAAGCATTTCTATTTGGTCTACACTGCACTGTTCTGCACTTGCTACTATAGTCAGGGTAACCATGCTGGCCTGCATTAGAGAGTTATGTTACCAGTAATGTGGTGAACCTCTACATTGTATGTGGACCCAGGAGAAAGTTTTTTTCTATAGCTCTAGCTCAATGTTTTATGAATTTACAAAAAAAAAAAAAAAAAACCCTCAAGGAATCAGAAATTTTGAAAACTTGAAGAGGCTTGATAAGCAATAGTAAAGTTTCCTGTATTAATTACTGACAAGTGTGAGAAGCATACAAATTAATATATTATATACAATTAATATATAATATATATAATATTATATTTAAATATATTTAAAAGATGTAAACAACTAGTAACACATTTTTAGTATATTACTAGGATAGCACATTCATGCCATAGGAAGAACATAAGAAGGTTGATTCTTGGGAGATTTATCAAAGCTTAGCAATGTTGGGGAAGGAGGAGTGAAGAGCTTTTCCAGAGGACCCAAGTTTGTCCTTACAGTGGGTGCCTCACAACTGCCCATAACTTCCATTCTAGGGATTCTTATGTCCTTTTCTGGCCTCTGCTGGCATTTGTGTGCTCATGGTGCATACACAGACAAGCAGGCACACACCTACATATGAACAAAAGTTAAATAAAGAATTAAAAAGACTAACACTGATAATTTAAGAGGTCACATGAGAACCCTACGTCTGAATGATTGAGCTATTTAAATAAACCACATGTGTCTCCATGATCATTTCATTAGACAAAAGCTCTCATGTGGTTCCCAATATTGAAGCATAACTAATAAATCAGTGATAATCAAAATTATACTGTTTGTCTCCTGTGGAGAATCCTTAATATATTCATCAGTTACATTAGCAGTTATGGTTTCATTTGGTACTAATTATTTAAAGTAAAAGAGCACTAAGACCAAAAATAGATTCTTATATTTTTCTTTTGTGAAAGGACACAAGATTGAAAGTATAATAGTTCTATTTAAAGCATGAATGGAAGGAAAACAAGCATTTAAATGGTAATTACTAAAATATTATTTCAACTCTTACTCTTCTGTTGGCTCAGTAATTCACATAGTCCCTTCTTCAGGAGTGAAAGATTCAAGATAAAATTAATTTGCCATGGGATTATTTCCTTGAAGACAAAAATGTTTATAGAAGAATAAATAATTATTGGCTTCAGAGGTGGCCCAGTTGGTAAATTGATCTTGAATAGCCAGAATCCATGTAACAAAAAGAAAGCACAAGCCTGTAATCCCATGGATGGTAATATAGGGGACAGGCAGGTCCCTTGGAAGTTCAGGGCCCAGGTGACCAGTCTACTTGGCAAAGTTCTAGACTAACAAAAGACTTTGTCCCAAACTGAAAATGAGAAACTGGCTGAGAATCAACACTGAAGGCTGTCTTCTTATCTCCACATGTATAAATGCACACACCAACAGAGGCATGTATGAACACCCCACCCACACACTCAAACATGCATGCACACAAGCGTGTGTGTGTGTGTGTTTGTGTGTGTGTGCGCGTGTTTGCCCTCACTCCCCCTGCCACATAGAAAAGCAAACACTTCTGTAAGAACTTATTCCTAGATTGATAAATCTTTAGAAAAGTAAAGTTGTTTAGAAGCAAGGTGAGAGGGGTCTTTATCCCACAGGATGGCTTTTGGATTGTGGGTGAATGTGAGTGGGCCTAGAGGAAGGAAAGCAGGGAGCATAATTGTCTATGAAACTTGGTAGAATGTCCCCCACAGCCACATAGTGACTTACCCTCTGACCCATCCATGCTTCCCCGTGAGGCTCTCCATCCAGAGCTATCTGTGTCTACACCAATCTTTGCCACTATCCTATGGCTCTAGACATTTCTAGAAAGTATTAACTATTTATACTGCATAAAATTAATGTAAAAAAGATTGCCCTGTGCAGACAAAACACTTTCGGAAGACTGTCAACAATGTGGTAATATAGATATTTGTATCCCTGGGACTAGGGCACTAGTATGTACTAAAATCCTGCTCTGTGTTGACAAGGATACAAGGAACCAACCACTGTAGTATTTGGCCACCAGATGTCAGTGTACGATAAAGAATGCTAGAACACTATTGCATGTTTAACTATACAGGATGTAGGGAGAAAGAGCAGGTAGATTGAGAGGTACTCCACCTAGAGAGGGCAAACAGCTAAGAACTGCTGAATCCTGCAGTAAATTAGTCATACTAGGTTTCCTATTGTTTTTGTTGGTTTGCTTGGTTTTCTTCTTTGATGTTAGAGTCAGGTATGGCGGCACACATCTGTTATCCCAACACACAGGAGGCCAAGTTCCAAAGAATGGTAGCCCCCGACTGGGTCTGAATAGTAAGGCTCTGTCTCCAACAAATAAGGAAACAATTTATCTTAAAGGTCAGTTTAATGAGCACACCATGCACACTGAAGGAGCTCAATGCAATATCTTAACATAAATTATAAAAACACAGATATGGGATTATTTTTAACTGATTTGCAAAACATAGATCTGCTTACATATGTAGGCATTTGATAATACTGATGGCTATGTAAGTTAATTAAGAGCCACAAATAAGAGCAAAACAATTCAGAAAAACTATAGCACGAAAAAAGTCATGCTTCCCACTAAGGAATTTCACGATTTTGTAATTGGAATAATAAAATATTTGTTCTTCTTAATTATCTAGAACTTCCTCTAAAGAACTCTGTAATGGAAAGCTTAAGTTCTGCCTGCAAAACATAGTGATCTCCCCTTAAGGAAGTTTTGGACCAGTACTTCCTTCAATGTGCACTCCAGTGCTGTAGTTGTGACCGTTATAAATTGTTTTGGCATTAGTCTTCCAGACCCGATGTTCTGCCTCATTCAAACTCAGTCTCAACCCCGTTGTTTTATGAATGCTCCACTCCCTCAAGCAGCCATGATCCAGATCCCTGACAAGCTCAGGAATTCTTAGTGGCATATACGAAGAATCTGATATAGATCATGGTCCTATATTTTCTTACTGGATTTCATTTTTATGCATTTGTCCTTGATCTTGTTAATCCTTTCAAAAAGTTAGCTACAGCTTGCATTTCCCTCATGAATACATTTATAGTATTTGGATGGAACATTCTGCTCTCTTTTGTGTTCATTCTTATGTAACATAGTATGAAACTTATTAAAGGGTCTTCACCACTTAATGTATGCTTTCCCAGATACTGTCCCCAGAATTAGATGAAAGGAGATATGTAGTGGAGAAGCCTCCTAGTCAAGAACCAACTTGGCCATCATGAGAAATGAAGGGACCAAGAAGGAACTGGAAAAGGAGCTTATTATAAATGTTCCCATCCCCATATAAAACCATTCCTCTTTCCTTGTGGTTGTTCAGATGCTGAGTCCAGAAAACAATCTGAGAATCTCTGATTTGTCCAGAACTTTGATTCTCAGCTCCTAGGGGGAGCAGAGTACCCATAGGACACTACTTGGTCATTGAAAAGAAGATTAGTTTACTATTCATACACACACACACACACACACACACATATATGAAATTGTCAAAGAACCAAATATATTATGTATATATGTGTATATATACATATATGTATACACACACACACAAACACACATATGCATTTGAGGTGGGATAGTCACATATCCTAACATTAGAGAGGCTGAAACAGAAGGATTTTTAGTTTAAGGTCTGCCTATGTCACAATAATGAGGTAAAAGCCAATGTAGGAAAAAAAAAACATATTTTTAAAATGATAAATAGATTTTAATTTTAAATATGTTCATTAATGTCCATTTTCACAGTGATAGCCTCTATAGATAAGGTCTTAAAATTTTCCAAAGTATATTCATTTATCCACACAAAAGAATCATAAAAATATCTAGAATATTCTCTTTTCTTTTTTCCATCTTTTGGGTGTTTTTTTTGTTGTTGTTGAATTTTTTTTTTTTTTTGAGCTAAGACCTCACACCAGCTTCTGCTAACCTTGAAATTGTACAGTTCCCTGTAATGGGCAGGAGCATAGTCGATTTAATGAAAGAAAACCCTACGGTACTTTCTAAAGTCCTCTCTGTTCTTGAGAGTTTCCCAGCAATCAAAGCTGATCTTGTAATTTGTCTTATACATGAGAAGTCATTTCTTGTTAAAAATAATCTGGGCAAAATTCCTCAGAGGACAGGGTCACTGGATTGTATTAACTACCTCCATTTCGCACAACTGAAACCTTGATGATTTTTCTCATTGATCAGCAATCATTTTACTTTTGTGGCTGCATGATTAGAGGCCCTCTGGACAATTTCTAATTGCTATAATACTGGTTTTGAACTGCTGGTGCTCCTTCTCTGTCAATCACTGCATTGATTTTCTGATATAAGCAGTCTCAATGGTGACAGAAGGTAGGTGGGTCACTAAGCATTGAGCCCTTATTACAACCACCCATTAAAACCAATTCTATGATTTTCAATAGATGGGTGTAAAAATACCAATTTTACTTTATTCTGAGTAGGTATAAGGTTGTATGTGGTGCGTGTGTGTGTGTGTGTGTGTGTGTGTGTGTGTGTGTGTGTGTGTTTATGGGTGAGCACGCCTGTGTGTGAGCATGTGTTCTGGCCAGAGGACAGCATCTGATATCTTCCGCAGTTATTCTCTGCCTTTTTATTTTTTGTCTTTGGTTTATTGAGATAGGGTCTTCACTGAACATGGGAGTTCACTGACTGTAGTGAATGAGAATAAATGGAATGGAATGGAGTGAATAAGAATAAATGTAATAGCATAATAATGTAAAATGTGATGAGAAACAATATTGAAAAGCCAAATGGAAGCAAGCAATATTAAAGTCCAGAAAGTAGACATGAGGCACGCCCTGATGTACCCAAGTGCCTTCGTGCACATCTGGGCAGTAATAATAAGATTGACCGTGCCTATACGCCCATAGTGTGATTGGCTGAATTTAGCTTAAAAACCCTGGTCTGGCCCAGCTCGACACACTCATCTCGAGTGCCTCCAGAGATGCTGCCGCTCTCGTGACCAATCGAGACCGTGTCCTGCTACTGAGACTCGTCGCAGACCACCGGACCAGTGTTCCGGTATTGCTGAAGACGGCCGCAGACCACACCGCGCTGCCAGACAGATCGCCAGGCTTGCCTGCGTCTGAGGCCAGACTAGGAGAGGTATTGGTGTGACCGTGTGAGTGAACGTGTGTAACCTGTTGGTGTGATAAGCATAGAATAAAATCCTATGTGGAACCAATACCGCCTCCGAGGCTTTTTCCCACCTGACTAAATCTCGCTGGCGACACTGATTTGGCTGGACTGTGTGGCCAGCAAACTCAAGGCCCCTTCCTGTGTCTACCCAGCTCTCCAGTAAACCATGCTGGGGTCACAGGTGCATATCGCTGGCCTAGGCTTTTTACATGGATTCTTGCTCTCAAATTCAGCTCTACAAGCTTGTCTCGTAAACACTTTACTGACTGAAAAGGCTCTCCAGATCTCACTATAAGATTTTAAACCACATCTACATCTAACCTCCCATAAAAACTGAAACTGACCCTTATAACTACTAATACAAATCACCTCTCAAATTCAACTTAAAGCATGAGAAATATAGGCTAGAAAACTCTCTCTTACATTCACAGCGCTCTTCTCACTTCAGCATTATGGAGATTTTACCTATTTAAACTGTCGTTGCATTCAGTAGCCATTAGGTCATTTATCAACCACAGCATTGTGGGAATGTCCAGAGGCTAATAGCGTGTTGAAGCTGACTTGAACCCCTCATCATCCAAAGGTGATGAGGACAGAAGGAGTTCACTGCTCCACACCTTAGACCTGGCCTAAACTCAGCTAAATTATCAGATATGAACCTTCAGTAAGCAAACATGCTTATCTTCCCTGCAGGCTGGAATACACAGACTCAAACCCCATACACAGGCAAGGCCACTCTCAACATAGGATGTCCTAACCAATGGGCATTCTCAGGGTCATCAACTCCTCCCCTGCTTGTGCCTCTATATATGTATCCTGCACCCCGCATTAAAACTGAGACACCCCCTGACCCGTGTCCCGAATTCCTGTGTACTCTTCTGATTCACTGGAGGTCCACCAAAGGCAGGGTTAGGATGCCGTAGCTCCACAGCTTATCGGCCATGTCCCTCAGCCTGGAACCAGTCCCACAGGTGGCAGCTGGACTCCAGGCAGGAGACCTGTGGCTCCTGGGACTACACGGCATATTGCCAGGAAAGTCAATAACAGGATGTTGGACTTTTTCATTCAGTGGGATGCCATTTGTGTAAGTATCTGTGGTATGATTTGGATAAGTGTCCTCCAAAGATCATGTGTTCAAGGTTTAGACCCAGCCTGGAGTGCTGATGGGAGCTGGTGGGCATGTCCTTGAGGGGATATTGGGTTCCTCGTCTCTTTTTCCTTTTCTTCTCCCCGCTTACTTGTCATGCTTTGATGAGCATCTTGTCGCATTGCCATACTTCACTGCTTCATGGCAACACCCAAACAGGAATTCAGCCAGCCTTGGACTAAACCTCTGAAAGTTGTGGGTCTGTCCTAGAGCTAAGAGGGGGTTGAAGTGTGCTTTGAACCCCAGAATTCTCACCCTAAGAGTAGAAGGCTTTTGGCTGCTCCCCTCTCTTACTCTGACAAATCCCAGCTAGCCCCAATTCTGCTGTGCTTTCCTAGCATCCCACTGCAGAGGAATGTGACCTGGAAGGACTTGGGCTGGGCTGTTCTCCTTATAAAGTCTCTTCCTCTAGCCACTGTGAGAACTACCTATGCAAAGGAGGCTTCTTCAGGACTTTGGCTCCAGCCAATGACAATACAGCCACTCAGGTCTGATTGTGAAGCGCCACCCCCCACAGAAATGCAAATGGAGCTACCCTCATATCACAGCCTTAACCAGAGACCCTTTCCTCTCTACCCTGTAAATGTGGTTACCCTTGCTTCAGTAAACTGAGCTGTTTCACTGAAAACTGCCTCCCAGGAAGTCTGCTTCCTGACAGGCTCTCAGCCTCCAACTAAAAACCTGCCCTCCTGACCTCTCTTCCTCAGAGCTGAGCAGGTGGCCAATAGCTTAGCTATCTCCCAGGGAAGGGAACAGAAAGAATTCACAGAAAGAAAGTGAAAGCCAAAATAATCCATCCTTCCTTTTGCAAAACAATTAATTTTCTTTTAGTGTGTGTGTGTGTGTGTGTGTGTGTGTGTGTGTTATGTGTATTAGTGTATGCTATGCATGTAGGCACTCAGTAAGTCCAGAAGAGCATCAGTTCCCCTGGAAACAGAATTACAGGCAGTGGCGAGCTACCTGACTTGGGTGCTGGGAATTAACTCTGGTCTAATGTAAGAAAAGCAAGTACTCTTAACCACTGAGCTATTTTTGCCTGTCCCAAACTTCCTTTCTTTTTATAGTGATTATTTCAAATACTTTGTTACAGTTATAGGAGGCTGACTAATACATTCTGAAAACAGCTTATAGGTTTTAGGGAAGATGCCTATAAATTCTAAATCAATTTCAAGTTAGAATACCTAGGGAATAACAAAGACCAAACAAACTCCCCATCCCATCTAACATTGTGCCATAAAAAGAAGTGGCCTATTTTTGAAATGAAATAATATTTTTAATGAAAGAATTTTTATAAAAGAATTTCAATTCTTCCTTTATGAAAGAATTTCAAATATTAATGAAAAAAATTCAAATATTAAGGAATCTAGATTTGCTGACATTAAAAAATAGTTGAAAAACTGAATAGTTATAGTGCATTTCTTTAAAAATTTTAATAGTAACATCAATACTACCCAGAAAGTTCTGAAATCAAGTTGGATTTGCCAGGGAGCAGCTGTTAGGTAGCTATACTACTGGAAGCTATTGTTTGGAATTGCAGCTCAGACAGCTACACATGTTTTTGCTTTTGGTTAGTCTTTGAAAAAATAAAATGTTAAACACTGTGTAATGTGTTACGTAATTTTCATTGCTTGCAAATAAGTAACCATTAATAATAAAGTGCTGGTTGGTATAAGTCATTAATATAATACAAAACTGCTTTATTACACATAATATACTTAGTTCATATTATGATCAATGAACTAAATAAATTAAATCAGTAAATCAGCCGGTGTACCTCTGTCGGCTGAGCTCATGTCCAATTCCCCAACGCCTCCTGTACCCTACATAAGAAGGTAGCACTATGGTAAATGAAAGGTGTTAAAGGTGAAAGGTTAAAGGTGTCAAATAGTGAAGTGAGCACACGTCACTATATAAGTCTGCTTGTTACCTCAGATTTGATTTTATGAGCCTGAAGTCTTCTGTAATGTAACAGTGATGCTTCCACTGGTATGTTTATTGGTGAAAGCTACTGTTGAAAATGGTCTGGAACCAGAGGTGACGAAGGAAACTGAAACCATCTCACTGCTGAGCAGAAGGTGGCAGCAGCTGACAGGTCTGCCTGGCAGGGAATTCCGTGTTTCTCTTCCCTGTATCTTCCCACACTTTTCACTGCTCATGATTCAATCACAAAATAAATTGCCATGTAATTAACAGAATGGGATCAAAACTAGGCTAAGTAATGAATCCATCATCAACTAAGTTTTATAACTGCCACATTTAAAAAACTTTACATTTTAGATTATTTGTGATTTTGTACTTTTTTTTTTAAGGCGAGCCACTTGTTTCAATATACATGTAGGTTAAGGTAGCAACATAGCATGCTTTAATATTTGAATGTTTGATGTGCTCTTTTTCACATTAGTATATAGTTTTATTCATTTTTCTTACTCCAGAAAAAAAAAAAAAAACTTTATCATCTCTTTAATGAGCTTGAAAAATCCATCAGCATTCTTATTGCTATTCTCTGGACAGCACTGGAAAAGTCAATACTCTTTCTATCCTATATGACAGAATTACTTATCAAGGAGTAAAATCTGCTCTTCAGTTGAAGAAAATGTATTTTCTTTTGGCGATGCACATCTACATTTTGTGCATTTTTAGCACATGAAAGGAAATTAAACTAAGTAACAAAATTAAGTGATTTATTTTATTGATTTTGTGAAAGTTTCATGAACATTATGTTAAACTTACTCTTTTTCATTGATTGAGAGTTACCTGCTGAAGTGTTGTGCATGGAATTAGATAATATTAAGTCCCTGTTTCTGTGATAAATTCATTCTATTTCTTACTAAATTCGAATTTAATTCTTACATAAAATCAGATGATGGACAGGAGAGATTGCTCAGCAATCTACAGGTTCAGCACTTGCTGTAGAGGACCCAAGTTTGGTTCCCAGAACTCATGTTGGATGATTCACAAGTGCCTGTAACTCCAGCTTCAGGGAATCCAATGTCTCTGGCTTCTGCAGGCTCCTACACTCTTATTTTCTCCAATTCACACCATGGGTACCCCATTGCTAAGGGTAAAGCAATTGCTTTACTAAGGTACTTCCTGTCAATTGCTAGTCATTTCCTGCCAAAAGTTCATGTCCCTCTCCCCCAGGAAGAAGCCTCCTTCTTTACCAGCAGCTTCTACATAAGCCAGTTTTGTTTTTTTTTTCCTTGTGAATTCCGTTCTCTCCCAAATTTTCCAACCCTATTTCCACTGTGGAACAAAACACACATAAACGCGGAGCCTGGGTATTTATAGGTCTCTATGTCTTTTAAAGCTCATGAGGAATCACATGATAAAAGATAGACCACTGCACAAATGAACCCATGAACATCTGGATCTTGGAGGTGTGCCGCCATCCTTGGCTCTCGATGACTGCACCCTCTAATGCACTCACATGTTTACACAATGGCCCTGGCTTAAGAAGTCTCCCTCCTGCTGTGTTCCCCTGTAGCATGTTGCACCATCAACAGTAGGTGCAAGGAGTGGGTCTTTTGTGGGATTTGCACCTGGCGCTCCTGAGAAGGGCTATTCAAATAAATGCTAGGTTCCTAGGTGGGTGTCTATGGTAATGAGGTTTGCCTGTCACTGACTTAAACTGAAGCTATTGAGGGGCTTTTTCCACCCAGACACAATATTGATGCTATATAATTTCAGCTGCTTGCAATGTTTGTCCCTATTATAATGAAATTGATCATTAAATGACTTGGAGTTGGGTATTCCTTCTACTGAAAGAGATCAGGTCCTCTTAAACATAGCTGTTATATTCTTTAAAGATAAATATACTCGGATCTGCCAATATTTTAGATTTCTCATAATAGGAATGCACAGTATGCAGTATATCTTCCTGTCAAAAGATTCTAAGAAAATCAATGTATACTATTATGGCATCCCTTCATATATACATATATATACATATATACATATATACACACACACAAACATATATATATATATATATATATATATATATATATATATATATATATAAAAATGTACACTGTGTTAATATGAGCCAGGTGCTTACATCAAACTCATTCAGGGCTGCAGCAAGCTCGCCAATGCCTGTGTGACCTTTGGCTTCATCGGTGGGGGAGGTAGCCTGAGCGGCACTGGAGATTCCAGCTATGGCCTCTTGAACTTGCTTAAATACATAGTCTCGGTTGGCTCTTGTGGCAGCAACATCTGGGTGGCGGAGGAAGGCTTGAGAGGCCGTGTACAGCATTGTGGCATTCTTCTTCAGGGCCCCACGGGCAGCTGCCATTTCATCCCTACAGTGAGGGTCCTTCAGCTCCTGTGAAAAACATGACATATACATAAGGCTTGCATGCAAGTATTTGCAGGGAGATTTAGAGCCTCAGGCTCAAAGACACACTGTGAATTTTAGAAATACTCCTCTATGCTGTGCTCTTTGTAGCTTCCAGAGTGACTCAAAAATCGTTTGTTTGTTTTTTCCTTTCTGAAATGGCTAAGTTAGTGGCTAATGTTCAATCTATACTATCATAATACAGGGTCCAACTTACCAGGGTCACCATTATAAAACCAGTTTTCTAAGCAATCCACCCAGGTGCTTTCTTCCACATGATCCTGTATCCTTCCTATCATCAACACTCATTATTATAATGACTTCACTTAACACGTTTCCCTCCTACACAGGATCTCTCATGCCAGAGTTGGCCCTGTCTATCTTGATCTACTGCTGACTCTTCAATCATTAGCACAGTGTCTGCCAGCAAAGAGGCATTTAATAAATGTTACTGAAAGCATGCAAACCCCAAGGCACCACCAAGGTAAGTGGATTGTAGGCATCACACAGTTTGATCTCAGCAGATGGAAAACCAGAAATAAGTCATGTAGGACTCTGCTTGCTTCTATTTAATTAGTTACAAACAAGGGAAGCCAATGTTGACTCTTGTTTCATGTATCAGTTCCACTTCACTGTCCCTTGCAGAAGTTTTCTGTTTAATTTAACTGCCTCTAATGGCAAGTCAATCATCAGCTTTAAAGATTTACATTTATTGGATGTGCAGTGTGTATGTGTGTGTGTGTGTGTGTGTGTGTGTGTGTGTGTGTGTGTATGTGTTGGTGCCTTTGGGGAACAAAAGAGGGCATTGAGTCTCCTATCAGCAGTTACAAGTTCTCGTGAGTCATCTGGCATGAATATTGGGAACTAAAGTCAAGTGCCCTGGAAGAAGAAGAGTAACAAGTGCTCTTAACTGCTAAGCTGTCTCACTAGCCCCATCAAATATCAAATTTAAAGATTGGAAAATAATAGCCCAACAGTGATCTGTTTTCCTCAAAATGAAACCACTAGGGAGTCTTTTTACTTTCAGTCTTCAAGAGCACATTTGAAAGATCCTCCTCATTGCTCCTGGAAATGCTGATAGAGGTGCTGTTTGCTGAGAGCTGTGGAAGTTTAGCAACTGAGTATATCTAGTGGAATCATCTCTTAATTGTTAAACATCAGTAAATAGTATTTGATGCACTGGGGGGTCTCTATGTATTAGCTCATTTCATTTCATTCAAGGCACATGGGTGGCCTTGAATGAGCAACACATTCTTTTCTTTTTGTGTGTGGGTTGAAACGATTCTAAGAAAAACACATTATCTATGAAAACTAGGACTAGTTGACAACAAATAGCAACTTTTTAAACCGTGTATTCACCTTTACTTAAGCATAATTAGATATATGTTAGCAAACACAGCCACTAAAATGATTTATTTGAGCCCTCAGGATGAAAAAAAAAGTAGGTAACAAATATCACAGTGCAGTGCAGTCTCTGTGGCCAGCAATGATCTAAGCCCTTCAACAATTGTGTGAGCTCTACAATCAGCAAAAGTACTAACTCCTCAATATCTGATCCATGATGTCTATTCGTATATATATATATATATATATGTTTGTATATATGAATATACATATGCATGCATATATTTGTATATATGCATTTCTGTAAGTAAACATATGTAGAATATATTGAAAAATTGTGTTGAAAACATTTCTTCACAAAGAGATTTGAGGCAATGTTCTTTGCTCATAAAACTGGTAATCATCAAATGTTGAATTAGGAGCCATTAGCTAACTATTGCCATTCTGTGGCAAGTTAAGTTTTTCTTAAAAGTACTAACCACGAGGTACCTGAGGGTTGAGCACTTGCTTAGAATGTATGATGCCTGGATTTAATCAAGACCACAGGGAAAAGAGGAACCGTAGCGTGGTGTCCATAGTAACAGTGTAAAGTGGCAGTGACTGTGTTAAAACGAAGAGGAAAAGGCCATGTAAGAAAGAAGTCAGCAAAGTACATTTGTGTGGGCTTTACCTCTTTTTGGTAATTTTTACAGAAGTTTGAATTAACACATAATTAAAAATGAGTTGGTTTTTGTTGTTGTTGAGAAAAACCTAAACTGTATTTATTAGATTTCTCACAGGAATGTCTATATCATCAGTCCTCTGATGCCAGCTCCTCACTAACAGGCTCTGTTTCAGTATCCACCCTGCTACTTCCTTCCTACCTGATACTACTGTGTGGATGCTTTAAGCATCTCAAATCCATGCCTGTAAAAATCACATATTTCCAACCCTAATTAGGCCTCTTTCAATCTTCCTCATGTCAATCAAACTGCTGCCTTCTACTCTACTTACTTACACCAGAGCTTTGAAGCAAACTCATTGCTGTCCATCATGCACATCTCACCTTTGAAACAGAGACAGGTCTTCAAAATATATTTTATCCCCTATGCAGTTCCTCCACCTTCATTGCTTCTCACTAATAGAGACTACAGCTGCTACCCTGTCCAGTCCACTTACACCCTCGCACTGTTTGCTTCTTTTTCAGCAAAATATTTAGAATGATGCTAACATGTAAAGCTTAGACATGGTGGACTTTGAACCACCTGATTACAGTAGCATCTAAACTTTCTATAACAGAATCAGATATCATGGCCTGTGTATTTCCGTCTAGCTTCCCTCTCCCTGGTTTCCCACTTGGTTCTCTGATATCCAAGCACTAAATTCAGTTTTTTCACTGAGAGAAAGGTATCTATCTAGTCACACTCCCCCTTACACACACACACACACACACACACACAAGAGCAATTACCCACAAGACTAACAATAGACAGAATCAATAACAAAGAGATAAAACTAAAGAGAATTACAGAAACTAAAAACCTGCTTAGGTGCCTGCTACATACGAGACATCCTAGCACCACTTCAGCCAGATACAGAGTGGATGCTCAACTTTTCAGTTGGTGAAAAAACAAGCAAACAGACAAACAAATATAAATAAAATAAAATAAAAACTATGATGTTCCTCCATATGTAGAGAATTCTGGGAGAGTCGAGAGGACTGATGATGACACTGTAAACAGAAGCTCCCACATACAGAATTTTTAAAAATAAAATGATACTCTTTGGGGACGCAATTCCAAAGGCGCTCCATGAACAGCTAAATCTGAGGGCTCTATTTCCTGACACAGGAAACATGAGAGAGAGCCTATCCTTGGTCACCCATCCCACCACTGTGCATGCTTTGACCTTTCTTCCCTTGTCTTTCCTTCCCTCACTTTCTCTTCCTCTCACTTTTTCCATGTTTCCTGTCTCTCATGTATAAAAGTTTTGCTGCACATGTGGTGCATCCTGGGTATGCATCTTCTGGTCTACACAGCCCTAAGAGACTTAGGTTGGGAGCAAGTAGTGGCATGCAGAGAGTGCACAGCATCACGCCCCAGACTGCTTTCTTTTTTGACCTGTAACTCCACATGCAATGGACAGAAAGTCAAGTGGTGGAACTGGAAACATGTTCTCATGAGTGAAAACTGGTGGTCTGTGATCTGCAACCAGACAGCACCCAAGGTTCCACGTGGAGCCAGTAATTGTCAAAGTAGGACACGGCCTTTGCCATGTTAGGTTTTTGGATCATTTAATCACAAGCAGATGCAAGTGTTATACGGTTCAGGACAACAGAGCCAGAATTATTCAGACTCTGCCATACCCAGCAACATTTCCAACTTTCCCACCTGTTGTCGTCTTGCTGCTACGTAGTTCAACTTCACCATCTCTTTCCCAAACTCTTTAAAGCGATTTGCAAGGTCTTGCTCATTTGTAGCATTTTTGACAGCTTCCAGGGCCTCCTCAACCTGAAATAATAAAAAAAAAAATACACAACATAAGATAGTATTTAAATATTAAACGTGCTATAACTGGAAACTTGTAAAGAAAGAAAACTTTCTTTATACTATGTAAAGAATACATAACAAATATATATTCACATCGACACAGTAGCCGAAAGCAGACCTAATAATCACCTCTAGTAAAATTAAGATTTTTCCAACATTTACAGAACAGGGCCTTGCGCACACACTGGGCATCTCACAATCCCTATAACCCCTGATTCTGGAGATCTATCAGCCACAGGTACCTGCATTCACATGTACATACCCCCACACATATATAAACATAACTTATTTAAAAGATTTATATAATATTTTATGTAAATGGAACTAGAGGCTGAACTCCTGAAGCACACACACACAAATCTTCTTTATGATGTATTTTATTGAATTATGGCTGTGGTAATGAATATAGACTTCCAATTTAAAGTCAAAACACAAAGGGCACACGCACACACTTAAGAAAAAAGTATAGAAGTTTAAAACATTTTTTTTTTTTAGCTATCCCAGGTTGCAGAAACTCCTGAGCTATTGAAACATTTGGAAAGACAGAACCTTCAGCTGATCCTGTCAAGAGCTCTAAACCCAAGATTCAAGCTGAAGTTACACACTTTGGCATAAAGAGGAGACAGCACACATCTGGAAGCGAGTGGAACCCAAATTCTGTTGTCACTTACAGGTGGCATCCAGTAGAGCTGAATGGCAGTGGGCAGAATGACAGCAGCCATGTCAACCTAATGATGTATGTGCCTCCAGATTTCTGCAACCTCCTTCAGCAGGATTTCCCTTAGACTCATTAAACTTGATCTATCAATTACAGCACAACTCTCTCATACAATATGTGAATATATATATGAATACAATATGTAAAGTACTTGGAGGTACTAACGTTTCCATACCTATGAAACAACCTGAACCTTAAAATGGTATGGAAACATCCCAAATTGGTAATAGTCTCCATGTAATCCCTATAGACTCAATTAAAATAAAGCACTGAGAACAGGTGACTATTGGTTGCCCAGTCCTAAACAGGCCATCTATATTACTTATATCTTCTAGGTCTAGAGAATATTGCAGCGTGTTGGGGAGAAAGAATGTAAGACCTGGAAGATTGGAAGGGAAGCTGTTAAATGCTGCCTTCTAAACATGGCATGGCTCATAGCATCTACAGTTACCCACACAAGGTCAGGCCTGCTAATGTTCCTTCATAAATGAGGAAAGGGACACATGAACCCATCTTCTCCCTGAGGAACAGCTGGCAGGCAGTTGACGGCTGCTGGAGAAGGGGGATCTATTTTCTTAAGTTATGTAGGCACTGGTAAATTGCAGTCTCAGATAAATACCACCCACCATGCTCACGCAAACAACTTGAAAACTCAGTGAGTCAGACATATGCATTAAATGTGATGACATGACAGCATAAGGAGGGGCAGTTAGGAAGAAGTCTTCATTGTGACAGAGACAAGAGAAGGTAATGGAGGTGAACATATTGCATATATTTTATGTTTAATGCCAAAATAATCCATGAATATTTAAAAACTTAAAAGAAGGATACTATACTAGAGTAATCCACAGTCATTGTCTGGTGACATTATTGTAGAAATAAACTTATCAATGGGAACAGCTAACTATGAACAGGGCTCTGAGAAAACAGACTATAGAGCTGAGTCATTTCTGCAAAGTCAATTTTTTTTTTTAAACATGAAGAGAGCTTGGTTTATTTTGTACGGACTGAAATTCTCCAGCTCCATTCATTTTCTTGCAAATGTGACTTCATCGCTCTTTACAGTTGAGTAAAATTCCACTTTGTGCATATTCTGCATTTTCTTTATCTGTCCATCTGCTGGTGGACATCCAGCCTGATTCCGTATCTTTCTTGTGAACAGCACACTGTAAGCATGGGAATGTATCTGTGCAGGTGTTGACTTAGAGTTTAATCCAGACACAAAAAGATAAAGAGCCCACATTTTGGCTAATATTGAGGGTCTAGATTTAAATTTATAAGGAGAATGGGGTATTTATGATATGAAGACACAGAAAAGGTTGGTAAACATAGGAGTAGGGTCTTGAAGGACAGTAGTAGGATAAAAACAAGGGATAATGAAACACTGTATGAGTGAATCATAATGAAACACATTTTCTTGCATACTAAGTAAAAATAATTGTTACAATGTGAAGAGAGCCAGACACAGAAGTCCTAGCATGTGCAGGCTCCCGAGAGAAGCATGGGGATTCTGAAAGAAAGCTGAGAAATGCAGGAAACATAGAGCAAAATGCTGGTGGGCTGCAGGAATGTTTTATACTCAAATCACAGCATATATAAATAGGTTGTGGCTTGATAATTTGGAGATGTACGTGAGTAGACACATGGCTGGGAAAAGTAATGTGTGCTCCATTCTGAACTATGGAACCTCAGTTCTGTTTAAGCTTGACAGTCTTACCCAGATAGCTGAGACACAGTCCTTATCAAGTGTCACTGAGGAAGAGAATGACACAGAGCTTATAAGCCAGTGATAACAGATATCAGCAAGCCTATTATCCCAGAGGAGTGATGCAGCCTTTCAATTCACCCAAGAGGTAACCTCATTCAGTGAAGAAAATTTGGCAAGAAGGGAGGTAATGTTCAATACTAGGGAATGCGTGGCAGCAGGGCTTTGACCTGGACTCTACGAAAAATAAATAAATTTTCAATTTTAGCTATGGGAATTCTACATAATGTCCTTCCTAATTACAAACATGTAAAATGATAATTCAGCCTGCCAGAGTTACCCTTTTTCCACTCTGTCCAAGCCCTAATAATGCTCAAGGAAATGAGATACAGGTGAATGAACACTGCTGTGTCGGGCTTTCTTAAGCACACAGGCCAAATTGCATTTTATTTTAAAGAGTGGCCTGTTTAACATACTGGCATGGGTTAATCAGAAGCTCATGACTCAAATCTCTACAACAAGTCTGCAAAGCTTCCCCTTCCTTATAGATTTATAATCATTTAAACTTTGCCATCAACGGCACCATGGAGTGGACTCTCTTGGCAGCTGAGATGTCCCTGCTGCTTATATACATGTAAATCTTTTCTTGGAAGATTAAAATCTGGTTCCAAGGATAGAAAAGACTAATTATCTCAGAGGGTGTTAAACCCAGGAATGGTTTTCTAATACCATACTCAAGGATTCTTACCAGTTGTTAATCTGTCCAATTTAGAATATTTATTTCATTGTGTTACACATAATTTTTTTCTTATTGGTTTTCTCAGAAGGATCCAGATGTCCTTTAGAATTTATAATAATTATGGAACTTATAATTCAGTGAAGCATTTTTGAGGGAAAAAAGAAAACATGAAATCAGTAATCATGTGGTCTATTATGTACAGGTAGATTTAGTCACACTTGGTTTGAATCCTGGAATGATCTAAGATTTCACCTAGTCAAGTTTTCATGGAGAAGACCTACTAAACATGTACCATTTCTCATAGAAATGGAGGAAATGGGACTGAAGTCTGGTCTGGGGGTCTGTCAATTTCATTGAGAAAAGGGATGGGAGGGTAGGTTGATTGACCTATGAATCTACGGGTGGGTTAATGAATAGGTGATGATTATGATGATGATAACAATAGATTAAAAGACAGTTAGATGTAGAGTAGGATGGAAAGTTCAGAGACTAGGCATTTTTGCCAATTCAAAATAAATTTTTAAAAAGCCAAGTTTTAATTTTTGAAAAGAGCCATATTTTGGACCAAATAATTGCCTACTTTCAAATAATAACTGGCCACTGGGGGTCTGGAGCCACCAGCTGAGTAAATGGCAATTCCTGTACTGTGGAAAATGTGTGGATACCATCCAAGCCCACCTGCCTAGGAGTCACCATGAAGAGTGTAAACTTGCAGGTATAGAGATGGCTAGGTGTGATATCAGATTGATTTGCATTTGAACCCATGTTTTAAAGAAAGGTTCTTCTTTTCCAGGGATATCTGCAGGTGAGGGGAACAGGAGGTAGAAAGAAAGCAACAGAAGGGCACATAGGCATGTCAGGACCCCTCTGGGAAGGCTGAGCTTATCATTGATAGAGATACCATTTGTAGAGGGCAAATTGGGAAGGGAACGTATGGTATTAGAAACTAGCTTTCAACAGGGTGACGTGAAGGTGCCTCGTGGCAGCTGTCACTCCTGCTCATTAAAGGCCCCTCACCATCTGGGGTACCACAGGCATCCATTCCTCTCCCAGAGCACAGGTCAAAGTGAGAGCTGTTAAACCAGATATTCCTTGTCATTCATGGTTGTAATCTGTGCAGAGATTATTGAAAAGACTGAACTTTCTAGAGAAGACATTAAAATCTGTTCAGCAATTGGTATGTTTGGATGTTATTATTAGAATTCTTCAAAGTCTTCTCTATGGCTTTCCACTGACCAAGCATTATTATTCAGGTAAATGACCTGCAATGGAGTTCCAGGACTCAAAAGGCATTGAGAAATAATATATCGCCCAGGTCACGTTACAAAGAGCGTAGATAACAGTTACACGTGTTGTAGTTTGCTTTCTATGGAGGTGATAAAGCACTCTGTAAAACCCACTTGGGGAGGAAAAGGTTAATTTCATCTTGCAGATTATAGTCCATCATTAATGGAAACTAATGGAGGAACTCAAGGCCAAAGCCTGAAACGGAAACCATAGAGTTACACTGCTTGCAGGCTTACTTCCAGGCTCACAGCCGGATGGCTTTTTTATACAGCCCAGGTCTCCCTGCCTAGGGATCGTACTGCCCCTTCATGGGCTGGACCTCCCAACTTTAATTATATCATGAAAATGCCAACAGAAGTGTCCATAGATCAATCTGATGAAGCTGATCCTTCACTGGAGGTTTCCTCTTCCCAGGTGTGTCAAGTTGACAACCAATACTAGCCATCAGTCCCGGTGTCATCAATGTTCCCAAACAATGGATCATCTGAACTCCATCTGGCCCCCAGTAGCCACTAAGAAATTATGATTTCCTATGAAACCCACCAAGTGTTTACTGTTTTATATTTTATTATTTTACTTTTGAGGATGAAGTTATCTGATAGCTAAGAACTTCATTTGAGAGAAACTAGATTGGGACTAGAGAAAAAGTGTTTGTTTTTCTGGAATACAAGTGTCTAGATGAGTTTATGTATAAGGCTATCACTCATGCAAACAACTTGACAATATAATCTGATTACATTAAATCAGAGCCTCAGAAAATGTGTTGCTCCTCTCAGCTATCGCTGATTAAAATGTGGGATTTCCTTTAAAATCCTGAAATGCCACATATCAACAGAGCACACTGACAATGTCAATTGGTTTCATGATATACCAGGTGTCTGGCTAA
Source organism: Cricetomys ansorgei (assembly GCA_026225945.1). Lineage (NCBI taxonomy): Eukaryota > Metazoa > Chordata > Mammalia > Rodentia > Nesomyidae > Cricetomys > Cricetomys ansorgei. Next base: position 3,426,398 of record JAMJFZ010003624.1, read on the forward strand.
GAAATGAGTCCCCAGCTACTTCAACAACAGAAGTGATTATTATCACACACTATTCTCAATAGTGTCTGATGAACAAGTAATTAGCTTTACTGGGCACATTCATTTCTCATGTGGATCCTAACTGAGCTATGGAACTATGTCACCTATTGATTACGACTGCCCTCCTGAATCTGGGGCAGCAGTAGCAGCAGCAGCAGAAGCAGCAGCAGCAGCAGCAACAGCATCACCATCATCATCATCATCATCATCATCATCATCATCATCATCACCATCATCACCATCATCACCATCAAAACCTTTCTCCAGCCCTGTGGGTTTTTAACAAAGCACAGGAGAAGGATGATCTAGAAAAATACATGCAGGCATTTGTATGAGAGAATAGAGGCCTTACTATGGACAACTAAAATGCCTCTGTATTTAAAGCCAAAGGATACATACACTGCTGCATGTAAGGTAACAGAATACAAAAACCTATATGCTTCCCAACCTCTCAGAGCCTCTCTAGTACTTTTCTAATTTTTAGAACCTTCTTTGGCATTTACTCAAAATCATTAAATTTTCCAATAATTACATATTGGAATATAAAGCAGAAAATGATGTTAGCTGTTTTAGGAAAGTAATTTGACTACCTTTCATATACTTAGTGAACCATTGACTGAATAACATGAACAGACATTCCTGATGAGAGGCTAATTCCTTCTCTCTTCCTGTAAGTTACTGGAACAGGGGAAAAAATCCATATCTGCAAAGGATGAACATCAACAGACTTTGGCCTGTGGCCTAAAAGTAATGTGTAATGCTTGAGGTAAAATAGCCCATAGCTGGAGGTTGTGTGTATTATTCTGTTCTGAGACAACAGAAAGTGGAATCACTACTTGACTTTAATGGAAAAACCGAAGCAAGACTACAAACAAACAAAACACCTGTTGTGGCTCCAATTGGTGACTGCCCTCTTACTGGCTCCTGTGTTAGAAGATTTGGTTCCTAGTTAACAATAGTGCTTTGGAAGGTATTGCAACCTTTAGGGGCAGGGCTTCATTGCAGGAAGTGATTCCCAGTTCCTATCAGCCCCGCATTTCCTGTTTCAAGCTATTAGGCCAAGAGACCCAACTAGAGCTGCACACACTTGTTACCATGGAGTCAACTGTAGCCTTGCTTTCCCCTTTATGGTGGGATGTATCCCCTAAAACAGTGAGCCAGAATAAATCCTTCCTCCCTTAAGTGGTTGCTTGTCAGCTATTTGGTTACTCCAATGAGAAAACTCAAGTCATACAGAACCAGTGGTCTTTTTTTCTCACCTGTGTTGTAGAACTATATGGTAAAGAGACTTTCCTATTTGGAAAAAAATGGAAAAGATGCAAATTGGTAGTTTCTATTCTTCTGCTTTAACACATTTAAGCACTGGTGTTGTGTTGTGAGTTTTTCTTTTTCTCTTCTTTGAGAATTCCTTACATGCATACAGTGTACTTTATCAAGTCTGCCCACCCTTCCCCTCTCCTCCAATCTCTCTCCTGCCCCCTCAACCCTATTTTTTTATGATTTCATGTGTTCTTTTTTAAAACCCAGAGTCTACTTAGTTTTCACAGGTGGTAGGACAATCTACTGGAGGGGACATCTCTGAAAAAAATAATGATGCTCTCTTATCTAGCAGTCACCAATTTTGATATCTCTCAAACAGGTGGTGGAATTTTGTCGTACTTCCTCCCTCCACAATGGAATTTTGTCTAGTTGATCTTATGCATGCACTTTTGTTTTTAAATACATTTTAATTGAGTCTTGAGGAATCTCATACACATTTTAAAATAGGATTATCACATCCACTCCACCCTCCTTTCTCTACCTCCTCGAAGGCCTCCCCTCACCACACACCTTTCCCATCTTCATGTCCTCTGGTTTTAAACTTCTTGGCCTGACTAGTGCTGCCTGTACGTGCATGGGAGCCTGGTCATGCACTGGAATACAGGAAATCTACCAGGATCTGCATCTGAATAAATCCGGCTTTCATTCACCCCAGCAGCCATTAGACAACAGCTTCTCATGTTTTTAATCCTATATTTATAAAATAAATAGATGTAGGCAACATTTCAAGAGGCCATGCTTTTCATTGGCAAAACTATTCAGAAAAACGTATCATATTGATTTTTGTCCATGCGTGCCAGCTTTTGCAGAGAGTTTGCTTGAGAGGGTAGTTCCATGCAATGACACCAGGACTGATCTGAACCCACAGCCAGTCACAGAAACTGCAGTTCCCTATTTATCCACAAGATGGGAGCATTCCACCTCCTCTGTTACTGTGGCCCAAGAACAAAAGCATTATTTAGTCTACGATCATTTTTAATTTTACTACTGACAGTCTGACAGCCCTACTTAATGTTACTGGGTTGACCTTTGCATGATTCTGTGCTCAATCTTTTTCTTTAACCTTCCTCAATCTGTGTGGAGGTCAGAATGGAATTGACTTTACAAAGGGCTGCAGAGGTATCACTCAACAGCACTGGCAAAAAGAGCAGGAGTCAAAGAGACCTGATCAGAAGATCTGTTGTCGTAGACAGTGTCACAGACTTGAATTTACTTACTTAATTGTAATTTAGTTATTTATCTATTAATTTAGAGATAGAGTCTCAGGCATCACAGGCTGGCCCCAAGCTTTCAGTGTAGCTGAGACTGACCTTGATCTTCTAACCCTCATGTTTTCGCCTCCCAAGAGTTGCGTTTATGTGGTTTATTTGGTTCTAAGGGGTAAAGTCAAAGCTTTGTGTACAATAGGCAAGCAATTTATCAACGGAAACCCAGGCCCAGCACATAGATACAGATTGCTGGAGCAGTCATAGAACCAAAGGAAAACCCATTAACTGCCATTTTCCTAGACTAACATAATTTATGCATTCTGGATATTTGACCTTATAGCCACAGATAAGTTTAACTCTTATTATCATTAAAGAATGTTCTTTTTCAACAGATGGAGAAAATTACAGAGATCAACTGGGCAAAATGCAGAGAATAAGTGGCTGTGGATTGCCTAGCACCCACTGATACACCTGCAACCTCTACAACCAAGTCCCAGGGAACATAAAGGAAAAGTCAGAGAGAAAAGATTATAAGAACCAGAGGACCAGGTAAGGAAGTCTGCTTTGAGACAGTGTCTCACGGGCAAGTGGTACCCTTGAAATCTCAACAATATGGCTGCCCCAACAAGACCTGCTTAATGACAATAGCAATTCCAATGTGGATGGGAGAGATTTCTGAAGCACCTTTCCTTAGGTGCAGAAATTCAGACAATTGTTGCTGTTGGGGGAGAATCAGTCTTCTGCAAGTGTGAGTACCCTGACAGGTTACCCAGTCCCAAGCAATGAGGGCTAAATACGTGTGCATATAAACAATGCTAAATGAACCCAGTAGGCTGTCTGTCTGTCTTTATTTCTATCTATAAATACATATAACAATAATAATTAAAGAAGAAGAGGTCATAAGTTTGAAAAGCGGGGTGTCAAGAGAGGAGCTGGAAGGCATGGAAAGAGGGGAGGGGTACAAATCATATGACTACAAGATTCATGTATAATATTCTCAAAAAATAAATTTAAAAAATATTAAGAGCATGTTCCTTATGTGGGTGGCTTAGAGAGAATATTTAGCTCACCATCATGCCCCAAGTGCTGGAGAACGACATTGCCTCCAATGAAAAACAGGATACATTATTAATTTACTTTGGTTCAGTCCCATTGACCCAGTGGTTTTTTGTTTTTGTTTGTTTGCTTGCTTGTTTTGTTTTGTTTTTGTTTTTGTTTTTCAAGGCAAGGTTTCTCTAGATGTCCTGAACTAACTCTGTAGACTAGGCTGGCCTCGAACTCTCAGAGATACGCCTGCCTCTGCCCCCTGAGTGCTGGGATTAAAGGCATGATCCATTTCCTGAAGAAAAATATTTTTCTTAAAATTTTGCTTTTGATGTCTGAGTAGCACGTCAGGTAATGATCACAAACCCTTTTCTGCATCTCAGTTGAATATAAATTGTTTTTATTATAAAATATAACAGTCAGGGGTGCTGGAGAAGTGTCAGCCAGCACTTCCTTCTACAAAGACTCCAGAGATGTCATCATTCATGGGGAGGAGCCATTTACCTATGTACCAGATTCTGATATGGGTGCTTTCTAGGAAATTATGTAGACTAAACTCATAGTTCCACCATCTACACTGCAACCAGCCACACTGGAAGCCAATGAGACATCCTTATAGGTAAGGAGGCTGTAACCAGATCATAAAATCTTTTCTCTGTCATAGTGGAGTACAAATTATTAGCATTACAAAAGATGCGTATAATAGATATGGGGCTGAAGGAGCAGCAGCAAGCACTGCAGCCTATAGAGGCTCCAGGGACATGTCCATGCATGGGAAGGCACCATTTACGCTGGGCATAAAAGTGCTCACTTGGATTAAACCACATTACTGTGAATCCAGTGGCCAAACAATTCCTCTTGATATTGTATTGTTCGCCAAACATTTTTGGAAAATGTAAACCTCTTTCGTGCATCTCATTCAGTTTGCAAAAGCCTTCTGTAGCTTTTGAGGGCCTATTCTTTGAGAAAAATCTAACAACAACAACAAAACCCAAACTTCTCAGAGACCTGCTTGGGAAACATAAATTGTTTTACCCTCTTTTAGGGTTGTGGTCACAGAGCTCAAGGGGAAAAAGCCACCATTTGATATTTTGCAATGTTATTTGAGAAGTTCCCGCATTCACTGAGAACCTTGGGCCTTACGGTGGTATGCAATCTAGTATATTCTATATAAGATTTCTTGACAGGTAACACTTAGGACGTAAAAGATGCTCTGATCCCTCCGGCTGAACAAATCTGATACAGATGATGTGAGATGAGCTCTCATTACTCAACTCCTGCATCACTTTGTATGATCACAACTTATTCTCTTCACTGGCAAAGAGTAGAAGAACCTAAGGGCAGCAGGTTGGGCCAGGATGAACTAATAATTTTTAAGGATAAGGTGACCCAGCCAGCCATCATATTATTCCCATGGAAACCCTGTGTTACATACATCACCATCTGAAGACTGTGAGAAAAATCCAGGGTTGTCAGGAACTTGGGAGTCTCTGGGGAAGGACATTTTTCTCCCTCATGCTTGTAAAAGTTCAACTACATTTCTTTTTAGTAACTCATGGAACAATGGGAGGTCTATGGTCACAGATCAAGGAAGTTGATTTATTTTCTGACCTGATAAAAACCTGTGACTGCTGGGTGGTGGTGGTGGTGCACACCTTTAATCCCAGCACAGAAGCCTGGAGACTTAAACTATGTGCTTGGTCCAAGAAGAAGGTAGTCATAAAAGATATAAACTGGGCACTGTTTCACTGCCAGACTGATATATATACACACACACACACACATACACACATATATACCACATATATATAATATATATATGTATGTGTATATATATATATATATATATATATATATATATATATATATATATATATATATATAAACACCTACAAATAAATGAGCATATGCCAGGCTCCTACCCTTTAAGAATGCTATGCCATGTATACCAGGAAGCAATGAATCCAAGCTTTATGTTTGGAGGTGGAGAGATGATTCAGATGAAGCTTAGCTTTTTGAATGCACTGTGGGCTATAAATGAGCTATTAGAACAATTTGGTAGTACACTAACAAGTGAGTTTAATCTGCAATCTATGAGCAACAGAGTGTGTCTAATCCTTCCCAACTGTCCTCCCACCTAGAGGTCTTCTTAAGGTCTACATACGTACAATTTTCAGATGAGATAAAAGTCTCATGACATCTGCCATGTCAGCCAGAATTAGCAAGCGCGTCACAGCCGATAGCAGAGCCCGTGCTGCCCGCACCATGGTGCCACGCTTGACTGAAGAGCAAGGGTCGTCAGCAAACTCAGAGGAGGCGATCCGCATTGTCTCACCTGCAAGACAAACAGAGAGAGGCAGATGGGTAGGGAGGATGCTAAGAGCACTGTGAACTGAGAGCTCTGTGCATAGCTGAAGTGCCAGCGTCACTAGCTTACCAACGCATGGATAGGGCTGCTGGACAAAAGAAGGTATCTTTTCATACTAAGATGTAAAATTATGCTTTTACCACCAATGAGAAAGTCATCTGATGCATTTGCTCCAATAAATGAGACTAACTTACCTTAAGCTTAAGTCTTGTATCTCTCCATTTTCTTGGAGCCAAAGTCAGTTTCTAGGCAACCAGTTTAGATGACTGACATCCAAGTTTCACAGTTAATTGTGCCACTGTTCTAGATTGCTTCCTGTTGCTGTGATAAGCACCATGCCCATAAGCAACTCGGGGAAGGAAAGGATTTTTTACACTTATACTTCCAGGACATAGTCCATCATTGAAGGTGGACAGGTCAGGAAAATTGAGCAGAAATCAAATAAAAAGCTATGAAGGAGGAACACAGCTTATTGGCTTGTGCTATGGTTCATAGTCAGCTAACTGTTTTATATAGACTAGAACTGTCTGTATAGGGATGGTGCAACTCACTGTGGAGCTGGGCCACACCACATAAAACTTCAATTAAGACAGTCTCTCACAGATATGCCCAAAGGCCAGTCTGATGGAGACAACTCTTCAATTGATGGTCACTCACCCAAGGTGCCTCTAGGTTATGTTAAGTTGACAATAAAAATAGGACACCCATGTAAGATTGACTCTTAAAATATCGAACTTTTAAAGACTACTCTTAGGAGGCATAGGCAAGAAGATATCTGTAAGTTTGAGGTCAGTCTAACTTATATCAAATTCTAGGCCAAGTAAGCTTGGATAACAAGATCATCTCAAAAAATAAGGAAAAGAAATGAAAAGAAAAGTAAAGTAAAGAAAAGAAGGAATAAAATAAAGAAGAGAGAAAGGAAGGAAGGAGGAAGGAAGGAAGGAAGGAAGGAAGGAAGGAAGGAAGGAAGGAAGGAAGGGAGGAAGGAAGGGAGGAAGGAAGGAAGGACCAAAACCCATAAGACTATGCTTTTAACTGGGCTAACAAGGTAAAATAACGAGTACACAGAAATCCAAGATCCATGCTCTAGAACCTCTCTAGAATCTTCCTCTCCAATGTAGAAAACATTTAGAAAACCTGACTACAGTTGACATTTGCCATATTATGAACTGTTTTTTTTATTTTAAACAATGGCTAGGGATATCCACTCTTTCCTCCGGAGTTCATTCTCACATGAGAACACAGGCTTATAAACACATACCAAAATCCAATGATCAAGTCCCAGACACATGAGCAAGCATATAGGTGATGCAGAGAAACTAATGATTTCCTCATTTAGTACAAGAGTGATATGGAGGAGAGCAGCCTTCTTTCATAAGCTGTGAAAAAGAAAGGTGCCTTCCCATTCATGATGAATACTGAGTATGACTCTGAAGCCTGAGGCTGGATGTTGGGGACTGTAGCTGCATGGAAGGCTAAGTGAGAAGGGGCCAGGAGAGGGGGTAGACCTTGGAATGCACACCACACCAGAGATTTAGGTTGTACCACTGGCAGAGAGAGAAGTGATTCTAATCAATGCTCAGCCATATGACATAAAGGAAATTGGAGGGAACATGAATAGGAAAGAAAAACCAGGTAACAGGACAAATGCAGTTCGAGTCAGGGCAGATATGACGCTATAAAATAAGGAACTGTGCATAGTAGGAAAGAGGCATGAGAATGGTTTTAAAATAGAGTCAATGCAATGGGTGTGCTGAAGAGAATCTGGGGCTGATGATGACAAGTAAAGATGTAAGAGTCAAGTATACTTGTACATAGAGGGATCTAAGAAGTAAGAAACAAAGGGAAATGATTAACCATGACCAGCCAGATACTGTATGTGATGGGGGAAGAGGCTGGCAGTAAACATAACTAGAGCTTTCTATAGTACAGCATACAAGAGATAGGAGACCTTCAATAAACTCGAGAAGAGTTGATAGGACCAATTATTTGATTGGCAATGAAACAGTTTATTCAATATTTTAATAGAAATGAGGGTGGCTCTCTTCTTTAGCAAAACCCAGCCAATTTATATAAAACCAATGATAGTTTGACTCTGTGCATTTGGACATTTATACTAAGACACAAGGGAAAAGAATCCTATCATTTTACAGGCAAGTAAATATCCTGTAATTCTCTCAATTAGTGTTGTAGTTCATTGAATCATCATAGTGATCTGATTTTCCATGAGGGATGTGGGCATGCAGAAAAATGTATGATATCACTGGGCCCATGGAATTCTATATCACCTACACAAAGTACATTTTACTACTGGCTACCTTAGAGTTCATGCACTGGTGCAAAGGAAAACAATCCATGATGTACAACAAGAGTTTTGGAGAAACTTAAGTTTCATCTTTGTACCTGTACAATGGTGAAACTTTAAGCCACACAATCCTTGAAGTCTAACACTAATTTTAATTAGAGGCTGAAATGCATATTCAGTACACATGTCCCATGTTTCACACACACACACACACACACACACACACACACACACACAAAGATGATCCTCTTTCTTAGCTACCCTAATCAAAAGTCATTTCAAAATATCTATATATCAGGAAGGATAAAGCCAACTTATATCTACTCTTGTACCCAAAACAAGACATTGTACCCAAAAGCAAATCCAAAGAGGTTGATCATAGAAAAAGCTGGCAACTTTGTCTAAGGTATCAGTGGGGAGTCACCTTATGTGGACTAGACTTTATTGTTCACGAGGCAGTAAAATTGACACACACACACACACACACACACACACACACACAGTGTGCACTAGGTAGCTCCTTGGAAAACCAATTTCTACACGTTAAACAGAGGTAAGTTCTATGTTGGGGCAAAGGAGACCACTAGGATACAGTTACTCCCAGAAGGGATGACCTCCAAATGACAATTTAGACCATCTCTTTCCAGCACATGGAGGAGGAGTCATGTTGCTAAACAAACTGTGCCTAACCAACCAGATTTTCAAATTCAAATATTCAAGCAGTGGATCAGGGTAACAACGTGTAATACCTCTCCACACACATGTTGGCAACATTGTGACCAATAGTATGCCAAAGCCAGAGGTGACAGAGTAGCAGAATACAGTTCTAGCCAATCAACCTAGGCTCAAGTACACACTACTGGTAAGGTGAGGGATCAGGGTAGACAATGAGATCTGAAAAATCTCTGTGGAAGGATGCAGAACTAGCTCATGAAGAAATAAGCTGGCCAAGAGAAATGTTGAAACTTTTTTCCCCCTCCCCATAAAGGTCAACTAAAATGTACAGTGGCATTCCAGAGTACCCAAAAGAACTATAGTTTATTATAATACTAAGTGTACACCCCTAGACAGAAATCTAAGATAATACTGAAGAACTGGGCCTGTAGCTTAGCTGAAAATTGTTTGCCTAGAATGCAAAAGGTCCTGATTTTGACTTCCAGCACTACACTGCAAAAAATACTTTTGATGTCAAGATGGCTCAGTGGGTAGAGTTGTTGGCCATTAAACCTAATGATCTGAGCTTGATCCCACATAGTGGAAGGAGAGAATCAACTCTTGAAAGTTGTTCTCTGACCCTGACATACATATGCACCTGCCTTAACACACTGAATAAATCAATTAAGACATAATAAGATACTAATGGAGCATAATAGGATACTACAATCCACAAGGTTATATTGTATGTAGAACTTACTGTAACAGACAGAAAATGAGTAGGAAGGCCTATGCTACACCGATGAACCAAGAAAGCTAATGTCAAGGTCACATAAAAGCTCTAAGTCATAGTAGAGTCCAGCCCTCAAGATGTTCCATGGTCTCCCTGCTCTGGCCTACTCCCCCTGGAAAATCTGTTTCTTAGCAGACTGCCTATGCTTCTGTGTTAACTGTAGGTCTTTCTTCAAGTCTTTCTGAGGGGACATAAGAACCTAGAAACTACCCTGAGATGCTCCCCAAATTCCAGTCTCAGCAACAGTTGTTGGCACTAAGTATCCTGATAGATGCCAGGAGACAAGAGACAGACAGAAAGCAAATGGAAAAGACGAAGGAAAGGAGACAGAGATATACAGAACTACAGACAGTGGTGAAAACAGACTGAAGAAAAGTAGAGTCTGGCTGAGAAAAAAGACGGGGGGAAGACAGAGGGGTAGGAGGGAAAGAGGTACAAAGAGAAGGAGGGGGACAGAGAGAGGGAGAGAGAGAGATGGGGGGAGAGGGAGAAGGAGAAAGAGAGGAACACATCCCCATATGAGAAAATGCAAGTTTGTAAATGTAAACCTCAGGCTAAGTTCTGAGAGTACTCTGAGATATATAACAGGAAATTCCACTCAGTTTAAATTAAAAGCTAAAAGACCACTCTGACCAAATACAAATGTGCTCATGTTGTTAAAGATTCCAAAGGAAGGCCAATGTGAAATCAGGGATAACACTAATGTGCCTTATATATCCCGGTAACTTAAGATTACTGGGACAAAACGGAAATCTATGTTACAAAATGATAGGCAAGTTTATCATGATAAATAGATAAAATTATCTATTTTCTCAGGGAACAGCTTTCTATAAGACTGAAATAATTGCCAGGGAATGGAAGAGTGTATAGGAGAAGAAGGAGAACCAGAGAGGAAATCAGGGATCTGCTGGTTATGTGTGTGTGTGTATGTGTGTGTGCCTCTGTAAATATTCAGTCTCTGTTACTTGATTATAGATCTAACTGGGCCAAATTGCCATATCCTTAAGCCCCATTACTTGCTAGAAAGAAAAGTAACATGAATGATGGGTTAGAAACAGCTAGTCATATGTAGTTCATTCACATAAAAGCCTATGACAGGAACATCAATCTAAAAGCTGCACATATTTTAGCTCATGGATTAAAGGAGAAAAACATTTACCTATATTTACAACCATGTGTGTATGTATATATATGTTTGTGTGTGTATGTGTGTATATATATGCATGTGTGTATGCATATATACATATATGTGTATATATATGTATATATACAAAACCATGTGTGTGAATATATATGTATATATGTGTACACATGTATATATATATATATCCATGTGTGTATGCATATATATGTATATATGTGTATATATATATGTATATAAATAAAACCATGTGTGTGTGAATATATATATATGTATATATATGTAAATGTGTGTGCATATATATATCTCCATGTGTGTATGCAAATATATGTATATATGTGTATATATATGTATATAAATATAAAACCATGTGTATTTGTATATATAAAACCATATATATGTATATATACATACATATGTGTGTGTATGTATGTGTATATATATATCCATGTGTGTATGTATGTGTGTATAAATTACAAGGTGGGATCTGCATAAGCAAAAGAATACACAAGCCACAAGTTTTTGTCTTTCTGAGTCTAGGTCACCTCGGTTAATATTTTCCTTCCCAGATCTGAGGACACTTATGACATGAAAGCAGGAAGGGAGGCAATATGGAGAGGGTGCCAGAAAGGGTGAGGTGAATCATGTAAAATACATTTTGTTTAAAATGCTATAATGACATCTAAAAACCTGTATACTAATTAAAGAGAGTGAGAGAATAGGCATTTAAAATCAGAAATACCCAGGTTTTGACTCTACCTGTTACTAAATATATAAGCTCATTGTTTATGAGATCATTATGTTTCTGTCCCTCAAGTGTAAAATGGGTTTGAAGATAATGTTAGTTGTCTCACAGACTGTAATTAGGGTAAATATTAAAGATGATATACTCAAGGCTTCTAGCATAAGCATTTACATATAACAGGGCTATTGTGATTTGAATGGGACATGTCCGCCATGGGCTCCTGTGTTTGAACATAATTTCAAGTTGGTCCTACTTTGGAAGGTTATGGAATTTTCAGAAAATGAAGCCTTGATGGAAGAAGGTGGGGCTTTAATCTGGCCTCACTTTCTATTCATACCCCGTTTTCTGACTGCAGTTGCAATGTGGACAGCCAGCGAGCCTTCTGCTCCTACATCCATGTCTTCATCACCTCCTGGCATGTCTTCCTTGACAGGATAGACTATATCTCTTTGGAAACCTAAGACAAAATAAGTCTTTTCCTGCTTAGTTTGCTGTTGGCAGGTTTTGTTTTGTTTTGTTTTGTTTTCCACACCAATAGAAAGGTAACTAATATTGATGGTATAACGATTATTATTACTAACACAATTTTTAACTCCATTACTTGATCTTCTCAATATAGTAAGAACAGTTGTTGAACTACTTGCTATAGCTGTAGAAATATATGTTTTGGATAATCTAGAGTCTTGTGCTTCTTGCTCAAAAGCAAGAAAATATCTATCATTCCTCATGTTCCAGTAGATAGTCCCACTCCATTGCACATCCAGGCAGCACTAAATGAACTTGGATGGAATCAAATTAAAGTTATTAAATTAAGAGAAAAGAAAGAGAGTAGGGAGGCAAAAGTGGTGGGTAGGTGGAGAAGAATGGGAGGGGAGGGAATATACTATATGCATGTATGAATATAAAATAAATTATCTTAAAAGGAAATAGCTGCCCAGGGAAGAAATTTTTATTTTAAGTCAGAGTATGTTTAAATGTTACTTGATTTGGGTGGAAAAATAAGGTAGTTTGCTCCAGTATTCAGACTGCCCTGGAGGCACTGGGTTGTGTATATCCTATCGATCATAATCTTGAGGTAATGCGCACTAATAGGTGAATCAATGGACCATGGTGATAAAGCACAGAAGAGGAGCAGGACGAGAAAAATCTTAGGAATAGGAGAGTTGTGTAGAAAGTAAATCATAGTTCAAAATGGCCCGATAGCATGTCTCATTCTTTGGAGAGTGGTCTGCATATAAGGGAAGTACTTTTTAGATATAGGACCACTAAACGACTGGAAAATGGTGAGGTGAGGCTCAGAAAATCCATTATGGGATAGACAATACAAAACAGTTGCCAGCCAGCCATGCTGAGGGCTGAACTCACAGTTTCCTTTGCATGCTCTTGGCAGTGGCATCCAAAGAGTTTTACAGCCTAGATTCAAACTGACTGAGGAAAATGAAGAAAAATGCAGGCTGCAGAGTAAACACTGCAAAATCAGAATAACAGCAAACAACAACCCATGAAGCCAAGGGGAGAGAGAAAGTCCAACGACCTTCATATGCCTGACGTTGTGATATTCATTAATGGCATTTTTATTACTAAGTAAACAGTCTTTAAGAAAATGGAAAAAACACAGGAAATTAAAGGGAACCAAAAATGACATTCACAGTTGTAATATCTTAAGACTAATCATCAGGAGATGTCTAATGAACTGCTCGCTGGAAAGTTCTTTGAATCTGTATTTTTGCCAGCAGATTAAATTGTTTGATGGCATCATGACCCTTTGCCTAAGTACACAAATTATTGACAGTCAATAAACTTTTTTTTTTCTTTTCCCAATTCAGAACTCCTAAAGAAGATGAGAAAAAAAGAAAGCAAAAGTCTCTGTCTTTCAGTCAGTATGTCTCTCTATTTGTCTGTCTATCAGTCTGTCTGTCTGTCTCCCCCCCTCCACGATGTTGTTTACTGAGAAAGTGTTTCTTGTAGCCCACCCAGGCTGACCTAAGATTTGCTGTGAATGGGAGAAGGACTTTTTGAACTCTTCATCCTCCTGTCTCCTAATGCAGGTAGTCCTCCAGGGACTACTACCAGGCTGGGTATTTGTTCCCTTTACATGATAAGCTGTGAAACAAACATATTCTCCTTCAGGCACAAATGTCTAAGACCACTGAAAAGTAGATACTATTTAACAATATAGCAACCACAAACAATATAGTTTTTATGAAATAAAATAAGATTACAGATTTACAATACTTCACTAGCAGTTTCTTTAAACCTTGGCCAACTAAGCCAAGATTCTGTTTTCTATACTTCTGTGCATCACCACCATGGTTTATCATTCATTCATATTCATCATGCATATTACTTCAGGATTATGCTCAACTGTAGCTCAAACTGGAGCCCAAAGCCTCCAGGGTGGCCTGAGTACCAGAGTGAGCATCTTTTGCTACGTTTTAAGCCTCGCACCATTTAAACTACCCTGACTTAAAACAATACATAATTTTATTGGACAGGCATTTTCTTTCTTAATTTACTTAATATTCATATATGCATGTAATTTGTTTGAGTAGAGGTTGTGAAACTTGAATTTTTTGCCATTTTGACTATTTTATAGAAGTGTTAAAACCCAACACTGCTCCGATTGGCTCATTTCAAAGCATACTGGATAAAGCTAAATGAAATGAGTAAATGGCCAAGGTGGAGAAAAATATAAAAATTGTGATGTTTCCCTAGTGGGAACTTGACACCTGATACCTGCCCTTGGTCCTGTTTGGGGGTGGGTGGGGTCACTTCTCACTTCACAGGAAGCATATTAAGATGGCTGATGATTTGAAGGGATCCATTGGGCAGGTATTGATTTAGCCGAGGACCTCTGATTTAAGCAAATCCAGGGATATTTTTTGAGAGGGCTGCACGAGGAGGGAACTGGTACTTCTAGGAGACTCATGATTCCTTCCGCTTCAAGGACTCCATTAGTGCCTGTGTATATGGACTTCATGACTCTTTCCGTATTAGAATCCTCTGCATTTTTCTCAGTATTATGACATGATTATAAGTTGTTCTCCCTCTTGCCAATTATAAGAACTATTGTCTTTTTAAGAGGTCAGTGTGTCCCAGGTTCTATTCAGAAAACTCTAACTGCACGGAGGCATGATTGCTGGAGAAAGTCTGATGGGGTAAGTAATCTCATGCCAGCATTTATCCCAGAACAACTGCGTAGAGAATGAGAAGCTTACTTGACCAAGGTCAACTGTGTGGTAAGTGGTAGCGTGAGTGTTTAAAGGCAGCTAGGTCTAGAAATAATGCTTAGGAATAGTCCTTAACATCTGCTCACTCCGTTAATAGTATCTGTTGGCATATTCCTGAGTGGACTGAGAATAGAAGTTTAGGGCCCATGTTTATTTGGTCTGTTGCACATAGGAAAGCAGGCAAGGAAAAAGGAGGAAGAAAGAGAAAGAAGAGTGGGAAAAGAGAAGAGAAGAGGGAGGAATGGAGAAAAGGAAGGAAGAAGAGTTAAAAGCAGAAGGGAGGAAGGAGCTAAAAGGGTCATTTCTGCAATTATTCCCAGGCACATCATTTCTTCCTATCACAGTAGAGCTGGATTGGGACTACCTCCACCTGTGTACATTTGAGTCTTCATCTCTTGCCCTAGCTCAGAAGGTTGGGCGGTGTAGAAGCCACGATTGCAACACGTTACTTTCTTTACTCCTGGCCTGTATAATGCATGTTAGACCATGTGGTGGTGCCTTATTATGAAAATATCTCTTCCATTTTAAGAGACTGGAACTTTTGCTGGATCTCACAGCCAAAGTTCACAACACACCTCAAAGTCACTAAAGACTTCTCTTTTACTGAGTACTCAGTCCTTCTGTTTAACCTGCCTTTAAGAGAACAATGTGACAACTCGTTTTACTTTCCTGGATTTCTCATGTAATCAACTTTTACAACCTCAGCTAATCTAATGCATAGCTGCAATCTTAAATTATCTAATTTTCCATGCCCCTGACCCAGACTAATGCATGTGTATTTGCATGCTATGGTATAAATACCATAAACATAAGAAGTTACACTACTATAAGTTTATACATTTGTTTACAGTGGTGCTTGCACTACTGTTCCTTACCCAGGTCAGTTAGGGGCAGATGCAATTAGTAAAGTGTCATCACTTGTGAACCCTGTTGAAGATTTTTGTAAAATATCCCTCATGTAAATATTCCTTTACATATGATTCTTTCTGTGCTATTCAAAAAAACAGGGAGGAAAAAAAGTCCCTTTGTGGAGAACACAGACTCTCAGACACAGGAGTAGACATATTTACAATACAGCATCCAGGTAGGCATGGATTCAGACTCAAACAAAAGACAGTCAGGGAAAGACAGAAGACACAGAGAGAGAAAAATAAAGGATTCAAATCTGGACTTGCTCTTTGGTAAATTACTCCAAGGTGAAATTTTATTTATTTATTTTATTTTTATTTATTTTATTTTATTTTAATTTAATTTAATTTTATTTTATTATTTTATTTTATTTTTTTCTTTAATGTGACACTGATGATTTATTGGTGACCCTGAGCTTTTTGTTAATGCATTCAAACCAAAGCAAGTAAAGGGGATGCACTTACTCTGCAAAGGCTGGGAAAAAGAAAGGAAAGCTTAGCAAAGTCCCCGTTGAACTGTATAAAGATAGACTGAAGCAAGAGAAAAAGGTCAATGATGTTTCAAATTTATTGAACATCATAATGGTATAATTTGACTTGCCCCTTTTAATTTTTATTTACTTTTAAGTCAGTACATAAGTTCAGAAAAGCCTAGTATTTAAGAAAGGCAGGTGCTAGGGAAAGCAGGGCTCCTTCTGTCTTTGTTCCACCCACACACAAAGTTGCTACAAAAGGAGAGAAACCCTAAAACATGTTTTGAAACAGCAAAGAACAAGAAAGAAAAGATATGTATTTCACCCCATGGTGCTTATAATTCAAGCCCACGATTAGGGAAAAGGTCAGCAATTCACAACCAGATTTCCCTCTGAGGACCAGCACTAGTGAAAGCCAGCATTTTCTAAGGCAAAATCTACATTAAAATGAGCTTCCTCCAGGAGCACTTCAAGCACTGAAACACCTGCTGAGGCACTGGCGCAGGTCACCTCCTGCTTCCTCAGTATTCACAAGAAAGTCTTCTTGGATTAAACTTAAAAATCAGAGAGGGATTCAGAAAATGGACGAGTGAATTCCAGCAGTATTCAGATGCCCAGAATCCATGTCAAAAACTGGGTGTGGTCATGCTAGACCTGCAACCACCTGTGTGTGTATGTGTGTGTGTGTGTGTGTGTATAGGGTGTGTTGGTGGGTAGGGGGAGTCAGGAGAAATGCTGCGGCTTTCTGGCTCTCTGTCTAGCTTCAGCTTCAGTGAAGGACCCATCTCAAGCAAAAGTGGTAGAAGGTGATACAAGGTGTGTCATCCTTTTGACTTTACACATAACACACATACACACACACACACACACACACAGAGGCGTGTGCACATGCACACACACTAATACAAACCATATCTAGACTATGTCAATACTGCAAAGAAAGAAAGCTGCCTATCCTATGTTATTCTAGAAAGGATAGTGGGCAGGCTCTACTACATATTCCAATGGAGGGCTCTGTTCACAGTCCTCCAGGGATCTGAAACCCACAATCCACACTGTCAGTAACCAATCACAATACATTAACTAACAAAATCCTTATTCAGCCACATGACCTTTTCCCAGCCTGGCTTGACAGACTCCAACAACCTAAACCCCATTTGATCAAGTCCAGCAGTATTTAACAAGGGCTGATCATGGCTCTAGAGCTATTCTCCCTCTCTGGAGATATGTTCAGTATGCAAAAGCACAACAAACGTCAGGAACTGATAATTAAGTGTATTGAAGGTTATGAGCTATTAAATATCATTGGAAATGGTAATGCACCACCTTGCAGAAAGCACAGATCATTAAGCATATGGATTTTAATTATTTCATCTATAGCCTTCTCCAGGGTTGGGAGCAGAAGGTGAAAGCTAATTTTATATTACAGTAGCCAGTGATACTATCAAGCTGCATTGTGGCACATGTCCCAAACGAAATCTTTGCAAAGACCTGTTAAATATAGCAATTGCCACATTCCATAAAAAGGAGATTATCATCTTTTGCTGGAATATAATAGAAGGCCATGAACTTGGAGATGTTAAACAGTGATGTGCTAATCTTAAGAGAAAAATGGAATTCAGCAGATCACTAACAAGTTGCACAATTTTTCACTGTACATATATACATACATATATGTGTATATATTATTTTTATTTGAGAGTAGGTGTGTGTCTGTATTAGTATATAACTGTGTATGTGTTTTGAATGTGGGGAGCATGTAGAAACTAGAGGTTAGTGTTGGATATATTCTGCTGTTGTTCTCTACCTTACTTTTTGATAAGTTCTCCCATTGAATTTGTACCAATTGTGTCAGACTAGTTGGCGACTACGTTCCAGTGAGCCTCCTAACTGTGCCTCCAGAGAACCACATGGTGTACAGAGAGAACAGACCCTTATAGGTTGTTCTCTGATATCCACATGCATACTGAATCTTATGAACAAACACACATACACACATACATACATACATACACACACACACACACACACACACACACACACACACACACAGAGGCATACACATACATTTTAACAATAAATAAATGTAATTTTTTAATGTTAACTTCTACATCTAACTGAGCAAACAGTACCCAGAATCAACAATCTTAACATGTAAATACAGAGGGCACCATGATCACTCCTGCTGATAAAGATATGGTTTGAGTCAGTGAAGAGTAAGCGGGGGTGGACCTCTGTCTGAATTCTAGAATTTAAGCATACATGTGCCTGCCAATTTCTATGGCATCAAGCCAACTTAACTTTTTCTAATGTGGCCTTTGGGGAAAGAAAGAAAAATAAGAAAGAAAAACAGGAGCAATTCCAAAAATGCGAAAAGTTTGTTAAGGATAGAAACTTCTACCTTTAGTTTCATATTTCAAAATTAGAAATGAAGTAAAGCAAGATCCAAGTAGTTGTTTTCAGGATCACCGCTAATCATGCTATAAAATCCCAGATCCAAGACCTGTATGCTAAAGTGCTTGCTGTACTCTACAGGAGAACTAGTAGCAGAAGTCAAATTTAGCTATGACTTTTATCACAGGAAACCCTTCATCTTCCCAGGAAACATTCCAGTTGGAGATGTAAGACGCTAGCTTTTTGTTATTGTTGTTCTTTACATTTTTCCCTTTCTATTTGGTGCTTGGTGTGCTCTCTTAGACCACATATAAAATTATAATCTCCCTTATATTAGGATAGATCTCATGAGAAAAATTTCAATGTTCTACTGGGAGGAGAGGAATGAACACTGATGGGGCATTCCCAGGAACTAATGAGCTTTGCAATGGAAAAGGGATCAGAGACAAAGAGATGAAGAAACAGCTCCCCTAGGTTTTCAAGTCTTCTGAGGAAATATCAAGCCAAGATGATTAGTTGCTTCACATGCCTTTAAGCCTTTTGAGAAAACTAATGTGTGATATGAAAGTTGTTCTCTGTTGGCTGTGGAAAAAGAGAAGCTGGTTTCTGGCATGTCTTGGAAACAGGATAGTTACTAGTCCTGTAAATGAGTAGCATCATCATTTAAACTATGTAAGATGCTCACTGAGTATATTGTTGGATCATGAAGCCTCAATTTTATAAGACAACTCTCAGACCTTTTAAGTTCAGCTTCACAAAGCTAACTAGGGGGTGAATCTAGTCCAGAAACTGAGTCTCTGATCCTTGGCTTTCTATCCACAGGTCCTCTCCTGTGCTAAAGTTTACTATATTATTGGAGAAAAAAAAACTTTATCCTTTACTTTTTGCAATTTTACAGCAGACATTCACTAAGTCAGTTCTCATAGTGGAAGGCTTTTTTTTTAGATCAGTTTAGATGCTTTGGTATTATGCTTATGTGCAAGGATATAACAGTTCCTATGGCATCAATGTTGTCAGGGGTAAAAATAAATAATACTTCTCTGATCTCCTGTCTGCTGAAATATAGATTAAAAAAGTAAATGGAAAGTATTCTAAAGAACATGATGTAACATACGTTATACAAATTTCAGCTAGATGAAGTAAGCTTGAAGTTACTACACAGTAAAAACCAAGAGAACTTAACTTTTTCTAATGTCATCTTTGTCAAAGAAAACACAACCAGGAACAATTCCAAAACTGAGAAAATTGGTTAAGGTTAGAAAAGTCTACCTTCCATTTCATGTTTAAAAATTCAAAACAAAACAAGATTCATGGAATTGCTCTCAGGATCACCACTAGCAAGAATTCCAGCTCAAAATCAAGCAAGATGGTTCCATAATGGGAGAAAGTGCTAGTTGATGTGGCCTTACATCGTGAATTGGATCACAGGATCCACATGATGAAGAACAGAACATGTCTACCAACTTCCACATGCACACTATGATCCACAGAACAACAATAAAAATAAAATCCCAGCTGAGCTAAGCTGCATTTTAAAATATGACATGGAAAAATGATTTTCTGCTCTGCTTTATTCACGGATTACATTGTCATAGTCTCTGCTTTAATGTTTGACTGCCACTGATAATCCATTGAACACTGAGAATACAGTTAGGTCCTCTTTATGGATGTTACAGGAGGTGACTGTCACGAAAATTCTGTTACACATATATATGTGTGTGTATGTGTATACATGTATCTATATATATATATATATATATATATATATATATATATATATAATGGATGTATATATATATAAAAATGTATATATATAAAATTCTGTTTATATATATCATATATATACATGTACAATATATATGCATATATGTATGTATACACACACACAGACACACACACATATACATATAACATTTACATCCACAGTGGGATATCATCAATTATAAGGCACAACTAACATAACTATATGTGTAGAGCAGGAGACTCCAGCAACTGGTAATGTAGAAGATAAATTTGAGATAATGCAATATCCTCAATCGAAAACCACAAACAACCAAAGGTGCTAAACAATGTTTGTATTATTTTCATAATCAATAGTCATCACTGTGGTCATGCTAGGTCTCAAACAGCCTTCTGGTCATCCTGTGAGCCTGTGTTAGGCATCTGTTATGTGAAAGACACTTTTTATGTCCAAGATACTCAAGATGTATCTACCTCTATGAGCTTGTAGCCTGATGAATCTGAAAGACTCAGCAGAATGGGAACAGGGATCATTTGTAGAGAAATGGCCACTTAGTGAGTATTTGGAAAACAAAAATAAATAAATAAATATAAATAAATAAATAAATAAATAAATAAATAAATAAATAAATAAATAAATAAATAAAAAGAATGAGTGCATTTAAGAAGTTGGGAACCATAAATGTGTAAGAGTGTTTTTAGTCAGTTCAGTTACAATAAAAGTACAAGCAGATAAAAAGTGCTTATAAATAATAAATTTCAAATTTAAGTTTATTTTCTTTTGTTCTACCAATATGACTTTTATCTGTTCCTTGGAGGGTTGGCAGGAGTCAGTCACTGGTACTCCTGACTGCCAGTACACTGCCAGAAGCATAGTGCTGACAGAGATCTCCAGGCCAGCACATTTCATCATCAAGCAGGCCTTTAATGCATATTGAATCACCCAGATCGATTGTTAGATGTTAGGTCTCTCCAACTACCTCCTATTATCAAGCTCGAATGTACAGTGGGACTTAGGAGTATGGTTCTGTTCTGTTTTTCATAATGTTTTCCAAGGATAAAACAGCCCCATTTTTAAAATCACGCAAATTGACTGAAGTAGAAGGAAAGGAAGGAGATATAAATGAAAGAATGAAGATTACAAAACAACCACAACAAATCAATGAATTTTAAGACTTCTTCCCTGTCTCTGTCTCTGTCTCTGTCTCTGTTTCTGGAGGGATGTTTGGGCACATGAGTAGTGTAGTAAACTCAAAGAGGCTATTGGAACAAGCCATTAAGTTCTCCTTTACCCCTCTTAACCTTACTTCTTTGAGACAGGGTCTCTTTATGAACCTGGGGCTAGGCTGCCAGCCATCAAGCTTCAGAGATCTCCTTGTCTAATCCTTCTACACCCCAGCAGTGCAGCAACGACAGGTGGACCCCTGATTGTGTCCAGCTTTTATATGGGTTCTGGGATTTGAACTAAGATCCGCATGCTTGCACCACAAGCCCTCCCACCCCTTAAGCCCTCTGCCAAGTCCATTTCCTCTCTTTCTCTCTTTTATTTTATTTTGCAGCAGGAGTTGTTCTCTTCTCTCATACAACTTATAAACTATATTTGGATCCTCCTCCTCCCCTCTCTTCACCGTCCCAGCTCCTCCATCTCCACTCTTCCCAGATCTACCACCCCCCTCGCTTCACCTCCCACAAGTGACTCTCTACTTCAATCAAATAAGACAAGGCATACAAAATGTCAGAAATCACAGAAAAAATTACTTTTTAAGAACACACTCATCAAATTTTCAAATAATTTGCACAATATTTTCCCACTGACCTGCTACTGTTTATTTCATACAAAGTATATCAAAATTTGAAGCAAGGGTCCAAAAGGTAACTTGAAAAGGGTAGAACATATCCTCCATCTGCTGTTTATGTACAGAGGAGTTGTACCTCAGAGTCCTTTTCTCTTTAAAGCTGCCTCTAAGCACAGGGGTCTGACTTAATTAGTTTCCTTTAGAGAGGAATAAGAAAAAAACAGCGAATGCTCGGAAACTGTACTCTACGTGCCTGCCAGTGAGAATAGGTGTACAGCCCCTAGCTAAACATTTTTCTTTCCACAAATTAAAATACTTGCATCTAGAGAATAGTTTACCTTCCCACAAAGGTCTGCCTGTGGGGAAACCATATGCAGGTCACAACAAAGTTAAGAACACAAAAGCTAGTGTAGATTTTTCCAACCGCGCACACCCAGTTCCTTAATGATTTCATCATTTGTGCATTACAGAATTCAGGTGAGTTAGTAGCAGTTGCTTTGGGATAGTGCTGGCAAGTGTCTGACTTCAGTAAGCATGGGAATGAGTTTGAACATTAAGCAGGGGTTGATTTTTAATTCTTACTTTGGATAGATAATGACCTTTTTCACTCAAAGGAATTGAAAGGCATGGGTAAATGAGAAAACAAATAATGAAGAAGATGCCAAGATATTAGACACTAGAAAACCAGAAAAAAAAGCGACCTAGATAGCAGAGAAAAACAACATTACAGAGAACTAAGCTCTAAATTATCACAATATTCAATCATTATTATATCATATTATTATAAGTTAGCTTATATATTAGGCAGTGAGAAGTAAGGCATAATTAAGGGGATATAGGGGAAAAAAAAAGAGTTTTCCTTGGCTATAAAGTTCTAACCTGTAGTACCTATGAAGATTATTTTACTTTAAAAGGATTCAATCAAATTAGGATGAAGCCTTGTTCAACTGGAATGTACTCTGACCCAATGTGACTGGTCTTGTAAGAGAAGAAACTACTCATAGACACAAAAGCAGGAGGAATATTAGGGGAAGATGAAGCAGACGGTGAAGTATTGGAGATGAAATCCAGTACCAGTACTGGCAGTAGATCATCAGAAGCCAGGAAGTTTTGAGGAAGAATTACCACTATAGATTTTACAGTATTGTTCTGTTAATACCTGAGTTTCATGACTTAGGACCTTCGGAAATGGGAAAACAAATTTTGGTTGATTTTAGGCACCCCAATTTACAGGTTAGTTTTTAGAACGTCCTCAGAAGATAAATACCATGGGATATATATATGCCCCATTTCTGAAAAATGCTGCATTATATCTATATCATGCATAATGCATACATTATCTTTATGTCTCTCTCTGTATCCATATCTCTATATATGTACATTTGTAAATTTAGTCTTATTTGAACCAAAGCTATGACTCTTTGGTAGATTTTCTTTGGCTACCTTTGTGATACAACATGATTAAGAGTTATGGCAGAGACAATATGGCAAATTTATTTTTAAATACTTTCTCTCACAAGTTGTTAGACTGAAAAATTACTCAAGCACCAAGATGCATTACTAAGAGTTTGAGAAAATTCCATTAAAACTGAACTCAGAAAAAATTTAGTGAGCCAAGGGCCAACTTTCCAGAATGTTTGATTTCTCTAATGACTCCTGACTTGAAATTACTAACTTTAAAACTGTAACCCATTTAGTGAGAGGGGAAGAAAAGAAGTACTTTTGAGTGCTGTGGGGGTGGGAATTGCCAACAGGATCTGATGCTCCAAAGGCTAAATTGAATGTGCCTAAAGTGTTTGTCAAGCTCTGATTGGCAGGAACTCTCTGTGAGGTATACTTCCATGCAAGGAAAGCAGTGTGCCAGAGAGGCAGGACATCCACAGTGGTGCTGTGCTGTGAGCAGTGGATAATGTGAGCTGCAAGTCACTGAAGAGAGAAGAAAAGAGGCAAACCAGGAAGTGTCAAGGGATGTCTGGCCCTCTCATGGGACCAGAGAATCCTTTGGTCAGTTCTTTGGCACTGGCTAGGAGACATGCTGGGAGCTACTACCTGGAAGCTATTGAAATCCCAGCCACTTGGACAATAAACATACAGTAAAGGGACATCAGACATCTAATAATTGACTGCTTTGGATAATTCTAGGAGTGAGTTCTAGAAGACTGCACATTGAAATCCTCCATCATCTTCCTTCCTACAGAGCTGACTGAGTCTACCCATAAATTCTAATGCTATTTTAAGCATGAATAAAGTCAAGATACATTTCTGCTTTAAAGAAATAAGAAGATAGGGCCACATTTTTTTTCAACTCAAAAGAGAAAAAAATCACAAATACGTAAGTACAAAGTCTTACTATCTTAGTTCCCCCAGAACAAATTCCAGAAAATTGGAACTTGAGATTTTCTTTTCTTGAGTGCATCATTTTAACATCTCTGCTTCTAAGACTACACCCACATGACAATGTCACAGCTGGTCTATAGGGTAATGCTCAGCTGTGAGTTTTGGGAAAATAGTGGAGTCATTCATCAAATCCAATAAGAAAATGACCTGGGGCTGATAAGACAGCACCACATCAGAAGGCGGCTGCATCACAATCCAAGATACAAGCCTTTCAGTTCAGAAGAAAAGTCTAATATAGTAAATAATATTTCTAATATAATATCATTAATATAACTATCAAAGAAATTCTAAACAATGGCATATATACATGTATATGAAAATTAAATCAAAGGACTCAATGACAAGAGTCCTCTATAACAGGGATTAAGGAAGAGAAACAGAGGTCTTCGCAGGATATCTGTTTCTGTTGTGTTATTGCTTTTTTCCTGGCAATAAAAAGATGATTTGGGGTATACCAATATGAGAACATTGGCTTTTCTGGATGACAGGCAATCAAGAAGATGAGATCAAATCTCAGTAACTGGAAATTGCCCCTTCCTCCCATCCCAGGTAGTTCACCTTTCATCCCTGCATTGACTATAATCTCTCTTCTTACACCTTTGGTCTTAAAGTGTTTGAAGTGTTGTCTGGAAAAGGTACCAATTTCTGAAATAAGTTCCTAATTTAAAAGGATCTGCAGAGAATGAGAGGGTGGCTAACAGTAGTGTGTATGATTACTCAAGAATTTTCACAAAGATGGGAATTCCCATGTTGTACAAGGAAGAAAGAAAGGCATGGCTGGAGATGTAGAAAACTAGCTTTGGACATGCTAGGCCTCAAAGGAAGAAAGGCAAAAAGGAAGAAAGCAGAGAGGAAGAGAGAGAAAGAGAGAAAGAAATAAAGTAAGGTCCTTGGATATTCAGAACATGGAACAGTGGGTAGAGAGAGAGATGAAGACAAATGCCCTAGGAGACAAACTTTACATGTCACATGTGGCCCAGAACGGCCTCAAACACACTGTGTAAGATGACAACCTTGTACTTTTGACTCCTCTTGCCACCACCTCCTGAAAAAGCCACTGTGGTGTGCTTTTAATTGTTAACATAAAACCAGCTAGAATGATCAGGGATGACAGTCTCATGAGAGGCTATCTAGGTCAGGCTGGGCTGTGGAAATGTCTGTGGGGATTATCTTTATTGCATCAATTGAGGTGGGAAGAAAAGCCCACTGTTGGTGGCATCATTCCTTAGACAAAGATCTTGAAGTATATAAGAGTGGAGAAACCAGCTGAGCACAGAGATGCATTCATCTATTTCTCTCTTCTTCTGACTTTGGATGCAATGAGATCAGTTTTCTGACTCCTGTTCATATGACTTCCCTGCTACAACGGACTGAAACCTGAAATTGTACACTAAAGTAAATCCCTTCTCCTCTAAGTTGATTTTGTTAGGGAATTTCATCAGAGCATAAGAAAATGAATCTAAAAAATTTACTATGCACAATTTTACACAGTTTGAGAATCAAACCCACAGTATTATACATGCTAGGCAAGGGTTCTACCAATGAAGCTACATCTCCAGGTCCTACCCCATCTTTTAGATACAATTCCAATTTTAGCTATAGTAAAAATTATCACAAAGTAGTGGAATTGTGTTCAATGCTACAGTTTGGAAAATTGCACTTTGTCAACTGATATTTCCAATATATTACCAGTACTATAAAATTTAAAGAAATTCCCCATAATTTAATATACAAGTTTGGAGTAATATCTCAAACTGCAACTTGAAAAAACGGTCCATTCTGTTTGTCTTTGTATTCGGTGAGTGTTTTAATTTGCGTACTTGTGAACATGTTTAAAAATTCATCCATCTTAAGGTTCGGAAACACTAGGCTAATGTCTTAAATCAGGTTCTTTTCTCTTGAGCCAAGTAAGGAAAAAAACAGTGGGATGAACCCCAGTTGCAGCAACAGAAGGCAGGTAAGGTTTCAAATTTGCAATTATAGTTAAAAAATAATGTCAGGTGGCTTGATCTACTGTGTACAGGGCCACATCTGGCATGGGGTCTTGCACTTTACACAGATGTGTCCTTTGTTTAATATTCATTCATACAGGAGTACATTGGGCTGGCACTCAGTTCTGCAAGGAATTCAGAAGGCAGGCCTGATGTGCTTCTGAATGCACATGAAGATAAAGTGCTGAAGCTGCCTCTCTTCCAGCAAAACAAAGCATGACACAGCCAATACTGAGCTATCTACACAAAGAGAACCATACAAGTACACAAGGTAGAGAAAGACACAAGTTAGGCCATGTCAATATCACTAACATAATGTTTGTGACAGGAAGCACATTTCTAATAAAATTACTGTAAGAAAATTAGACATCAAAGAAAGACTCAGGAAGCTGTGAAGTGTCTGTCAGGGAATAGAGTTTTCTGGATTAGGGGATGCTTTATAAAAATAATCAAGCCCTAGTCCAAACTCAGAGTGTTCACCATGGAGGATTAACCATGCATTGTTTCAGGTAATAACTACAGAATAGTCTCTAGTCCCTCTGGGTAATGGAGGAGTGTTCCCACTCACGGTTTGCTGCCCATCAAACCTGGCCATGGGCTACACAGGGCAATTATTTTAGAACTTTGCCAAGTGATAAATGAGATCGAAAGAGGGGTGTCTGTCAGAGTGAACATACAACCAAACTGAAAGGCTTAACAGGAAGATTGCCACAGGCAGCTAAATTTAAGGAGCAGCATTTTAAGTCAAAGCCAAATGCATAAAGGAGTCCGTGAACTTGACTTTGTTTTGGAGTCCCAAGAATCTTGCTGAAGAAAACTGGAAAGCAGAACTTGATGGTGGTGTTTCTCAAACTGATTGGGATTATTTGCCATGCATCTGAGATCAAAGTAGGAAAGGAGACAGTTAAAAAGGGAGCATTGGAAACACAAACACTTTTTAAATTTAAGGGTAGAGAACAGAAATTTCTCCGGTAATGATTTCTTTCTTAAAAGCATGTACTCTCAATGAATACACACTAGGAACAAAAGAATCTGTCTAGGAAAGCGACAGCTGCAGTTGATGATGAGGCACACAAAACAGCTGAATTACCAATCACCTTCCAACAAGTTTTATGAAGAAAAACCTGGACCATTACCCAAACAAATTAGCATATTTCCTGATACGATTTTCGAATCAAATTGTATTAAGGAGAAACAGTGGAAGGGGGTCGATGATTCCTAAGCTATGCAAAACAGCCCAGACAGAAAAAAAAATGCCTTGTTTATGAAAAAACACTAGGAAAATATGTGGAGATGTCTGGAATGGAATCCTGAGCCATTCGAGTTAAGGCTGTGAATGATTCAGGATGTTAAAGTGGAAACACTGTAAATATGAGTATGTGGCTGGTAGCAAAAGGAAGAGAAGATGAAAATCAAGTTAAATATAACTGTGATATACCTGAAGGAAAAAAGAATCTCATTTTCCCTTTCAAACTGCTGTCAGTATTTCTGTCTTAAGACTAAAAGCAAAATAAAGCATCTCTCACAAAAATATCTTAGGGCCAGAGAGATGGCTCAGCAGCCAAGAGTGTTGCTGCTCCTGCAGAGGTTCCAGGTTCAGTTCCCAGCACCTGTATCTGTTGGCTCACAACATCTCTAACTGTCCCTCCAGAGATCTGACACTCTCTTCTGGCCTCTGTGAACTCTCTCCCTCCCTCTATCTCTCTCCCTCATGCATGAACAACACACAAAATCTTTAAAAAATTAAGTTTACTGAGAGACATCTGTAAATTTGTTTAGAAAAGAAAAAATAATAATGATTTCTACTTAAAACATTAAGCCACATAGAACACATTTGGGCCCTTCGAGTTTATATGAGTTATTGATGTGTGGTTTTTCAAGACTCTGTATTGAGAAGCGAATAAAGGAAGGTGGGGGTAGGGATCTTGTGACAGCTCATCACATGTGTAATTAAAACCACCCAAAGCCAAGCCAGCTCCTTTTCCAGCCATCCTGAATTAATATGCTAATATTTATGACACGCACATCCTACGCTTTGGCAGACTTTGTGTGAGTTGTGCTGGGGCAGCTGCAGGGCAGGAGAGTAGCTCTGGAGACTCCTAGGGAAACTGTGGGAAGTGTTAGTATCCAGCAACAAGAATGGGCATCACATCAAAACCACGCAGGTTGCTTCTGATTTGTAGCCTCCATAAACCCTGGGGGCCACCCCTTTACAGCCAGCATTTGTCACTTTGAACGGAAGCCTGGAGCTCCAGTTTTCTACTCCCTGTATCTAGACCAGCTTGTCAGACAGCTCAGATGAAGAGCCATGTTGCTTTCATTACCTTCCTGGGGTAGATCACGATGTCAGGTACAGGTGAATGTTAAGTAAATGTTCAAGGATGAGGAGTGCCAGAACTGCACTTGGGAAACACTGTGGAACAAACCCTTCCCTTTGAGGGGCTCAGGAATGGCTTTCTTTAGAATTAGATTGCTTTGGGTTACATAAGGCCATTTCTGTGAAAGTGTATGATGCACTTGGAGCATCTGCCCTCTGCCACACCCTGTTACCCTCTCATTCGTACTCTTTCCATCAGTTCCTTTATTTTCCTTAGACAGTTTTGCTTCTACCTTCAAGTCCTCTGTGCATAAAACATTTTAGGTATTGTTAAATCTATGATCCTAACATTAGAGAAAACGTGATGTCGGTTCTTCTGAGAATGACTTTATTTGCTTAATGCAATTAACTTCAGGTGCTTCCATTTCCCTGCCAACAGCAGAATTTCGTCCTTCTATAAGGTTGAAAAAATAATCCACGGTGAGTATAAACCATGTATTCTCCATCCACTCCTCTGTTCTTGAACACCTTGGTTGGTTCCATAGCATTACCCATGGTGAACAGCAATACAGTCAACAGGTGTATCTGGTAGGTTGATTTGTATTCCTTTCGGTAAATACTCCAGAGCAGTTTAGCTGGGGGCATTTTTAGGCATTTAGAAATCTCCACACCAATTTCCATAGTGACTAGACTAGTTTACAATCCTACCAGCAGTGTGGAGGGTGGTCCCTTTTGTTTAAGTCTTGCAGAGCACTGTCTTCATGATGACTGTTGTTCTGACTGGGATGAGATGGAATCTGAATGTAGTTTTAATTCTCATAAATATGATGGGTAATGCATCCACTGGTCACCCTCATTCTCTCTAGCACTTCCACTGTGCATCAGGTACTGTCATGTAGTCCTTTACCTTGTCCCATGGACAAGGCATTTCCCAAACAGGATGCTATTACTGTACCTCTCACTCCCTTTATATCCTATAGCCTCAAGGTTCCCAGTTAAATCCAGAAGCTGTTGCTGTCATCCTACCCTTGCCTGTCTCTATCTCCAGGGCCCCATTAGTGTTTACTAGGATCATGTCCTAACTAATAGACTTGCACTGAGATTTTTGGAAAGAATTAGACTTTTGGAACACTGAAATACACTGCAGTCAAAATCTTGTATTTGGAAGTAATGGATCCCTTACACGGTAGCATGTGTTTATATTGTCACGATTATGCATTTCTTAATATTGGCATCTTAAGCCCCAAGGGAATACAAACTGCCCTTTTGAAAGTAGACTTGGAGGGCTTGAGAGATGGCTCAGGAGTTATGGTGAGCACTTGCTGCTTTTGCAGAGGACTAGAATCCTTCTCCCAGTAGCTACATGATACCTGACAACTGCCTGTAACTCCTGCTTCATGTGAAACACAAAGTCAGATCCAATGCAGGGTGTATGTTATGAAATATTAGAATATTAATTCATGTTAAATGGAAAAGGAGCTGATATAGATGGCTTGTCCTTAAAGCTTTAATTGCAAATGTGATGAGCTATCACAGGCTTCTGACCTCACTCTCTCTTATTCTCTTCTGAGTGCAGAATTTTGAAAGTCACACATTAGTGTCATTATGATCCACAGAAACTTAATGGGACAAATTAATCTACTTGACTTAATCATTTTATTTTTGAAAAATAAATGATTCTATTTCCTCCTTATAAACAATTCTGAAAACATCTTGAGGCTTATCAGGGCAAGTTTCCAACCTGGCTGAAAAGTGTCATAATTCAGTTAAAGGAGATAATCAGATTACATCCTGACTAAGGATAACAGCTAGCCATCATTAGTCTAGCATCACAACTGCTCATTGGAGAAAAGACAGCCCTGCCCTTGACATAAATACTCACATTTCAGACAGGTGTGTTTGTTTCTGAATGTAGACCAAATTTACAGTGCCATCACGGCTTTGAGACATTACTGAAATCACCGTTAGCTACATCACAAGCGCTATATAATTTTTAAACAAAGACAATGAAGCGAGACCTTTGATGAATGTAAATTTTACTTGTTGTAGAGACAGAAATGAGCAAGGGATTTTGTCTGTGACCTTCCAAGGCTTAGGGTCATTTTTGACAGCAAGATGCAAACAGAAAAACTTTGTCCAAACAGCAGCAGGATAGCATACAGCATCTGGTCTCTGTGGGCATCTGGGATCTCTCTCTCTCTCCCTCTCTCTCTCTCTCTCTCTCTTTTTCTCTCTCTCTGTGCGTGCGTGTGTGTGTGTGTGTGTGTGTGTGTGTGTGTGTGTATAGCCAGTCTAGTAGAATATCTCACCTGTCATCCTTAGGAATAGTGTTCATCTCTTTTGAAACAGCATTTCTCATTGACTAGAAACTTCTCAAACAGTCTAAGCCGGCCTACTAATGAAAGATAGGTTGAACTCTGTCATGCTTTGTCTTAGGTTAGTACGGGCCAGGTCAAAGTACACAATCAGAGCAGCCTTCTGCCTCCAAAGACCATGGCGAAGCTTGACTTAATTTTCTTTTTCTTTCTTTCTTTTACTTTTGGTTTTTTGTTTTCTTTCCAAGGGTACAAGGGTGGGAGGATGGAACAGGGAGGAATGGGAAGAGGATGTTATGGAGATACAGTGTATCAAGCTCGAATTAGTAATAAAAGTACTATTTAAAAAAAAAAGAAAAGAAAGATAGGGATCTGGCTAGGCACAGTT
This sequence comes from Cricetomys ansorgei, assembly GCA_026225945.1. Classification (NCBI taxonomy): domain Eukaryota; kingdom Metazoa; phylum Chordata; class Mammalia; order Rodentia; family Nesomyidae; genus Cricetomys; species Cricetomys ansorgei. The sequence goes on from JAMJFZ010003624.1 coordinate 3,457,964, forward strand.
GCCCAGCACTAGAATCATGATAGGGTATGACCATGTCAGGTATTTTGACATGGGTTCTGGGAAAAGACTCAAGTCCTTCTGCTTTTGAGGCAAGTGTTTTTCTGAGTGAGCACCCTTCTAGCCCAGTGCTGTATCTTTGGCTATTCTAAGTTTCCTTAGATCCGAGAAGAGCCGTGGATGGAGACTGTAGTGGGTGCATGTGGTCCAAGAGGCTGTGAGCTCTTATTGTGGTTCAGGGCAGACCTCTAGGATGTAGATTCTGATAACTGTCCATTACTTCAAGTACTGGATAACGGAACTGTGGGGGATGCTGAGAACTAAGAAGCCACTCTACATAGCTTCAGCATAAACCTGTTCTCTGATATAATGCATTCTTCTCATTTTGTATCCAGAGAAGGGTCCTCCTCTGACCATTATTCAGTTTTCATGGGCACAAATGAACCTCAGATTGTAACACTGTCTCTGAAAATAACACAGAAAAACGCACTATGTAGATAGTCCATTATTAAACACCTGTGACTCAACTATCCACTCTAATTTTCTTCTTACTTTGTATTGGTTATCACAGATATTCAGAGTAAGAAACTGACTAAACATATTTAACATCTATTTTTATTTGTAATATGTACAATTTTATGTCTTGAATATATTTAATAATAACTCATTACTTTTCATAGTTTAGGAAAATTAGTTCAAGTGATTCAAATAGTACTTTGCAAAGTCCCTCTTTCACCACAGCATCAGAGCATGATAGGCAACAGTCTCCATCTCCTGTGGCTCCACTCCATGTAGTTTCAATTACTTGTGTTTGGTCACAGCCCCAAAGTATTAAACGGAATGGTACCAAAAAGGAAGAACTCGCAGTGCTTAAAGATTTATTTTTATTATCTTTTATTTGCGGGTATGTATGTGCATCTGTCTGTGGTTATAGGTGTGAGTGCGTGTTCCTGTGGAGGCCAGATGAGTGCATCAGGTCCCCTAAAAACAGAATCTCTTATTCCACCTACAGCAGACCTACACTATATAGGGAAGCACGCACATGTCTTCTCCTGAAAAGTCTTCTCATTCAGGATGTTTCCTCTCTTTACAAGCCGCTCTACCCCTGCTCTTGCCATAACTGGCTCTCTCAGTTTTGAGATTATGTACTAACCCAATCTCTGACCTGCTGTCATTGGCCATGCTCAGAGGCACTTCTCTCTTGTTGTTCAAAGTCGGAATTACTGCATTTGTTTTAGTTACTTCACTGATCCCCTGGATGTTCCTTACTTGTTCATCATCTGTCTTGCTCCCTAGGCTTCTAGCACTTGCAGGGTAGGATCAGCTCGTGTCACATTCATCAGTGTCACCCCTTGGCTGGAGGATGTTCAACATGCAGTAGGCACTTGCTACTGAATGTATCAGAATAATAAGTGTGATAGTGGTAATTACAGAATCACCAACACATTAGCATACTTTAATGGAAAAAAGCCTTTCTTGGTGGTTAGTGTATCTTAATGCATTCAAACAGATAATCACTATTATTTATGTCACTTTACAAAGAAAGACAATAAACTACAGAGAAGCTAAGTGAGCATCAAGTCATGATACTAGTGAGTTTCTGGGTGGTGATTCCATTCTTGATTCCTCCAGCTAAGGCTTCTTAAAACTTACCCCATTCATGATCTTTTTGGCTGGATGGATTTTTCTTTGAGCCCCAAAATATTACATGTATAAAATAGGTTTACAAATCAAACACAGATGATAATCATAAAGAGACTTGTTTCAAGGTAACTTTAATATACCTATAGTTTTACTATTTGTTAAAGACAGCGGCAGATTTGCACACTAATGAGATGGACATGCTTGTTTATTTTTATAAGAAGGATTAAATGTTGAATGAATGTTGAATACTACAGAGCATGCTTAGTGCCTCTCAGAGTTGATCAATGTTTTAATTTTATAATCACCAATGTTGAGAATGCCACTTCACAGAAATCATAGTGCAAACTCACAGAAATATCTTTAGGACCATTTCAGATATTTTTAGAATATTTCAAGCCAAATTTTACTCAATGATCTTTTTCAGAATATTCTTTACAGCCAGGCGGTAGTGGCATACTCCTTTAATTCCAGCATAGGGAGGCAGAGGCAGGGGGATCTCTATGAGTTGGAGGTCAGCCTGGTCTACAGAGTGAGTTCCAGTCAGAGTTACAACAAAGAAACCCTGTCTCAAAGAACCAAAAAAAAATTCTTTTCAGTCATTGAAACAGAAACTTTTAAAACTAGGCATTCTAACAAAATGCCATCCAAACTTATACTAATTTGATGCAGACTGAGGAATAATGAGAGGCAGATAAAGTCTCTGTTTTCTGCAATTGAACCATTATTTCTATAAAAGTGGAAAATTTTTATGTACAATAAAAACACTACAGTTCATAACACACAACAGAAATCTCATCCTGTGTTTCATGCAGCCATCACTGACATTGCATGGTATGAGGGCATGTGCAGAGCCAAGTGTTCATATTATGAGTTCAGAATTGAGGGGACAGTAAAGTCACATGATGCAACATGGTGAACGATGACAGAAACACCTCAGGTACATTATGTTTGGTTTGAATTAATTTTTATTCACTACACACTCAGAAATCTTTTTCTGTTGCCAACTTATTTCTGTATCCATACCTAGTGAGCTATCACGGCCCACAGTTTGAAAACCCTGATCCCAGTCTCACAAACCCTGCTGCTGGTCATACTGCTATCAACCCTTTAAACGTAACTGTGAATGAAAATTAACAAAACCAAGGATAAATTAAAAGAAATAATCAAAAGACATAAAATATAAAACCAAAACTCAAGGATGATGAAGTATCAATGACATGCAAAGACAACACTTCATGATTATAATTATGTGATCTTTTTAGAGATTTATGGGGTATATCTGGGTCATAAAGCATCTTCAGGCTTAATAATGGTTACTCAGCATACATTCAAGAATAGAACAAAGATTAAATGTGTTCAGACTCTGTGTTGATCCTACAAAAACATATTCAATAAACATATTTGAGAACATTTAGGTTATGTTCTATTTTTATATAAATGGCAAAGAAAAAGTCAGCTGTCTGGGGAAAATGGGCAGTGTTTAGAAAAGATGATGATGGTAGAAATACAGAATAGAAATACAGAAATTCAGAATTTCAGACTCACTTTGACATGCAATCTGGAAATATGAGACATAGGCTTTGCCATTTTTAAACTGTTGTCTCATCCTAAGTTGATTGTGATGTTCTTAAAATTACCCATATAGTACCGAGCTGTGAACTCTGTGTACTACAATAATGACCAGCCAGGCAAAATATGCCCATTGTTGCAATAGTGGTATAAATGTTATGGGAGTAACCAATCACTTTCTGATTGGATTTCAGAAACATTCAATGGGAGGTAACTCATGCCTCATAGTATAAACCTGGCCAGGAACCAGTGGCTGGGCAGTGCATTGGCCCTATGGGAGAATCTACTATTGTTATTTGGCTAAATGTACATAGTATTACACTGCTTTCTAACTATTTATGTTTTGACCCATAGACTATTGTAGCTCTCATCAGAAAACTTTGTTTTAGTGGGTGGTGGTCAGGACTCATGACTGGTCAAAGTAAAGAGACTGAGTGTTATTCAGATACAAATGCTACACCTACATCACACCCATACCCTGACCAAGTCTTAAGGAACATTATAGAAGAGTCATGGAAAAACTATACAGACCAGAGTTTGGGAGGACGGCTATAAAAGAATCCCTTTAGGTCACAACAGACCTATTCCACTTGTGAACCGAAAGTTGCCTGCACAGACCTTCAAAAGATGAAGTCAGTCAAAGTTCCCAGGAGAGATGGGAAAGTGACTCACAAAGCCCCGCTCCTAGTGAGGAGCTATTGGCAGTTGATGACTGCCAGAGGAGGAAGAACCAGGTCTTTTTGTATAGAGGTGTAGCCACTGGGTAGTTGTCCATATCCTACACACATGTGCATGCAGGAAGCACTAATTGGACTCAATAAGTTATTTCTAAAAAAAGAAGACATGAAGTTAGGCTGTGGATGTGGTGTGGGACCTGGGGAGAGTTGTAAACGATGATTAGGGAGTAGACAAGTTCAAAGTACATTATTATATACATATATGAAATTATCAAAGAATAAATGAACATATATATATTTTTAAAAATCACCTTATGATCCCAGTGGGAATGCTCATTTATTGATAAATGCTACTACTGAAATAATTCCTAACTATGGTGACCCATGTTTAAGGCATAACTGAAAAATAAATTGAGAAAAAGAAAATGAAAAGATGATGATGTTTGGCCTGTGGGTAATTCTGAGAAAACATATCTGGCAGGAGCCAAGTTGTGAAAAAAGCATTTATCAGCATCAAAACTAGACTCCAGGGGAGATCTGATATAGACACCATTATTTGGGCTCTCAGATGTTCAGAACTTGAAGCACATTAGATTGCTAGAAAAGATAAGCACTGAGATATGCCTGCTTTCATTTCCTCTACATGCTTTGGGGATCTTATCTAATTTCCTTTCTTTCTTTTAAGTATGACTTTCTTGAATTTAGTACTATTTGGCTTCTGAAAAGTCTTTATATTTAATCTGCTGGGACAAGCAAACTTTTAAAATCTCTCCAAGAAAGTCTAAATATAAAATCTGGTCTTAAGGTTGTTATCAACACAAAGCAATTGGTGACATTTGGGACACTGTGCGGGGAAGGTGATGGGAAAATGGCATTCAACTCTACTTTTCCTTTCCACAGCTGGTAACATACACAGTCAAACCTCAGTATTGATAAGATGATGAAGGTATGATGAATTTATAGCTATATGATGACCTTCTTCAGGGTCACTGCTAAGCCTACAACAAAAATAGCAATTTGTTAATAGATATAATATTTAAGCTTCAATATTTTTGACTGTTGAAGAGATACACCATATATACACTCAATGAGATGACTTGGATCTGTCTTCTATGTAGTTCATGATCATAAACTTTATTATTTATTTATTTTAAAGATTCATTTTCTTTATAAGTATTTTTTTTCACATTTATGTCTGTGCATAATATATGTGTCTGATGCCTATGAATGTCAGAAAGGGAACATCAGATGCCCTGGTACTGACGTTTATGTGCAGTTGTGAGCTACCACATGGGTAATGAGAACTGGACCTAATCTTCCCTAAAAACAACAGTGGTCTTAACTGCTGGGCCATCTCTCCATGCCCCTGATTGTAATTTTAATAATAATCATCTTCATAATTTAAAGATATATAAGATATTAACCTACTGCCAACTATTCTTACAGCTAGTCCTTCACATAGGCATTAAAATAATAAGCAAATATAAACATGCTTATGGATTCCTGTACCCTCTTATCTACTAAGGAAGGAAGATACACACACACACACACACACACACACACACACACACACACATTAGGTAGGCAATAACCAAATTAACCCCATGATTGTTTCAGACACAAGTTACACTACTGCAAGTCTGTAATGGTAGAAACTGAGTCAGGTAGGGCTATTAAGGAACACTTACAAGAGGAAGTGGCATTGTCTAGATAAGGAAGAGAAAACAACAGCTAACAACAGACCAGTACATGGCAGGAAGTCAGCCTGTCAAGTCAGACACGATTATTTTCTGAAATCATGATCCAAATATGATCTCGTTTTGTGAAGGGTAGTTAGAGGGACCAGAAGGAGACAAGCCATACCTGGCCTTACTCGAAGAGAACTAAGAACCACCTCTAGTGTTTTCAACATGATCCATGCCTTGTTTTAATTGTGGGATGCTGAATGAAAGACTTAGGTTATCAAGTGTATGATGTCAGTTCTAGTGTCGTTACTGAAGGATACACTTTGCTCATGTTATATATATCAATGAAGAGCTCAATGAAGAGATAGATAAATTTAAAGGGAATAAAACTGAGTATCTGAGTAAACACATGGAAGTCAATTACCATCACCAATTCCCATCTGAAGAAACCTTTCTCATACAATACTTCATTTAATAACAGGAAAAGAAGATGAGCTCAGTTTTGAGGGAGGCCCTATGTTCAGTGCCAGCTCTATGATTTCAGTATTGCCCCTTAAAAGAAGTGTGAAGAAACCTGTTGTATAGCCACTTTGTCCAGGCTGGACACAACCATTTTTATTCTGAGTTAGAGAGACTGTGATCATCCATACCAGATGGCCACAGCATAAGGTGTATAACCATTGCTTTGTGGGGAGAAGTTCCCAAGGCATTTTGGACTTCCCTGGCATTGTATCTTCCTTTAAGCAATCCCAATAAGCTCATTGGTCCACCACACTAGGCATGGATGAAGTCTTCAGTGATGCATCAGTGCCCTCCTTATCTGAGTAAATATATATTTTTACTTCTCCTCAAGAAGGGCCAGGAAATAAGATTTTTCATAATAACGTGTTTCATAATAAGCATAGAGAGTTCCAAAACTTCCCTGCCTTGTCTTTATGATAAATTACGCAAGCAATGTATAACTATTTGCACATGTGAACATGTATGCATTTGTTGTATGTTTTTTGTTTTCCTCCAAACTGAAACCATCTCTCCTGGAAGGATGAAGGATGCTCACAAAACTCAGGAGGCTAACAAAATCTATACATCTCAAGAATCTCATAGTGTAACATGCTTCTTTCCTAAGGTTATAAAAGCAGGAAACAATCACTGCGTAGAGGAGCCTCATCAGAGGAGCTGCCTGCACACTGGGCAGGGAGCTAAAGGGATGAATATTTTGTGAGTTGTCACTCCTGTTGTGATGGGCTTTTCAGCGATGGAGCTGTCTATGTGTCACTCGTGCTCATGTAAATGGCCCCAGTAAATACATTAATTTCCAAGGTAAACCTGGATAGTAGAATGATTTCGTTGGTCTGTGACCAATACCCAATCACCTATCTGGGTGAAGAGGCATTCATGTCTCCTCAGGAGAAGTCACACTAACAATATAACATCAGAAAAAAACACATCATGTCAGACACAGAGAATCCAGAGCTGGCTGGAGATTCTGCATCCATTATGAGCTAACTGAAAGACAATCTCAAAGTGAAGATTCTGGCCAAGTGAGAAATCGAGAGCTTCCATCTGTCATTTCTAGTTCTATTTCTTACTACTGTTATGTTGTTTCCTGGCAACTGAACTGCCACTTTTGAAAATAAACCTTGCTTTGAGCCCTACAGTATTAGTTAATTGGAATGGAAATTACAGAAATTATGAGAAAAAGGAGGAAATAAAAAGAAAAACATATGTGACAATATATGAATCAAGTTTCTCAGTGAATTTAGAAAAGATGCACTAACACAGGAAATTCATAATGACAAAGAGTAGACTAAAGAGCCTTGCACTAACCTAACCACTAACCACTGGTCACCTATACTAAGTGGATGAAAATGCATATGCTTTCTTCATCATTTTTAGTCAGCAAGCAGTTTGATTTTATTTTTCACTCGAAACTATCTTAAAAAAATCAAAGCAAGTTGAAAAAGAGCCCCAGGAATGCAGTCACTATTTTCTTATGCATATGCATGCCTTCAAAAGAGATTAAATTGTAGAGACCCATTTATTACTCCAGCACTAGCTATCCCTGAAAACACTGTGGCCAAGGTCATGGAAAAAACAAGTGGTTTTCTATATTCAACAAGTCCATCAAAAAGTGGAGGAGGTAAGTGAGCCGATAAGACAGTGTGCGCAATGCAGAACATTATTACACATGGAAAGTGAGAGTTCAGTACAGAGAACTCAGCATGTCTACAAATGGAGGAGAGACAGCCGGCAGGCTCCAACTTGAGGCCCTGGGTTCTACAGTTGGAGAAAGGAAAACAACACAGAACTCCTGGTTGGAGTTTATTATGGATTTTACCCCAGAAATAGGTAGCAAGTGCCTATTTGTAAGTTTTCTTCCCCAAGAGTAAATTTCTATTTCCCACAGAGTGGCCCACTTCCCTCCCATCCAGTGGGCTTTTCTGTACCTTCTATACCACAAAGAGCAGTGCACATTGGTTAGAGCTCCAGTCAGCTGTGAGCCACCTGGTGTGGGTGCTAGAACTTAAACTTAGGTCCTCTAGAAGACCATCAAACATTCTTAACCATTAAGTCAACTCTCCAGCTCCAGATCACCACCTTTTAAAGAAAATTCATTATATGGATTGAAGATAATAAATATGCTAATTTTGATATTTAGATTCTATCTTTGACAGTGTCAATTTATGAAAATGAATAATATGAAAGCTAACAAAATGTGAAGTTCCCAACTAAATATGTTGTATTCTGTTTAAATTATGTAACTGTGGTCATTATTTTTAAGTTAAACAGTACTCTGAAAAACACATACCTGAGAGCAGTTGAAAACTCTGTAAATAACTCTCTAGCTAAGGAGGCTTCTTTAAAACAGGAAATTGAAAACAAGAGGCCAAATAGAATTTCCACAGAACATCATAAGTTCTCCCTCACAAATCTTTATACAGCTCCCTTTCGGGGAGAAGGGGAGTGTTTGTAGCTGGCTGTGATATAATGTAAGAGTGAGACAGTGAGCCTCCAATGGAGTGTTGTCTTCTGTCCCTAAAATTCAATAACTAATTGATGCTGGCCTCATTCAGCCATTACCAGGGTGCCCTTCATTCAATATCCCTGCCTGTCTCCTGTCCAGAAACCTCACAAGAAAGTTCCTGTGATACAGGTGCTAAAGCACAAAAACAAACAAACAAACAAAAAAAAAAAACCATTTCAGAAAGAGCTCAGGGGAAGGGTGACATAGTCTCGTGGGGATACAATATTGCTGCAGATATAACTGTGCACTAGGGAGCACCATGAGAGATGAGATGGGTGCAGAAAAGAGCAATGCACAGTCAAACTATAAAAAGGAATCTGATACATGGGCACTGATTCAACATGGGAAATGGTAAAGTGGTAAAGACTAAATTAAAATACACCAGTATTTATTTTCTTTGCTTAGGCAAGAAAGAAAGTCAAAATAAGACAAAGAGGGCTCAGGGATGGGTCAGTAGTTAAGTCCTTGCTGTTCAAGACTGAAGATCTGGCTTCACTGCTCAGAGTTCATGTAAAAACCCACGTGACTCCATGGAAAAGAGCCAGGTGCTGCTGCAGTATGTGCATGTAGTCTCCACTTTTGGAGAAGGAAGTCTATACCTGGGGCTTGTTGGTCAGTCAGACTACGATGAAGGTTTCAGATCATTTAGAGCCTTCCTCAAAGTAAGATGGACAGCTTTCTTAAGGAAGGACACCTGAAGTTTTTCTCTGGCCTCTGCACACAGAAGCACATGGGTACACGCATGAGCATATACACTGACCATGCCAAATGTGATTTGCAATGTAGAAATTCACATGTTTGATCAAAAATCAAACTGTCAGTGATTTGAGGATTTGTTCAATGATGAAATTGGAAAAATTAAGGAGATAATAATTAGAACAAGGAAAGAGTATATGTATACATATTATACGTGTGTGTGTTTGTGTGTGTGTGTGTGTGTGTGTGTGTGTGTATTTCCAGACCTATCTTGAGGTCTAGAACCTAATGACACCTGCAGATCTCCATTTATATTCCCCAAACAGAACTGTGAACATGAGGAAATAACACCATGTTCCCCACATTGTAAAAATGATGCCAACATTGGCTCAAGTGTTTAGCTCTAACACTAAATTGGCACCAGTAAAACATAACTCATTTCATCAGTAAGTCTTGTCAGCAATATCTATCTACTTCACCTTTGCTCCTAACACCCTTGGTCTGCTACACTCCATCTCTTATGGAGTAATGCAATTCTCTCTCACAGGCCTGTCTACTTTTCTCATTGTACTATCTGTCCCCAAGGAGAGGGGTCTAGGCAGGCATTAAAAGCAAAGAGTATACTCAAGAGCACCACCAGTGGTAGAAAGAAGTCATGTAGGGTTTTGAAGAGAGAACACTTTAGACTGTGAAGTTACTAGAGATGAAGTCATAATGGGTGGCTTAGGAATTGTCCTGTTAGCAGTGAAGTCTTAGGGCTTTATCAAACTTACATCATATGTTGCCTTAGGATATATACCTAGTATGCCTAGAGCAACTAGCCATAGCTCGGTCAAAACTGACCCAACGAGATCCATAGAAGTAGACTGCTTTTTGAGGAACTGTCCTGTTGAACTGGAGTGGGAGATGGTTGAATCTTTGTCACTCTGTATTGGACTCAAAGAGTTCTTAAGAGGTGGAATCTTCATGATGCAGCTTTCTAGGAAAGAGGTTAACTCATGACACTGCTATTTAGGAGTGCATCAATTTGGACAACAGATTCTTCAAGCATCATGGGAAGTCTGGGTGGCTGATGACATCACTGACTACAAACATAACTTCCAAATAATAACATGATATATCTGCAAGGAATTATTTTTTCTCAGAATAACTGAAGATGCATATACAGAACAAGAAATCTATAGGTTTGCATGCAGGAATCAGAAGGGATTTCCTTATATAGTAGGACAAAGAAAATAAGCTTCACTCTGAAATCTTTATAAATCTATTCCTTTTCTTTTACTACTACTACAACTTTATAATCATTGTCCTGAATGAAAAAAAAAAAATAATGCCAGTGATTCAACAAATACGCAACAGGAAATAATTTCTAAATCTTGATGAAAGAATTAATGACCAAACTATAGCTAATATCTACATAAAGCAAATGACTGAATGCTCTTCACATTCAGAGAGAAGCAGAGCTTGGTAAGTTTGAGGCCAAGCCTTGATTTACATAGAGAGTTCTAGACTATCTATAGCTGCTTGGTAAGACCACCACCACCACCAACAATATCAACATCACCACAAACACCAACACCAACACCAACACCAACACCACTACCAAGGCAAAACACAAACAAAAAAATCCACAAATAAAGGAAAACAAGGAAAAGAAATTTATATAGAATTGCAAAAATAGAAAATATAAATAAAAATTATAAAAAAAATTTATTCAAATACAACTTGGCAGTCAATGTCAAAGATTAGTCAAATGCCAAAATGACATTTGAAACTATTAATAAATACGTTTAGTAGGTAACAGTACACATGAACAGGTCATAAGCACAAACAAGTTTCCACATAAAGCCAACAATTATATTTGTATGAAATAGAAATGAAGAATTATATAATTAAAAATAATTAGAAGTAACAATCTACGTCTTTCCAAAAATTACTTAGTAATAACATCAGTGAAATACACTGAAGATCTGAATGTTAAAAAAACAAATTGATATAATAATTTAAAAGATAAATGACAGGAAATGTTTCATTCATGAAACAAAGTATCAATGGTTTTAAGGTATCAGGTCTTCACCACTAGTTCCATAGATTCAAAATAATCCCAATCTCTGAGTCACTGGATTTTTCTTTCTCTCATTTAAAATTGACACTTGATGTGAAAATTCAAGTAAAAGGTTAAAAACAACTTGGAATTTAAAACAATTTTTAAAGAACACTTAATATCAAGCTATCTGATTCAGTATTTATTACATTTTTCATCAACGCAGTGTGGTATTTGCAAAAACGTACACACAGAAATCAACTGTGTGTTTGTGTGTGGGGGGGTGTGAGTGGGTGTATATTTGTGTGTGTGTGTGTGTGTGTGTGTGTGTTGGTTTTTTCAGAAGATACAAAGGTATTTCAAGGGTGAAAAGATGGTCTTTGTGGAACATTGCCTTCAAGGCATGGCAAGGCTGTTGGACTCTTGGATTCTTTAGTATCTGTGATGACCTTCACAGGAAGTACATAGGATTGGGCCTTCATTTCTTAATGAGAGGACACACAATGCCGTTCCCTCTTTAAGTATCTGCAGGCAGGTAATTGTTGCTGGGAAGAGAAAGACTTTCGCTTCAGTTGCAGAGTCACTGGCATAAGCAGTTTGAGTGACAGTATCCCCCATAGATGTTTGATGGTGTTGCTTCATTTGTGGTGTTTAGAGAGACTTATTGGAGGAAGCCCATCATGGTATGTGGACTTTGAGAGTTTAAATGCTCCATCATGTCATTTTATCACTCTTTTCTTGTTCTCTCAGCTTCTTATTTGCAGTTCAAGCTGTGAGCTCTGAGCATCCTGCCCCCCAAGTCCCATGATGCCTGATCACTGGCTATGACCTACCATTGTGGAATCTAAATCTCTAGAACCGTGAGCCAAAATAAACTCTCTTCTTTTAAAATGGTCTTTGACCATAGTGTATTATCACAGCAACAGAAAACTAAAACAGGTTAAGTTTCCCATGTCCTGCATAAACCCTCAGTACACTTCTGTAAGTAAGCTTAATTAAGCCAATGGGTTAAACATTCAAAAATCCATGAAAGTAGGTGAGAGACTAGTTAGGAAGAAGATCAGATGGCAAATGTGATCAAAATACAGTATATGCTGCGTGAAAATGTCACAGGGAAACCCCGTGTTAATCTATAATCAATATATGCCACTAAAAACTTTAAAAAGGGAAATAAAGGATTTTAGAACAAATGCATAGACCAATGTCTTGAATCCTACATTTCTTGTAATAATTTAAATGTTAGATAAAAATGAATTAAAATGATAAACTGAAAATTGCACAAATTAGCCCATAGGACAAAATTGATGTGGTCTTGAGTTAGGCAAATATTTCTAAATCTGCAACTAAAGTAACTTATAAAGTTAAAATTGATAAGACATTCTTCATCAGAATAAAAACCTATTTTATTTGAAAAACATAGTGAAAGAAGTAAGAAAGGAGGATTAAATGCCAACTTTCCACTGCAGAACCTTTGGGAGTTCCAGTGGCTTCCAGGACCACAACAGACTTCAAAAAGAGTATAAGCCAGTGACTACCCTGTGCCCATTTGTGCTCAAAGGGTAATCCTCAAAAGGCAGGGGAACTGGAAATGCCCCTAACTTAGCCAAGATCCTTTCCAGGCTATACTACAGGAAGTCTTAAGACTTTGACACCCAGTTTTGCCTCCCTCCAGTTTCTGCTTCTCCTCCTTTCTCTCCTTTAGTTTTCATATGCATAATCTCCAACAGGTGCTTTGAATTTCTGACTCCAAAGAACACAACAGGTAAGGACTCACTGCGTGTAAATCATGGCAAGAATTTGTAGACACATTGCCTTTGGGGAGTATGTTCAGAAGTACTTTAAATCATACCCATCAGCATTGCAATTATAAACACCATGCTTTAGACTTTAAGTACCTTGTTATAAGTGCTTTCTATGAAGAAGTAGAATTGATATCATACATCATAGTGAATCCTTACTGGGACTGGGAGTAGCAAGTAACTACTTGAGAAATCTGAAAAGTGTTGTGATGTTGCAAGTTTGCATTATCAGCTTATAATATTTGATAGCAACGTAATGCTTTACAAATGTAAGAGCACAGGAAATGTGCCCGATTGGAGCGTGTAATTTCCTACTAATATTTTTAGCTTTCTTTTTCACAGAACAATATTGTATTATTTAGAGTTCAAATGGTAGCATTGTGCTTTTTAAAGCCAAGTGGGACAGCTGTTACTTCAATAAAAGATGTGAAATAAATCAGCACTTTTCTGCTTTAAATATATAATGAAATTGCTACTCATTCAATGTAAGCACTTTAATATTTTTAAAGAAACTTTGCCAACTTTCAAGGAACTAATATACTGTTTGAACACAGAGTAAGATGTAAATTCAATAAGCCTTAAAACAAGTAATGATGCATGAAGACAAATGAAATTTACAAGAGTATGAATTCATTTGCTGGTAGCAACTTAAATTATTCCCAAATAGGCAAAAATATCCAGAACTAAGATGAGAAAATATGTTTAAATATGTAACATTTGCATATTTTGAGGAAAGAGTGATTTAAGAAACAATCACATGAAATCATAAGCTTGACTTTAATTCACAAAAAGCTTTTGATTTTACAAGAGTAGTAAAGAAGAGTAAGTCATATGTCATTGTTGGAAGTGACAAATGAGGAAGTAAGAGATTAAAATAAGAAGTCTGCAGAAAAAAACAACAAAAGGAAAAAAATTATAAGTCTTGGAGAATAAACAAGAAAACCAAGAAATATTTTCATGAAGATTTCCTTGAGAAAAATTTCATTAGAATAATAGCAAAAGGGAGCTGGCTTGGAGCGTTGAATGAAAGTGACTGAGGAAAGAAGAGGACAGATTGGAGACACTAAGAAGTTTGTGTCTGGGAAGAAGTAGATGGGGCAGAAGGGGATGGAAATGGAAAAGAGGAAGATGAAGGAGGAAGAAGAGAAGAAAAGGAGAAGGAGGGAGAGGAAAAGAAGGAGGAGGAGGTGGAAGAGGAGAGAAGAAGGAGGAGGAGAAGGAGAAGGAGGAGGAAGTAAAGGAGGGAGAGGGGCAGGAGGGGGAAGAGGAGGAAGAGGATGAAGAGGAGGAAGAGGAAGAGGAGGAGGAGAAGGATAAGGAGGAGGAAGTAAAGGAGGGAGAGGGGCAGGAGGGGGAAGAGGAGGAAGAGGATGAAGAGGAGGAAGAGGAAGAGGAGGAGGAGAAGGATAAGGAGGAGGAGGAAGAAAGGCAGCTAGAAAAATGAATACTTGGACTTGCAACTTTGTCCAGAGCTGGGATAGAGATAAGAGGGCCTATTTTAGATCTTCATGGAATGTTCATTATAACATACCTTCTGGAATGAATGAACAAACAAAAACATTGGTTTCAGCTAAAGATACTTTTGTGTCCAGGATACTATAACTTTCAAGCAGGAGAAAAGGGGTTAGATTTTAAAGTCACTTCTTCCATCAGATAATTTCTAACAAAGAACTCAGCTTGTTAAAGGAAACAAAGCCAGAGGTAAGCACATGAAGCTGATCACGGGGTCTGGAGACACAGACAACACGGAATGATGCGTTGCGTCTGTGGTGTTCTCTGTTTGCCCAGATCAGGAAGGTCTAAGTCATTTACAGGTAGCAGTGGGGCAGCAGCAGAATACAGAGTGGCCTCAATCTTTTTCTTATTCTTTTTAACCAATATTCCAAATTATAACCTTCCTCTTCTTCATCCTGTCATTTTTATCAAGCAATTCTTCATCTGTTTTATTGATAATATGGCAGAAATCAAGTTTCCTGTGGATAATTCCTACATATGCTCTCTGAAATATTCACCAACTTCTTTCCTTTACTCCCTCCAGACTTGTTATTTACCTAAAATACAAACCTATCCCATTCTGGCCTCCATTATCCTGTCACTCAAAAGTACTTGATCATTGAAAACGAGAACTCCAAATAGGTATAACAGTCTGCTGCATAGCCTTAGCTTCCTCTGTTCCAATCAGGAATGTAGAGTATTAACTCTTTAACATGTCATCTGAAGCTACGTTTAGGAGGAATGAGTCATATCTGTCTGGCTAAAAACGGTTGACAGGGACAGGAAGGAAGTTAATATTGATGCCAAATGGACAATCTACACGAAAAAGCATGCCTACTTGATCATTTTTAACTTATTGTTTTTTTTAAACCATTAACTCATCTATATAATTTCTTATTAACGCTACTCAATGCTCTTTATTGTTGGACAAAGAAATCACTCAGAAAAATGGAAGTTATAACCAAAATTAATTTTCTGAAGAAATTAGCTCAATAAACTCTCATTATTATCATCCAAGCATAATCCTTAGCTAAATAGGAACCCCCTGAGGCTCGGGGCTCATCAAACAACCATCCATCACCATGGGCCTCTTTCCAGCTACTGATTATCCTTCTACCTTATTCTAAAGTCATAGCACAAAATACACATCATGACTCACTAGTTGGGCTCTTCATACACTTCCCATATATCATGCAGTCCCTTTGGTGACGGCAACCCAGCTCCTGTTCCTTGCCTGGCTCATTCTCACAATCCCAGAAAACTTAAAACACGGAATTTTTTCAGATTTTCACAGCATTTTCTTACATCAGTTTTTGTCTCCACTCCAAAAATATTAGTATTTGCATTTTAATTTTTTACATCTTAAACTAAGTTATTTCTCAATCACAAATTTGTTATTTAAATGTTTTGAGGATAATAGTGTCTTTTTAATGTTCATCTTTACTTTTGCATACTTTCCTCAAATTAATGTTTAAGTATGAAGAAAGTCAGATATGTCCTCTTTAAAAGAATCTCTCCCCATGGATTATGCTGAAATGTGACTTCTATTATTTTTCTCTATTTCATCTCTAATTCAATTTGAATCACAAAAGAAAGTCTTTCACTGCTGTGGGAAAATGCAACTGTCAATATGTGAATGATACAATTTATTAGGTTTCTAGTCCTCCTATCAAGCATCGTGACTATTTTTTATTGGAATGCAAAAATATAGGAAGAAGAGAAGATCATAAAATCAACTCACTCTGTGTGAGGGAAACAATGTAAGAAAAATGTAATTACTTGAAAATGGAAGATGCCCACGAATGTCCATAAGAACGACACAAATAAGTACAGATGAAACACAAATACCAATAAATCATATACTTTATTGCTTCTTCATATGTAATATTAAATTTATACAGAACTTATTTTTTATAGGTTTTAACTTCTCAAAATATTTCAAAGTCATTATCTCATTTCATTTAATTTAACTGGCATTAAAAGATAATTTCTGATTTTCTTGTTGTTGCTCATTAAGAACAGTAACAAACTAGCATGTTCTAACTGCATTCTAAATACTCATCCTTATACCTGCAAATAACTGCAGCTCTCACCCCTCATCAAAGAAGCTTCTGTTTTTTTCAGTGGATGAAGACCATTACAGAAAGTAACAATTGTTAAAAATGCAGAAAACAGCTGACTATAGAATGTCCAAGCCCATTTGATAATCTACAGCAGAACTTCTAGATCTGATGCCCAGAAAAGATTATAAGAGTACCATCCAATGGTCTGGCATGTCAGAGTGAGTACAAATGAGAAGAGAACTGAGTACCAGCATCTATCTCTTTTAGCCTCCTTGCTGAAGATGAAATGTGGTAATATGACCATATGCTTCATGCCTTTGTTGTCATGATGAACTTTTTGTCTTTAAACTGTAAGCCAGAATAACCACTTCCTTCCTCAATCTGATTTTTTATCAAGTATTTTGCAACAGCAATGAGAAATAGTACCTAAGCTGTTACCTGCAAGCCTTTTCCAAGGCCTCCAATTGATCCTGTCCTTTGTGATCAGATACAGACAATTATTGGTTAATATCACATTACAATCATATAATAACAAGCAGTCACCATTCAGCATCTAAGTCTCCAATTAATCATACTTCAGAGTGGGAGGCGTTTTATTATTTTAAATCAGAAGTAATCAGAATTTGTAGAATTTACTCTTCTTTCTCTCGTGCATTCCTGCCTAAGATTCAGTGAGTTCATAGTGGGCATGTATCAATTTGCTTTGAAGAACTGGAGTACCTTTTTGACATCTTCCTTAACTAATGGAATTAACATGAGGGCCAGCTCCTCTAAATCCCCAAAGACAGCAGTCAGTCTTCCACAAGTAGGAATCCACTGTCAAGACCACAGGACATGATACTTTGGAACATTTCCTGAATTTCTAAGTTTGGAGACAATGTTTGGAGACACTGCAAGCAGAGGTCAAACTGACAGCAAACGCAGAAGGAGCCAGGTTTCCTTCCAGGAATTGCGTCTCATCATGGCGGAAGCACACATATCTAGATCCAACAGAAAACGTTTGACTGGACCTTAGAAAAGAGGTGAGGATGGGAGTTTATGATTCAGAAAAGCCATAGTGAAAGTCTGCTTGACTCAACGTAAACTCCATGAGGTTGTTTGAGTAAGAATGGCATCCATGGGCTCACATATTTGAATGCTTAGTCACCAAGGAATGGCAGCATTTGAGAAGGATTAGGAGGTGTGGCCTTGTTGGAATAGAGGTGTGGCCTTATTCAAGGAAGTGTATCACTGGTGGTGGGCTTTGAGATTTAAAAACCATGCAAGGGCCACAGTCTTTCTCTCTGCTTGCTGCCTGTGGTTCAGGATGTGTCTCTCAGCTACTTCACTGTAGTAGTACATTACCATCTTTTACCCTCAATTTAGGGAAAGAAAATGGAAGGATATAAAGAAATCTTCACTACTTTTGCAGGCAGCCTTGGTAAAGAAAGAAAGAAAGAAAGGTAGAAATCTTCACAGTCCTTTTAGGCTGTCCTAAGCTTGGAGAAAAGGAGCTGACAGTGAGCTAGACAAGTGTCTCCGCTCACTATCTGCAAACCCAGCCTCTCCAACTGATGTTATTTCTATGCAATAATCAATGATCCAATGACAGATGAACCAACCAAAAAACCGATAACCCACAACCCACCCTGGCTCTTGGGGCTTCAACCCTTATATATTTTACGCAAAAGCTCCCATAAAACCAAGTGGCATTTGGATTCCATAAGAACAAGCTAGACATGGCAAAATACATGCCCTTAAACCAAATCGTCACTGGCACTGAGCATTCCAAATTGAACTCATAATCATTCACCACACCTGAGATTGGAACAGAAACCTATTCCGAGTGCCATTTTGCGTTTTTAATGAAACCAAAATAATAAATACTTCGAAGCATCCCACTACATCCAGCACCATGCCTGCCTGGTTGCTGCCATCCTCTCTGTAATGCTCCCCACCATGATGATAATGGATTCACCTCTGAAATTGTAAGCAAGCACTAAATTAAATGCTTTCTTTTAAAAGAGTTGTCTTGGTCATGGTGTCTCTTCACAGCAACAGAACAGTGAGTAGGACAATATAAATGAGAAAGGGCCATGCCGTCCTTCACAAGAGCACAGTCAGGCACATGGCCAGCACAAGAGACCTGCAGCAACTGTTTCTCTCATAATAATCAAGCCTCTCACCTTTCCAAAATTCTTTACAATTGATTATGAATGAGTATAAACTTTCTGCATTTGGATGACAGTCACTACACCCCACATCTCCAAGAGTTTCCACTCACTTCATTTGATAAAGTAAATAACATTCATCAAAACCTCCACTGATCATATACCTGAGATTTTAACTTGAAAGTCTCCTAGAAAGAACCCCATTGTTGCCCAAAAACATATATGGTCTATGTCTATTCATATCACGTGTTCATCACTCCTCCAGTTCTTACTCAATTCCATGTCCTGGAACTTGTCCCTTCTCAGAAAAGCTTGGTATTATTATGCTGTTCCATAGACTTCATCATTACCATGGTTACAGACCTACATCTGTCTAAGATGTTGCTTGCTTCATGACATATGAAATAAAAAAGCATTTTCATGATAATTACTACCATAACCCTGTGGTAAAAGAACTTACATATAGTTTATAGAATGAAAAGATATGCTAATGTGACATTAAGGCTGTGAATTTGCTCCTTTCAGTTCAATGATGCTAAACAATTTTAAGAAAAAAACCTAAAAGCCATAGTAATATTGCTTTTACCTTCTCTTTTATGTGTTGTTATTTGTTCCAACAATATATCAGCCTAATACTTACAGATCTTTGTTATATTCAGTGTGATGATTGGGTATTAATGTTTCTGTAGCCTTTAGGGTAGTCTATATACTATGCAATTCTTCAATTCTATTTTTAATGGAGCTTACTATATGCTTTTCAGCAAAAAGCAAGGGTAAATTTGGTGGGGAATGTCCTTTTCTAATCTTCACTGGTGGGCTTCACATTCAGTTGGGTCATTATTCCAGAAAGAGGTTTGGTGTTTAGGATTAAAGGAAGGTCTGATATGAGACGATATCTCTGTGTGTTTTATGTATGTGCCTGTGTTTGTATGTGTGCTTGTGTGTCTCTCTGTGTACACAGTATTTCAACACAGAGAAACCAGGAAGTATATCTGAAATTTTTTATTAGGCCATAAAGCATTTTAAGTAATACTTCTGAGAGCAGACACAGACCATAGGCTGCAGTTTGTCATAACCGGCCCCAACAGCTGCTTCAGAAAGCTCTCATTTCTTCTAATCTTCTAATCTCACATATCCAGAATGCCAACATCAGTAATAAGAAGAGACTGAGAATATAGAGCACAACTGAATTTTTCCAATCTCATTTTGAAGGGCAAGTCTAATTATTCTTCCCTAAAGCTGGAAAGCCAATGTTCCCAAGCATGGAAGACTCACACTCTCTAAAGATGCCAGTCATTGCTTTGTCCCTAATTTTCTGGGAGTAAAAACAAATGAAATAACTGTCCATACATGATACTTATTTGTTTGTTTATTCATAACAGATGTAGGGTGGCTGGGCAAGCACTCAACGACTGAGCTAAACCCAAATCTGCTTCATAAAAGTCATTCTTTGTTCAAGGCTGGTATCCTCAGACACTCTTTCAGGGATTCCTGTCAAAGCTTTCAACTGTGTAGTTCATGTTAGAGAGTCCAGTGTTTATTTGCTGTTCATTGGCACTGGGGTCTTCAAAGCTGTCTCTGGGCCTTAGTATAGTTACTCAACTTTATGCCTAATGGAAACTAACTCTTCCTTCTAATTGGACTATCTAATAAAGTTTGTCTTACTGTAAAATTTAGATGTTACAAGAATGTGTTTCACCTAGTACATCAGCCTCTATGCATTTTACATTAAAAATTCTAACTTTCGGGGATTTGGAAAATAGTTCATTGGGCAAATGTTCACTATGAAAACCTGATGACTTGACTTCTGATCCAAAGAACCCATAAAAGTCAGATATGGTGACATACGTAGCAATAATCCCCGAGCTCCTATAGAGAGGCAGAAAAGATACAGAGACAGAAAGATCTTCCGGAGGTCCGAAGTCCAGAGAGCCTCCCACATCAGCTGTGAACAATAAGTTAGTGTGAATTCTTTCTGTAAGTAAAGAAATTAAAATACAATAAAAGCAGAAGCATTTTTTTTCCTGGCAAGTTGAACTTCTCTCTAATAAAGTTTAAGGTTTCTAATTAAGTGAAAGAAATAAGATGACTGTTATTGTCTTTAGGGGACCACAGAGCCAGGCTTCGGCTGATGTAAACAACACATCCCACTGCATCTTTCCCACCCTTCACTGAGATTTCCACACAGGAAAAATTCTGTTTTCTAAAAGAAAACTTTCTTTTCTTACTTTCTCCAAAATCGTGTGTGTATGTGTGTGTGTGTGTGTGCGCGCATGCATATGTGTGTAGGGCAAAGATGAAAAGCCCATCTTTCCCCATCCTAGTACTAATAAGTTGCATTGACAATGCTTTACACTTTTGATATGTTGTGTTTTGAACATTATCCAATATCCTAAATGGAATGGGATGAGAATGTGGGCAACGGAGCCAATGGTAAAAGAGAATGGAGACTCTTGCTTTTGGGAAGCTGTACAAATCCCATTGAAAGTGATTAGTTTGCCACGTGAATCATGTGGGTCTCATTCTTCCCACAGTCTATGACCTGCAGAGATCTAAGCCATGCAAGAATGGTTATTTAAGCTTGGTTTGACTATGTGCTTCTAGCATATATAGAGAAAATTCTGGATTTTAATTCCTAGTAGTTCAGTCTGGTCACAGTTTAGCCTTTTAAAAAGATTTTCGGATTTTTCTTCCCAACACAACACTTTTCCTGGGTTGGAGCTGTGCTCCTGCCAGAGGTCTACCATCTATAGCAACCATCCATTTGGTAAACTATATACCCCTCCCCTGTAGTCTTAGTTCCTGCCTTCATTGATTCTGTTCAGTCTCTGTATCTGACCCTCATGGTCACACATTCTTCCCAAATTTCTTCCCTAGTTTTGTTTCTGCTTGCTTTTGGTTTTGTAGTGAAAATGGAACCAAACTGGGCATAGTTTAGGTCAGTTTTAAATTTTTCTCCAATGAATGATACCATCAAAAGTGTTTTTTTTTTTTTTTTTTTATATATTGCACAAAGATTGCATCTTAAGCTTTTTCCTGCTTTGCAATGTTCTACTCATAAAGTACCAAGAAGGGGCCTTTACACAGCCTCAAGCATCTCACACATAAAAACATAAACACAAAACAGCACTGTGCATTCAGGAATGTGGGTCCAGTGGTACCAAAGCCTAAAAGATGCATTCTATGATAGCTAATGCTGACTGCCAACTTGCAAGGATCTGGATTACCAAGAAAACAAAATTGCAGGCATGTCCTTAAGGGAGTTTCTAGATAGGATTAACTGAAAGTGGAAGGCCCATTGTAAGCATCATTGCCACCATTTCCTGGGCTGAGGTCCTGGTGAGTAAAAACGAAGAAGGTGAGCTGAACACCAGCACTCAGTCCTGTCCTCCCTGAACACAGATGTGATGTGCTCAGCTGCTTTATTGTGGCCACGCCTTCCCACCAGTAGGATGGTACCTTGAGCTATCATAATGCCTTCCTCCCTCAAGTTGTTTTTCCAAGTACTTTTGTCACAAGGAGAAAAGTAAGTAATTTCTACTCAGAGTCAAGGTATGCTAGGTCTTTTATCTTTTAAACAAAAGGTGACTGTTCAAGTACTAAGGGAGCTTTCATGTTAGAAAGAGCTGTATCTCCTGAGGCCGAGGAGACTTGAAGAGATGATTTATTTCACTGAAAAGACAAATGAATGCTCCTTTCCTCCAAGACTATATAAAAGCAATGTACTTTCCAGAGCAACACATTTTTAAGAGCCAAGTATACACTATTTTTTTCTTTTTCTTATTTTAAATTGTGATTCTCAATATGCCGTAATGTACAACCATATTAACATCATTTGTATATGAATTAGGTGAATATAATGTTGAGCAATTCATTGTAGCCCTAAATTAATGTAGTGTACATATACTCATTCCAGTTTAGTATGCTGTGATATAAGCATGTTAATTTTGGCAACATGAAGCCTTCCAAATCACAATTACTATAAATTTCTTTTCGTAAACCAATTTCAGAGGCATTAATTCAATTTGGAAAACAAAACATTTTAAATGCAGCCACTTTAACATTTTAATATTCATTATATTTATTATCCTCTAATTTTACAAGCCTATTTAGTATATCATGAAGAAAAGCAAATTTCTAAACATGTATTTGCAAAGCACCTTCACTGCTTGATAATTTCAACAATTGATCAGCTGACTTATTTATGTGGCACTGAGGTTTAAAACCCGGGCTTTCACATTTTCTGAGCATGCATTCATTTTATATTGAGTCATATACACAGTTCATATTTCAATTGGAATATGAAGCTTCAACTGCTGGCTATGTAATAAATGAAAAATGCCTTTGTCTGGGTCCCTCCTGTCACCTATCAGCATCTCTGAAACTACAGCAAGTTCTTATGTCTCTCTGCTGGCAGTACCATGTCACACAAGGATGGCTAATTGTCTGCATCAGTACCACGGTAAATTCAGGAGCTAGCCAGTCTCTCTATGATCTACACGAAAGTCATCCAGCTTAACGTACTGAAGATATTTTACTGATATTTGCTAAGTCAAATAATAAATATATTAGCAGCAGAGAGATGTCATACACAAACTTACACTATGCAAATTAGATCTAGTACAATATGTCCTATGCAAATTTTGTTCTAGTACAATTACAAGGCACTGTGACACATAAGTATGATGGTTAACTATATTTTTACATACCTTATCATTGATAAAGATCTTCGAATTTTATAAGCACGTCATTTTGTTGAATAATTTAAAGATTAAAAATCTGAAGATTCTAGGACATGTGTTCTTCTGATATCACAAAACCAAGGGACAATAATTGTGATCTTGTAGTCTCTTCAAATCTTTTCAAATTTTACAAGCTTAATTACAGGTAAAATTAAAGGCCATGATAACTCACTATAAGAGAGCCAGGACTGGACAGTGTGGAAAGTAAAGTGAGGCGCAAATCTCAGCACCAAGCTTTACTACCTGGCATCTCATATCCCAAGTTCTCTACCGCACATGACTTCACTGTAAACTGTATTTTGCTGGGCACAGACTCAGGCTGCTTTGTGAAACGAGTAGTGTAAGTCTAAATGCTAGCAGGATTGTTTCTGTAATTTATATCCACAGGTAAGCAACGTGCCCTTGAACTAAGGCTAGCTTTGAACTGTAGCCCTAAGATCTTACATGTGGCTTTACGTCATTTACAGCATTAAAGCTGATGACAGTGAAAGAAAGGAGAAATGAATATTTTAGAACAGTGCCAATCCATAATAAATAATAAATAATAAATGTTAATGCAACACAATGATTATTTAATCTTTACTACAGGGGAGAAAATGTTCTCCAACCTGGCACACTTTGTGTTATTTCATATTATCTGATACAATACAGTTTCTCAGCACCTAACCCCTAAACCCATGGCCACCACATGGATTTAACCATCCCTGTTTCTGAGTTTTTTCTCGGTCTATTCCTTTATTACCAAGAAATGTCTATCCTGTTTTTTACAGGCTAAACAACCTATAACATCAAAAAAATTCTGAGACAGACAGGGTTTCTCTGTTGTAGCTCTGGCTATCCTGGAACTCACTCTGTACACGAGGCTGGCCTCTAACTCAGAGATCAGCCTGCCTCTGCCTCACAAATAACTGGCATTTCAGGTGTGCACCACCGCTGTCAGCTTTCAGATCAAATCTTTCAACATGCTTTGATGTTATCTTTCATGCTACCATTGTTATTCTTGACAGTGTATTCTTAACTATGACTGAAATCTCCTTTTGAATACTTTGTACAAAACTGTGTCCAAAAGTTGCACAATGATCTCCATGAATCATCCTTTCCATCAGCCAGGCCACAAGACTCCCGGCTCTTTTGTATTCACTTGTTCCTCATACAGATTATATTATTGTGAAGTACCTTTTCATTTGTTCTGTCAAAAGGCAGGAATACACAAATGCGGTTATAGATCAAATTGATTTTTAGTTGTAATTAATAATTTGCATAGTCTCTATTTTATAGTACAGAACAGGGGCTCCCTCAAAGCAACAACTGTGGGTTTTGAAAAGTAGGAAGCAAAAACAAAAAACCAAAAACCATAGCAATGGGAAGAAACAGGGAATTGCATTCAACTAGTTCTGGTTGCTTTCTTGGAAGGAGTCAAGGAGAATTCTGTGACATACTGATTCAGGTAAACTGGAATCTCTAGATTGAGGGGAAAGGGCGATCTGTTTAGGTGCCTCTCTATTTACTGAAAGTTTCAGTTCAGTTACGTGACTTTAATAATGAATGACTGTTTTGTTTGGTCTGGTCTATTGACTAGTACATGATGTCAACCCAAAAGAAAGGCTACCTGAATTTGAACAGTTCTTACGTTCTGTGACTTTTATTTCACTCATTGTCGTGTCATTTTTTTTTTTTAAACAAAAGCAATGCTTCTGACTCTCAGAACACTGAAGAACCATATAAGTAAAACTATCCTTTGAGTTACTCAAAACATTTGTATACAACTAGTGGACACAGAGTGGTAAAGAGAATCTTTGGAAGGTTGCTTAACTTGTTCATAAAAGGAAAGAATATTTTGCTCTACAGAACAAACAAGTAGGAGGCTTCCAAACAGAGGTGCCAGAAACTGAGCTGAACATTGAAAAGATTATTCAGCTTGTACTTTACCGAGAGTAAGGTGGGAGCCAGGGTCATGGCTAGACTGCAGCAACAGATGACTCAGTTTGGGTTGGGCAGGATGGCACCTGTCTGCAGTCCCAGCTCTTGGGAGGTCAAAGAAAGATGATCAGAATCCCAGGCTATCCTTGACAGTAAGTTGGAGGTCACCCTAGACTATGAGAAACCCTATCTCAAACAAATAAACAAACCAAAATAAAACCATACAAAAATTTACAAAAAAACCCAACAACAACTAAGCAAACAAAGAGATGATACAGTTTGGGTCAGAGAGTACAGGCTGTACTCATGCTGTTTTGCAGAGAGTGCACAGAAATGAAGGTATGTATATGCATCATAAGTATACAGTTGGTCTTGTTTTCAACACAAAGCATCCTACAAGCTCCTGCACGATTTATTTTTGTCTGTAACCTATAAGGGCAACTCTCCTTCTAACAGCTTGGCATGGTCTGGCCTGATTCTGTACTTCACAAAATAAAAGCATAGAATAATAAATTAGGTTTTTCTTCTTTCACTGGGGCATTTGTAAGAGTTTCTTCCACATTCTCACTTGAAGCATACATAATTTGCTTCTCATTTATACAGTAGTAAACAAAGGTAGAAAAGGAATGACAGTTTGTAGCTTAAGCCTTGTGTATACTCTGAAAATAATGCCAATATTGGAAGGCAGGGGGAATGAGAATATGGTGCTTTGAAAGATTCAGGTTGGGCGACGGGGGCTGGAATAGGAACAGGAGGGGTCAGGTGTGGGGATAGGGATGGAGGAAAAGAGTATAGGGAGAGATGGCTAGAATTGGGGGACACTTAGGGACTGATCTGGAGACTACTGCAGTGGAAACTTCCTCGAATCTATGAGGGTGACCATAACAAAGAGCCCTATTAATGAGAAATAGGGGGACTGAACAGGCTCCTATAACCAGGCAAAGCTTTCAGTGGTGGGACCAGGACACCCCAGCCACAAAACCTTCGATTTATAACCTGACATGCCTGCAAGATCTGCTGGGGCAATGGAAGGGCAGAATCCCACGTCAAGGGAGGGAGCTCATGCCTGTTATTGCAGGGCTGACCAGGAAACACAGACTGGATAGACTGGAGACAATTACTAATGATAGTCTGCTATGCTCATAGATCAGTATCATCATCAGATTGGCTCCCTTGGGCAGCTGAAGGGAACTGACGCAAAGGCGAAACATTCAGCAGAACTCGGGGAATCCTGATAAGGGCAAGAGTATGGATTGCAGGACCAGAGGGAGGATATCAGGAGAACAAGTCCTTCCCAGAGAGTCAACTGACAAGAACTCTTAGGGTCTCACAGAGATTGAAGCTGCAGACATGGAGCCTGAAGGACCACCTATGTTATCTTATTTTTATCTGGTTTGGTGTTCTTATAGAATTAAAAGTTGAAGTGTGTGTGTGTGTGTGTGTGGTGGGGAGGTGTCTCTGACCCTTTTACCTACCCTTGGACCCTGTTCTTTCTGCTGGGCTCCCTCATCCAGCCTTGATGTAGGGGCTCAATCCCATCTTTGTTCCATCTTGAAATGACCTGCTCTAGCAGTAGCCCAGAGAGGCTTGCTCTATTCTGAGGGGAAGCAGAGGAGGGTAAATCTAGGGTAGAGAGGATGTGGGTGGGGGAAGATGGGAGGAGTGCAGGGAGGGGCGCATGGGGTCAGGGTGTGTTATACAAGAGAAAAAAAATAAAACAAAAGAAAGAAAAATGCACCCTCCATTGGATCGGGTATTGAACATTTGGTCCCTAAATGATGGTGTTATTTGGGGTGCTTACATTTAGGACTGGATCATTTCAAAAGGAAGTACATAATTGGAGATGAGCTTTGAGAAATTTTTGCCTTGCGGTACTTCCAGTTTTCTGAAAGGTGAACTCTCAGCTTCTTGCTCCTGTCACCATGCTGTCCCTGCCATTATGGACATCTAGACTTTTGGAACCACAATCCAAATAAGTTTTCCTATATTGCCTCCAGTTGTGGTATTTTGTGATAGCAACAAAAGGTAAGTAATGCAGTGAGGTATCAGAGTGCAGAGACAGGTATGAGTCTAACAGGGACCTGGGAGATTGGGGATGCACAGACAATTGCAAGAGTAGGTTTGAGTTGTTAAGCTAGAAATTTAGCTTTAAACATGTTGAGTTTGAGAGTTCCCTAGGTGCAGCTGAAGAGTTGAATCCTGGGGAGAAATGTAAGCCAGACTTATAAATCAAAGAGTCACAAAAGTAGCAGTGGTACAGAAAGCTATGGCAGTAGAAGAAATGCTTAGTTTCTTAGTTTCTCTAGAAAAATCCCTGTGATCACTGCTGTCCCTTGCTTTTGGGGGCAAGGGACACATTAACTTTAGCCCAGAAGCACTCAAATGCACAGGTCACTAATCAAGATCAATGTGGTAGAAACTTATAGAAGCCTGAAGCAATGTGCAGTATCCAAGCTGCCTTTTATAATAAGTAATTGTACTACTCAACAAATATTAAATGGAATGTTCCAGATATAATTTAAGGGAATTCAGTGGCTGCTTTTAATACCTGAGACATTATAAGAAGATGCAAGGAATAAGTTCCCCAGAAGCCTTTTCCTAGACACAGAACCTTCCCTCTTTTTTGAGATTTAACTCAGTACATTGTTGACCCCCACTTGATTTATTGACTTTTAACTCAAAACGACATTTTGTCTCCAGTTCCTCCTGGAAGATTCTCTAAAGATTGGCACCTTTCCTGTCCTATTTTTTTTTTTCTTGTTAGAATCCAACAAAATTGTCCTCAAGTTGTCTTAAAAGTTTGTTTTTGAGTTATTTTATTGGCAAGACTAAACCATTTAAAGAAGTCCCTGAAATCTGGTAACAGTAAGATGTTAACTCTTAGAAATAGTGCCAGGAGAGAGCACGGTCTTCTTGTCTTGTGCACCTGTGCTCATGATATCCATGTCTGTTCACAAGCTACAAAGTGAGAACACAGGCAAGACTGCAGGACAGGTGAGGAATTCTTTCCAGAACCCTATGCAAACTCCTCCAGCTTTAGAAAGTTCTTTGGTTTTCTCCCTTGTACCTGAATCTTAATAATCTCCATTAGTGATGGTGTTGATTTACTGAGCGATTGAAAACGTCATGGAGAGAACAGAGGGACGGAAGTAGAGGGTTTGAGGCGCTGGGGACCAGTGACGCAGCTGTGATCAAATGTGAGAAATGAAGACAGAATTTGAGACCGGAGAGAGAACGCAGCAAGCTGCTCTTCACATCATCCTCCTGAAGGGCTTGTGAGCAGGGAAGCCATGTGGAAGTGTGTAATGTGTTGTCAAGTGTATGGTATAAATGGAAGGCCAGCAAAGTGAAGAGAAAAAAAAAAAAACTCCACCAGGAAAGTGTGAGAGATTTTATGGAGGGCCCTGTGAACATGACCCTAGTAGAGACCTCACATCTTAACCAGACATGGCAGCAGAACCCTGCCAACCTGGCAATGTGTGTCCAATTATTTCTTGCAATTGGCAGAGTTGCAAAGGTCATGTGACCAAGTCTAATTAACTAGAAAGCTCTTTGAGCCTGTTATTCTGTTCCTGGACACTCCCTGGCACAGGTTTTCCAGTCACTGGCAATCCCCCTACTTCCTAGTTTTCTCTGAGGTCCTCTGTCTCCCTCAGTATCTTTACAAATACCCATCAGGGTATGTGCACAAAGGGATGCTCAATGTTGAGATCAATGCTGAATATTCAAGAGAATATTCTACATGACAGCTGATTGGAAACTGAAAATTACTGAGCACAATACCAAGCAACTGAGGAATTAACTATGAAAGTGAGAGACACACCAGCACAAGACAAAAAAGACTAGCCCTGTGAAGTAAAGATTAGTGGAGAGAGCATGCCAGAGATATGAAAAATGTGATAAGAGGACCAAGGAGGCCAATGGAGGCAAAGGGAAATTTGTAGGAAGTAAAAGCCCCATTGGCTGTAGACCACCATTCTTCTCTTGGTGGAAATGAGAAGCATCTTTTTCTGTGCCAGAGCCCAGTCCACAGGACGGTAGAGCTTATGCCTTTGACAGCTGCTCCCTGCTACCATGGAGGCAGCTTCATTTCACTGTAGGGCAAAATGATTCTCATGTAGAGATTGAACAATTAGGTACTTAGGCAGCCTGCCCAAGAAGGAAGGCAGCCAGTATGCCCATACTGAATTTCTGATAGAAGGAAAGCATTTTTTTTTCCTGCAAAGTAAAAAACAAAAACAAAAACAAAACAAACAAACAAACTTGGACTTAAATGTACACTTTAAGGAAGGCAGGAAGCAGACCTTAAAATTATCTAAGCTCTTCCGAAGAGCACTTACTCATTTCCATTTTACATATAAAACGAGGCAAAGGGAATGCAGCACACACATGCTAAGGAAGTTTAGAAATTTGGCAGGCAATTAAAGCACTAAACCAGAAAATAATTTGTCATTTTACTTCAGGCACTATAAATCCATGGATAAATGTGAAAGCAGATTTTCCATTTAAACTAAACAGAGGAGGTGGAAAAAGAAAAAACGGCAATGGAGTTATGGTTATTTTTAGACACTCATTAAAATAATATGAAATCAACAATAAAGAGAATATTTTCAGCATTTTATGTAGATTTTAAATTATGCTTTCAAAGATTTTTTAAAATATAACAATTTATGTATGTGTGTGTGCCATTTGTGTGTAGTTCCCACAGAGGCCAGAAGAGGGTGATGGTCACTGGAGCTAGAGGTATAGGCAATTGTGAGTCCATTTATCTGAATGCTAAGAACTGAAATAGGGTCCTGTGAGTAGCAAGAACTCTTAACCACTGGGCCATCTTTCCAGCTCCAATATACATGATTCCTTTTAAAATTAGAATCAGTTCTTCATTCTCTTTGGTTTCTGTGGAAAGCTGCTAACATTTTTCTCTGTTTAATTCTAATTTGGCTATGACATAGAGTGGTTACAAGGCATTTTTTGGTCTTGCAAATGGTAGAAAGTGAAATCAGGTTGCATAATGAGATAACTAGGATAGCTTCATCATGGTTGTCTTTATAAAAACTGCATTTAAAGTAGTCATGGTGGCTCAGCAGACAAAGAATACTACCACTAAGCCTGAGTTCTACCCCCAGACCACACATCCTAGGAGGAGAAAACTGTTGCCTCTAAGTTATTCTCTGACATTCACAAGTGTGCCTTGGCAAGTGCACGTATGTTTGCAACCCAAACACAAATAAAGAATGCAATTATTTATTTATTATCAACAGTATGTTGAATGACTTTCTACAGATATATTTACAAGTAAAAACTTGAATTAAATGGGGGAATTTCTTGATATGATATATATGTTTATTAACACCATTAATATAACACAGCAGTTTCTTTGGTGTTGAATATGAGGAAGGACTACTCCAATACAGTCTTCACTTCTTTGGGCCATTTAGGGAACAAGACCAGAGAATGAGTTATTCTATTCACATTGAGTTGCCTGCTGTGGGTTTGAGTATGTCTTGTATTCTTTATATGCACTTGTCTGGGGAAAAAAATTCTTGGTTCTCTAAAGAAGCACATATGTGCTTCTGTTTCCCACACAGGAGTTTTAAAAACCAGTATCTAGAGCTCTTTGAGATAGACCAGAGCAGGACAGAGGTCCAGGAGTCACATGTGATCACTAGGTAAGGATGTACTTTGATACTCACTTTTCAACTCATCATCTCTGTATGATTGTCAGTTGATCATTGCCCACTTTAGACAACATACCCTAGATAACTGCAGGTGGTATGGAGGCTTCAGCCAAATCCAATATGTTAAAATTCTCTGCCACTAAAATGGCTGCCTAAATTTCAGAATGTGGAGTGACACTATGGTTTACAGGAGTGACAGCATGCAGGAATTAATCATTCAGGAAAGAATTAATAAGGAATTGAGGATAAAATGATTGAGTTTAATAGGACCTTATTCTCTTATAGAAGCCGTTCTCAACTTGTGGGTTGTGAATGACCCTTTCACAGGGCTCGCCTAAGACCATCTGTACATCAGATATTTATATTATGAATCATAAGAGCAGCAAAATTACAGTTTTAAAGTAGCAACAAAATTAATTTTATGATTTGGAGTCACCCAAGCATGAAGAACTGTGTTAAAGAGTCACAGCATTAGGAAGGTTGAGAATCATTACTTCATAGGCTGTAGGCAGATTTCAGATTGTTCTCAGGCCATCTGCCCCTCCAGCTGCTTACCTGTTCTGGTGGTATGTTTGCTCAGCCAACCCCTCACTATCCCTTCCTGGTAGGAATTTCCTAGGGAAATGAGCTCTTGTGAAACCCCAGTAAATTATCATTCTTGCATACCGCAAGAGACTCCCATCTATCCCAAATGTTGTCAAAGAGATTTTTTTTCCCCTAAAGAACAGATACAACTGCAAGATCATTTCCTCACTCTGGAAAGACCATTCAAATTATAATTGAAACAAATGAAAATATAATTTCACATATGTTTCACACCCACACATACACAAAAATGAAGCACAGGCTATTATAAATACCTACCTCAACACAGCAGCATGTATTGGAATTAAACATCCAACTCTATGGCCAGTGGGGCAAATCCTAATTGCCATTTGTTTTTATAGCACCTCAAGCTAAGAATGTTTTCTATCATTGCAAGTATTTGTGCTGTATTCTAATTCCATTTACCTCTACTCTCTTGTAAACTTTACATTATTTACATCTCTTTATAGAAGTGTAATTTTGCTAGTTCAATCATAAATGCAAACATACAATCACATGTACACATACACACTCATCAAAATACAACTCAATCTAAGTCATATATGAGTGGCAAATGTCACTGTACAAGAATTATATAATATCATTTTGCATACCAGCATGAATGCAAACACCTTAAATAAAATATTGACATGCAAATTCAAAGTATTAAATATATCTGTGAACATATAGTAAATACACACATATGCACACACACATATAGTCTTCATTACAAGTAGAGTGTTTGCTTCAGAAATTCTAGACTGACACAACATCTGAATATTTGGGAATGTATTGCTACACCGATGGATTAAGTTAGAAATAGAATAAGCCTCATAGGAAAGGTATCTAGTGATAAAATATAATGCAAATTGATTCTAAAGAGCTATATTGGGAAGGATGGCACACATTGTTCTGATTCGTAATAGACATAACTCACAGGTTCCTTTATCTACTTGGGGTTTCAAGAAATCAAAGAGTTTTATTCTTGTTTGTGGAAAATTTATGCACACAAATGAAATACACCTATACCTGGGGAGAGGTTGACTGCCTAGACATTTCTTCTTTGCAGAAAGCTGCATGACCTCACTATCTTGTGATCAGTACAACTAGCGTAGTGCTATGAATTAGAAATGAAGGCACACTTTTTAAATTCACTTGAGTAGGAGACATCAATTGTTCTGGTTCTTTCTTTTTACTGTAGTTTTGGGAACATGAACTGTACCCCACATTTTATGATGGGCTATCAAGTGCTCTGCACAGACAAAGAATGAGGAAACTGCTGTACTGTACAAAGATCAGTGTTGCAGCTTGGTGGGTCTTCCTCCTTCAGAAGGACTCCTTACACTAGTTATTATTAACCTGAGATCATGATAAGACATGGTTTCTCTAAGTACTAGTTACTCATTTATTTTCTTAATTTTGAGTGTGTGTTTGTGCATGTACACACAAGTGCTCATGGAGGCAAAAAGAGGTCATTGTACTCAGTAGAGCTACAGTTATAGGCAACTGTAAGCTGCCTGACCTGGACCCTGGAATCTGAACTCAAGTCCTCTAGAAGACCAGTATGAATTTTTAACTACTATGTCATCTTTCCTGCTCCCCAGTCAAATATATAAGTCATATATTATGACAGTATCTCATTCATAATTTGGTAGGAAAAATAAATAACCACCCAACATACATGGTGCCTGGTACCTGTGAAGAACTCAGTAAACATAGGCTCATCTTCTATAGAGAAGTCACTGGGTTACATAGTCACATGACATCATTTTCCTGGTGGGACCCATGAAGCTCAGTTGTTTTCAGATTGCAACCTGTCTTTCATTAGCTTACAATGCTTTAGCTCCTCCTCTTCTGGTTTGTTTGTGCTTTGTATCTTATGAAGTCTGAAGATAAAAATAACTTTTATCTTTGTAAATGGTTGTGGTATATAAGCATCTACATAACAAATCCGTTTCCACTTACAGTCCTGCAAACACTGTATTATTTGTATTTCTACATAGAAGTGCAGCTTTATTAGTGCTAAGCTCAGTTATGAACACACACATACACATAGACAGTCACAAAAACACAACCCAGTCTCCATCTTATTCGAGTGGCACCTGTCACTGTGAGAAAGAGTTTTGGACAACTGAATCAAGAACAGAGCTTTGATGGGAAAACTTAGACACTGGTTCACAGGCATGCTTGACCCCAGCTGGAGCCCAAGTAGGCTTCACATACCATCCAGGCCATACTTCAGAAATCAATGTCTGAATTAACCCCAAGGAAATTTTTCATTATTTATGGAGAGCTAATCACAGAAAATACTCTTTGTTCCTCTGGGGGAGGGGGACAATTAAAATTGTATCAATGTGACTAAGCTCCTTAACAAATTCCATGTGGCTTTGGCTCAAATAACTGAAAGGGTTGGAGATTTAGCTAAGTTTTGTTTTTTTTAATCTCCTTGGATGCATAATCAGGAAATATATTATCTGTAGAGTATAATCCAGCCATCTGTTCTCAGTTAAAAAGTATAAGATACTATTACAAAGATGGGATACCACCATTTCAGTGTCTTTGAAATATGAATGGCAAAACAGAGGCAGTGAGATATTTAGCTGGGATTACAGAATTATGCTCTGCTCTGTCAACGTGAATTTGTGAATGAAAAGATATATTGGATAATGATTCTTTCCCAACTGAGTTGTTAATGGCTTTACTATCTCTTAATTGTCTAAGTGATTGCATTTGTCTTATACGGTGGTTTATCCTTGACTATTATGTACTTGACTTCACTTAGAATTTACATGTAGCTTTTATGGCAATTTAACTCTGAAAGCTCTTAATTATTACAAAGCTGTTTTGTATCCATTGCCATGAAAATAGCTTTGGTTGGTGTCCATACCACTTCACCAAGAAAAATAGCATGTTTCCCATTAATTTTTCTAACCTGGCTACTCATTACTCATTTTTAAAAATTGCCAAAAATGTGTGAGTTTGGAAAGATTTCTTTAAGCACTTCAGCTAATAAACACACTCAGAAGTATATGCATCAAGCCAAACAGAAACCTTGTACTAGTTCTAAAGTAACCTCATAGTGGGCATGGATGGTTTTACTAAGTCAGCTAGCCAGGTAAAGGCAACTACAGAATGGCCAGTTAATTGAAGGTACCACAGTCTGAAATTTCAGATAAATGGAAGTTCATTGATCTTCTTTAGTGTAAGTCAGAATAACTTTCTGTTCAAACAAGCTCATTTAAACACTCATTCCCTACATGAACAGAGAAAAACATAATCACAGGATATTAGCATACTTAGTGTTAATGAACTGTAGCCTAATGTCTCCTTTGATGAGTTCCCTCTCACCCCACTCTCTTCCTGACCTTTTCTTACTCTTCATAGCACCAGAGAGAATTAACTATATGCCTCTAGAAAATTTGGAAGACACAATGAGAAATGAAGTTACTCCTGCTTTTCTGGGGTGACATTTAACACTGTTGGTGGTGGCAGTGGTAGTGGGTGACAGCAACCATATGTTACATAAAAGCTAACTGAGAAACTGAAGGGCAAAGACAAAGATTAAAACAGTGGGGAACATCAGTTCCATAGTTTTTGCAAGCCTTAAAAAATGCCCCCATATCCAAGAATCCTGAACACACTGTACCTCACAGTTTACTTTTAGTGTGCCTCCATGTTTATTATTTTCCAAAAGACTTATTTTACTTTTGATTTTTTTGTCCATGTGTATTGTATGTTTGTCTGTTAAGTAGATATATACAAATGCAGTTCCCATAGCGGCCAGAAGAGGGCATGAGATTCAATAAATGTAGATGGTTATGAGATGTGTAATAAGAATTACTGAAACCAAACTCTAAACTTCTGTAAGAACAATGCATACTCGTAAACACTGAGTCATTTCTCCAGCTCTTGTGTTTATTGTTTGTAAAGGTAAGAAACTATTTATGACCTCCTTAAATTCCACAAATCTCTAAGCCTCTGTACTTGCTCGCTTTGAGTTGGAGATATTTTTATGGAATTATAATACTACTTCTGACAAAATAACAAATATTCTGGGTAGATTATTATACAATAGCAGCATGGCTATGAAACATCACACAAAAAAAAACATGTAAATGAAAATTGGAAGTAGGGTCAGTGAGATGACTCAGTGGGTTAATGCGCTTGAGCCAACAAGCCAGAAAACCTGAGTTCAATACCCAAGACCCACATAAGAGAATGCTGATGAGGTGGCCTCTGCCCCATGCCCACACTCAGTAGCACATGCATGTACACTACACATGCACAAAATAAGTAAAAATATAATGAAAAGTTAAAAAGGAAATTTGAAACAGACATGTAGCTGTGTGTTCTGTAGCCGCAGCATCATCAAAGTGCAGAATCTTGGAAACAGGATATAACAAGTCTCAGAGCTTTAGATGTTTCCTATCAAACCCTCTTTCCAACGGCCATTTCATGCCATGTCAGCTATACTGAACGAGGGAAAATGCACACTGCCCATTTGTCAGCAGCTGCTGCCATTGTTAGGAAGGATGTGCTTTCCCAAGCAGATCTCAAGCCAGATGAGTCCAGGAGTACTAAACACATAGCCCTAAATGGATGGCTATGAAATATTCATTAGAGATAAGCTTGACTAGCATTGTCATCAATGCAACCCAGTATGTAGGACTACTTCATCTTCAAAATTTAAAAACATCCAAGTGAAAAAAAAATGATTTTTTTACCCCACTAAGTCTTAAGAATCTACCCCCTAGTTAGTAAATAGGCTATATTAGAGAGAAAGAGAGAGGCACAGAAATTATCTACTTGAGAACGAGTTTTAATATGATGAAGGGTTTTCTTTTTTTCTTCAATTGAAAAATAATTTAATAGGTTCCTTTTGTGCATATGCAAAACTGAAATATATAGTTGGTTGTACCATTATTTGATTGTCATCTTACCTTCTTCTCATAGCGATTTCCTGAAAATCTCTCAGTAATGGAGACTTTGACCACTACATGAATATATTCTATTCCTAGGGCATTCCATGTTACTCTATCCCTGGGCTTCAGTGGTAAGGATGTAACAATTAACTCTCACTGAACTAAATTCTATAAACGGGTGAGGATATGTAGAATGCTTCCTTAGCATGCAAGCTGGATTCAATCTCCAGCCCTACACAGACGATGGTATACGCCTGACACAGAGACAAGAGGATCAGAGTAAAGAACATATACTTGATTATGCTGCCATTTTTAGATCAGGTTTGAACATGTGAGATCCTTTCTCAACAACAACAATAATTATGTAACTAATGAACTAACCAATCAAGCAACCACCAGCATTAACAACAAATGAGCTCTCCAATTCCAAGGCTTAACACAACTGGGAACACGGTGAGAGGGGAAGATACACTGAACTTACTCAGACAGATGCTGCCATCTTAGAGAGTTAGGAAGATGCACATGGCCTCACTCATTGTTAGCAATTGGTGCTGGTGTTGGCTCTGTCTGGGATGAGTTGGGATGTCTCCACTTCCTTATCTTTCAGGTTGTGTCTTCATACCTGACTTACTCCAGAGCAGGAACAAAAACAAAAAAAGTGGCTTTGGGCCTTAGAGAAAAGCTTACCCATGATTGTGGATCTGCATACCCCAGGGGGAGAGAAGCAGATCCATTTCTTGACAGAAGAAGCACATTGCACTGAAGGAGCTTTGGTGGCTATTATGGAAAACAACAGGATACCATCTTCAAATGAGCATCAAATACACTCTATCATAGATGCTACCTCATTTTCTCTTAACCATATCACGCAGATAGACATGTGTAAAGACGAACTAAAGACAAATCAGGTATTAGTGAGGAATAACAAGAGAAAGTTAACTCTGACCCATAAGCTTTAATTTGTTTTCTAGACCTTACCAGAACTTAGCTCTTATCCTCACTTCTTTTAAGACAGATAGCTTCCTACAGCACCCTAAGCATTCATGCCCTGTTCCCATCTCAGGCTTTGGTCCACATCTCATTCCAGCTCGGTAGATAACATATATGCTTATATCCTCCCTCCTCATTAGACTGAAAAGACAGCGAGTGTTCAAACACTTGGGATCACATTCTAGTTTTAGCATAAGGGAAAAAGAAGTTGAAATAATAGAATTTTAAGATCCTAATCCTAAAGTTCTGGAAACAGTTGTCATGGCTAGCCTCTTCATTCCACTGTTTATGAACCACACGATCTCCACCTGCCCTGTGACCTCCAGAGAAATGACCTTTGCTGTAGAGCAGCAAATTCATGAAGGAATATAGATATAGATATGGATACAGATACAGATACAGATACAGATATAGATGATATAGATATAATCACAGGTGTGCTGTTCTATGCATCACTTCAAGGGCTGATCTAACTGGGCTGACAAGAAAAGGACAGACACACAGACATATGTACGTAAAGGCTGGGATCTACTGTAGTACGCTCACTCTGATAAAGTACTAGCCTAGAAACTCAGCACATTTACTTTTTACATCTAAAGAACAGGGAGGCAGGTTTAGCCAGTCTCAGCAGGTTGTCTCTGTATGGGAGCACTCTGTATGGGAGACATAGTCATTGAGGAGGAAGCTGTGGTTAATAGTTTTTTCAGACAAAGGTCAATCCTCTATAACTACTCATACTTAGACAAGGCTTGGACATTTCTCTGAGCCTCGCCCAGGGAAGGCTTTCCTACACCCATTGGTCTGAGGTAGTGGGCTTCTTGATGTGACTGTATCCATGTCAACAATACAATATTCACTCAGGACTTCATCTGCTTCCCACACAGATGTAATGTAAAATTACAATATTAATGTTCACTGGAGATGAGGTTATGATACAGAACAATACCTCAGTTGGCTAGCAAAATAAATTTTCTTCTTGCCAGACTATAAGGAGGAACAGTAGTGAGAATGAAATGACCAAGCAGTATAAGGACTTCATGTCCTTTGACATCTTGGTGGTTTTTTTTTTTTTGATTGTTTGCAGAATTCTCAGCATTGTTTAACAGCGAAGAAAAAAGTGGAACATGATACATGTCATTTCCAGGATCTCACTCTGTGGAGAAGGCAAGAACATGAACCTTACATCCATGAAGGAGAAAAGAAAATTGTTTTGATGGCAGAACCTTCCTTACACTGTAAATTTTACAGTTCCTACTGTGCATCTTAAATATAAATCACTATTTTTCTAGCTGCTTCATTAAGAATTTCATCTTTTTTGCACTGTACAGTGTATATAATTTTCAACCATTATTTTAACCTATTTTTCACATTACTAGACTTCAATCTATGTATTTCTATGTGTTAGAATCCGCTTTACACACCAACTGCTAATGTAAACATATAAAGTGTCAGTTGAGTGATACTTGATTACTAATATATTTGATGTAGGTCAAAGCTTTTGAAATACTAGAAAACAAGCTGTTAAGATAAGTAAAAATCAAACTAACGTATTATCTTTAAATTTGGAAGATAATAGTCTTTAAAATGAACTCCTGATTACTAAATCAAGAGTAATTCCCAGTTGCTAACTCAGATTGGCTCTAAGTTGTCCCATTAATTCTGCTTCTTTGAAAACATTCTCTCTGAGCTTTTATTTCCACATAGTAATGTAGAAATCAGTGAATGGTGTCATAAAGTCCCTGGTCCTCCTGCAAGTCTCCTCTAAGACAGCCTGAGATACAAGCTTTCAGTACAACTGTGTCTTCCCAAAGATGTCATTGTTCGATTTGTTCTTGATCCACTTTTCTGTTTCCACTCTTCACCAGGAGAGTGGAGGCACAGAGTATCCTGTTGCTTTAACTCCAGTACTAATGAGTTGCATGCATGCACTACACAGGTGGCTCAAACTTTTAAACATCACCTATATGGATTTGGTATTCAGATTAAGTAAGACCAAAGATGAATTATCACAGTGTACCAGCACAGCCTTGAAAGAGTTGTGAGATCTAGTGAGCAATTTCTAATAGGCAGATTCCTCAGATTCAGGACCTTAGCATACAGGACAACCTTCCAATTTCTTTTCAGATAAAAATCATATGAGTCTGTGGCTGTGACTTTATTGCTAAGCAGATAGATGGAATTTTCAGATGACATTAAGCGTGTAGGTGAGTACTGCAGAGATAAGAATAATCTTACTACCTGGAGATTTTAGAAAAGGATATAAAAATAACAAGTAATGTCTTTCATGCCTACTCCACCTTTTCCCTTTGAATGCTCTCTGAAATAAAAGAGAGATATGGGATATAAACCGACAATATTGATAGTCAGGGTAAAAAAACATCACACAACTCATAAACACCCAAAATGTGATTTTCTGGATGGAATAGGTGATGGAAGAAAAGCTACCCAGAAAGGGGCTCTGATTAAAGTGTGCAATAAATTCAAACCAATTGCTGCTGCATGAAAGAAAAATATCAGGGTCTGTGCAAGACGAACATAAGGTTGAATTATTCAGCAAACCAGGAAAGATATATAACTAGATGGATCTCATTTTATACCTGGAATGCCAGGTGGAGCTTATAACTTCATTTCCACAGGGAGAAATGCAAATAAGCAGGTCTTTTTTTAAAAAACAGACCAAAATGTTACATATAGACTCGGTAAACAACAATGTAGAAAACTGGAGGGGATCAAAGTATAATGTCAACTGTTAATCACCAAAACGTCAAATAGCTGCATTTCTTCTGAACATCTGCAGATAAAGAAATGGCATGAGACCCTAAATTACTGGGACAGAAACAGGTGAGTTCTGATACTTCTAATTAATTATTGTCTCATCACAAAAATGTTTTTCTTTATCCTGAGGACATCTCTAATGTGGGTTGCTAGTCTTCAAATAAGAGATACTCATTTGAAATTTGGAAAAGGCAATATAAAGTTCTATTAGTGTATGTGATTTGAGTAATTAAACACCACTGGAGTTAAACCCAGAATCATTATTAAATTCATAAAACTGCAAGTTTCAGAGTGTGTAATTTTCATGAAATCCCCACAGGAGAACAAAACTGAGAAGAGGGGACTTCTCTAGTGCTCTGATGACTGCCTTTATTTCAATTAAGGCATTACAAATCTTGAAAAATGTGAAAAATGAAAATTTTAACTACACCCATCTGGAAAGATGAAGGAAGCGACCACACGGCCCTTCAACCTGTGTGTTAGAACTTTTCATCTTTGTCTGTAGGGCCCAACATACTTGATAAATTTGCATCTTTAATCTCCAGCATACATGATAAAAAGGACATTTTGCTCAGAATTATAAACAAAACTAATAAAAATCATATGGTACCCGCATATTGTCATCAGATTGAGACTCCTAAGTAACATGATGTTATCATCCCAATGCTAAAATAAAAAAGCTGAGAGACCTCTCAAGGGGGGACTGTTCTTGCTTTGAAAATGCCCTCTTTACCAGTGTTTCTCTCTTTACAATGAGAATGAAAAGTTTACAGAAGCCAAACTATGTCCTAATTGATCACTGAGGCTCATTCATCCATAAGGCTGAACAAATTGTCTTTTTTGTTGTTGTTGTTGTTTTTGTTTTTTTTGTTTGTCGAGACAGGTTTTCTCTGTTCTAACTGGCTGTCCTGGAACTCACTCGGTAGACCAGGTTGGCCTTGAACTCACAGACATCTGACTGCCTCTGACTGCCTCTGCCTTCCAAGTGCTGGGATGAAAGGTATGCACCACAACTGCCCAGCTTTTTGACCTTTTCTTTTCTGTTTTTTTGGAATAAATTGACTTTATTAGTCCCTTTTAAATTTTATTTTGCAGGAGAAGAAAATCATTTTTATTCTTTAAACAAAATATTTCTTTCAGCCCTACTGTTATTTGAGTACTTATAATAAAGATACGATGGGAAATACCGAGAAAGGTAAAGGTCTTGAGAAAAAGATAGAACTTACATGATAGTGAGGGACTAGCAAGGAGGCTCTGGTAAAGCCTGGGTTGCCCCTAACTTTTCATATTCATCTCCTTTATAGGATGGTGCATCACCTACAGATGGAGGCAGAGACTGGAAGCAGAAAGCTGAAACTGCTGTTAAAGACAGTTGATGATAATCCGAATTTTCCACAAAAGAGCTTTTGTTTTAACAGATTGGTGTTGGCTATTTACTGACACCTTTGAGATCCCAGTTGTGGTGTGATTCAGCTGTCATTTTGGGTTACTAATAAGGCTCTGGACTAAGCATTGGGCTTTATCCGTAGGACAGCTGGACATGCCCAGGTGTAGATTTGGAATCCCATGAATGACCTGACAAGAAGATAAAGCGTGGGAAGGTTAGGGCCAAGGGCAGCATTTCTTCTCAACAGCCACAGTGCAAAGCAGAAAACAGCATTCTGTAAGTGTTGCAGCCTAGATCTCTCACACAGACAAGCAGACAACATTTTGGTTTGTGAAAGAAATGTGAACATTGTCAGAATCAAAATAGAGTCACTATCTACCCTAACCAGACCAAAACCAAAACTAAACTGAACCAAAACAAACCAAAAAATAAACCAAGCAAGCAAGCAAGCAAGCAAGGAAATAAAAGCCTAAATCTAAAACTAAATAATACCTGCAAGTTATAAAAGAAAGTTTATTGGCACAGTTGCCTAATAACATCACAATCATGCCTCCTGGACTACAACTCTGCACAGATGTCACTATAACTTTATACAGAAAATATTTCCACAGAGTTCTGCCCAGCAATGGTCTAATCAGCCTCATTGGTGCCAATCTTGTTATGTATCACTGTGAGCAAAGACTGTTGTTTCAAAGTATCTGACATGATCTTCATCATTTTTGTCTTTTGGAACATCCCCTCATCTTAACCTCTTTGACTAAACTATGACTTTACTAGGACTCTCACATTCCCATTACAATGTTCTGTTATTCCCCAGTAGATATTACTCTTTTTTAAGATTTCCTTTTGTTTGGGTTTAGTAGACTAGTATGTGCCTTCTTCATAGTCATGTGTGCATGCTGTTATGAATCTCACTCTGGGACTGAGTGCTGGCATCTGCTGATACCATGGAGAAGACGATGACATTCATGCCCTGACCTCCCACCAGATGAAAATCACATGAATCTGGCTACCTGTCCTGGTCAGTTCTAGGACTCTTTCTGTCACAAAATATTTGCAATTGATTCAGATCAGGGTTTCCCATTATGACCCAGATAACCTTGCTGAGTATCTACAGCACTGACAAACTATTCTCCATCATAGGTCATGTTACTGGACAATTCCTCCTCTTCGTGGAATCCAGTGTCTACGGCCTCACCCATTCCCTTCATCCATCTATAAACCCATCAAATTAGAAAGATATGCAATATATAGTTCACTGTACTCTGCTGATTCTAACATCAAAATGAATGTCATTGCTAACATTCCACCAAGAAAGGTTCAAATGTCCCTAAAATGACATGTCCAGAGCTTCCTTCCTACAGAAATGTAGTTGGTCTTGGGCTGCGAATTTAAAGAATGTGTCTTTATGGATGAAAACCAACCAATTCAAGTATTTAAAGCCAGTCTCCTCCATGCTAAATTGAACTCTTAGAGATCTTCTGACTCATCTTCTGCTGGGGTCTACAGCACTCTCCCTGACAGCCACTGGCCCCTCATGGTAGTTAGGAATCCTTCATCTTCTCATATGAAGACCTCACAATCTTGATTATCCTTCGGGGCCTCAAGGTGCCCATCCGATGCCTACACACTCTTATGTTCTGCTGACCTCAGCCGCACATGCTGAGGAAGCAGGGAGCAAGTGTATTGGTTTTGAACCACTGGGGAATTCCCCCACCTCCAGGATCAGTAAGTGCTACAGAGACCCCAGCTGATTGTTTCCTTCTGATTCCATGGAAATACACCCTGGATGGCCACCTAGTTAATAGATTATTAATGTGACAGTTCTAACATGTACCACTATATGAACAAGAAACTCATAGAGGATATTGTTCAGCTGGACTGCAGATCTTTAAGAGTAAAGAAGGTAGACTAATGGACTGGTGGGCTGGCTCAGTCAGTACAGTCCTTGCCTTGTAGACATAAGGATGAGAATTTAAGCATAAGAATCTATACAAAAATAAAAACAAAAATACCCAAGCACCAATGAGGTAGAGATAGGCAATTCTCTGGGACTCCATGGCCAGCCAGATTAGCCCAGTTTAGTGAGTTTCAGGTTAGTAAGATGCCTGTCTCAAAAAGAAAGAGAGAGAGAGAGAGAGAGAGAGAGAGAGAGAGAGAGAAAGAGAGAGAGAGAGAGAGAGAGAAAGGAAGGAAGGAAGGAAGGAAGGAAGGAAGGAAGGAAGGAAGGAAGGAAGGAAGCAAGAAGGGAGGGAGGGAGGGAGAAAGAAAAGAAAAAAGAACATAGATATTTTCCAAGGAATAACTGAGTATGTCTTCTGGCTTCTATACATATATAGGCAGCCCTATTGTTGTTGTTGTTATTGTTCTTCTCTTCCTCCTCCTCCATCCCCTCCCCTTCCTCCTCTTCATCCTCAATCTTCTTCAAACAAACTCATACACACACACACACACACACACACACACACACACACACACAGACAAGAAAATTTAGAGATAATAGAGAAATATTTAAAGTTTTTGTTTCTAGATGAGAAATTAAAAGTAGAGATAAAAGTGGACCAGTTTGGAAAAACATATCCCAGTGTATGGTAAGACTCCTGCTCTGTCTCTACTGAAGGAGACAAACACATCATGCACATAGTGTCTCTCAGTAGGGTAGACTATCAAGAAGACCATCCTAAGCTATTTAGAGCCCTGGACCTGAGAGGGGGAAATTCTAGAGTTGATGCATTCCAATGTAAAGGCCATATTTCAAATTTATTAGGTGACATTAGTGATGACTGCTACTATTTCAATGAAAGCCCATAGAGAAATAGGTCAATATTTTTAATTATGACATTTAAGAAATTAGCCAAGCAGTAAGTTCATAAAACCTGTG
This sequence comes from Cricetomys ansorgei, assembly GCA_026225945.1. Taxonomy (NCBI): domain Eukaryota; kingdom Metazoa; phylum Chordata; class Mammalia; order Rodentia; family Nesomyidae; genus Cricetomys; species Cricetomys ansorgei. Next base: position 3,502,687 of record JAMJFZ010003624.1, read on the forward strand.
ATTAGAAATAAGCCAATTAATTCCTCTCCCTTCTGCCTACACCAAAAGATCACATTCTAATGAATGTAAATATTTAATTATTCTGACCTTTCTTCTCATAAATACTCCCTTAGGAATCCACATCAGGGATTTATAATAGAATTATCCCAGGGAGCAACAAACACCAGCATATTATAATATAGGATATGCTTTGAGGGTTTTAAAATTGCAATATTAGTAAATATTTTTTCTGTTTTAAAATGTAATGAAGGGAGATAGAGAGATGTCTCGGTGATCAAGAGTGCTTGCTGATCCTGCAGAGGACCTAAATTCAATCCCAAGCACTCAACTCAGGTGACTCACAATCCTCTGTAACTCCAAATCCACAGTATATGATGCCCTCTTCTGGCTCCCTCGGGGAGCAGCACTAATATTCACATATCCCTCCATACACACATAGTCAAAATTAAAAATTCAATAAATATTATTTAAAAGGCAATGGAAGGAGGCTTGGAAGGTGGTAGCTCAGTTGGTAAAGCTCTTGCCACCCAAGCATGAGTAACCAAGCCAGACCAGAAATGCCAGTGTCTCATGACCAGAAGCCAGAGAGTGGTATTGCATTCCTACAATTCCAGGTCTTCGGTTAGGTAAGGTTTTCTGTATACTTTCACAGACAACCTAACTGTACGTGGTGTGCACTGCTCCAGTAGCAATAAAGGCTCTTAGAATTTGAGACTAAGATAATCTCCTGAATGGAGTTCAGGTCTCTCAAGCACAGAATGGGAAAGTACCAAAAGCACCAGCGCAAGGACCTTCAACTGGGGGAAGTAACATTTTTTTCCCTGTGTTTTACTGAGGGAACAGGGAAGTAAACATAGAGTCAGAGACTTCAAAAAGGGGGCACGTTTTCCTTCCAACTCCATCCCGAGATCCCTCCTTTCTTGTCTATCGAGTTCTTCTCCATTTTTTCGGAAGCCTATGATCAGCCTCTGAAGACAAAGACTTCTCCACAACCCTGCAAAGCTGGGATGCTTCTCCATAAATTACTGTACTGGCTGTATGTCGATCCAGACGGTGGGTCCTCTGGGACTTTGCATTAGAGAGCACTTAGCAGAAAGCAGAATGGTTTGATCAGTATTTTTTCCATATGTCATTTATTTTCTTACTAAAAGCAGTCTAATTTAGAAGCATGCTCACCAAAATCTCCCTTAAAGAGGGGTCCAGAGCTAATGAAGACAGTCTGGCTTATATCAAGTCACTGACATGGATCATAATTAGGGAAGCATGAGTGGGCCAGCCTCATCTTGGAAACTGCATCCCCCTATTAGTCACAATGCTATGTCAAATGCATTGTTTGATTGAATTACAGACTTAGCTTACTCACAAAGCCCTTGCTGCTCAAGTTTCTTCATGTGCTAATTCAGGGCTCTTTCTTTTAAGCATCCTGGAATCAGATGGTTGGCTTAAGGATTTTCCTTCAAATAAGGTGAATTGTAAAAAAGAGCAAAAGTGTTTTGGAGGATAGAATTCCACGGTAGAGTGTTTGCTAGCATTTGTCAGGCTCTGGGTTCAACCCCCAGCACTACGAAAACGAAACAAACAAACAAACAAAAATCAAAAAAAAAATACACATTCAAATGAAAATGAAATGCTTGAGTGATCTACCTGAAATACTGCAGTATTTTATCATGAAAAATATCCTTTAAACAAGCTTGACAAGTGATCCTCTAGAAAGAGTGGCAGTCCAATCTAGATTCCCCACAGTAGCCAGAAAAATCACAATGCTGATAATGGTTAAAAATGCCCTGCCACTGGCTTTCTCAAGACTGCAGCCTTCCAAGATCCCATTGCCTGCTCCTCACCCTCATTTCTGAGGCTATGTGGAGGACCAAACCCTGCCACACTCCATGGACACAGCTCTGTAGATGGCACCCATCCTCTGATGTGTGTGACCCTTGCATGCTGTCTAGGCACTACCCAGTTTCCGACCTTGGTTTTCTCCCTTGCCTTCCATAGGCTTCCATGTTTCTTGTTTCTTTGAATATCCTTCTAAATTTCTTGTCAACACATTTCAACCTGATTAGCTACTGTGTTTCCTTTACTTGCTATGTTCAATTCAAGTAATGAGGTATCAATATTATGTTAGTTCATAAATTGCAACAAATGAACCAAAAGAGTGTCAGGTATTAATAATGACGAAAATTGGGTGTGGAGCATATAGAAACTTCTAGTGCTTTCTTCACAAATTTCTGTAAAAATTTCTGCAATTGTAAAATCATTCTAAATTTAAAAAGGTTATAGAAAAAAATGGGATTCATATAGGTACTGTCATGTAGATAACCATTTGAAAAACAAGAAGTTAATATCCAGGGCTCTATAATGCTTTTATGAACATTTTTTTCCCCACAAATCTACCAGTATATCTTCCAGAAAGTGTGACCATGTCATCTTACAACCCCGAGTGAAGTGTCTGTCACTCTACACCTCTGCCAGCACATGGGTTCACCCATTTCAAGGATCTTAGTGATTATAGACTGTAAAGCCTGACTGTTTCCATGTGTCCTCACTCACAAGAATGAAAGCTTTATTCTCTGCACTTATTTCCCATGTTCACATCTTCTCTTATAAGGTGTCTGTTCCAAGCATTCACTCTATTTTGAATTAGGATGTTTTTAATCATTGCTGAATGTTGAGAGTACTTTGTGTATTACAAATGCAAGTCTTTTACCAGAGAAGTTGGGTACAAATATTTTCTCCCAGACTGTGGCTTGTTAGTATCTTATTAGTATGTTCTATCATCTATCACACGTTTTTCAGTTTTAGAGAATACTATAACTGTGTATGTAAATGATGTGTGTATAGGAGCATGCTGTGCATGTGGATGTAAAAGAACAACTTTGTGGAATCAGTTCTCTCCTGCCACCATTATAAGAGTCCCTGCTTTTTATTTTAATATCAAGCTCACTTTATATATTTTTTTCTTTTTTTTCATATGTTAGGCTTTGGGATATTTCTCAACACACAGTTACATACTTGAAAATCATTAACCTGTATTGTTTTTTATTAAGTTGTGTGTCTCACCTCTGAGTGCAATATTGCCACATGCAGGGAATGTCTGTTTCCTTTATTTTATAATCTTAGCACACAAAAAATGCTCCAGAGAAGCCAACACTTAGACACACTTTTTGTAATTATATACAGGTGATCTATAGTGTCTTGATGAAAGAATACGGGCAGTAATGCTTCTGATGGCTGGCACAGCGACTTTGAGAGAACATATTCAGAGTCTGACAAATGGTGTAGCAGTCAATGAGCAGGAGTAATTGTTGTCATTATTTTTGCTACAAGATTGCAACCTTCCCAAAAGCCAAGGGCTGCAGAAAGAGGGAGAAGTTAAAGGATAATCAGTTGTTCTCACCATCCCTTGTATAATAATGACACTTTGTGGACCTGGAATACACCTGGGTCCTGAACTAAGTCAAAGATGAGATAAAATGTGTTTTATTTAATACAATATGAAATAGTTAAAATTCTAGCAAATGTTAACATTTGCATTAAGGTGAATTCAAAGGCATGTGACATTTCCACAGGAATGTACCACTCATGGTATTTTCATATCCATCCTGCTCTTATCTTTTTAATGTTGCATATATATGAGTGATTTACTTCTTTGGCAGCAGCCTGGATTACTGAGGTTTTTGTTTCATTTCTGTGGTTTGGATTTTTTTGTTTATGCTTCTGTGGATTAAAGCCCAGAGTCTCATGAATGTGAAGCATTTACCCAACCACTAAACTATCTCTCTACCTCCAGCCCCAACTGTATCATTTTAAAATGAAGTAAGATCTACACTGGGGTGGTATGACAGCTCAGGTGGGGAAAGTACCCCCAAATAATACAGCCTAAGAATGACTTACAGTGTATTTGGTATTACAAATGATGTGAAAATTGATCTGAATGATGAAGTGGGATATGTACAGGTTACATGCAAAGCACTGTGTGTGATATTTCATATAAGAAGCTTGAAACTCTGTGAGCACCTCATGACCAATTCCATAAATATTCCTAAGGTATTTGAGTAGGATAGCTTTTCAAAACAAACAATTTACATGTAGCAAAAATTAAATTAAAAGAAATGAACATAGTGTAATCTTCCCTCCCATCCATAAAGGGAAGGGATTTCACACCACTGCAATAAGAACATATTCTAGAGAATGGCAATGTACTATACTTACAAGAGCTGCCAGGCACTTGGCCAAGAGAACAGGCATACAACACAGCGAATAAATCCTAGTGTCCCTGACAGCATTCAGAGTATGAAAAGTAGAAGCTCAAAACACTAGAGAAAAGGGATACATGAAAGACAAACAGCATTCTGGCAACACAACTACCTCTGCTCAGAAATGTCCATCCCTGTAGAAAGTGCAGCAAGAAAGAAGGCACCCTTTTCTCATGAGTGATTTACTCATTTGCAGAAAAACTGCAGGAGGAATGGCAGAACCACGTCATATTAGGACCTGTTAGACCAGGTTCTGAAGAGCTCTTGGCTATCCAGGCCTCACAAATGGTATCAAGGGGACTTTCACTTGGACCACTCCATTCCATCAACAGTCAACAAACAAGTGAGTCAGAGATATCAAATCTGAGGTCATGGAGAAGACAATCTTATATCTTGTGGTGTGAACGCTACTTTCTACAATCCTATATTTTGCTTTTTTTAACATCATCTATTGGTGATGTCATAAAATAGTTGTTGACTGGTGTGGTCATTTAAATAAAATGGCCCTATAGATGCATATGGAGTGACACTATTAGTAGGCGTGGCATTATTGGTGAAGGCGTGGCCTTGTTGAAGGAAGTATGTCACTGGGAGTGGGCTGTTGAAGTTTCATATGCTTAGAAAGGGCCAGTCTCTCTCTCTCTCTTCTGTCTGCCAATCCAGATGTAGAACTCTTGACCCCTTCTCCAGTACTAAGTCTGCCTGCAGACTATAGTGTTTCCCACCATGATGATAATGGACTAAGCTTCTGAAACTGTAAGCCAGACCCATTTAAATGTTTTTCTTATTAAGAGTTGCCATAGCCATGGTGTCTCTGGAGAGCAATAGAAACCTAACAAAGACAACTGGGCAGAAATAAAATAAATAGCTATTTGATATCAAATTATCAATTCACCTGGGTAAATAATTCAAACTACAGAAAAATCCAGGGCTTTGACATAAGTAATGGAATACTGAGACATCACCTTGTGCCTCCATGAAGACACCATTTTTTTTGACCAGCATCTCTATTACTCTGAACCAAGATTTCAATATTAATTGGAGGTCACGGTCACATGTGACTTGATATATACCCCCTTGATGTGAGAGAAGTTTCTCAAAGCTTTGATTTATAACTGCCCAAATAGTGAGTGGGCAATAGAAAATGCTGGGGTATGAGTTAAGGTAAGAAATCCAGGACACTGCTCCATGGCTTCAGAATAAGTAGAGATGTGATAACAGCAGGCCAATGAGGAGTCCTGCTTGTCTAAATGCTGAGGCCTTAGAGGCTGTGTTTTGAACTACTGAGTGAATCTGACATTGAAAGAAAAAAATCTGTAGCCCTCCTATACAAAAACAACAAATGGACAGATAAAGAAATCAGGGAATCACCCTTCACAATAGCCACAAATAACATAAGGTATGTTATTGGGGAGACTCTTACCAAGCAAGTGAAAGACCTGTATGGGGGAAAAAAAAAACAAAAAACCCTTTAAGTCTTTGAAGAGGAAAATTAAAGAAGATCTCAGAAGATGGAAAGATATCCCATGCTCCTTGGTTGGTAGGATTATCATAGTAAAAATGGCCATCTTGCCAAAAGCAATCTACAGATTCAATGCAATATCTATCAAAATTCCAATACAATTATTTACAGATCTTAAAAGACAATCCTCAACTTCATATGGAAAAACAAAAAAAGCACAGGATAGCTAAAATAATCCTTAAAAAAAAAAAAAAAAAACTTCCGTAGGTATCAGTATCTCTGATCTTAAGCTGAACTACAAAGCCATAGTAATAAAAACTGCATAGTACTGGCACAAAAACAAACACAAGGATCAATGGAACTGAATCAAGGATCCAGACATAATTCCATAGAACTATGGACACCTGATCTTCAGTAAAGAAGCCACAAACATACAATGGAAAAAAGAAGACATCCTTAACAAATGGTGCTGGCCTAATTTGGATTTCCACATGTAGAAGAATTCAAATAGATCCATGTCTATCACTGTGCACAAAATTTAAGCTCAAATTAATCAAGGACCTCAACATAAAACCAGGTACACTGAAACTGATAGAAGAGAAAGTGGGGAGTAGCCTTGAGTGCATTGGCACAGGAGACAACCTCTTGAACAGAACCCCCACAGGTCAGGAATAAATGGGACTTCATGATAGTGAAAAGCAAAGGACACTGTCAATAAGACAAAATGGCAGCTTACAGAATGGGAAAAGATATTCATCAACTCCACTTCTGATAAAGGGCTAACATCCAAAATGTATAAAGAACTAAAAACACTAGATGTCAACAAAACAAATAACCCAGTTTAAAAAATGGCGTGAGGACCTAAACAAAGAATTCTCAAAAGTGGAAACTCAAATGGCTGAGAAACACCAACATTCTTAGCCAATCAAAAAATGCAAATAAAAAATACTCTAAGATTCCATCTTATACCTTTCAGAATTGCTAAGATCAATAACTCAAATGACAGATCATTTGGAGAAGATGTAGAGCAAGGGGAACAACCCTACTTTGCTGGTGGGAGCATAAACTTGTACAGCCACAGTGGAAATCAATATGGTGATTCCTCAGGAAATTGCAAATCAACTTACCTCAAGACTCAGCTTTACCACTCCTGAACATACACCCCCAAGGACATTTCATCCTACCACAAGGACACTTGCTCAACTATGTCTACAGCAACTTTGTTCATAATAGCCAGAAATTGGAAACAGCTTCATTGCCCCTCAATTGAAGAATGGATAAAGAAATTATGGCACCTTTACACAATGGAGTATGACTCAGCTATTAAAAAAAATGATGACATGAATTTTGCATGCAAATGGAAGGAACTATAAAAAAATCATACCGAGTGAAGTAACTCAGTCACAGAAAGACAAACATGGTATGTAGTCACATATATGTGGATATTAACTATTAAGCAAAGGACAAAGGTACTATAATTCACAAACCCAGAGAATTCTTGCAACAAGAATGGCCCCAGTGGGAACACAGGGATCTCCCTGGAAAAAAGGAAATAGGACAGAAGATGCAGGAGGGGCAGGGAATGATGGGAATGGGAAGAGAAGGGACCAAGAAGGCAGATAGGGATTGAGGGAGGGAATATATGGAGAGATGACCAGAATTGGAGGACATCAAAGTGAGAATCAAGAGACCTAATGCAGTGGAAATGCACTGGAATCAATGAAGGAGACCCTAGCAAAGACCTCTGGTAATGGGGGTCGGGGAGCCTAAACAGGCCACCTCCTGTGCCGAGGCAAGGCTTCCAGTGGTGGGACTGGAATACCATCCCAGTGACAAAAACTTCAACCTGTGGCCTATCCTCTCTGTAGAATCCACTGGGACAATAGAAAGAACAGAACAGCTTGCTAAAGGAGGGAAACCATGACTGATACACCAGGGCAGGCCAGGAACTAGAGTCTAGACACTCAGGAGAGGACTTGTAATGTTATTTTGCTCTCCTCATAGATTAATGCCTAGCCCAATCCTCAACAGAGAGGATCCCCATGGCAGCTGAAGGGAGCAGATGCAGAGGCCCATGGCCAAACAAAATGCAGAACTCAGGGAACCCCACAGAAGAAGTGGAGGAGGGATTGCTGGGACCAGAAGGGTTGAGGACACCAGGAGAACAAATCCCATAAAGCCAACTGACCAGCACTCTTAGGGGCTCACAGAGCCTGGAGTGGCAGACATGGAATCTGCTGCGTCCCCAAAATATGTCTTAAGTTTTCCTGGCCTGGTGCTCTTACAGAACTCATAAAAACTGGAATACTAAGGTATATCATTGAACCTCTTGCTTGCCTTTAAGTACCTTGTCCCTGTATTGGGTTGCCTAGTCAAGCACTGAAGTAGGGAATTGTACCTGGTCCTGTTCCATCTTGTTGTGCCATGTTTGAGCAGTAACCCTGGGAAGACTTGTTATTTCTTGGGTAGAGGCAAAGTGGGATGATGGAGGGGTATATCTGGGGGATAGGAGATGGGGGAAAGCTGGTAGGAATGAAGGGAGGGGCAGAAGCGTGTTGGAATGCAATATATGAGAGAAGAAAAATTCTAATTAAAAAAAAGATAATGATGCCTCTTATTATTCAACGTACAGTTATAAAGTCTACTTCAAATCTACAAAGAATGTAGACGATAATGCTACACTTTGAAGAAACAAAAGATTCTTAGACAATGATTGAACCTGTTATAAATTGACCTTTTCAACTATGCCCAAGGGAAAAATAGTATCATTTCTTTTCATAAAACACACAGACACACACACACACAGACACACACACACACACACACACACACACACAATCAGATGAGAGAATTAAACAGTTGCCAATGACAAAAACAAAAATTAAACCTCTCCAAGCACCAAGTACCTGTGACCCCTTAAATACATCTGTTGTTGTTCAAAATAATTAGATAATTTCACCTGGTGGATACAATTCATCTTTTCCATAAGATATTTGTACATATGCATGATTGGTGTACATTCACGAATAAGATCACACGTGTGCTTATGTGAGGAAATCAGAGAACAAATCTCAGGTGGTGATTTTTTCCATCTAGGTTATTTGACACAGGGCCTTTCTATTGATGTTTGCCATCACTATCGTAGGCTAGTTATCTGTGAGCCTCCAGGGATTCTCCTATCCCCTCTTGCCATCTTGTCTTAGGAGCACTGGTGTTACAGAAGAGTGCTACTGAATCCACATTTATGTGTGTCATGGAGATGCCTCCCCAGCCCACTAGAAACACATCTCTTGACTTGATCTCTCCTTCATATTTGATTTTCATGTAAAGATGTGTTCTTTATGCATCTTGTGTTGCCACCACTTGAGCTTTTCCCTTTCTGGTTACAGTCATAGCTTTCTTCTCTTTCTGATTTAGGCCACAACATATTAACAAGGAAACAATTATACTCAATGTTTTCTCTTAATGCTTCTCCATTATTTTTATATTTCTTTCCTGTCACCCCTTGACAATCAACCAATGCAACTATTAAGTGTGGCAGTCATTATGTTAGTCTCCTAAAAGACACAGGGCAGCATGCAGTCACTTGGTTATACCCCAAGCTATCTGCAGGGACAAAAAGATAGAAGTATAGTAAATAGTTCCATAGTGATAAAGGTAGGTCTGCCTAGCTCAATTACTTCACTCTCTTTTTTCAGGATCTATGATCACCACCCTCCTGTGTCATTTCATATACTGTGGACATGTGTGTATGTATGTGCATTTATGTACATGCACATATAGACATACAAGGTCAATGTCCGGTGCCTTCCTTGACACATCTCTGAGTGATCTTCACACATACAGCTCATTCATTTGTCTAGGCTGCCTGGCCTGGCCTGCCTACTCTATCCTCTGCCCATCCTCTTTTTGACTACTGTCTCTGCTACTTCCTGAAAACTCAATTTTAAATGTAACAGATGCCACCTTTCTTGCAAACTCTAACATGTTCATACTCTGCAGTATCAGAAGAGTTTGAAATGCTGACAGCATCCTAAGGGTACAGATGGATCACTGACTCCTTTATTAAAAGTCCTATTTCTTTGGATTTTAGGACTCTCTACGGTTTTTCTTCACATTTCATGACAGCTTCCCCTTCCTAATTTATTTATATCCCATTCTCAAACCCAAATGTGGGCTTTCTTCCCAAATTGTACCTTCATCCCTCCTCTTTTTGGTCATCTAACAGCACTCACTCAAAGTAATGTTACTTCTCTGAGGTGTTCATTTATCAACTCCAGAGCCTTGCACATCTCCCTGTTTTGCCAATGTCCCACTCCACAGCATCACCATCTGCTAGGCAGGACTCATCATTTATCATTGTCTAAAACCAAACTGGTTTCAACTCTAGTCCTGCCATCCGTTAAGACTTCCCAATCATGTTGCTTCCAGCTCATTCAAGAGAAAATGTTCACTCTTAATTCCTTTCAATAAATGGGAAATTTATTGACTCCTTTCTGCAATGTTTGTAACATTCAGTTTTTTGTTTCTCTTCCCATTGCTGCCACCACAATCATGGATCCTGGAAGAACTGTGTTTTTGTTTTTTGTTTTTTTTCAGCTTCATCTGCTGTGGTAACCACACATGAACCATGCATGTGCCTGCACCAGGTGTCTTCTGATTCAGCTGGCTTTTTATAAACTTGGGTGTCTTAGTCAATATTCTATTGCTGTGAAGAGACACCATGACCAGGGCAACTCTTATAAAGGAAAGTATTTAATTGAGGCTAGCTTACAGCTAAAAGGTTTGGTCCATTATCTCCATGGCAGGAAGCATGGTGGCACATAGGCAGACATGGTGCTGGAGAGATAGCTGCTGGATTGACAGGCAGCAGGAAGAGAGAGTGAGCCAGTTGGCTTAGTTTGAGCTTCTGAAACCTCAAAGCCCACCTGCACCCCCAGTGAAACACTTCCTCTAACGTTACCACACCTACTCCAACAAGACCACACCTCCTAAGGACACTCCTTAAGCATCCAAATATATGAGTCTATGGAGGCCATACTTATTCAAACCACCACACTTGGCCTATTAATCTTTACATACCCATAAGTAAATAACAAGCAACTACTTATCTACTTTCTTTCCCCTTCCTTCCTTCCTTCCTTTCTTCCTTCCTTCCTTCCTTCCTTCCTTCCTTCCTTCCTTCCTTCCTTCCTTCCTTCAATTATGTTGTGTATAATAATCTTACTTGCCAAGCTTCCGCAGTCTGGACCATCCCCACCATCTCAGCATAGTTGAAATTTTACCAGTATCTGAAACGTCTCATAAAAGCAGGTGTTTTCTGTTCATTCTCACTCATTCATAGTACTCTTTTTCTCCCTCCGCCTCTAGAAATGTCTGAAAATCCTCATTCCACTACTCTTCACAAATTTTCAACAAACATTTAACTTTACCCTCATCTTTTTTCTTATTAATTTCAGCAGTGTACGTTCCCCCCGCCCCGAATCTCTTTAATACTTAATTGTCTCATATACAGGACAGCTAAATATTCTATTACATTTTTTTCTGAGGGTCGGCAGTACATAATGATTGGAAACTCCTCTGTCATAAGGCATTGTCTTATGCATATATATATATATATTTATTTATTTATTTTATGCCATTATATTTTAATGAAAAGTATCAGGTTGATTTTCCTATATACGTTTTATGTTCCTACATCTACTTAAACTACAAGGTTGGAAGTCTTTCAAAATCCCATTGACATTTAAACTTTGTTTGGGAAGATGATGTGTATTTACTCAAGTATTTAATTTAAAATAAAACATGCAGTGGAGAGACACATACATTTAGCATTGATCACTTGTGCCTCCAGCTAACAAGATCTGTCGACCATGTATGTGCACATAATAAAAAACAGGAAACAGTCCAATGTTAGGAAGTAATTTGTACAGAAGCATTAAGCTTGCAGATTATAACATTGACGTCCATGTCGTACTCCAGGAAATCTAATTTCTCTGACAGGAAATAGATGTTAGGATTTTCAAAGTTTCTCAGATGATTCTAATACTAACCAAAGTTGAGATTGTGCTTTCATTCCAGGAAGATCTCGGTGGTAAACATTCTAAATGTTTCTAGTTTTCTGGGCACAGAGCTTCAATGTAAAGGTTTGTTTGTAACAGCCTCATGTTCCCTGATTTTTGAAAAGTTTTACTATGTGTATTCATAAGTACACATCTATTCTCTTGTGATATGCTGGATCTGCCTACAACTTCCACCATCTCTGAGCCATGCAGAGAATGTCAGTTCTCAGAAAGACCACTTGATGCTTTTACAACCTTCCTGAGAGGATTCAGGCTTGCAAGTTGATAGGCAAGAGATAAGGTCTATAGGATGTTAATGGTTGCTCAGAGAGGGAAAGACATTTTATTCAGTGGTGTAGCCATTGTTAAGTTGCCTATGCTTCTGTAAATAACCACCCAGTCATTGTTCTGTAAGCAACTATAACTGAACTCCTTGGCTCACTAAAAAGAAAAAATTTCAGTCAGAAGAATAATGCCCAAAGGCACAGATGAAGTCAACCAATAATAACTTCATTGTCCATATGTTGATGGTGTTCAAATTTATTATTATTATTATTATTCATACACTTAATTAAATATTTAAGATACTTAACCGGCAGACAGTTGACAGACACACACACTTGGAAATCTTATCTTTCTTCAAGTAGAAGTCAGCCGAGTTTCAGGTTTTGAATACAGATAAAAATTTTGAAAATGTATTTTGCTACATGTTTCTCCTATAAACATTACCATAGACATAGTCAAAGAATCTTCTACAAATTGTAATTTAAACATACATTTTTTGTAGAAAATCCTAGGGATAAATTATAGTTACCATGCACTCTGAGAACTTTTTAACATCAAGCATGCAGACTAGGTTTAAGGAGATAATAAATTTTCAGATGATAATAATAAATAAATTTAAACAACACTAAATTCAACCACGTCAAGATACAGTAACGGCATATTTTAAATGCATAATTTTGTATATACTCTTACCAGATTAAACAGTTAAAATAACAAGCACCCAGAAGCTTTAAATGAATAAAATTAAATGACTCTATATCAGAAATCTGAAAACGGACAAGTAAAACACCTAGCGGCTCTTTATGCTAGAAATAAAAAGCCACAATGTTTCTGAAGATTTTATTTATACAGAAGCAAGACTGAGGAATGAGGCTCAGAGGTAAATCACTTGCCTGTAGTGGGAAAAAAAAACCTTGGAATCAATCTCAAAACAAGAGAGGATGAAATAGAAAATGAGAAAGAAAGGGAGGGAAACAAGGAGAGGGAGAGGGAGAAGAGAAAGGGGAAGAAGAGGAAGAAACAGCATAAGTGAAAGAAAAGGGAAGAGAAGGAAGAAGAGGAGGAAAGGCAGACAGGAGGTTGGCGGGAACATTTTCTATGCAATAATAAAGCTAATAAATCCACTCCTACCTGTATGTTATTAAATACATAAGCCATGCATGGAACTGAAGAAAGAAATGTAAATGTACTTCCAAACATTAATGGTCACAACATATGTATCTTCTCTGTTAATACAGACATGTTTCTATGATTAAAGGAATGATACTATACTTTATAAGTAAAATAACTACTCCTGCCATCCTCCACAGGTTTTCCTCATAGGTCCCTTTCTTCTCATCACTCTGAAAATCAGCTCAAGCTCCAACTTGTTCATAAAAATCTGAGTCAAGAGTCAATATGAAAATTGACTTAAGCCAGATAGGCTACAGAGATCACATAGTAAAGAAAGATCTGAGTTTTCAATGGGGAAGTGTAGTAGTGCACCAATTGTGTTGCTCAGCAATAAAGACACGGAGGCATTTTCATAGAAGCAAACCGTGCCAGACCTCAGCAGAGGAATCCATCTGCCATGGCAAGGACTACACTGGACAGTAGAACCCTGGTCACCTGATCTCAGGAGATTTTATTGACACAGAAGCTCATCAGGTGTTCTATTGTTGGCACGTGGAGATCATGAGGAATCAAACATCTTTTTCATAAAGCCAACACCTGCAGATAATAAAAAAAATGCCAAGACCTAGGCAGCCCTTTCCCCAACAATGCACAAAACAACAATTTTAAAAATAACTAAACATAAGCTTGTGCAACATTTCCCCCTTTCTGTATAAGTCAACACCCCCAAATTCCTTTATCTCTACAACACAATTTAACACTACACTAGCAAAGCTGTTTACAAGAGGAACAACCATGAGGCTTGCAAGGAGGTACAGGTAAGTCAACACCCCCAAATTCCTTTATCTCTACAACACAATTTAACACTACACTAGCAAAGCTGTTTACAAGAGGAACAACCATGAGGCTTGCAAGGAGGTACAGGATCAAATGAAACCAAACATCTATCAAACCTTTTATAATGTCCAGCATGTCTGCATCCTGCAACTTCTAAAGAAATATGTTTGAGTTCAAAGTTTAGTAGAATGTTCCAAAGACTTCTTAACAATGAAGCAATTATTAACCCTGATCATCTGGGAGTTCTTTTTAATATTTTATCAGGTCTCCTTTTCAGCAACAGATGCAGTTGCAGATGATCCCTGTCTTCACAAAGGGTTTCCTCCTGAGGTGGAGTTCCCATCACTATAGCAGATCTGTTTTGTCAGGACTGCCTCACTAGTATCTGGACAGCTTGTCTTTCTCTTATTAGCCTCTAGTTAGAGTTGAGAAATGTGTAGTCAGATTTGTAGAAAAACAAAAACAAAAACAAAAAACAACCTGGTTAGTTTAAATCAGCAGTTTCTTAGCTCCAAGTCATGGATTTCACAGCAGGTGTTCCTGATTCAGTCAGAAAATTTTCTGGCAGTTTGGCATTCTTTTCTACCACCACCACATGGATACATACAACCTTAGTCATAGACCCCAAACACAAGACCCACATGGGCTTCATACACACATAAAACAGCTATCAGTAAATCCAGTTTGTAACAAAGCACACTGGCTTCCGTTTCTGGTGCCCTGCCTACTACCAGTGGCAGGAGGGAGTATGGCTAGCAGCTGGAGTGTGTTGCATGTAGCCATGCCTTTTCTCTGCTTTTGGATCAGCTCCATAACCAGGAAATGTGGTTGAAACCTTGCTTTTTCTCTGCTCCCAGCTGAATTCTTTGTTTTTTACTATGAAAATTTATCCAAAACATTTGTCCAAAACATTCCTACAAGACGTGTTAGTGCTCTGGCTCTAGACCTGAGCTAATGCTTTGACAGGCCCTGCCAAGGTTCTCATACTTTACCAGAAGAACTTGTCTTCTCAGCTTCTTTCACTTTCTCTAGAGGCCTCTTACCTTGGAGCTTTCTCATTTATAACTCTTTTTTAGAGCTTTCCTTAATTCTGGCTCACGCTTTTATGGGAGCCTTTTTATTTTGAGGTCTGCTTACTCCTTTCTCAAACTTCTTTCTCAAACTTCAGGAGCTTTTCTTTATCTTTACCAGATTCTCCAAGGTCTGGAGTTTTTCTCTCATTCTTCCTTGTCTTCATATTATATGTAGCTGACATGATGTCATGCCCCACATTGGCATGCCACTTGTAGCAGATAGGTAATGTGTGGCTTAGCAAAGAAGACAAGGAGGCACTTTCATAGCTGCAAATCTTGCCAAACATCTTTTACATAAAGCCAACACCTTCAGACAATACAAAATGCTAAGACCTAGGCAGCTCTTCCCCTAACAGTGCACAAAACAATTTTAAACATAACTAGAAATAACCTTCTGCAACAGGAAGAGGGGAGAAAGGAGACAAGGAAATCTGCAAACATGGTAATGGAACATAACTTGAAGACTCAGTTGCCTTGGAAGAGTCAAACCCCTGAGAGCTGGGAAACATCTGAAGTGTGAGGGAGATATCCAAAAGCAAGGACACTAAAAAGGGAGTTTTAAGCAAGTTTTTCAGTAATTTGATTGTTACCTTGCATGTTATAGTAAAATGTGTTTGCATGTGACACTGTTTAAATAAAGACACAAGGCTTCATACAGGTTACCAATAAGCATAAATTCTGTAACAGGAAATAGGTGACATAGAGCAACCTTCAAATACTCTCAGAAGAACAATCACTGTAAGCTGCCCTAAATTAGAATCTTTTATTTTCATTCCACAAGGGAAATTGTGGATCAGTTGTGACCCAGTTGATCATTCTTTTGAAACTAGAATAGACAATTTTGAATATGCTTCATGACAACCAAATATCAAATTCTGAAGACTATAACGAACTTAGGAGAAGAAAATAAATGAAGGAAAACCAAGACATGCGGAGGAAACTAAGCAGGAAAATTTATTAGCAGAGAAGACAGATGCTTAAAGAGGTAGAGACCAACCAAAGCTCTTCCTGCTGTAAATATTTTCAGTACTTTGAGAACTTCAAGGGCCTCACATGTGTAAATGCTTGCCAAGCAGAGCACACTGTCATTTTTTTTTTACATGTGTATATTCACATACATAAGAAAACAGCAGCAAGAAATAATTACCTACAACACAGATGCATGAAGGCAAGCAGGTGTCTAAACACACATCAGAAAAACACCAACTTCAAGTGCCCTTCAAAACATGGAGGTAATCATACTCCCCAGACATATACACACTCTTACTCCTTTCACATAAGGTGGAATAAGGAACATTAAAAATGCCCAATTTAAGAAACAACTGGAGTCAGCGTCATATAAATGAAGCTTCCTTTTAGGAGGAAGGGAATAGAATAGTGACATGAAGTATAGTCAGAGACTGTGAAGATAGTTTAGCAGTTAAAACTCTTAACACAAAATTGTGAGAACATGTGTTCTAATCTCCAGGAGTCCATGTAACTTTTGGGTGAGTTTGGTAGACTGTCTGTAATTGCAGTCTTAGAAATTGGAGAAAAGGATTCCACAGATTAATCTGGTAAGCAAGACTAGCTGTAGTAGCTTGCTTGAAGTTTGATTGAGAGATACTGTCTCAATGAATAAGATGGAAAATTGAAAAATCAATAGACACTGATTTCCTACATCAACCTTGTGCTGCACATGCATAGACACCAAGTGCATGTGTGCCAACACACATGCAAGACTACGCACACACATATGTACATCATACACACAAGAACTGGGTAAAATAGCTGTGTTTTCATGGAAAGAAGAAAGGTTTTTAATTTAAGATTCTTTTTTGAAGATTCACTAAGATTTAAGATTCATCGTTAATCTGCAAAAGACAGCAAGATTGCATAAAAAGTATAAATAGACCATTCATTCATTACACAAGTACTTAATGAAACATGCCTTTAGGCCTTACAAATCAGTGTTCAACAAATAGAGTTTGGTCTATGCTTTCTTTACTTAACAGTGTGGTCAGACAGAATGTAATTTCTAGTTTGATACAGTCCAAGACACCTTGCCTAGGGAATGGTGCTGCCTCAAGAAGGCTTGGTTTTTCCACATCCTTTAACTTAATTAAGACAATCCTCTACAGAAGGCCAAATGTATGCACTCTCTTAGTGAGTATCTTTTTCTAGGTGATTTTCAGTTGCATAAAATTAATAATTAAAGCTAACCATCCTACAAATGTTTATTTATTTATGTATAATAGTTTGTGTTCGCAAGAGCAAAGATCAAAATAGTGAAATGCACCCAAAATCTCTCTCTCTCTCTCTCTCTCTATATATATATATATATATATGTATGTATGTATATATATATATGAATATTATTTAGACATAAAAAGCTAGAATAATGATATATTCAATATCAAAGGATCCAACTTCTATGAAACTTTAAGAGTTGTCAAACAGATGAAGAGTGATTCACAGAGACTTTTGGGAAGGGCATAGTTTTAATGTTCTGCGATGAAAAAGGTCTAGTAATTGGTTTCCAAAGACGTGCATAGACTTTCCAAATCTAAACTGTAAATGAACTAAATGAACCTTAAAAGCAGTTCAGATGTTATTTTTATGTTACATGGATTTTATGGCAAATAAAAATGTTCGAAATGCCAAATAAACAGTATGTTAACTAGCTAGATGTGTGAGAAAAGCTGTGGACTGAAAAGACTTGAAATTTGAAAATCACATAGAACACTTGCTCTACGTGGTTTTACACCTTGTTCTTTCTTCCTCCTTAAAATTCTGGGTATTCTGCCATTTTATAAAGAAGTGTTCTTCCAAATCCATCTTAAGGCATGAGTTTGATAGGACAATTTCTTTTCATCTACCAAGGGCAAGTGACAGGAAGATTTCTAAGTAACAGCAAAAATGGGGCATTTGGAGCCCTGCCCACACTTCAACAGCAAAATATTTATGCAACTAATTCCAATAAATGTTGAAAATAACAAGTGCAGAGAGTGAATTGGTATACTATTTCGTTGAATCTAAAGATCAACGAATGCTCTTTTCACACAGCAATTCACAGCAGCAGGATGATATCATCCCACCTACCTTGCTTCCGCACATCCTCTACAGCAGCCACCAACTCTTCTTTGAGGTCTTGACTCTCCTTAGCAATCTGTTCACCCTTTTCCAGGAAGTTCTGAGTAGCTTGTTCTACAGATGCTGCCAGCACATGGGCTTTCTTCGACCTCCCTTTCTTTTTACCAGATGGACCTTTGTTGCTTGTGTTGACAAGTGTTGTCACCTTAAACAGAAAAGGAAAACTATTTAAAAAAAAATCTACAAGATTTTCCAGAGACAGACTATTGGCTCATAATTTCTAACTCTCCATGAAAGTCAGGAAAAGGTGTCAGGTCCTCTAAGGCTGTTTTTATAGGCAGTTGTGAGCTGCCCTAGATGAGTGCTGGGAATTAAACATAGAACATTGAACAGAGAATGAGTGCTTTAAACTGCTAAGCCATAGCTCCAGCCATACTCCTTTCTGAATACTTTAACTTGAACATATATCTCAATTGCCAACTTTCTTTTAACACTATGTATAAAAGAACTACTTAATTTGCCAATAAAGCTTTCCATATCTTTCAAAGAACTTGTTAACCTCTTTAGACACCAGAACCTTTATTCTGTACCAGAGAGAAATCTGGAGGAAAGAAATACATTCAGGTTTTCTATAATATGTCAATAACAGCTACTATTTCTGTTTGCTATTGAACAAGAAACTTATCAGTTTCCTAAGAAGCAGAGTTTTGTGGTTCATTTTCATTTATATGTGTCATACTACGATCATGAAAGCTTTTCTTTAGGTTATAAGGAAGCCAGTCCAAAGAAGAGTTCGATCAAATGGTACAGTTATGAGGGTTAATCCACATCATAGATCAGGCAAAATCATTAGTCAATGTCATAACTAATGTTCATGCCTTTTTTCAGCCATAGGCAACACCAAAGGTAACAGAGCTTTAAATCAACATGTACTTTGACTGTCGGTATACATGGTGTTGGGAGCTATTGTCTTCAGCTCCTTTATGATTAATTAGACACACTAAATTATATAACACTGAAGCATTTAGCATGAGCATTAAATAAAAAGTAGCATACATAAAAATCTAATATCCTTAAAATCAGCATGTCAGCTAGTGGCAGTTTTACTGTAAAAAATGCATGCAATAAGAAACACATTCCAGTCTTCTCAGTCCCAGCCACATGGAACAATCATCAGAAGAAAGGTGTACTTGTCACAGTGGCTCTTTTTCTGAGGTACAGAGGTATTTTTTATAATGAGGATGTAATCAATACAACAAAACGGTATTCTTCCAAGAAGTGTAAGGCTCCAGGACAGTTCAATACATGGAAAAGCATTCATTACTTGCTATTTTCATCTATTTGTGATGCATTCTCATCATATAGATACAGATATAGATACAGATATAGATATAGATAGATATGTGATCTATGTTGTTACACTTTTCAAATTAGAAAATGAACAGAACGGGGAAGGAAACATTAATTTCAGGTAGACTGACAGTTTTGTAAGAACTAGGAGCTGATCATGAATTTACCAAAATAGCTGAATGTCTACATCACAGATTCATCTTTTACAAAGGCAACAAATATCAGCTCTTCTTCTATCCCACTGCATTACCATATTAGGCATCATTTAGATGATACCCATAATAGTAAGGCTGTCACAGTTTTCTTTAATGTTGCTTTCATAAAATATCCTCACAAAAAAACACCTTAATGAAGAAAAAATCCAGTCTACAGTCCATCATTTCCAAGAAATCAAGGCAGCTTGAACTTGAGGCAGATAGTTACAGTACATCCATAGTCCTGATTAGAGAGCAATGAATGAATTCATGTGTGCTATAGCTCAGCTCACTTTCTCCACTCATTTGCCACCCAGGATCTCCTGACCAGGGTTTAGTGCTACCACACTGAATGGGTCTTCCTGCTAATCAAGATACTCACTCCAGCAGACATGCCCACATGCCAACCTAATATAGATAATCCACAATTGAGACCGTATTCCCTGTTGGTTATATATTGTGTCAACCATCATAAAGGCAGAACAAACACCTGTTTGTTTCAACAAAAATAAACATGGAACATGATCTGGAAATTCCCAAGAAAAAGTGATTATTTCTAAGCAAACCAGTTTAATTTTCTGTTAGTGAAAGCTTATATTTTCTCACTAATAAAGGGGAATGAAGGTAATAAAAAGAAGACATATATATATATATATATATATATATATATATATATATATATATATAACTAATGAAGGTATATATATACCTTCATTAGTTAATTACAAAGAAACAATTACCCATATTTTTAGTCGTTATCTGATGTTTTATTAGGGGGCAAAGCAAATAAATAAGGTAAACCACATAAAGAAGTGATACAAAGCATCATAAAAGTAGACATTAAATCATCTCATTTAATGTGAATGTAAGTCTCTAGTGCTGAAAATACTTCACACACACACTTCAAACACAGGAGTTGAAAAAAATCAAGCTGGCTCTGACCAGGAAGACTCCTCACTGAGTATCAGAAGTTGCCTTGCAATTTGGTAAAGGAAAACTAATCAACATACCTATCCATCTGTAATCCCTATGAACCACAGTGATCAGAATGGCAAGATATTCCCAAAAGTACAACAGCAGCTTTCCTATCTTCTTCCGCAGTAGGAGAGAGTTCATGTTGGTACTATAGACTTAGCCAACTAAGCATGGTTGGTGAAGCCACAGAATGTAGAAGATAATCTCCTACTGCTACATTCCCAAACCAGTATAATCTTTAACTACATTTTTTTAATACCCACAGATAAGATTAGCTCTCACCCTTCATCAAAGAAACTTCTTTTTGCAGCAGAGACAATAAAAGAAAACCTCAACTGGTGAAAATATAAAGAATCATTGACTGCCCAGCCCCAGTTGATACATCTGTAACACAATCTTTATACCTAAGACTCAGAGAAAAAGCACAGAAGAGCAGTTGCAAAGACTGCAATATCCAGAAGACCAGAACATCAGTGATGATACTGTATTATCTGTATATGATATGCAGCTACACCACAGACTTTAAACAATATGGCTACATAAACAACACCCAAATAATGACAACACCATTAGTTGACATCCCGAAGTGGATGGAGCAAATATTCCAAGACTTAACCCTAAATGAAGTGACTGCTGAGAGAGAATCAGTTTTCCCCAAGTCTAAGCCACTAACTGGTCATCCAATACCAAGTCATTAGCCCTTAAAAAATATACATATGAACAACACTAAATCAACTCAGCAGGCTATACATGCATGAGTGTGTGTGTATGTGTGTGTGTGTGTGTGTGTGTGTGTGTGCAAAAGTCTAGTGTTACACAAAGAAAATGATAACATCTAGTAAAGAACATTTAAAACAACCTGCATAACTGATTATTCACCACATTCCTTGGGGGGATTGAAGATAATAAAAATGTAATTTTCCCAGCTTAGACTACAAGTAGCACATTCTAAATATGTATAGCAAATCTGTAAGATGATCCTGAAACCATGAGAGAGAACTAAGTTCTCCTTCCCTAAGTTGTTTCTGTCAGCTAAGACCAGGGTGAAGTCAGGTGTCTCAAATCAACAGAGACTATAGAGAAAATACAAGCATTTCAAAATCTTGTAACTTAGTCTTAATGGACAAAGAAGAAAAGGAAGTGATTCCCCAGCATTAAAAAAATAAAGAAGAGAAAATAGAAAGAATGTTAATGATCAAGAATTAAAGCAGGGTTAAGGAAGATAATCACTGTTAAGCCCCAAAGATATATTTAGCACCTCTCACATAAGGGACTTAGAGATTCACTAGTTCTAATCAGCCTTGCAGTTAGCATCCCTAAGGAATGTAATTTTCTTCCAGGGGTCAGAATAGCAAAGATGAATTCTGACCAGAAAGTAGTAATAAGGAGCTGTGCCTGTGCCTGTGCCTGTGTCTGCAGTAACTGTGCCAGGGCCAGGGTGTCATGGATGTACCGAAGTACATGATACTTTCAGACACTGAAATGTCCTGTAGCACCCACTCACAGGATATCCTGTGGAGATTCCATGGTAAAGACTATGCAGGTCCTACTCCAAACAGAGATTCTCAAATCTACACCCTTAATTTTACCCTCTCCACACTGTCTCTTCTTCTTTAATAAGCTGCAAGTGTGTTGTGAGAGTAAGAATAGAAAGAGCCACAACTAGAGACATAAAGAGTCAAAGTCTGTCTGTGGCACGTAAGAAATGTCTTTAGACTTTCCTCAGGCACTGTAGGATGAGTCTTAACAATACAGTTAACCCATGAAAACACATAAGGAAAATCTGAATTTTCTGTAATAATTATGATTTATTTTATAATGACTTGAAAAAGATTTCAAATCTGTGGACTTACACGTTAGTCTGTTTCTCTCACACTACAGACCTTCACAGAACATCAGACTAAACGTTGTAAACTGCATCATGATGAGAAGTCTGCTCATTTCCAAACACATGGAAATAAAGTTTATTTATGCAAAAATCATCACAATCTAGAGTAACCACGTTGAGCTGTAACGGTACCACAGCAGCAACTCTAAGCACCAATGTTCTTTCAGATCTACTCTAATCTGTGGGACTTTGTGCCATATATATTCAGAGCTGATCACAGTGTCCTTCTGTGGCCCAAAGCAGCAAAGGCTATTTTTCAGCAAAGCAGCAAATGTTTTGAACCAGGAATGTAAAATGAGTAGGAAGGCATTT
Organism: Cricetomys ansorgei; assembly: GCA_026225945.1. Lineage (NCBI taxonomy): Eukaryota > Metazoa > Chordata > Mammalia > Rodentia > Nesomyidae > Cricetomys > Cricetomys ansorgei. The sequence goes on from JAMJFZ010003624.1 coordinate 3,525,566, forward strand.
GTCTTTCTAAAAATCTTAAGTTGTTTAGTCATCACCACCCATGACAGGAAACCCATGCTGTCTAGAAAGTCCCTAAAATAATTAGGGAAAGATTCCACTCTATTCATGATTCACTGTTCTGCATTTACTAACTTTAAAGCAAAACAAAACCAGACTGTTTAAAGGAAAACTAGAAAGAAATATGAAACCAGACTAAGTACAAAGTATTTTCCAATCAACTCTAATTAAAGGACTCAGTTAAGCCAAGTTTGCCTTCTCCTACAATTCACTATAGGCCTGGGGAGATAGCACAGTCTGAAGAGTGCTTACAGACCATGCTAAAGAACCTGTATTCCACCCATAGATTCTATGGATAAGGGAGGGAAAAAGGCAAGCATCAGTAATACTATCACTGGAGAGAAGATAAGCGCATTTCTGGACCTTGTAAGCCATCCAGTCTAACTGAATATGGTGGTTCCAGGTCCAGTGACAGACCCTTTCTAAAAAATACGGTGAGAGAAATTGAGGATACCACCTTGTATAGACCTCTCGCCTCTCTCAGGTGCACACACGTACGCACGTGTCTGAATGCTTACTTGCAACAAATGAACGCAAATATTCATCATCTTTTTACTCCAGTTTGATTGACAAGAACATGTGTTTCAATTTTTCTCTCCTTATATCACTGATGGCTCCCAGCTCACCAGAGAGCAGTAGGCAATTGATGGGACACAGGAAAACATCAATGATCTGGTGTTCTTTTATCTAAACATACACAAAAAAGAAATTAAACTTAATGAATACCTCACCTAGTCATTACTCGAGCATGACAACCTCATCTTTACATTAGATGTCACACGTATCACATATGATAAATGGGACACCTGGAAGGGACAAAGGCCACAAATGCTCAGCAGTGCTTACCTTACATACTCATTTTAGTTAAATGGACTCTTAGGTATCTGTCTTGTCACTGTGGCCAAATACCTTGGGCAAAAAGCAACTTAAGTGGGTAAAGATAATTTCTGGCTTAGAGTTTGAGAAGATGTGGTCCACAATGGGAAAGAAGGCATGACAGCTATTCTCCTCACATCTGTATGTGGCTGACAGGCCTAACAGGAAAGGGAACTGGGCTATGAATCTCAAGACCCTGAATCTCTACCCTGTAGTGACCTATTTCTTCCAATTAGGCTTCAACTCCTAAAACATATGTAATGTCTTGAAATACTAGGTTTTTTCATACAAACTATGAAAGTATTTCTAGACTATAGCCTATAACACACACACACACACACACACACACACACACACACACACACACACACACACCTCCTTTACAAAATCAACTTTAAAAGAGTCATGCAAAGAAACTGATACCAGGTCATTCATTTCCTCTGGGCACAATGTGAGACCACTGGCAGCCTCACCTGGAGATGATGAAGATAATTAACAGACATTAGACAGTGGAATGTGTGGGGTCATCCACTTGGACCATTACTATCATCCTCCTGGCAGTCTTGGAGGCCAGCTAGTAAAGATACAAAAGCCAAAGTTAAAAGGAGCCTCTGGTTCTAATTTTTTCCTTGGAGAAGTATAAACCATGGATGAGAAAAACCCATGTGAATATTTGGTAATAATAAGAAAATTTCTACTCTGCTATGTGTGTGAGATTTTAATGAGAAACTGGCATTGTAGCTAATATTGACTATATCCACATATTATTTGCAGTTAATAAATATTATCTTATAAAATTTAAATCATTCTTATTAAATAACTACACATAGTGTATCAGGTATATAATGTGATTAGTTAGGTAATGAATGCCTATTTGATAATGTATTACATCCCATATGTATGCAAATAGATATGTATACAAAGCATTTGCTTATTTATAAGATGCACTCCATATATACATTTGTATGCACACACCTAATATACAATGCATATTTTGTTTATTTTGATATTTAGGTTACTCTTTAAATAATTGTATTTTAAACTTGGGTAAAGATTTTAGGTATTGTAGTAATCTTTCTCTTTTCCAAATGAGACGATTTTAAGTGGTCAAGACTGTTCATATACCATAAGGGAAAAACCATTCTCAGCATATTTCAATGACCCAGGTATGACTTGATTGCTACTGCACAGTATTTCAATAAACAGGATGCATTTTCACATATACAGCATCAAGACACTGATCACAAATCTAAAGTCATTCAAGTCCGATGCAAGCTTTTCTTCAAGAGAAAGCTCTTATTATTGAATCTAAGAAATATCAATTACAAAATTTCAGTGGATGAGCAACTGCTAGTCTTACGTAGGAATAAAGTTCAGTTCTTAGGCCCACATGGCCCTGCAGAACTACCTGTAACTATGGCTGCTAGGATCCTATAGCCCTTTATTTTGCCTCCTTGGACACCCTACACATACATGACATTCATGTTGACACACATACACATGAATAGAAATAACTGAAAAGAAAACTTTGTGGTTGAAGTCATGGATGAAGAGGTAAGGTCACTTACTACCTTTGCTAGGCCCTAAGTTTGCTTTCTAGCCCCCACACAAAACTGTCTGTAATTCCAGTTTTTGAGAATTCTATGGCTCCTTCTTGCCTCTAGAGCCATTGTGTACACTACATGCTTATTATCTCAAATGTTTTTTATCAATATTATGTTTTATTAAGGTATCATATCCTGCAGCACAGACTGACACATTTATGTACATGCAGACAAAATACATATTTAAAATAAAAATAAAGAAATCTTTTTAAAAAATCAAGAAGTTAATGTATGTTAGCATTTGTATTTTAAGTGTCCCTCAATCATCCATAGTTTGCAGGCCTGATCTCTGGGATGGATTTATAGGGAAATATTGCAACCATTTAGAGGTGGAGCCTAGTGAGATGTCATCAAGACATTAGGTGGTGTGTCCTCAGATGGGTCAGTGAGATCTCTGCACGTTCATTTTCCTCAATCTTCCTAATTCTGTCTTGTGAATCCTGGCCATGGAGTGAATGACTCTGCTCTACCAGACATGCCTTGATCCATGCCACACAGCACTGGCAGCAACTTTCCACACACTGAAACTGCCAATCTATGAGTAGCACTTGAAACATCTTTCTTTAGATATTTTCTATCTCATACACTCACTATTACAGAAGATTCTATAAGGAATACAGCTTGTAAATGGTGACATTAGCACCATTATTTTTAAATGATTCTATAAAGATGGCCAGAATGTAAAGTTATATGGTCTAACATGTTTATTTTCCTTCTGTGTTTTTATCATTGTTTGTTTTCTTGTCTTGAGATAACATCTCTTGCAGTGCAGGCTGGCCTCAAGCTCTTTATTTATCTTACAATGGGCTCAAATTCCTGATCCCCCTGCTATCATCTCCCATTAAATGCTGAGATTACAGTTATACATCAACATACCTGGGTAAAATGGAAATACCCATTTTACATTTCCTTAAGAACTTAACTTCTTACTATTTACTGTGAAATAACTGTGAGTTGATCTAACTATAGAAACTATCTTAATAATTATTTTTGCACTTAGATATAACTACACATTGGAGTAAGATAAAATAAATTACTGGTTAACTAGTTTTTCCTCTGCTTTGTCAATTTGAGGCATAAAGATTATACTGGTAAATATTGCAAAATCTCCTAATATAGGGGTATTTTCCTCAATTCTACCAATTCTATCCTGTTGTATCTCACTGCAAGTTAGATTTGCCACACAGTAGACACTTGGCAATGCTTTCAGTCATGTATCTGTTATTTCTCATCACTCCAAAAAAGGGTAGGAAAGCTCTAAAAGCTTGGAGAGGGGAAAACGTTGAGAAATGCATTCGTCCCAACAATACATAGCTATTGTAATCATGAACTTTCAACAACTACAGATTATGTCACTGTTCATGTACAAGAATGAGCACATTAACACCAAGACAAGGACGGAAGAGGAACTCAGGGGGCCCTGGCTTGTACTGTTGATCTATTTCCTGTGGATAGATTTAATTAAAGGGAGAGTCATTGTCTTCAGCAGTCTTCACAAAGATTACCCCGATCAAACCAAATGGATCACACAACAAAATGAAAAGTCATATGTATAGGAATGGAATGCCTAGAGAAGATAGGAGTGGGAGTTGGGAGGAGTGGAAGGGAGATAAGAGAGAATGGGTGAAGAGAACAAATGGAATGCATTGTATATGTATATCAAAGAACTAAATTGATAAAGGAAAATATTATTGATATACCTAACATTTTAAAATAAAATCAAAGTTTTCTCTTGCAAAAAAAATTGAGCTGTTCTTTTTTCTTTGAACTAAAATGACAAGCAGAACTCCATGACTAACTGAACACATGTGCCAAAAAGAAGGGGCAAGACTAAAGTAAATGTGAAGAATCAGAAAAGAAATTATTTGGAAACATATCATCAAACACGTCATCAAAAGATGATGAGAAAGAACAAGGCTCCCAGGGTTGTCACCTTTAAGGAGCAGGTCTAAATCATCAGCAAGGCCATGGTGACAACATGGGTGAAGGGGATGCTTTCTTACTTGTCCTGCCCGCTGTTATCTCATTTACAAGCCAGTGTTCATACCTATTTCATTTATTGAGTGGAGACAACTTTCAAATGTAGCAATCTCCAGAACAAAGAAAACTTTTAGTGATTAACAAAACAAAACTAGTTCTAATGTGCTAAATCATGTTTATCTTCAGTTAATAAAACTCATCTGCTGCTCCAAACCAAGAGTCCACAGTATTGACTTCATTACTATTTTTCAATGTCTTATCTGTATTAAAGAAAGTATCAGTAGGACAGCACAAACATAAATACCACTTTGACATGGGGCTGGAGAGATGGCTCAGTTGTTAAGAACACTTGCTGCTCTTCCAGAGGACCCTAATTTGGTTCCCCAAATCCCCATTGGGTGGCTCACAGCTGCCTGTAACAACAGCTACAGAAGAAAAGACCCCATTTTCTGGCCCCTTTGTAGGACTGCACTCATACACACAATTAAAAGTAAAAGCGTCATCTTATCATATAAAATATTGCACTCATTTTCTTCAATAAAGACATTAATCCTTGTCACGCTCCCTCCCTCCCCCTTCATATTTTTGTAGAAATTTTTGCCTATATATCTGTATATCTCTGTGTGTGCCTTTGCCTCAATGCTTGCAGCTTTGTTATTTGACATATATTTAAAAAATATTTTTGTGAAATCTTGATAACTAGCATATATGGAAAGTCTCAATTTCAGGTAACCGTTTAGAGATTCCAGTGACTATTATTTCTATATTAATAAACTCAATAATAACAGCTGAAATCAAAATAAAATGGGTAAGTGTGCCCACACATATAATCAATCAGTATTCTTTGACACGGAGGCAAAAATCACTGTTCTCACATAAAATGATTAGTCCTTGCAAGTTGTAGGTGGACAGAATTACACAAAACCTACTAAGAACTACAAAACGTTTCCCAGTCAGGACATACAGAAGTTTCCCACAAAAATAATGGATTGAAACATTTCGCAAAATATCAATCTTTCAGTGAGTGGTCACACTTTCTCCTCTAAAAATAAAACATATCCTATACAATGACTAATAATGCCCACTTCTTAATAGAATCCAAATACTAAGCACTCTCTAGTTATTCCCTGGCCATTACATGTAGTGTGTTCGTGAATGAGGGATTGAAAGAACTGCCCCTATTTCTAAGATAAGGTCTGAATCCATTGGAAAATAATTGCATGTTAGAGGATATTTATACCACCTGCTCTAAGGCTCAGGGGTCATTAAGGACAGAGGGCGGAAAGGATTTAAGAGCCAGAAGAAAGGAAGCAAGACTATGAGTGCTACCTTATGGGCCTTGCACAGACAATGCTGCCATGGTCTGTCAGCAGCTGTGGCTATATACACAATAAATATACACAAGATTGAGTCTATTAACTGACCACCACAGAACAGGCAAGAGTCCTTTGAGCCTTAACGAGTGCTTACTTATAGATTATGGGGGAAAGGCATTCATTGTATTCAGTTTTGCACCCGTGAGGCACCCACAAAGCTTCCATGTACAAATGCCAACCATGAATACGCAAATAATCTTGGCTCAACTCAGCAGGTTTAAAACCCAAAATGAATGGTTGAAAGCGAATTGGAGGTGGAGGGGCTTAACAGACTAGGAGAGACACTAGAAACTTCCACACTAATCAGAATGCAATTTATACACGAAAAGAATTCCTAAAGAACAAATTAAAGAAAGTTTTTGTTTGTTTGTTTGTTTGTTTGAATGCACATTAGAGTCTGTGGATCCTTTCAAAGAATAATAATTGAAGTTTTAATTTATCTGACATCTGCAGTTTACCCTGTAAAACAATGGTGAGCATAAGTTTGTCTCATTTGGCATATTATACAAATTTCTGAAATGAAAATCAGTTGTTCTTATGGCTCCCTAACTAGTGTGTCTGCAGAACTGCCTCAGAGTATGCCTGACATCCACCACTTAAAAAAGAGTTCCTAGTTTTTCAAAGAGATAATTACATGGTCTGATGACATTTTCTGGATTTGATATGTACATGTACAGTATTGTTCTCCCATTAAACTACAAACTGCTGGTGAAATGCCAACAGCACGAGAAAAGACCACGCTGACATTTGCTGTGGGTCATCTTCACGGACAGAACACCTGTCTTCCACTTGAATGTGCTGCCTTGGTGTGCAGCCTTGCTCCGTAAGCACTGCTTCTCTGACGATTCTGGGGAATTGTTGATGAAAGAAGGGCTAAATGAGCAGGATGTAATTATACTTGTCATGATTTTTCTTGTGAACTTTTATTTGGACAATCTGGAAAAAAAAGAGAGGCAGCTAATTTTCTAACTAAGGTTTTAATTTCTCTTTAAAACCATTAGTGCATGGAAATCGTAGAATGGGTCTTGGGTGATCAGGATGGAAGCATTCAGTATTGCTGGATGAAATGACAGTAAATGGAACATCATGAGAAAGGGAAGAAATGAAAAGCTATGGAGACTGCCTTTGTGTGTGTGCATGTGTGTGTGTGTGCGTGTGTGTATAAATATATATATACATATATTTATATATATAATACATATATAATATACAAATATGTATTTGTATGTTTGTATATGAATATACAAACATATATATCTCTTTAATGATTTATATGTATATAATATATTTCTTTAATGATTTTATATATACATACATTGTATCTTTCTTGTTTACATGTATCCCCAGATCCTCACTTCCACTTCCCTAGACTGCCTTAGTAAGTATCCCTCCAACTTTCATGTCCTATTTATTTTTAAATCTCTGAGTTAGTTAGGGTTGCCTACATGAATATGGGCATTCTGAAAGCAGCTATACCCACAAATGTAAAAAACTACCAAACAGCCACTAATTATAACTTAGCTAGAGGTAGACTCAATAGCTTTTTCAAATCTATGCTAGAATTATTATCTCCATCTTGTGCAGGTCTTGTTTAGGTAATTCGAAATGCAGCATGAGTGCAACAGCCATGTCTTATCTAGGAGACCACATTTCACAGCACTAACCCCCACCCCCAGAGCTATTAGATTCTTTCCAACTCCTCTTCTGTGGTATTTCCTGAGCCTTGAAGGGTGTGTTGCTATAAATGTCTCATTTAGGGGCAAAGAGTCAACCTTCACTTTTCTTCAGACACAGTTCTGTCTCTCTGTGCCAGCTGCTGTCCTCTGCAAAGAGAAGCTCCTCTGACCAAGGTTCAGAGCAGTGTTAATAATCAACAGGTTCAACATAAATATTATAAAGGTAGTTTAACAGCATGTATGTTTATCAAAATAACAGTAGTAAGTTTCTCCTCTAGTGTCTATGACCTGTATAGCCATGGTCTTTGCATCAGATTTATAAGTACCATGCATGATTGTCCTCCTTTGGAATAGGCTTCAAATCCAATAAGAAAAATGTTAGTCCCTAGTCATGGAACTATAATACCCATTGGTATATCTTTCCCAACAGAGCAGTGTTGTAGTATGCATGGACCACTGCTAGGCAACTCAATTACAGCTTTTCTCCACCAGTAGCCTGCACAGCATCTTTGAACATTATGAAACTCAGTACATGTAAGTTTTTATGTGAGTTTTAGAGAATCTACCTCAGGTCCTCAGACATCTGCCCAGTTTCTGGAGCATGCCACTTCTTATCTAAGTGGGAAAAGACTGAGTCTGATATTTACTTTTCCACTTTGAAATGATAATGACATTGAGTTCACTAGGAGTTTTTAATTTTAAATACAACAGTTATCTGAGACACTTTAGCACTGTAATTAAAGTGACATCGGCCATAATATTGAACATACAATCAACAACCATAGAGGGCAGGTCTCTGACACATGGCATGACCAGGACTAGGTCATGACTGGCAATATTTGAACTTGAGCTCCAACTAGCCATGCATTTGCTGTGTGTTACTGAGATCAATTAAACTCCTGATGCTTCATTTTATTCAGCTATAAAATAAGAAGAATACCCAAGAATCTACAAACTCTTGCTTCCTTAGGGCATGTTAATGATGTTGGCAGTGTTTGTCTGCACGTTGGTTACCTGTCTGTTGGTTCAGTGTCACATTCCCTCTATCATCAGTGGATATAAATGAGCACTGGCTTTGTCTGTGGAGATTGAATACACCTGCCCATATCCTGAATAGGACAAGGCATCCTGGCTGCTCCATCTGTCATCCTGGCTGCTGTCCCTGTGCCCACCACCACCATGGCTGTCCCAGCCCCTGCTGCAGCCCCAGGCAAGGCTGAAGCCAGGAAGGGTTGGAGGACTCTAATGAGGATATGGGATTTGGTATCTTTGACTGAAGCAGCCAACTCAGCCAGCTTAGTTTGAGAAACATGGAAACAAGTCTTACTTCGTTTAAAAAGAAGAAAGAAAAGATCCTATTCACAAGTATTTTTTTTTTTTACATTTTCCATACATAATTCAGAGAATAGTTCCCCAAATTTTCAAATAAAATACTTTCATTTGAAATTTATATTTTTAGCAGTATGTTAGTGATTTCAAGAGTGGGGAGTTTGCTAAGCTAGGAAATCTTCGGCAGGTGTTTAATTGGACTAATTAGGCAACATGCAGTCACTTCCGGTTTCCTATGAGTTCTTTGTGAATGCAGATAAGCAACACAACTGATTGCCTAATTAGACTATTTTAAATTGACTTGTTTTTTTTAATAGCTAGAAATTCTTTTTAACTCCAATTAGAAAACAAAGTTCAGTATGTGCTCTGAAGACCTATGTTTTCCTCTTGTTCTAATAAAGTTTTACACACTACTCAATCAATTTACTATTTTTACTGTATAGAAAGGGAGATATAAATGCATATCTACAGCTATATACATCAATATATGTCAATATACATATGAATTTAATAAATATTTCTCCCTCTATCCCTCCCTCCCTCTCTCTCTCTGTGTATATGTATGTATGTGTGTGTATGTGTGTGTATGTGTGTGTATGTGTGTGTATGTGTATATATATATATATATATATATATATATGATATAGAATTCATCAGAAGTTCATCTTAGTGTTTTCTAACCAAATGAAGTACACAAACTTAGAGTCAGAAACTAAAAATTGATCTTTAAATATAAACAACTACCAAAAAAGTTTTTCTTGGAAATCTGCAAACTACTGAGTGACTTTTAAATGGCCTATGCATGTTTCACTAATATTATTTCTCTAGTAGAGATCCAAATAATGTCTGTGTATCCATCCTCCTAAATCCTAAAGATAAACTGAGCTATATGATTCACTAAAATTCTCTGTGTGGCACCAATGAGCTCATGGGGCTTACTTATAGAGCAATGGGTGAAGAGTTACAGGCAGGACTGTTAGTGGCCTCATAGATGTCATATTAGAAGTTCTGCACCAACATGGATGATGACAATTCAATGGTCACATAGAGATGGCCCCTTCCCTAAGATCTTTCTCGCCTATATACTCAAGACCTTCCATAAAGTCACATGTAGTTATAGTATACCTGCATACAACTAATTGAAGGAAGTGGCTAGAAATGGGCTGAGGTCCAATGAACCTCCTTGCCTCTCCTTCAATGAAGAAACATCAATAGTTAACAAGCCCAGTTGCCATGATCTTTGCAAACCACACAGTTGATCTGATGAAGATGGTGCCAGTTTGATGTAGAGGACAGTCCTGTATGACAGTGTATAACACAAAATTAGCATACTCCCAATGGGTTCCATGGCCTATAGCAGATGTGAGAGATAACTGGGTTAAACATGTACTCCTTAGCAACCTCATCCACTTATTCAGTGGCTTTGACAACTTCCTCATGGACACACAGCATCTCAGGTATCATGGCCAGTCAGAAGAAGGACTATGGATGGTCCATGTTAAATCTATGGATAATAGATATTTAAATGGAAATAATACAAATGTCATTAAGATAAGAAGAGGAAACATTTCAAAACAGTGAATCATTATATTAAAAATGAGTGCTGAGTCTGCTCTATCTACCTGTCTCGGGGAGGGTTCTAGGATATACAGAGCACCAGAACACTACAAAATTTAGGGTCCCCTTCCTGTGGCTTTCTGCTATGAACGTGAAAAATAAGACAAAACTCTGAGCTAAGTGAGGAGAGAATGGAAAACTGACTCAGACAGCCACAGAGAGAGTGATGCTGATCTTGTCACTGGCCTTTCTGCATCATACATTCCTGTTGAGTTTCACAAGATCAAAGTTAGAAATATCCCATGGGCCAGGCAAGGGACAGAGGCACTCCATGTTGTCAATGATGCCCAAGCTAAGAAGCCATGTTGATGTTCTGATGGTACAAGGTGAGCTGCCCATGAGAAGCAATAGCTAGGCTATAGCTGAAAGATGTGGAGACAAGATTCAGATCTTCTGACATAGTAAGAATAAAACACAAGCAGAAACAATGCAAAGATTCAAGCTCATCATCTTTCAGTTGTAGTCTAAACTTTAGTACTATGAGAAGGACTTGAAATGAATTGAAAGCTTAGTCCTAAAACCCAAATCAGTGTAGTAAGAGCCATCACTACTAGCATTTACCTGAAGGTATCCACTGTGGCTAGACAACATAGTCACTGAGCATGGGGACTCAGTTTGAGAGCAGTAAGTAGAGAAAACCTGTTTCAAGAATGCTTAAGCCAGGTGGTGGTGGCTCACACTTTTAATCCCTGCACTTGAAGGGGCAGAGGCAGGCAGATCTCTGAGTTTGAGGCCAGCCTGGTCTACAGAGTGAGTTCCAGGACAGCCAGTGTTATAACAGAGCAACCCTGTCTCAAAAAACAAAACAAAACAAAAAATAAGAACGCATACCACTGCTCCTTGTATGATAGATGTGGAAGCCACATATGGATTCACCATTGAATTAGGCCTGTTATGAGGCAAGCCTAGATTTCTTCAAAAAAACAGAGTTATATTTATGCACTGCACACAAACAGCTAGCCATTTGCTGACAGGTGTATTGCTGGGAGCTCATTTGATAGAGAGTGTTCATATATATTTGGATCTCAATGTCAAAACAGGCATAGAGGGAGATGTTAACACCCTGACAATGTCTAACTAGTGTTTTCACTCTCAGTACTATTACTGATGACAGTGGGAGGAAAGCAACAGACATGCAGAAGTGACATTTGATAAACAGAGCAAGTGAAAACCTCCACAAGACAAAGGAAGGCCTGGGAAGTTGTTTCAAGAGAGCCCTACTATGAATCCTTTACATTTTTAGACTTCTATCTCTCTAGGATCAGCAAAGCATGGAAAAGATAAAGGATAGCGCAAAACCACAGGGAGGAAGATGCATAGTCACCTGACTGCTTACTTCTCCGGTTTATGTATATGCCAAGAAAATTAAAAATTAATAAAGGAGGCTGGAAAGATAGTTCAGCAGTGCGGAACATGCATTGTTCTTTCAGAGGACCCAAGTTTAGTTTCCAGCAGTCACATGATATAGCTCACAATCAGCTCTTACTCCACCTCCAGGGAATCCAAGGTCTGCTTCTCACCTTTATGGACTCTGCATTCATGTGCATATCTACCACTATACACACACACACACATACACACACACACACACACACGTCATTTTTTTTTAAGTTAATAAACAAAAAAAAAAAAAGGAGGAGAAGGAGAAGGTGGAGGAGGAGAGGAAGGGGAAGGGGAAGAAGAGCCTCTACAAAGACTACAAAAGACAGCTTGTCTATTTACTTTTGGCTTTTCTTAATGTTCATATCTAATGATCCAAACTTTCTTTTATAGAATCAGAACCTCAGTATCCATGAGTTTTTCACACAATTGAGTTTTTAAAAATAATTAACTCCTCTGCACAAAACATGTGCAAAATAATTTTACTTCCTAAACAATATTATATAAACTGTTTGTATATGCATTTATGTTATACTCCATATTAGAAATAATTTGAGACGTTGTTAACTATGTCAGTAGATTATATACACCTTTAAAACATTTTATAGGAAGGAATTTTGCATTTTGGGGGGAGTAAAGCAGTGGATCCTCTTTAGATACTGAGAATGAATTGGACTAATAAATAATGTTCCTAAAATAAAAATGATGGGCCAGAGAGAAGACACAGCCATTAAATATGTAAATTGCTCTTGCAGAAGACCCATGTTTGGCTCACAGAACACACACTGGGTGGCTTACAACCACTCAAAATCAGAGGGCTATGAATTGAGCACCTGCTCTGTTTGAATGGCCAAAGCATGCAGGGCAGTGGATATGCTCAGGCAAGTAAGAAAAGACATTGTCTTTCTCCTGACCCCATTGAGATTAGAAAAAGAGGGGGGAAGGAGCACTGTTGTAAACCTCAGCCATGGATAACACAAATTTTAGCCAGTGTGACAGAGAATCCCTGTCCTCTCAGACAGAAGGCGAATTCAGAATTCTCTAAAGAGAGGTCAGCAAAGAAGGCAATTCGTTCAAATATCTGGGAAGACTACAGACTCTGTGAGATCTGAGCACCACTCCAGGCTGACACAGCTCCTTGAGGTACTTGAAGGTCTTTCCTTACTCTGTTGTAATTGCTAGCTACTTCATACTCTAGGTCAAAATATCAGATAATCACCTTGCAACATTAATCTCATGAACACTTTGAGAACATGATCACCTCCATTTTACTCTCCCACCCTCCAGCCACACAAATCCCAGTATGACTTCTATACCAGCCAATAAAATTCAGACTACTATGTATACTCACACTTTACTGTCCCCTTTTAGACTTAAGTGGTTTAATTAGCATTTTAAATATCAATCTCTCACTTTGTATGTATGTCTCTTATTTTCTCTATCTCTCTGTCTCTCTCCTCTCTCTCTCTTTCTCTCTCTCTTTTGTGTATCTGCACACATACACACATATGTACACATGTACATGTGCCATGGCACATCACAGAATCAGGCTCCAGGGATAATCTCTGATGTAGGTTCTAACCTTCTACCTTGCTTGAGACAGGATGTCTAGTAGCTTACACATCATATGCCAGGCTAGCCGGCCTGTGAACTTCCAGGGATTCCCCTGTGTCCACCTTCCATCTCCCAGTATTATTGCTGATATTGCAGATGTGTCCAACTGTATCCAGCTTTACATGGATTGTGGGGCTTCACACATAGGTGTTCAGGTTTGTGTGACAAGCACTTCACCCTTGAGTCACATCTCCAGTCCTTATTAAGCATTTGTAACCCACTGTGTCTTTTAACCAGCTCAAGTCTCCTGGCTCATCATTGTGCCACACTCAGGGCATAAAACCTAAAACATATATCCTATAGCAGGTATCCCAAAACCGAAATGACCGAGTGAATAAATGGCACCATGTGCTTCTACTGCACATTTGTGTGATTTACTCTGTATAAAGCCGAATCAATTGTAAGTAAAAAAGCAGCTTCAGAAAATTCATTTGAAAAGTTACATAATACAGAAAAATGTTCTAAACACTTTATATCCAATTTTCTCTGAATTTTTGATGCTAATATCAAAATTCTCAGGCCCATCTCAGTGTACAAATATACTAAGCTAAAACACACAGTATTTTATTTTCATTATATCACATAGAACCTCCCAAACTAAGTTAGTATCCATGCACACCAAAGAAATTAACTAGAAATCTTTCATGTAAGATGATACTACTGTGTGTGTTCTTCTGATAGACTCTGATTTGAGCACTAAGTTTGACATTCAGCAGATGAGTTAATACTCTAAAAAACGCACCTCTGTGCACATGGGAGGCACTAATTGGATGCAGAGGGCTACTAATGAAGAGGAGAGAAGTTGTAATGTTAGAAAGGACATGAGGTGGGGGCATTAGAATGACTGGTGGGAGGTACTGGTGAATGGAAATGAATAAATAAAATAAAGAATAAATAAGACCTTTTAAAAAAATAAAATGTTACCCTTCAAAATTATGTAATACTTATTATAAAAAAAGCAACTTTGATAGATAATATTTAAGTAAATGTTTATACTAGATAACATAGCCATCTAGTGCTACTGCTTTTTGCAAACTTATAAATAAGACAAAGCAGACACAACACTGAATCTTAAGCTTCCCATTAGAGAAGAAGTTTCTAGACATAGAATGGAGAAAGCATCAGACTGTAAGCATCATAATCTGAGTTTAATGATGGAGATAATAGACCCAACCAGAAGGATGATATGGTGAAAAATTATCCATTTCTGGGCCAACAAGAGAATAAATGAACAATTTTGCCTCTTAGATTCCATATTAATTAATACATAAACTTCTTATTATAAAATACACACGGGGGACCCTATATTTGGATTTTCTCTCCTTTGTTCTTGTAACATGTCAAAACAAAAGTGAAAGGAAATGCCCTCGCCCTTGCTGTCCATTACCAGGATTGCTATGTACTAAAAAGCCACTTAAAATAATGACGAGGATTTCTCATACATTCCTTGTTACCTTATCATATTTTAATAATCCATTAAAGGATACAGCACAAGTGTATTTTTAAATATTAACTTTGTGTGTGTGTGTGTGTGTGTGTGTGTGTGTGTGTGAGAGAGAGAGAGACAGAGACAGAGATGGAGAGACGGAGACGGAGACAGAGACAGAGACAGAGAGAGAGGTAAGTAGGTGTGGCCACAGAGGCAATAAGAGGGTATTCGATACCCATGCGTTGGAGTTACAAGTAAATGTAAGTGTCTGGATATTGGTCCTGCCACTGGACTCCAGTCTTCTACAAAAGCAGTAAGTGCTCTTAGCCACTGGGCCATTTTCCAGTCCCCCGACCTCCGTCACACATGGTAGTTTTTATGGAGAAGATACATGTTTCCTATACAACTAGGGGCTAATGTTTTTTTTAGAAATAATTCATCCATGAGGCTGACTGAGTAAATGTGTTGGTAGATAAAGGATAAGGACCAGAGTTTGGATCCCAAGCACCAACATAACTCCTAACTGGGCCTGGTGGCCACCTCAATCTCAAAACATGTGAGATGGACAGAGACTCTGACACAAGTAAAGTAGGCCAAATTGAGAGTTCTAGATGCATGTGAGATAGAGAGAGAGATAGACTCAATACATAAGATGTGCAGCAATGGAGGGAGGAAGGCTTTCACATACACACATGCATACCACAATACAAACATATACAGGAAGAAAGAGAGAAAAAAGAATTAAATCACACCTGCAGCTTCATCCGTGAGTCGCAGCCTGAGTTAGACGAGCTTTCTTTGTGTGTCAAAGTAACGGACAAACAGAACAAGAATTCTAATGTGGGGAAAAGTAGAGACTGCTGATTTTTCACCCCTGTCAGTTACCTGACCCAGGAAATCTAAATTTTTTACAATTTAATAGCCAATTTCATGGATAATTAAACTATTCATAGTATCAAATTTTATAGTAGACTCATTGTAAGTGATATAAAAATATGTTGAACATGATCACTTCGTTCTATTTCATGTTTTGTCAGTAATAAAGGAGATAACTCTTACAATCAAGAATCAAGGTCATACCTCAGTCGGTTCATTTGCTAATTTTATCTAGAATGCAGGTAAGACAAGGATTTTGGTTTACCAACATCGCATTGTGATACTGGAGAGGATTCTAAACTTCCCCAAGTTACTACTAGTTCTCAAAAGATTGAGTTAATAATGTTACATGCAGAATTGCTTTGCAGATTAACTGAGATAAAAGTATAAAGTACTTTATAGAGTGGTTCAGGTAGACTTAGTGCTTATACGTGGTAGCAACTGTAAGTGTTGTCAGAGCTTCATGACCACAGGTATAATCCTTCTATCTGGTATTTGATAAAATATAGTTGTTATATTAGACAATATCATCACTTGCCTTCTATGGCATGGAAGCCAAGAACAGTATTGATAACAAGCATGGTTTTTTTAATGTAAAAATAATAACTCATAGCACAGAAATATCACACATAATCCAAACATCCTTCAAGGCAAACACAGCCTCTCCATGTATTTACTCACCATTTATAATTTTGTTTTGTTTTGTTTTATTTTACGACTCCAGAGTTGGGAAGTTAGAATAGAAATTTATTAGGACAATTACTGAAAATGTTTGCCAACCTCTGACATAAGGTTCAAATGTTCAGATGAATGTTGCTTCACCAGTCAGACTCTTGTTTCCCTTTCTGTCTTACTTGACACAACACACTTATCAGTTATTGGTAAAGAGATAAAGAAAATGGATGGCAGAGGAGAAATTGAACATTGTGCTACCATTAGGATAATTTATGGAGACCCTTCTGGCTTCTTCCTCTGTAGTTATTTATTTTATCTCAATCCAATGTCCCATTGGCCTTTTGGGAGGAGAGAGCAATTGGGCCAAAGTTCAATAGCAATTTACCAGATGCATCTCAAAAACCTACTTCTCTGACCTCGAGTATATCTGCAATCCAAACAGAGCAACTGCAGAGAGAGACACAAGGCAGCATTGTTCAGCAGAACCCAGTGACTGTCAAGAACAGTCTTCACATCACTCTGTCTTCAGTCTCAGTACCCACTAGACAAAGAAATAATCAATCAAATCATATCCACTGAAAGACTACTAAGATTTTATTATTTCAAACAAAGGTGAAAATCAGCTAGATTAATATCCACCAAGAAACAACATAGGAGTAGCCAGTGCATGTGCTTTTGTTTACAACCTCTAGAAACTATATAACTATATAAAGCCTTTCTTAGTCAGTTTTCTATTGCTGTGATAAACAGCATGTCCAAAAGCAACTTGGGGAGGAAAAGGTATATTTCATCTTATACTTTAAAGTAACAGTCTATTGTTGAAGGAAGGCAGAGCAGGAACTAAAGCAAGGCAAGAAATGAAGCAGAGGACATTGAGAAGCAGCTTACTGGCTTGCTTCTCGTGGTTTGTTCAGCCTCCTTTCTTACAAAACCCAGGACAACTTCTTCAGGGGTGGCACCATCCACAATGAGCTAGGCACTCCTACACCAAAGGTACTCCTACTCCCAAAGGTCCATGGCTTGTGTCAAGTTTACAAACAATTAACTAGTACATAGCCTTTAAACCGAATGAGAGAGAACATTTTAACAACTCTAAATCTTTTTTTTTTTCTTCCTCTATGGTAGAAGCGCCTATACCATGTGAGTACAGAAAAGCATCTCACTGCCACGGAACCCTCAAATGCACTCAGCCCACAGAGACTATGGGTAAACAGTAGCCCAAACTAAAAGGTAAATAAAAATAATGGAGTTACTGATATGGGGAAGTACTTTTCTCAGAAAGCAGAGGATGCTGGTTGGGAACCTAGAATATTTGAATATGTGTTCTATTCCAGTACTGGAAAAAAAATAAAGCATGGGATGTATGTATGACTATGAATTTGTGTAAGACATACAATTACAGATCATACAGAAGTACATACACTCTTATTTTAGAAATCTTAATAGTTGCCTTATTTGAATACTGCTTAGGTAGTGGTTGAAATGGATTTAAAAGCAGCCCTAAAACTTCAAATTCCTACTATGGAATCTCTTATTGAAAAAGAAAGGCACAAAAGGGAGTTTAAGTGTTCTGACTAGTTGCAGTGGACCCTCCTGCAATTCAAAATTCTACTCTCTCATACACATCCATTGATGATGATGTCTTTGTAAAGAGCAAGAATCTTGTCATTTCCTGAGGGCAAAGGGAAGCTATATTAACTACTTTTCTAATTGATGTGACAAAATGCCTGACAAGAAACTGTTGAAGGAAGCAATGTCTTGCAGTTTGAAGGGATAATCCATTGTGGCACATGGCACCAGGAGTACGAGAACACAAAGGATGGCGTAGGGATTCATTTTTCTCACTTTCTTTGTTTTATTCAAACTCTACATTCCTTCCCACCCTGATCCTGGTTCCAGTTTCTTTTTAACACCTTGCCAGGAATACTGAAATCAGCCTCTCACTCATTTCTACCCCATGAAAGCAATTCCCATGGTTACTGAGCTTTAGAACAATACAGTTATCACACCTGCTCAAATACTTGCATTGGATTTCCCCTGCCTGCAAAAGGATGAAAATGCCCTTATTCAACAGCCAACTATTATCCAAAGCAAAATCCATGAGGTAAGTCTTCCTCCCTGTTCTCTTTGTGAATTCCAAACACCTCATTCCATTAACTCTAATCTTGATAGCCAGTATGTGAGACTTGTATCTTAGCCAGATTTTCTTGTAAATAATAATTAGCTTTAGAAAATATAGTTTCTTCCCATTGTGTTTTGAAGGTGAAATGCTGCATAGGGTCTCATGATTGAACACTGGACATCCAGCTGATGATGCTATTTAGAAAAGGTTCTAGAATCTTTAGGAGGTGGAGCTATTCTGGAAGAAATGTGTGGATGGGAGGCTTGATGATTTATAGCCCGGCTCCACTTCCTGTCTATTATTTCTACTTATTGGCTGCAGATGCAACTTAACTAGCAGCTTCCTGCTCCTGCTGGATGCCTTCTCACCAGAGTGGACTGAATTCCTTGAAACTACAAATCAAAACAGATCAACTCTTCCTTTAATTACTTCTTCCCAGGTACATTGTCACAGCAATGAGGACATTGGTGACATACCTTCTCTTTCCCCTTAGTCCCTGTTATATTTTTATGTTTATTTACTTATTTAATTTTACTTTTAAAAATACTTTCTGTTAATTATTCAAGTTTCATACAATGCACCCCAACAATACCATCTTTCCATTCCTTCCTGCTCCACACACCCAGCCCTGTTCCCTCAAAAAAGAAAAAAAAAGAAAAAGAAAAGAAAATTAAGTCAAGCTTATGTGGCAGGAGCATGGATGGTGTGCTTCACCATGGTCTCCAGAGGCAGGAGGCTACTCTGATTGTGGACCTTGACCTGGTCCATATTAACCAGACATGAAGCATGACAGGAGTTTGACCTGTTGGGCATCACTGCTCAAATCCGGGCTCTAAGCAGGCTCCCCTGGCATCCTGCAAGCACTGGGGCATCCTGAAGGCTCCCCAACATCCCACAGGGACCAGAGCCTCCTGCAGGGAATCATTCATCCCTCAGGCATCAGGATATCACATGGGTACCTGTTCAACAGATAGTCACCAGGACCTCACACTGGAATCACTGACTCCCACAGGCACCCAGACATTCTGCAGGGACCCAGCTATTCTCCAGGATCCCAGATATCCCACAGGCATCAGTGCCCCCACAGGCACCAGAACCTCCCACAGGCACCACGAAATCCTGCAAATGCCCAGACATGACATAGGTACCCAGCCAATATATAGACATCTGGCACCTAGTCTTCCCACAGGCAACTGCATCCATCTGGTCATTCTGCTGGCATCTGGACACCACACAGACACCAGGGCCACCCATGAGCACCAGGGTGACTAGCAGGTGCTCAGACATCCAGCAAACACCCAAATATCCTGCAGTGGTTTAGACATCCTGCAGGAACCCCGATATTCTGCAGGAACCCCGACATTCTGCAGGCACAGGGAGACCACACAGGCACTCACATATCACATAGGCACTTGGCCATCCTCCAGGCACCTGGACACCACACAAGCACTTAGTCATCTAGCTGACACCAGGGCCTCCAACAGGCATCTAGACATTCAGCAGACAATGGAATATCCTGCAGGCGCCCAGACCTCCCACAGACACCAGGACCTTTCTCAGGCACCTCAGGGCCTCCCCCAGCCACTCAGACATCCCCTGGGACCCAGACTCCCTGCAGGCACCAGGGAATCCCACAGATGCCCAGGCATCACACAGGCTCTCAGCCAACCCACAGACACCCGGGCATCATACAGGAATTACATTTTTTAAATAGCTATTTTCTTCTTCCTCCATTTCTTTGTTAGAATGCTAAATCAGATAATTCTTCTTTGTTGTTAAATTCTTCATCTTCAGATAGAATATTTTTGAATATCTATGAGAAACCTTGCCAGGTCAGGTTATAATGTAAGAGCTGCCACCTTCTCCAGATGAGAGTGTTCCTTATTCAGGGAAGAAATGACACTTCCCTCACTTATAGGCTAATTAAAGGCTCCAGTTCTAATATATAACAACCAATGAAAGGAATATAATTCGTTTTACTTTTCAATTTTATTGTGCTCAAGCATCTTGATTGAAATGGAAATCCACACACAAAAAATTTAAAACTATAATAGGTCAAGAACATCAAGGACTCTTTCCAAGCTCTTCACCCACTTTGCAAAAGGTAAGACCATCCTGAACAGAGTTAAATAGCACATTATCCCTGGTGGTCAAGAAGATGATGAGAATGTCTAACCCTCTCCTTCATGTCTACAGAAAAGGAGAAATGATCACAAACAACAGTCTTTAGAAGTAGAAATATTTTTATTACAATGAAACCCATAAATTAATTTATAAATGTTACTACCAAAATGACAAGTGGATGACAACTGTTTATGAAAATAATATGATTTTCTGAAAATATTTTCCTATTGTCTGCAAAAGTATCCTAGTTTAACCTTACAATAAGAATAACATTAAAGTAATAAGATTTGAATTTCATGAACTTCATAAATGTAGATACAAATTTATGAACTGTTTATTTTTTAAACATTCTGTATGTTCTATCAACTTGAATATTTATACATAGAGAGAATAAAGTTTATAACATGTCACATACATGAAACCAGTGCATATGAGAAACTAAGAAATCATCTTTTGAAACCAAAGAACAGGGTTAGTTAATGAGATGGATCAGCAGATAAAGGCACTCATCCCAAGCATGAGGGTGCAAGTTCCATCCTTGGAACTCATAGGGTAGAAAGAGATAATAGAGCTTTTCACGTTGTGAATGCATACACACACTGTAGGATGCACATGAGCATACACAAACACACACAATAAATATATGCAAAAATATAATAAAATAAAAATACTGCACATGAAAGTCTAAAAAGAAATGATTCTCAAAATCAAAGAAAGAGAATCATGATATAAGCCCGATGAGGAAAATCATAAGATGGAAGTTCTTACCTATAGGGTATGACTAATCAAGACGATGTAATAAAGGTATAACACAGAACACAGGAGACAGGTCTTACAACTTTCAGAAAAATGACGCAAAGCATTTTACAAAAGCAAAATGCTGAAATAGGTACAACTATTATGAAAACCTGCTATGGAGTTAGGAAGATATAATGAAACCTGGCACACAATGACTTGATCTGATAATATTTAGCAGACATTCCTGTAATCCTTGCATGCTTTGGTTTCCTCAAATTCTATCGTCACAACATTGCACACAGAGAAAAATTCATCACGTTACAGTTAACTCTGATTAAGTCACAGCAGACCTGGTGATATGATTTCTTTAATTGCTTTATAATACTACCTTTATTCTGAGGCAAGGCACAATATACAAAAACAAGGCTGGCATTATAGACCTAAGCAGATTCTTAGTACACAGTGAGCTCTCAAATGCTTGCAGAGGGTTAACTTGCAGAGTTAACTCAACGAAGTGTGAGGAAAAACACTTGCTTTCAAAATAAGGACAGTTTCCTAGAGTTCAGTGCCCTGGACCAAGGCAAAACCCTATCCTCCCAGCCCATGCAGGCCAAAAAATCTCCTTCACTATCACAAGATAGAGCTCCTGCTTTTATAAACCCAGAATGTGGACACATGAAAGGTAGGAATAGTGCTGAAGAGTCTACAGATATCTAAAAGGAGAGGCCATGTTTACACAAAATATGAGGTTCTGAAAGGGTGCTGAAGGCTCAAGAGGAGAACAGACTGCTGTGCTGTGGCTAGATTTATAATTATAAGAAAGAAAGATACAGTGCATGAGTAAATATGTTTGCAGATAAAGTAAGAGGCCTTCCCCTGAAGGCAATGAAAGCACTTATAAGACAACGAAGCATTTCCATGCTGTCTGAATACAGACCAGGAGCTAGAGAAATGTCTAAACATCACCTGTTGAGGTGCTCACCACCATCTTAATAAGAATTGTTGACAAAGTAATTGTAGGTCCAACTGTAGCTTCTTTACTCTTTGCCTCACTAGATATAACCACACCAAGGGCATCCTGCTTCTCATTTCATTTTTTTCTCAACACAAGTACATCAAGTAAAGGGGATAAATGGGTATGAAATCTGACCAGCCTCCCATTCACCAAGCCATCAGTCATGGTGCTTAGTCCTAGAATAGTCCAAAGCAAGGAGAAAGCAGGGCTTTCCTACATAGTAAAGCTGGGTCTCTTCTTCAGATTCATAAAGTGTCACAAATTAGCTAATGCCAGCTCAGATCTTGCTTGATAAATTTGAGTTACCAATCCTTCTATGGACACATGTGAAGGGTATAATTGTACCACACTGCCCTTGACTCATATACAACCTATGAACAGGCAGGATCCTGTGACTAAGGGACCAGTCAAGATAAGCAGTGTCCCTTATCATATTGGAAAAGACATTTACTCCTGTCGAGGCAACTAACAGTAGAAAAAAACAAAATCACAAAACAAGGATAATAATAATTATTCTTAGATCCAGGATCCCAGAATAACTAAAAACATAGTCATGAAACTATCCCAAGCTTATCCACTAAGAGTTTATGTCAAGTAGGAATGAGGCATGGTAGGGCCAAATGTGTGTCTCTCCACCCCCCAAAATTTCCTTATTCTTTTATGTCCTTGGTGACGCCACCCTTCTCTGCCACCAGAGACCACTATCACCGTGAGAGTCATTATTTTCATAAACACAAGTAGTTGGATATGCACTGTCCTCTGAAGGTACTTTAGGGTCCAGATGGGTTGAGATATGCATTTCTTCTCTTGAGATCTTGGCAGGGAAAGGGACATGTTTAAGCCAAAAGAGAAAAAATTACCTGCAGTGAACTTTCAAATGTTGTAGCAAAGAAGTTGAAAACTTTATCACCAAACAGCTCATCACTTGACCCATGTTTTGACCTCAAGTAATTCCAATAGGCAAATCACTACTATTTGTGCTAAATATTTAACAACACATAAAACTTTCACATATTTGTGAGGTCTAGTGTGAAAATATGACACAGACATTCTATGTGTAATGATCAAATCTGGGTAACTAGCATTTCTATTAGTGTTCTAACTCTTCAAATTCTTTATTTCCTAGATAGAGGGTCCTGGGTGGGATAAGAGCTGAGAAATAAGCATGAACATGTCGATCCATTTCTCTTTGCTATGACATGTGGATGTGATGTGGCAAGCTGCTTCAGGCTCCTGCCATCTTGGTTTACCTGCTATAGTAGACTAGAGTCTGGAATTGTGAACCAAAATAAGCTGATTTGTCAGAGTATTCTAGAAACAGATAATGAATCTAGGATATGACGTAAGCCCACTAGTGGAATATGAAATCACATGACAGTAGGATCCTTCTCATATTGACAATTTTATGAGTTTACAAGAAGGTACATTGATGCCTCATGCTTTTAGTATACAGTGTCCATTACCTCTTCCTCACCTAGGAAACTCATATTTATTCTTTAAGGTCCTGCTTAAATGTCACCACTATTCTGTAGCTTAAACTACATTTCCTACATCAGTTGTGGGTGTAATCATTTCCTACTTCTTCTGCATTGTACTGAGCTACTTATTGATTTTATATATATATACATACATATATCAGTCAATCTTGCCAGCCACATGACTCTTTGCAAACAGTATACTGCATATTTCTTTTGTTTAAATTATTTTTTTCTTCTCTTGTTCAATACATCCCAAGCACAGTCTCACCTCCCTCCACTCCTCCAAGCTCCCCTCCATCTCCCCTCTACCCCAGATCCAGCCCCTCTGTTTCCATTCAGGAAAGAGAAGGTCTCTCAAGATTAGCAATTGAACTGGGCATAATAAGATGGAACAAGGCCAGACATGAGCCCCTACATCAAGGCTGGAAAAGGCAGCCCAGCAGAAGTAAGAGGGTCCCAAGCACAGGAAAGATTTTTGAATCTGCTTCCAATTTTTAGGAGTTCTACAAGAACACCGACCTAGACAAACATAAGATATATGTAGGTACCTAGCACAGACCATGCAGGCTCTATGTTTGCCACTTCAGTCTCTATGAGCCTGTAAGAGTCCTGGTCAATTGTCTCTATGGAGCAAGTTCTCCTCATGTCCTTAACTACTCTGGTCCCTGTAATCTCTTCTCTTCCTCTTCTTTGGGGTTCCTGGAGCTCTGCCTGATGTTTCGCCATTGGCCTCTGCCTCGGCTCCCAACAGCTGATCAAGAAAGTCTCTCTGATGACAACTGGGCTAGGCACCAATCTATGAGCATATCAGACTATCATTAGGAATGTTTCCAGGTTACCCAGTCTCTGCTTCCTCGCTAGTGCTGAAGTATCAGGAATGGGCTTCCTCCCTTGGTGTGGGGTTCTGCACCTCCATTGGCCCTATAGATCCTGCAGGCAGGATAGGTTATAGGAGAAAGTTTTAGTGGCTGTGTTCATGTCTAGTCCCATCACTGGAAGCCTTGCATGGTTACAGGAGATGGCTTGTTCAGGCTCTCTGTTCCCTGTTACTAGGAGTCCTCATTAGGGTTACTCATATAGATTCCAGGGACTTTTCACTGCACTAGGTCTCCAGATCACACCAAAAGTGACCCCCAATTCCAGTCATTTCTCCCTATATTCTCTCACTCGATCCCCCTACCAGATCCTTCCTGTTCCCATTCCCATCCTCCCCCAGCCCACTTGTAATGTCTGTTTTATTTCCCATTCCCAGGAAGATCCATGTGTCCACACTGGGGCCCTTCTTGTTGCATAGTCTCTCTGGGTCTGTGGGTTGTAGGATAACTGTCATTTCCTTAACAGTTAATGTCTACATATAAGTGAATACATACAATGTTTGTCTTTCTGGTACTGGATTACATCACTTGGGATGATCATTTTCTAGTTCCATCCATTTGCCTTCAAATTTCACGATGTCATTTTCTTTAATAGCTGAGTAATATTCCATGTAAATGTATGACATTTCTTTATCCAGTCTTCAGTTGAGGGGAATCTAAGTTGTTCTAGATTTCTGGTTATTATGAATAAAGCCACTTTGAACATATCTGAGTAAGTGTCCTTGTGGTAGCATACAGCAGCCTTTGATTATATGCCCAGGAGTGGTAGGGCTGTGTCTTGAGGAAGGTAAATTCCCAATTTCCTGAGGGATTGGCATATTGATTTCCATAGTGTCTGAGCATATTACATTTCAATCTTTGTTACACAACTAGATGGTTGAGCACATGCACTACAATGAAGAATAAGCTGTGTACTATGTATTGTTATTTTTATTACATTTTGAATTTTTTTTTATTATTATTATTATTATTATTATTATTTCTGTATTGTAATTTCATAGGAAATCTCAGGTAAACAAACAAGAGCATAAAGTAAAGGAATTAAAAGATTTTGACTCAGACAACTGAACTATGTCTTTGGACAAATCTGCCTATGTCATTGTGCATGATTTCTTATGTCCCAAATTAGCAACCAGGCTTCTTATCTTTGGTACCAAGGATATTGTGGAACATATAATTGTTTGATAGAAAGAGTTCAGGGATTCTCCAGCATATCCCGGGAGTGTCTGACAACATTCTTGGCCTCTAGAAGCTAATAGTGCACATGCAGGTATGGATCAAAAAAAATCTCTGAACAATGACCAGTGTCTATCATGCTGAGGTGCTTCTGATGGCCCTCTGTTGACAGGACTGGGAAGATGGGTCATTAGGTAAAGCCCTTCTCACAAAAACAGAGGAGTATCTGAGTTCAGTACTTAGCATTCACATAAGAGCCAGTTGTGGTGTGCTGAGAATCCAAGTTCTGGGGAGACAGAGACAAGTGGTTCCCCTGGGGATTATTTGCCAGCCAGCCTAGCTAAATCAGTAGGCCCCAGGCTAAATGAGAGATCCTGACTCAAAAACTTAAGTGAAGATAGATTGAGGAAGACAACCATTGTTGCCACTGACCTACAACACACACACACACACACACACAATCACACATAAATACGCATACAAGCATGCATTAGTCTCTACATAATCATACCTTCACACATATAGACATTTACTCCAATCAATATATACATGCATACAATATTGTCTCATTTAAGAATTGCTCATCTATACATTTGAAGCTTTTTTGGAGTGTAAGGATTTCTCTTTTTTTTGTAATAAATAATATCCATGATTTAAACATAGATAAAGTGCAGGGATCTGCTTCAAGAGGAGCGATTTCTACAGAAACCCCCTATTTCTATGAACCTCCAAAGCACAAACCAAGTGCATTTTCTATTTTCTCTGAACTATTGGTAATCAGGGCTGACATTTGGAAAGACCTAGTTAAAACTATGCATCTAAGTCTGTCTTCAGTCACAAAACAATAGACTGTGAATACGAAATAGTTTTGTTTTTTACAAGGAAGTAAATTTTCTGCTGCTCTCACAGTAAAGTCAGAAATTAAATGTGCTATAAACATCAAGAAAATATTAAAAATTCCTACACATAACAACCATCAGACCAACATCCTTTTAACAGGCAGGCTTTTGGACAGGGAATGGGCCGCATCATGGCTCATAGAGTAAAGGTACTTGTAGCTTTAACCTGATGACCTGAGATCTATCCCCAAGCCCCACATGGTAGGAGAGAAACAATTCCCATGAGTTTTCTTCTAACTTTCATGCTTACGAAGTGTCATGTATGCGTCTACACACATGTTCAAACACATATACACATGATCGTACATACATACACACAAATAAGTAAATAAATAAATTTAATCACAAAAAATAAAGCAGAACTAAGTGTGGATTTAGCATCTCCAAAATTTATATTGGCTTAATGATTTCTTTTAAATCATACAATAAATGCTGTATTAATGCTTGATGGGTTATATCTTTTTTACCAAGTATATATCAACTTTCTATTAATAATAATCTTAATTGAAAAGAGGTTTAGATTTTAAAACACTTGTGAATATAGAAACAAAGTTATTAATGTAAGTATTCAATGGAATTATTAATATGCTCATACACTGATGGTTAATATTAGCTATCAATTTAACACGATTGAGAAACAACTTGGAGAGTGTGTCAGTAAGGAGTTATCTAGGCTAGACTGGCCTTTAGGCATGTCTGTAGCAGTTATTTTGTATAAATTAATTGAGGCGGTAAGACCGACCCACTGTGGGTCCTACCCAACATTTCCTGGGTAGGAGATTCTGAACTAAGAGTAGAGAAAGGAGTCCAGGGCAAGCATGCATACACGGATCCTCTCCTCTCTGCTCTAGACTGTTGATGTGATGTGACTGTTGTTTCACATTCTTATTGCTTGACTTCTCAGAAATGTTTTACTGTGACCTGGAATTGTGAGGAAATACACTGTTCCTATCATATGGTACTTTTTTAAAATGTATTTTTATCACCACAGCAAGAAACTAAACTAAGACATTTACTCCCTAGGATATAAAACAACATATGTAAAACGTTAAAATTCCTATTATTGTTTTAGATGTTAAACATTTTAAAATTGATTTTTCCTTGTCATCAAAACATGAGAGATTTTAATGCAAAGTCCTTAAAATTAATTGGGTATTATTTAAAAGTTGAATCCAAATTTTAAAAACGTAGCCAGCTTTATACCCAATAAAATATTCAGTTCAAAATTGCTGTATGCTTAGTAATTTTGAGGAACTAGAATTAAAATCAACATAACACAGCATGGTTGGCAGATGCACCTAATTTGTAGTCAGGAGATAAAAAAAAATTCTGCAAGGAGATTTCAGTTTAAACTTCTCAGGGTAAAAGGAAATAAGAGTAACAGTTCTGCAGAGGACCAAAGCAGATGAGTTGATCATAAAGAAAAGGCTTATCTTTGCAAAGGTAAACATCATAAAATGATATTAATGAGAAGAGGGTAACTGAATGAACCCTCTCCCAAACTGATTACAATGACTTTACTCCAAGTTTGAAAACAACTAATCAGCAGATATAATCTCTCATGTTGCTGATAGCAAGGAATAACATTTGAAACACTGCCTATCTGTGTTCCCAGCCAGATGTTTGCTCCCCGGGCAATCAAAGTTTCAAAATAGATTCAAAGATTAGAACTCACCCACCTGTCAAGTGCCACAGAAAATAGCCTCTCTGTTAGACTGTGGAAAGGATAATTGTCCCCACAGAGCTATGGCAAGCTCTCCACATTTCTCATCTCTGATGTAAAGTCTACATTTCTGGACATAGTTGTTCAAAGTCTATGTCCCTGCTTTTATTTCACAAGTGCTTCTCTCAAACGGATTTGTTTTTGTAGAGATATCTGCAAGTATTCTTGAACAGTGGTATCACAGACCTTTACTTTATGTGTGTATGATGGTGGTATACCTAGGCATATTTAGGGAGAGGGAAGAAAGGATTGGGTCTTTAAGAATTAACCATTTAGTATCACAGCTAAAGGCTTAGGGAAATTGCACAGTTGTTAAAGTGCTTGCCACACAAGCATAAGAAACCTGTGTTACCTATGTAAAACACTGCAATAATAGTATTCATATGTAATCCCAGTCCTGGGCAGGCAGAGTCTGGCAGGTCTGGTAGTTCTATATGGCTTAGTGTCTACTTACCCAGCCTACTTGAAGAGCCGTAGGTCCCAGTGAGGGAGTGAACATCTTATAAAACAAGATGAATAGCTCTTGAGGAGTAACACCAGAGTTTGGAATCTTTATATACCTGTACATATGTACACACACACACACACACACACACACACACACACACACACATCAGGTGGGTCCACAGTTTATTCTTACGTGCACATGCAAACAAGATCTAACTTAGATAATGCAGATTTCAGTGATTGATTCCTAATCCCTTTCCAACAGGGATCCTCTCATTTTCCCCAAGTCTTATGTTATAGAAGGGTGCTGACATACAGAGCTCCAGAAACAGCCTAACAAATAACAGAGTGACTATAGGTGAAAGCAGATCTCCAACACATTAAGTCAAGAACACAAGACAGGAGCACAATTAACAAAGGGCCAATCAAGAACTTATCTGGAGCCCTTTCATTTCTACCTTCCGTTCTGTAGCATACAAACTGCTGCTCCTTAATGTAAGGGACAATTACACTGGTTCTTCATGCTCCAGTTGCATGCCAGTTTCTCAACTCCTATAGCAGGCGTTAGTGAATCTTTCTTGGAAGCTATTTGGCCAGATAGTAAAAAGTACTGCATGTCCTATAGAAGATACATTTCCTGCTACGATTACTCCAAGTGTCAGTGGTAGCCTGAAGAAAATCATCACAGCAACAGTACAAAAAGTAAAAGATTGCATTCTAATGAATCTTTAAATCTGAGGCTTGAGGAGATGCTTCTGTGGGTAAAGTGCTTTCTTAAACAGAAAAGTTAGGGCCTCAGTTCAAATCCCCAGAATGAATGTAAATGTTGGGCAGGCTTAGCATCCTGCCCACAATGCCAGCGTCCACGGGAGGCAGAGAAATGCTAGCTAGACTAGACGAATCAGCAGGCTTCAGTTTCAAATGCTAGACCTTGCTTCAGTCTCTAGCAAATTACCTGATGTCCACTTCTGGCTGCCGCATGTGTACAAACATTCATACATTCTCGAATTTGTGTGCCCCCCATATTTGGGAACAAGTATGCCTACCACACACATATAACTTAGCCTACTGACACTGAGATTTTAATCTCACAACTTTTCATATGTTCCAGAATAGAGCTATGATCTTTGTTATTAACTTGACCACATCTGAAATCAATTAAAACCTCGGTAGCAGGACACGTCTGTGATGAATTTTCTTGATCAGACCATTAGTGATGGAAGACTTACCCTAAATCTGTTTTCTGGTGGCAGCTCACGAAAAAGGACATGGAAGAAGCAAGCCTTTGCTTTTTTCCTGCTTGCCCTCAATCTTTCTGGTAATTTCACCTATCCTGTTGCTGAGACATTCCTATGTTTGTATGAGAACTAACTTATTTAGGATTCCAACACAAACTGAAAATCAGCCACTCTCTAGCAATCCTCTAGATCTTCAGTACCAGAATGGGACTACGGAGACATCCAGCATCATCATTCTCAGCCTTTTTGTCATGAGACATCCATTGCTAGATTACAAGCATCAACTGTAAGCTGTATATATATATATATATATATATATAGATAGATAGATAGATAGATAGATAGATAGTATAAATTATATATAATAGTAATACAATATTAGTTATATATGTTCACTCTATCTGTTCTGGCCCTTTAGAGAACCCTGACTAATAGAGTCACATTTCTATGTTTTATAATCATTTAAAAATGTGAAAACAGGAACAAAATCAGAAGCAGATGAAGTCCCAGTTTGAGTTTGACATGTAACAGCTTGCCTGTCCCTGCTCTATAGCCCCCAATCACACAGTCAAGTCTCTGACTTGACACAATAAAACATTTGAGTGTTGCACACATGTTTCTGTGGTTTGACAGTCCCTCCAAAATTGTTGTTGGTATTTATTTGTCCCAGTTGCAGTACATAGTAGTTGAACATTTAAATAGTAATTAGGCTTTGAATCCTCCACTTTTATGATGACATGATATTTTTTTCCATCAAAAAATTCACTGACTTAGCTGACAATCTGTCAGGGCAATGTCAGGGTACTTACGGAATTCAGAACTAAGAAGTGGAAACAGATTTATCTACACAGAGCGAATTCACAGCTCCAAAATTTCATAGTGATTTGATACTCTTGCTGAGGCTGTGTGCTTGAGCCTACTCATCTGGCAGCCAAATACCTGAGGTAGCTGATCATTCAGAAAGAAAGCCTTACCAAAGAGAACTGGAAAGCAGGCTGCCTTCTTCATATCAAAGCTGGTGCCTCTGCTCTATTCCTTCAATGTTCTGGGTATCTGATTCAATGTTCTGGGTCAACAAAGCAGTGACAATCAGGAAGGATTAGAGACCATTTATGTCCTTATGTTCTACCATGATGACTTGTAAGCCTTCCAGCTTTGTGCTCATTCTTGTGACAATTCAAACCTTCTAAACTTCTAACCATCATATGAAGGACAGAGGACAGACAGCAAGTCTGGCTATTATAATCTTATTCCCAGGAAGGAAAATACTCACTGTGGGTATCAGGCAAGTGTGTGTGTGTGTGTGGAGGTGGGTGTACTAGGCAAGGCATAGAGATGGCCAGATCAATATGACTGAATCTTGTGAAGACCAGCTCTTTTTGTGAGGCTATTATCTTTCTCTTCCAACTGTGTTTCTTCTTGAATGCATAGAATAGTTTCATACCAATAATGCTATGAAGCAAGTCCTCTGGTTCATTAGACCAAAGAAAAGAAAAATGAAATTCCTATTGCTAAAACATTTAAATAAATTTCATGATGAGGTATGTGCTACCTAAAACACTATGGTAATTATTGCATAGAAATGTTACATTCATAACCTGACACTCTGAAATTCTTACAAGAAAGATTAGGTAATTGCTCCTATTGCAAACGGATATAAATTGGTGACTGATTACATTTGAATAATGTATTATGCCCAGGTCTTCAGCAAAGCCTTGTATTATACAGTGCAACCGAAAAATCCTACCATCTTTTAGAATACGAACAATATCATCTTCTTCCTCATCTGTTCCTATGATCAAATATATATGTGTGTATTTGTATAATTTCATATAATTTGATATATATTCATATATACACATAGGTGTTCCTGTGTACATATGTATAAGAATATGTTATACGTATATATAATCAACAAAACAATAGCATTTCTAAGAACACTCACAGTGATGGTTAATTTTAGGCAATATTTGGTCTCACAGTAGTAGCATTTTAATCAATGCAACAATTATTATGGAAAGCAGATCATATTTGATTTTATAACTGTTTTCAGACTTCTACAGTGTACGTTCCTTTGCTGTTATCTATTTCAACCAGCATGACATGCTAAAGTTCTGAAGAAAAAGTTAGCTGTGGAATTTTGATTAAAAATACCATGTTCTGTCCAATTTGTAAATTTGTGTAACAATACAGAGTGAATTTAGTTTTGAAAGGTATGACAGAGAGGAATGAAAAATCTATCCAGAAACTGTAGAAATGGTTCAATATTGATGAAGTTTGAAATACATTTGGGGAAATGGCGATGCAATTGCTGATGGTGTCATGCTTGGTTCACAAGTGGCTTCAGGGTAACTCTAAAGCTGGCCAAGGAGAACGGAATTTTGATGAAAACTTCAATCAAGCACTTAAAGCTTACCTGGGTCTCCTTTGCAAAATGTTAGCAAGAACAACTCAAAGATGTAATTTCTGGTTCCACATATCAGTTCCATAGCCAGAAAACCTCACGGCACAAAGCCTGTTGGGTTGTGTTGACAGAGTATCAGAATTCAGGCAGCTTCAGAAGGAATGTGTGGGAGGATATTACACAAGAAATGGAGCTGCACCACAGATTAATTTAATGCATGGACTTTGAAGCAGCAATGACAGACTGGAAGCTGTCTGTACAAAGTCTCAAAGGGCCAGGCATTTCATAACTGTAGGAAAAAGATTTTCACACTTGCTCTACCATTTGAGTGATTCTGGCTTTTTAAGATTACAATTTCCATGGAATTTGCTAAGTGATAATCAGTCTAATATATTATCAGTATATATTCCATAAAAAAAAAGACTAACAGTTTAACATATTGGGCACATAAACTTGGGCAAAGGAAATCACCTTGACCCACAATTTTTCTCATTTATAAAAATGTGGGTTTAGACTCAACAATCTCAGATCTCTCTCCCTGTAACTTTAAAATCTATGATCTTTTTAATGAAATTACTTGTGAGGTAGTAATTAAAATCTCTTGAGTGTTCTACTTTGAGGAAATCTGAGCTTAGTTGCATACTGCTTATTTTTATTTAATATTTCAGTTCAAATATTATACTAATTTGCCAACATGAACAAATAGAACAAATGACTTTTGACAAAACATGATGATAATGATTCAGATTTGATTGGATTATTTCAAGTGGTCCAGTCAGGAGCTGCACACTGTAAAGTTTGTTCAAGGAAGAAAAAAAAAAAAAAAAAAAAAACTCTGCCTTAAGCCCAAATACTTGGATGAATGTAAATGAATCCATGACCTTCAGAACATAATAGAATATAGATTAGCAGTTGTTAAAATTCCAAACATGCTTAATAATTTAAAAATTATGTTTAAAAAGACAAGGTAAAAAGACAAATTTTACTTTGCCAAAATTACTAAAATAAGTAAGGCTTAGCTATTATGGACCTAAAGATTCTGCTAAATGATGCTGCTTCTGGTGGCTGTAAAGAGGGTTACTTTTCTTTAACAACAAGAGGTGTCTTGGGTTTTCTTTTCTTTCTTTCTTTTTTCTTTTGTTTGTTTGTTTGGATTTGTCATAAATCACTACAGAATTCTGATCAGCACAGACAAGAGCATGTCTTTTCCTGGTCTCCTCCCAATTGTTAACTCAGTTCTTACAGTTAGAGGAAACTGTAATGAAAGCCATTCCTTCTCTGCTCTACATTACTTTTTTCCCCCAGTGGGCACATGATAGAATTGGTACAATAACAGATATAAAATTTGTACAGAAGAAAAACATAGAATCTGCCTCAGAAGTCATTGCTAACATATAACACTCAAGTAGCTCATCATCCTAGAAAAAGAGTAACAAAATAATCTTCCAGCATGATGATCTGTTAATTCTAGGAATACAAGACATATATCACACTTCAAAGAGAGTAAGAGACAGCTAACTTTGACTCAAATACAGTGAACAAGGCCTGGGAACATGGATATATGTGGCCCACAATGATATGCTCCAAATTGGTAGTGCCTTCAGAAACATTCTACACTCACATCACCAAACAAAATCATAAATTAAGGCATTTTTCAAAGACATAGATATGGTAAATGGTGGAATCTTCGCTGCAGGTGTGGTCTATCAGTATTTTACAAAAGTTTTTCATGATAGTAAAAAGAAAGTCAGGTAAGATACAGAAGTGGACAATGAATGGCTCATTAGAGAACTAAAACAAGCCCAAGAGAATGTAGACCCAGGATCTGCAACATTCCAAATTTAGTAATCATGAAATTTTTATCAGCCGATTTATTATTGCAGAATGTTCAACATAGGCATTTCTACACACACACATACAATACAGAAACACACATACACACACACACAAAAAAAATACACACATACTTCAGTAACCTCCACTCATACTTCCTGACATTCTTGAGAGACGAAATCCTATTCTAATGCAAAAGAATAAAATGAGATGTTAATACGAGGCTTTATATCCTATTCAGTGAAACTCAAATAGCTGACCAAGGTAAGATCCTAACATTCCTTATCCTCACTCAGTTTAAAACAATTTCTTCTAAAATAGTGTTCTGTTTAACATTTCTGAAAACAAATGGAGGCAATATGATTACAATCAAAACATCTCCCAGACAAGCAAAGTCAGAAAATCAAATGCTGAATGTTCCCTTTTACAGTGTGTTTTGTTTGTTGGATAGTACACTTTTTGTCCTTTTGAACTTTACTTAGCTTAAATAAATACTATAAATAGATTTCCCATCTTATGTGTATTTAGTGTCTTT
Organism: Cricetomys ansorgei; assembly: GCA_026225945.1. Classification (NCBI taxonomy): domain Eukaryota; kingdom Metazoa; phylum Chordata; class Mammalia; order Rodentia; family Nesomyidae; genus Cricetomys; species Cricetomys ansorgei. The sequence goes on from JAMJFZ010003624.1 coordinate 3,560,662, forward strand.
ATAAAGATTGATTTTTTTAAACATTTATAAATTAGATAAGATAACCTGAAAGCAATGTAAATGAGTGTAAGCTTATGGGTTGTTAGGTTGTCTGTGTGGGCAGAAGTGCTTGCCTATGTCTTTAAGCAAAGTTCCCTGATATAGATTACTATTAAGCTATTAATGTATGTGTATACAAACTCTGAGTTGCAATGTTTGGCAAGGTGGTTCTCTCTTTCTTTCCTAAACCATCCATTCTATCTGGAAGTATTCGGAATCACAAACATCAAGACAGCTTTAAAGATGATTTCATTTAAAGATGATTTAAAGAGTAATTTCTTATTCTCAGTACTCCTCATCTTCATCTCATCCTCAATCCATTTCTGGTTTGGCCAAATTCACTTTTACCTGGCTAGTTACTTCCAGTTTGTTTAATTAATTTCTGGAGAAAGAGAAGTGATGAGAACATCTATGAGTCCCATGTCACTGCTGTCTACCTCCTGCACATCAACCTAATATTTTACTGTGCCCCTGCACAACTGCTTTCCTGATAGGGAACATGACTTCTATCTGAAGCTGGAAGACAGCTTTCCTTTCTCACATGACTCCATCCAATCCTGACCATCCAAAGTCATAGTTCCAGTTACTCCCTAATCTTAGAAACAAGAAATATATCTTTTCTTTTCTGAATCATTCCTATGAGTACAAAACCACTAATTCAATAACTTAGTGACATAATCTGAAAACTCATGAGGCAGATAGGTAGAAAAACACAAATTAATTGATCTATGGTAATACAAATACAGCAGAAGCTGTGGAAGAAGCACAAACATGTACTGTCAAGTTCTTGTATAATGCTGAAGAATTTTATAAAATGTTATGAAAAATCCTAATGGAATTTTTCCCAACAAGTACAAAAAATAATCAATGCATCTTTCTAGTTCCACTCATTCCTAATTACCCATTACCACCCAGAAAGCACTTCCTTCACATTTTTGTATTCCACTATTTAATTATGAAAATTTCATATTAAAACTGGATTGCATAGTGTTCTAGTTTTATTTCGGCTAAAGTGATAAACACCCAGTCCTGAAGCAACTTTTGGAAGAGTTTATTTGGTTTATAATTCTGTCAATGAGAAAACAAAAGAAAACTGGAAGGCAGACTGCTTGCTATTCTACACAGAATTACTTCTGACTAAGGAATTCACTGCATAGCCAGAGAGATGTGGCAGGAATCATGAAGGAAGGTCCTAGCTGAATGGTAGGCAGGATTATGTTCAGCTAGCTCTTATACACAGTTCTGAGCCACCTGTCTAGGAAATTGTGCCACCAACAGCTGGGTTCTCTTATATCAATTACAATTAAGACAATTCTTCCAAAGCATGCCCACAGGTCAACCTGATCTAGGCAATTCCCCAGTTGACATTTTCTTTCCAGATAATTTTGGGTTGGGTCACACTGACAGTTCAAATTAAATGTGACATAAAGGTTATAGATACCCATTATTTTATGTCCCAATTTGTGTGCCATTTGTACTTAATGTACATTTGTGCATTAAGTAGCATTTGCTAAGTAGCATATAATTTGCCCCTTTAACATATTCTGAATTTATCTTTCAATTTAAATAATATGTATTGTTATGAATATCACAACATTAGTTACATTATCAATATGTATTTCTATTTCTTCTATATAATAGACTGAATGATAATCTCTGTGGTGTTCACTAAGACAATAAGGTAAGGACACATAATACATCCAACATCATGGGATATGACTGAATAAAAAAAACAAATAAAAAAAAGAATAGAAGTAACAAATTGTTATCTTGATCACATCCTGCACAATGAAAGAGTCTTATAAACTAATTTATTTCCATTACTGTTTCTACACCTGAGATGTACTCCTGTGTGCATGCATGTGTGCAGGTGCAGGTGTGTGTGCAGGGGTGTGTGTGTGTGTGTGTGTGTGTGTGTGTGTGTGTGTGTGTGTGATTGCTGTGACATAGTCTAATTATTTTTAATCTCCAAAATATATCACCCTTTCATATTTCAACACCCATTTGTGTTTGTGCACATATGGTATCTTTTCTCCGCATTTTTTCTCACTGTGCTTCTATCCAACATATTTTTCATTCTGCAGGAAAATCCCTCCCATATTTCTTTCATTGTAAGTGTGGTGCTGTCAAATTTTAAGGTTTTATTTACATGGAAATGCCTTTATTACCAAATTGTTTTGGAATAAATTTGTGTGAGCAAAAAGATTAAAGACTCTGATGTATTTATTCATTTAAAATTGAGTTTTGTTTTTCTAATGAATAATGAGCTACTTCAATAATTTTGACCAACTAAAGGTATGCTAGTGATAAATATAATCAAAATACAATGTATACATGTATGAGATTCTCAAAGAATAAAATATATATATCTTTCTATTTCCCCAAATCCTTCCCCAAATTTCCTACCCCTCTTCTCTACCCTCCCAACTTCATATTCTTCTTCTTTCTCTCAAAAATCAAATAACCAACAACAAAAAATCCAACTCTGGGCATGGGGCCTTCATGATTGTGTATATTTATATTGAAAGTTTAGTTGGTAGAGTACATGTCTTGTATGCAAGATGTTCTGGGTTTAACCCGCAGTAATAAAAAGAAAAACAACAGCAACATAACAATAGCTTATTTGTTGAAGAACTTGTGTAGCATGCAAGATATGTCATTTGTTTCAATATCTAGTATGATAAAATAAAATGGACACAGGAGAATCAGAGGTTTGATGACAACCTAAGATGAAGGAATGGAGGTTCAATGCAATCCTGAGATAGAGACTCAGAAATCCAATGCCATCCTTGGCAACATAGTGAATTCAAAGCCAGACTGGGTTATAGGAAAACCTGTCTAAATAAGTAAATACATAAGCATCTGTTAGATATTTGACTGTGATCTCAAGTTTTGTTTTGTGTTTTTTAACTTGAGATCTTATATGTTTTATTTTGCATTACTTCCATGCAGCTATTTTGTAGTTCACAGTACTCAATTTGTGGTTCAATGTCTTTCCTCGGTTTTGCAAATTTCAGCATTTTAAGTATTGACTTTCCATATATATACGTTCATTTCTCTTCAGGGATTGTAAGAATTAATATGCTAAATAATACAAATGATGGTTCCTGTCTTATAAATTTTACTGTTTCTTTAGCTTGGTCTGATCTGTTGTCAAGACAATTAATAAATTATTTTAGATATTATAACCTTCAATTCTAGGATATATATTTATTCTTTATTATTATTGTTGTTTGGTCATGCTGGAGATAAAATGCAGGACCTCACTGGTGCTAAGCAAGTACTCTATGATTGAGCCCTCCAGATCTCCTCATCTTTTTTATTATTGTTTCCTGCCTAGGTTAAAATTAAGGAATAAGAAACATCCTGGAAAAGGGGTAGAAGGATTCTAAGAGCCAGAGGACCAGGATGTCTGCTGTGAGATAGTGTCTTCTGTATACAACAAGGAAGCTGCTCTCATGAAATCTCAATATATGGTCATCTAAACATGACCCAAGGAACAACACAGGTTTATATGCAGACTTAGATGGAGAGATATAAAAGCCCTGTCAATAGATGAAGAGCTACAGGCAAATACTGATTGCTAAGAAAGAGAGAATCAGTTTCTTCAGGTACAAGAAGCATAATAGGCTATAAAATAAAAAGATGTCAGCCCTAAAAACATATATAAGAACAACACAAAAGTGGCTTGGCAGGTTATATTAATAAGTAATAAGCAATTAATAATAATTAGAGGCAATAATTTGAGAGTGAGTAAGAAAGGCACAAAAGTTGGAGGAAATGCAGGGAGGGGTGAAATGTGGTGAATACAGTACCTTGTCATTGTATTTCTATAGTATACGTGAATATGCCAAGACAGAATTATATTAATTTATAGTAGCATTCTGGACCAATATGATAATTGCAATGTCTATATTTTTGAGGATTACTTTTTAGTTGTATTTATTTTTACTAAGACCAACATTTTGCACTGTTTATTAGTTTTGACTCAGTATTATACATAATATATTGATATCAAAGTATATAGGACATTAGGCATATAATTTTCTTCAAGAGAATATATGTTTTATGAATAGAGTATCATGGTATGGGAATATTATCTTCATCAATTACATTAAGAGACTGAGATGATATAAAACTGGGATTTCAGCTTCTGTGGAGGCTGGTCATACGTTTTAGCCATTCCAGAATTCAAGACACAAGTTTTAGTACTATGTAATTATGTTGTCCAAATATGGCTTTAACAACCTGTGTCTATTTCCCATAATTCTGCCCCACGCCTCCTGATGGCTTTATTAATCCAGCATGAAATATCCAGACATAAGATTTCCAAGAATACACAAAAAATAAAAGTCATGATTTTCTTCTCTTACATCATAGGGTTCTTGTTTTTAAAAATTACATTTTATTTATATTCGCTTTTGTGTATCTATACATGCTTTTATGTGTACACTCACACCACATGAATATAAAAATCAGAGATTAATATGGGAAGTCCTTTCTCAGATTGTCAGGCTTAGTGGTGAGTGCCTTTACCCACTGAACCATCTTGCCCAGCCTTCCATGTACCTGAAATCCATCCACCATGATTGGGAAAGTCAAAGACAATTCAGAGATGATAAAAGAAGACGAATAAAGAAGTCCTGTTTTGTGCTGAGGGTGGCAGATCCTTACAGCTACTAGGGGTCCTGCAATGATGGATCCCAGTGAACATTTCTTCAGATGATTGTAAACCTCAGAGGTCATGTTACCCAAAACATAGCATGCTTCTATCAGAGACTTCAAAGCTAAAGGAGCAGCTATATTTCTGTCTTGCTAATGTGCTGAGACCTCACTAAACACACAGGTCTCAGAATCTCTGTTAAGAAGGCAGTTATTTCCCAATGTGGCATTCAGGTCTCTTTTCAAGCATCAGTGGTAACTAGTGTCTTCTAAGCACTTAGCTCATGAGCCTCAGTTTCCATCCTTGGACAGTGGGGAAGCTGCCCAAGACTCTACAGCTTCACATTGCTTGGCTGATTGCTTTAAATTGGCAAATTTTAACTCTTGTGGAATTCAGTCCTTTCAAGATTTTGCTCACTTGGAAAGTCATACTTGGGGAGGAGCTCCTAATGTTTTTCCCACTAATATTTTAGTTATTATTGAATGAGAAAATTCATTGCACACAATTAATTTCTCCCATTTTGAAGCAGATTTACCTCATCTACTTTAAATTTTAATGTAAATATTATATATATAGTGATTTATATACACACATATAATGTATGTTCTTAATTTCAAAGATTTATTTGGTTTAATTTTACTTATGTTTTGTTTTTAATATCTTTTTATTGCTAACATTTTATGTCTTTTCATAATTCCAAAACATAGCACCAAAATTACTATTTTATTTTTATGTATGATAACACCAATATCCTTAGATTTTATGGGTGTGACTCTCCTGTGTATTTATCTGTTATTCGGGTGCTCACTTGTGGTACTTACTGATCCTCTTTGCCTTTGCATGCCTTTCTTAGACTATATCTGTGGAAATTATTTAAGACCTTATATGAAACTTCATGCTGGAAGAAAATTATTTTCTAGCAATTTAGTACTTCACTGCCATCCTGGAACCATGTTAAATTACATTTTCCATGTACAGCTAGCACGGACTTTGCCTATAAACCCATGCAGTACCAACTCAAAGTTTACATGGAAACTATTTTGGGTTATTGTGCTTTTTTTTTTCTCCCTCCACTTACATCCAAACTGTCAAAGGCAAGATGCTCTCACTTCCTGCTGACTGACATTTATATTCGCTTTTAGTGACTAACACATTCTTAGAGGTATCTTCTATTTACTTCCCTTTTGAAAGCATAACCTAGACTTTAAGTCATTCAGTCTGAGTTGTGCATTCTTTAACAAAAGATACACCAGTGTTTGCCATGAATCATAAAGGAAGAGGCCTATTGTGGCCTCTATAATGGAATCTGACTGCTTCCCTTAGATTCAGCAATTGGGATTTTTTTTTTTCTAGATTACAACACACTCACAGAGTATTTCCATGTCCCACACATCTGCTCCAGTTATTTCTAGTAAGAGCTGTTCACTCCCACTACCCCATGATCTTCTACTTAGCCATGAATACTGAAAAACCAGTCCAGATTTATGTGATGTTTATGAGATGCGTTGAGTGATAAAAGGCACTGAAAGGAAAATAGAAGGAAGTTGACTTAGCTCTGAGGAATGTTGGCCTGTGCTCTCTGGCCAGTGCACATAAAGCTAAACTCTAGCAAGACAAGATATATCAGGATGCAAATAAAGTGGCACTAAATTGCATCTTCTAGTTTCTTGATGCTGTTCAATACTGTACTTGTATGTTCATTTTAGCCCAAATTCTGCTTTTCAAATTTTCACAAGCTTTAGAGCCTAACATGCTTCTAAGAAATTAGACATGAACAATACTTCAGTGCATTTGATTTTGGAAAGTTCAATTCAAATTTAGTAGGGCAAACTATCACTGGGATTTTGAAGCAAGTCAGGAGCATCTCTTCAGAGGGTGATTTAATGATTAACTCACTTAATGCTCTTGATTCCAGGCCCCTAAAGAGACTTCCTCATTCCCACATAAGTCTGTTTTGAACAGAAAAGGTAAGTATCATACTGGTGGACTGTTTTTAGGGTGGGTTACAGTAATTTCTCTTACTGAAAGCATGTTTAACTATTATTTGTTTTCATGTTGCTTGACTAAGTAGCAGCACAAGCTAAGATGAAAGAAACCTTTCTCCCGGGCATACCATTGCATTCCTCATGTTTATTAATGGAGTGCTGTTCAAGACATGTCATTTTAAGCATCTATAAGACCTCTTTCATCTATATATTGATCAATTGAGCATTTGTTTATTCATTTATTCTGTTACAGAGATGTGAAATTAAGAATAATGGAGGGGAACATTTTTCAAGTTAGGGCAGTCATGCTAACAGAAACATACTATAAAGTATGAGACTGTAATAAGGTTTAATGAAAATACTAGGCATCTCTCCACCATTAAGACTTAGCCATCAATATGAGCCACTTACAATTTCATGTCATCTGTGGTTTGATGTTTGATTAATGACAACTTATACTTTGCGTATCTTCCCTGTGTCTCCCATACTGTTAATCAGTCTGCTTATAATACTGAAAACTATTTTATGGTCATTGTAGAATGATGACATATTACTCGAGGTCTGCGCATAGCCTAATAGTCACCAGTGAAGGTGACTATGGCATGGCAGAAATTAAGATGTCATTCACTACATAAAGACTTTCACAGCTAAAACATCTAGAGTTACACTATAGTATAATATAAATTCTTAAAGACTAAGCAGGTTTTGATATTCCATGCCTCTTCACTATTGCTCCAGGAGTAAGAATGTCAGCTGTAACTCAGGATGGGATTGAAATCCTGAGCAAAATTCACCCCTTGCTGTAACCCACCCACTGAAATAGATTTTTCTCACCTACACAATCAAGCCATCTCCTTAGCACTGAACAAGGCATGCTCCTCCTTCTGCTCAACTCTCAAAGCTGTATTTTCTGTCAGGACTTGTTCTGTGATGTACCAATCTGCTAAACTAAGTTCTCTACACAATACAACCTGCCATCTTCATTCTTATACTATCAAAGCTGATTTTAGGTTTCATTTGCCCTCCAATCATCACCTATCTGGAGGGTGGCTTCGCTCTCTAGATCTCCACCTACGTGGAAAACTGCACCCTTCTATGTGACACTGCAGTTGTCAGTACTCTGTGAATTGTGTAGTGATTAGCTGCCATGATCAGTCTTCTGCTCTTTCCCTGCCGTGGTCAGCACTCTGCTCTTTCCCTGATGTGGTCAGCACTCTGCTCTTTCCCTGATGTGGTCAGTACTCTGCTCTTTCCCTGATGTGGTCAGTACTCTGCTCTTTCCCTGATGTGGTCAGTACTCTGCTCTTTCCCTGATGTGGTCAGTACTCTGCTCTTTCCCTGATGTGGTCAGTACTCTGCTCTTTCCCTGATGTGGTCAGTACTCTGCTCTTTCCCTGATGTGGTCAGTACTCTGCTCTTTCCCTGATGTGGTCAGTACTCTGCTCTTTCCCTGATGTGGTCAGTACTCCACACCTTCCCTTTCACCACATTTTCAAAGTTTGCTTCACTCCGGCCACACTAAACTAGGGTTCCAGTTTTCGAGAATACTGTTTTTGTACCTTTTATTTGGTTATAATATCACAAGACCAGATACTTTGTTTCTATTTTTAATGACACATAATCTGATATATAAGTGAATAAGCAAAGCAATCTAAAATTATGTACTCTTAATTTCCTAGAATATCAAAAATTTCCAAAATAGTCCTTTGCTTAGGAAAAGTGTCTTTTGATATAAATAATTATATTTATTTGCAGAATATAGAATTCAGCATTAACTGCTGAACTGTATGCATCCCATTGGTCACAGTCTAAGAAACATATCACTCTCAGGCTGAAAACTTGGAGGAAAAGGAGGAAGGCAACATGCTTTAGGGAAGTCAGGCATGTTCTCCACTGTCAGCATTAGTTTTGTCCCTCTGGCTCAGGAGAAATCGAGCTCCAAAAGGTTAAATAAAAGGTCAGTTCAGAAGGGAGAATAAAAACAAAGCATTAGGGCTATCTGGGCCAGACTCTCAGTTTGTCTACTAACATAAAGAAAGGGAAACAGGACCCAATGGAATGTGGGCCATATGACCTTGTGAAGTTTTGTGTAAAAGTTTATGTAAAACAGTTATTTTATCTGTCATAGTTATCGCTATTATTGTTTTTCAGTTGGCTTTTCAAACAATTCAATAGAGTTCAGTAAACATTCAGACTCACAATTTTTGCCTCATTAATAAACATAAGAGCCACGAATAAAAGATTTTATACCATGTCAAAACTTTCAATAGCCTTCAACTAGATTTCAGTCCAAATGTCTTTACTAATATCAGGAACAAGACAATGATGTCCACACGCCCTACTTCTGTTCAATCGAGTACTTATGTCTTAGCTGGAGCAATAAGACAAGTGAAGGAGACAAAGCAGATGCAGGTAGAAAAGGAAGAAGCCAAAGTATCCTTAACTGCAAAGTATATGACTTTATACATAATGAGTTCTAAAGACTCCATGAAAAAAGCTCCTTCATACAACTGATAACATAGTCAGCAAAGTTATAGCATAGAAAATTAAGACACGAAAAATCAGTAGCCTTTCTATATGTAAAATATGTCAAACACACAGAGAAAAAAATCAGGGAAAAGATACCATTCACAAGCCCCTCAAATCTGCATAAAGGAAATACATTAGATCACCATTGTCAGAGTAGTCATGCATTATTATCATTAATCAAAATAAAAAATAAACTAGTTTTTCTTTCACGTTACAAGTCAAGAAATGTTAGGTATACTATCCATTTAATAATTTGAGATCAGATAATTATTTTGAACATTATATACTATAATTAGATAAGAATAGAAAATGGCAGAGGAGGGAATAGAAAGTACCAGAAAGATAGCATAGAAGCTGGGTATGGTGATGCCCACCTTTGATTTACCATGTTGAAGGTCATTCCTGGCGGTTCATGTTTCAGGATACCCTGAAGTACATAAGCAATTCAAGGCCAGCTTGAGCTACATTGCGATATCCTGTCCTGAGCAAACAAATAAACAAGACAGAGAGATGGCAAGAAGAAGGGAGGAAATAAACAAAGGACTGGGTGAAGGAGGAAATATGCATAACGAATGCATCATGAGCAATTATCATGATTACATACAACTAAGCACAGATCTGTCAGGAAAAATTATGGAAATCTGCTATTTCAATGTTGCCCTAATCTGGAGTGCTCAGTTCCAGACTCAGTCAGTACACACTTATTTTCTTATTACTTGACTCCAAGTCATCAATCCATCCTATCCAGCTTTGAGTGCTGCCTAGACAGCTAACCAGTGCATTCAGATTGTTCCTGCCCCTCACTGGTTTGGATGAAAGATTAGCCCTGGGGCACAATGCTTTGAGAGATGACACTCCTGCAGTGGCAGCAGGTCCCATAACCATGGCCATCTCCTAATTTCTGTCAAGTAGAAAAAGGCCTTTGAGTAATGAAATTGAAAGACATCAAAGTGCTTTTTAAATCCCAAACCAGCTTCTTCTACCCCCCAACTCCACCTAAGTGGCTTCCTTTCCTTGCATGGGCCTATTTTGTCATTCAGGTTCTCTAAGCACTAGATCCATTGAGAATCTCAGTAGCCAGTGGGTAATTCCACAGAAAGGTCAGCCCTTTAAGTGGAACTTGACAGAGAGGAACTGAGATGACAAAGAGAGGCCTTCTGGGACGTGGAGACACTTAGCAATTTGGAAGCAAGCATTTTGTGGCTAATATGCCCCAGTGATCTTTTATGGGGCGTAGGGGGGTGCTTTAGGAAGAAAACTACTCATATACCATTCCCTAAAGGATCCATTTGGAACCGTGATGCTTAATACGAACACCACTTCTCCTAAAAAAAAAAGAGGATAATATGTATCTATTCTTATGTTATACTGGAACCTCTAATTAGCATATGTTGTGTCCCAAAGACTACTTATTGCACAGAAACCAAGACAGGACAAAATATGCTGCTACAATTTCTGTAGATTTAAGTCATAGCACGATAATGAAAAACACTCCATATTGCATACTGATTTTAACAAGAGTCTAAGGAGAAAATGTATCTGCTGTTGGAATTATAGATTCTCCATGTGGACCAAGAGACCACCAATACCACAGTACCTGGAGAGGAGATGATGAGGCTGTTTCCAAGGCAAATGAAGGGTCTAACTGCCCAAAGGCTGAACTGTCCACTAAAATCCAATGACATAACAACACAATCTCTGAATAGCAAAACACATACAAGGTCATTCCAAATGTAACCAATTGGCAGAGACTTCAGTCTTTTGTTTATGTGCCAAAGTATGCTGTTTATACTGTTCAATAACTCCCACAATACCTTTTAACAAGCATATGAGATTTATAAACAAGGAATATAATACCTGCATTTCTGCAGAAAAGTAGTTTTTCTTACTAGCAAACACAGACATATTTTTCCCTTCAGACTTTGGCATATCTAAAGGCAGTGAGGACAGTTTATGAAGATGTGATTCAGAAATCAAAAATCACAGAACTTATTTTCCTATCTATTCTTTCTTACATCAAAAACAAACCCAAACCCAGAAACACAGGCTTTGTAAGCAATTGTCCTAAAAATTATTTAATGCATCTCTAATACAACCCTATGAAGATTCACATATGAATATATACAGGGGTTTTCTTCCTTGTACTTTGTGACTCATTTGTAAATCCAGATACTTGGAACATTTTTACATGCTTTATTTATGTTATGAGGTTTGTGGGCAGTTTTAAATGATAAAGTCTTCTGCTCAGTGTTTATGTCTTCAGTCTTGCCACAAGAATGTAACCAGATCATGATAACCAAACAAATTTGGATTCAGAGTTGTCATACAAATTCATAGCTAAAACACCTTCAGCTTGATTAGCTTTAAAAAACAAAAACCTATTTCAAAAGATAATCAGCAAGTAGATAAGAACTGAGATAGATCCATCCCTTAAACACTTCTCTTCATCATTTATATTTATTCATCTTAATCTTTTAAGGTATAAAGGTGATGTCCTTTTTATTTGCATTAATAGCAAATGAAACCCTCAAATAGGCCATTCGAACAGGTCAGTTTCATATAGACATCGAATTTTGAGACAACAGTCTAAAAAAATAGCCAGAGAAGTAGTAGTCTGTGGTGTGATGAGATTTTCCACATTATCTAATTTTTACCCTCTAAAGAACTTCATTTTATTTTATTTTATTTTCATCTTTGCATGTCATGTTGCCTGCACATAGTGAGTCTGCTCATTTGCATGTAAACCATAATACATAATAACAAGCTCAAGGAGAAAACAGTAGGTATGTTTACAATGCCATTACACCCCGAGAGGCTTTCACAGGAAGTAAACAAGAAGCTTGAAGAGAGGGATTTAGTATTTTCACATATTTTACTTTCTAACCCTGCAAGTGCGAAGGTAAGAGGACAAATAGTGGGAGTCAGTTCTCTCCCAGAAATCAAACTCAGGTATTCAGGCTTTGCAACAAGTACCTTAACCGGTAGAGCCATCTTTCCAGCCTTGAAGCAAAGAATTTTGTGTGTGAAGGTGTCCTGTCCCTACTGTCTCTTGCACACTCCGTTTTGCTAATAATGCATTTATAATATTCATGGCCATTCATGTAAAGACTCTGACTTTTGTGTTTATCTCATTTGACATTTATAAAACCCAAGGGTGCCTGCACTGTGACTGCCACCACTCTGACAGGCCTGAAAAGGGGGCAGGAAGTTCTGCTCATAGATGCAGAAATCCAAGGCTGAGGAAAGCTAGAGCAGGATTTCAAGCCACGCCCCTATCATGCCCAAAACAGTGTGTAGAATAGCCCTGCTGTTGGGATCCAGTGATAAGAAAAGGAAGGGAAGCAGAGTCAAAGCAGGGAAGTCCTCAGAATGCCATGCCCTCAAGGACTGTGCTTTGAGTCCATAAGAAAAATAATCTCTAAAAAAAAATAATAATAATAAATGGTAAAAAGTAACCAATGTGACAGATGCTGGGGAAATGAACCTTGTTTATAAGAACAATTTAATTCTCAAGTCTTCTGTTGTGTTCTTGTCCTATAGAACCTGAGGTCTGAGATGTGCCCTGGGGCAGTCATTCAGAAGGGAAGCTGAGTGTGCCCCATTTGCAAATGCTTACCCCATCACAGACCAGTTTATCTAATTTCAGAGTATCATGGTGATTCTGCGTAGGAAGGCTAACATTGTCAGCTTGACAGGATGCAGAATCATCTAAGAGATAAACTTCTAGGTGTGCAGGTGTGGGACTTGCAGTTAAGGCGGGAAGACTTATTCTAGCTGTGGGTGGCCTCATTCCACAGTTCCACCTGTTCAGTCTCAGACTACATAGAAAGAAAGCCACCTGCTTTATGACTATGGATGCAATACTACCAGCTGCTTCATTCTACTCTTCCTACACCTTCTCTTCCATGAAGGACTGTATCCCTTCAACAGTGCCTTCCCCTCTTAACTTGCTTCTGTCAGGGTTCTCTGCTAAAGCTATCAGAAAAGTAACTAATATATCAGGTGGATGATGATGAGGAGGAGGAGGACGAGGAAGAGGTGGAGAAGGAAGAGGAGAAAGAGGAGGAGGAGGAAGAGGAGGAGGAAGAAGAAAACAGCATCAGTGGTGATGATGCATCATATTTATGTTGAGTCTCTGCATTCCAAAGGCATTTTTTTAGTGGAAATTGCTACTTCAGCAATGTCCTATTATCAACTTTCTCTGGCATTGTTCTTAGTCAGTAACATTCACTAGATGGCTCCCTCTCTGTGGACTCTGAAATGTCTAGTGTTGTTCTTATTGCTTCAGATTCACATAAGTATGGTGGGAAAGTCCCATTTCTAAGCAGGTTCAAATCTAAATAAAATGACAGTACATTCAAAGAATTTTATTCACTTTATATACACAGGCTATTTCTTTTTGTGTATGTGTACAATTTTTAAGTTTATATATATATATCTGTGTATATATATATATATATATATATATATATATACATACACACATATATACATACACACATATGAATATGTGTATCTTTGTGTGAGCATGTGCTAATGTGACTACAGGAGTATGTGATATTCCATACAGCTGGTGTTACAGGTGGGTGTGAACTGTCCTGGCTATTTTTTATGTCAACTTGACGCAAGCTAGAATTATGTGAAAAGAGGGAACCTCATTTGAAAATATTTCTCCAGAAGATCAGGCTATAGGTAAGCATATTCTTAATTAGTCACTGATATAGGAGGGGCCAGCTCACTGTGTGGGGAGGGTGCCTCCTGGGCTGATAGTCCTGGGTTCTACAAGAAAGCAGGTTGAGCAAACCACCAGGGACAAGCTAATAAGTAGCACTTTTTCATGGCTTCTGTATCAGCTTCTGCCCCCAGGTTCCTATCCTAACATCCTTAAATGATGAACAGTGATGTGGAAGCACAAGTAAAATAAATCCCTTTCTCTCAAATTGCTTTTGGTCATGGTGTCTCATTACAGCAATGGAAACCCTAACTAAGAAATCATCTGACATAAATGCTGGGAACCAAACTCTAGCTTTCTATAAGACCAGTATACACTGTGAACTATTGAGCTACCTCCTCAACTCTAGTGATTTTCTCCCCTTCTGTAAGCTCTTACCCATGTGTGAGCAAAGATGTGCTAGTATTATGCTGTCAGGAGGAATGCCCCTTCCCTCCATGGTGGAACAGGAACATGTACACCAGCAAGTGACTATGTTGATAGGCCTCAAACTAAAAATAACTCCAGAAAAGTCTACCTCTTCAGTACAAAGGAATTAACAGGATATAAATTATAAATATTCATGAAGGAGAGCTATCCTAAGAGAAGCGAATCTCTAAATCCCTGAGATTTTCTGTTTCCTTCATGTGCTGCCTAGTTTAAACCAACAACAAAACCAGGACCTTCCATGCTAAAAGTGCTTGCCAAATGCTAATAAAGGCCTGTCTAAAACCAAGAACAAACCAAAGTTTCCAAAGGACAAATGCACATTAGCACCATTGTCTTCTGTTCTTGCTGCTTAGAGTTTTCCCCAAGTTGGTTGCAAAACATTTCAGTTTCCTGAGATGGTCTTTGGAGAAATTTCCCCGTTTTTGCAGTTAATGTAGAAATAGCCTCATCTCCAGCCTTCACTTGGATGTGACACCAGGGATAGGAGGTCTGAAGATGGTTTGTGTATGAATGCTGGGTGGACGAGATATGGACAGTTGTCCACATGGTCATCTTATGGATCTTTACCAAAATAAGGAGAGACTGAGCACTATGCCTTCCTTCCTGCCTGGTACCTGTTCTTTCACACAAGTGAACAAGCTGGCTGGATACTTATACATCAATGTAAGACAGGGAGGCTTTGGGGATATGGGGAGAATCGAAATATTGCAATAATCAGAAGACAATTACACAGCATACACTCACTCTAAAGTCCAGGCAGAAATGAGAAGCAGAAACAAAATTAACAAGGAAGAGAGCCCATGACCACAGATGTTGGAAAGGAGTGAAGGGGCTACAGCTGCATGCCGAGGCAGGGGAAGACTCCAGAGCAAGGATTGTGAGTCACTACGACTGGCCAAAAGAAGGAAAGTACTTGGGGACATTATAGAATGGGGAAGAACCATAAACATCATGGATGAAGGTCAGCTCACACATCAGTGGAGGTTTTTATTAACATATAACAGCACCATCTCCTATCAAGCTATGGCCTGGGGACTGAGTGTTCATTTGGAAACAAACACTTTTATTATATTTCCCAATACATTATTTTCTAGGTGTAAAACCAATCTTTTAAAAGAGGTTAAGCTATATTTTAACACACCAGGGGAACGCGGTATTCAAAGTAAATTATGACAAAAACTCCGAGGGCAAAGAAACATTGTTTTATAATGCCAGTAATCATTTCCCAAATTACTTAGTTTATATGTGTGCATTGCTGTGCTTTAATTATCTGCAAAGTAAGCCAGGTAAGTTATAGGTTACTATGAACCACTGTCTGCACCTAGCTATCTCTCTATAAATAAAACTGAGCCAAGGAGCAAGACAAAACAGAACAAAACTCAAGCAATAGAAAGCAAGCACGTGAAGGCAGTGAAAATATTTCACTTATTAAGTACTGTGGGGCATGCTTCAGAGTTTCAAGACATACAAGAGCTATCAGTTCTCATTGCATGGGGCCTTTGATCACAGATTGTGAAGGGAGACGAATGGATATTTCAAGGAAACCCAAAGGCCTTAGAGAAATTGTGTTTTCCAGGGTAGTTCAGAGAATGCTAGGCCGGGAAGATGGCAGTCCTGCTTTTGTCTTGAAAGATGCAAGCAAGCATCTCCTAGGGAGAAGCCAGAGGAATCCAACAGGGAGGAATTCCTAGTCTACTCAAAGCAGAAATAGGAAATGTGAGGATTCAGGGAGTCAGACAGGGAGAGATCCTATCATTTGGGCTATAAGGGGAAACATGATGG
This sequence comes from Cricetomys ansorgei, assembly GCA_026225945.1. Classification (NCBI taxonomy): domain Eukaryota; kingdom Metazoa; phylum Chordata; class Mammalia; order Rodentia; family Nesomyidae; genus Cricetomys; species Cricetomys ansorgei. The sequence continues at coordinate 3,576,821 of JAMJFZ010003624.1, forward strand.
GGACAGAGGCTTTCTATACTAAAATGTGATGAGTGCCATAGAGCTGGAGGCCAGCCCACCAGGAGCCTTTGCTTTGTCTCCAGTTAATGCACAATGCATCAGCTTCTAGAGGCAAATCTTTATTTGTTTTATATTTGTTCTCCATTGCTGTGACCAGAGACCTTGAGAAACAAAATGAAATAAGGACAGTTTTTTTGGCTCACAGACTAGGAGGTTTTACTCCCGGGTCACTTAGCTTCATTGTTTCTGGGTCTGTTGTGAGACAGAGCATTTGATGGAGCAAAGCTGCTGGTCAGAGATGGTCAGGAAGTACAGTGAGATGTTCCTTGAACAAGGAATAGCCTTCCCCAGACTTATGGAACTCTGAAATCATCTCCCTAAAGACTCACTTCTGAGCACTGGCAACATAAGGATCAAGACTTTTTCACATGTACTTTTGAAAAACATTTCAGATTCAAAGCTTAACAGATTTAGTCTTCATTATATAGCAGGTTTTATGTCCAGATCCCCAAATCCAGCACCATTGTTACCTATGGTCAGAAGAGATGCCCTGATTTCCGTCATAAGCCACATTTTTGTTTGGGCTTGGTTTCTTATCTTCATCTGCTCCCCAGTGAATCAAAACACATCTGAACTGTCTTTCTTGAGAACAGATGACTTTTATTTTCAAACAAGTCCCAGTGTCATTGACACTGAGTGCTTCAGTGTCACTTCCAATTGCTCTCAAAGACTTCTGGATTTCCTGTCCAACACATTATGATTTTATCTTTTACAGATGATTTTTAGTTTTGTGTCTTCCATTTATTAAGTCCCTCAATAAGAAGTCACTAAAGTAACTGATTAGATAGTAGAGGTATGTGGAAATAACAATTATATGTGGTGAAAGATGAGGCAGGTTGATCTTCTATGCCTTGCCTAGTCTAAACTTGAAGATTCATCATATTGATAGGACAATGCCAGACTCCTGGTGCTTTCTGCAGTAGGATCCAAAAGCTTAAGGTAATTCAGAGATCTGTTAAAAAGTTCTCAGTCCTAATTGTTGATGTCATGTTTCCTCTGTGTGTGTCTATGTGTGTGTGTTCTATCTGTGAATGTGAAAGGGGTATGTGCAGGTGCATACACTCAGATGTACACTGTCAAGGTGAGAGGACATAGGGTGACCTATGTCTACCAAGTGCTCTATCAGCACCTTATTCCATAAAGGTAGAGTCTCTCACTGAGGGTGGAACTACGCTGGTGGTTAGTGAGCTCCAATGATTCCCATCTCTGCTTCCACTTCACTGTGGTTACAGGCATGCATGCTGTGTTGTTGAAGACTGGAATTCACATACTCGTGCTTGCATAGCCAGCTCACTTACCAGCTGATCCATCTCCCAAGCTTTGGCCATGTTTAAAATACAATATGTGCTTCTGCATGGATTAATTTTACCTTAGTGTTTGCAATATTACTGATTATGTGTTCAAACTTATGGGATCCCCCTGCACTGTCTGTTTATATCCATTTGCACTGTTCATTTGTTGGGCAGTAGCCTGAGCCTGCACATTAATGAAGTATTCACTGACAGGGGAAGAGTATTGCTGCTGGCAACCACTTACAGAGTTGGCACCTGGTAGAGATACTCCTTACTGTGGATACTTACACCCGCCATAGGACCCTATCTTTCTGAAACCAAGATCTTATACCTTCTGCTTTCAATTAGACACAGAAAACCATAGCATGCTGGGCACAGCTAGGATATGATATCTAGAAATTAGTCAGATCCTGCTCCGAAGAATCTGCCTCTTGTTGTACCTACCCTAAGCTGACCACCACTGATGCTCACATAACTTTGAATTGCAGTTTTCTCCTGTATTCTAGTCCTGTATATTAAGGATTCTTCAATTATAGAATCACCTTTTTAACTTATCTATTTGACATATGCTCATCTATTTATTTAAAATATCTTTTATTTCATTTCTAGGACTTGGTGACAAGAGAATGAGCTTTAGTGATCTAAAGTGTTCATTGTGAAAAGAAACCTGAAGTGCTCACTCATCAGGGACCCACCTGTATGCATGGAGCTGGGACCCATTAAGCCAATAAGCATCCTTTAAGAAGCCTTTGTATGCAAATGCTTTTGGAGGCAAGAAAATCTACCTTGTTTGTTAATATATAAACTCCTATGAAGACAGACATAATGTCAGTGGATTATTTGTGAAAACTATAATTGAGTAACAATATGTTTCTTTTTCCCAGAAAGTATAAGAACTCAGAATAAAAGTAAAATTTAATTACCAAAAGAGAAAGACACATACATTTTATATGCACAAGTAAAGTCAAAAAGTCATTCTGGAAATTTCTACTGAATATTTATTATATGTTGAACATTGTTCTTTTAGGTTCTAAGGATTCCATTAGGAAACAGAGCCTTCTCTTTTCTGCCTTTCCTGTGTTTAGATTCTGTTTAATTTGATACTTTTCAATAATGTTTTACTTGTTTTTTTTTTCCTTTGTTTTGTAAGGACATTTTCATGTAGCGATATAATGCCTTTTGAGTATTCCCTCCTCCATTCCTATACTTGCCTTCTCAGCTCTCCCTATAGTCCTTCCTTCTTTCTCCTGGAAATATTTGCTTCTTTCATATCAAAGATGCTTAAATGATTTTATGTATCTATATAAAATGTATGATCCAGAAATGAGAGAGAACATGACACATTTTTCTTCTTTCTGAACCTGTCTTAATTCACTTAATATACACAACTCCAATTCCATCCATCTTCTTGAAAATAAAACAATTTAATTCTTAATAGCTAAACAAAGTCCACTCTGTGGTATGGATTAGAAGAATGCTTTTTTAGCTAATATATATAAGTATTTTGGTTAAAAGAAGATATGCTTGTTTTTATAAAACACACATATACACACACATATGATAGATGATTGATGTATTCAGTAACCAGAAAATATCACATAGTTTCCTCTATTTTTTTTTAAAAATTGCTTTACTTTGTGCATGCGTGTACATGCGTGTGTGTGTGTGTGTGTGTGTGTGTGTGTGTGTGTGTGCTCCATTGCGTGCCTATGAGGTCAGAGGACAACTTGTAGGGATTGGTTCTCTCCATTCACCATTTGAGTTTGGGTATCAAGTCATTAGGTTCAGTGGAAAGCACCTTTAGCAGCTGAGTCATTTGATAGCCAAGTGGGCTTTCCTATGAGCTAGAGAACAATGACATAACTCCTAAGCCCTAATCAACTTCCACTGTCAGTGTCAACACATGTCTTTTTTTAAAGAAAATAAATGTCATAACTTAACATAATCTACATATTTTGGTCCTCTCTTGACTGTCAGAGCCTTGAGTCAATTTATATTTTAAGAATAAATATGCATTATCTTCAGCCATAATATTAGAAGTTATGGCTTGTTTCTTATAACCTGAATCACTATCAGTTATGCTTACATTTCTATTACTGCAATAGTTTCTGTCAAAACTCTGAGCAACCCATTTTCCTGTCTTTCTGCATTTGGAAGTACTATTAAAAAAGTCTGTTTTGTTACCTGAGTTCATGAGTTCCATCAGAGACCAGGAGATCATACCAACTAACCCAAGGAAAACAACCCCAAAGGAGTCACTGAAAAGTCTCAGTTGGGATTCTTTTGTAGATCGAACTACTATCTTATACAACATACTTAAATTTAGGGTAGTCAAAGTAAACTTGAATTATTCCACACTCAACCCACAAAATAAGCCATGTGCTCTGGGTGGCAGTTTGACTCCAGTGACAATCTCACACAGAACTGGAAAACACTAATAGTCCACTGTTTTCAGCTATAGTGAATCCTTCCCTGATTCCAGTTTGGGTCAATAACATTAGTGAAAAATACTATGAAAACATTTTAAATGCTCAAAGCTTTTTGATGTCATTAGCAAATTAAAATCTTCCCATATCAGTCATTTCCTTTTTACATTTTTGTTTTTCTCTTAAAAAGTAAGATAGATTAAGTTTTAAAGAGTATGTTTATAAAATATTCCATATTTTCTCAGTTTATTAGCAACTTTCTCTGGGATCATTCTGCATGGGAGGCCTTGTCTCTCTAAGTATTTGGAAAGTGGTGTATTTGTGAATGAAACAAAGGCAATCAAGCAAAAATGGGGGTTGGGATGTGTAAAACTGAGCTACATTTCCCTTCACAGTGAACTGCTGGCTTCTCTCAAGGAAATCAAATTCTCTTGTGATTCTTGCTGGAGCTGTGTTCTTCAGAGCAGGCCCCTGATGCCCTAACAGCTACCTGGAAGTAAAGGTTTCATATATCCATAAATATACTGTTGATCAGAGAATGGTTCAGAACCTATGTGCATCACAAAGAGCAGTTGTTTGTTTGTGTTTTTAATTCATGTTGCCAGATATGGTGACTCATATCTGTAATTCCAGCAGTTGAGAGTCTGACACAAGAGGATCAAGAGTCAAAGGCCAGCATTGGTTACCAGGAAAGTTTGAGAGCAGACTGGAAATATATGAGATCTTGCCTCAAAAGAATTATGAGAAAAGAAAAACACACACTAAAAAAGAACAAAACACAAATTACCAAGTATTTGTCAGATGGCCTCTTGGAACCTACATATAACTGAGTGCCCCAAGAGAGTCTCCCACATGCTGAAATGTAAGAAGCCCATGCATAGCTCAAACACTGAGGTGTACATGTCTGGAATTCAATAATCAGTATGCCAGATAGCATTTGGGGCCACAGAAGAGAAGAAAAAATATATATATATACACACACACACAAAGTGGACATGTGAAAATAAAAATGAATGAATCTTGTTTTAGATATAGCAGAAATGAAGACAGATTAAGAAACTTAGGAACGTAGCAGTAAAAGTGAATAGAGTTACACAAGACAGGGGGAGAATAGTCATGAGATCCTCCAACAAAATGTGGGCAGCCAGCACTTACGTAGGCCAGACAGTGAATGTGTCCTAATATACAATGTACATGGTCAGTTATTTATTTAAATCCACTTGAATATTTTCACTGTACCTAAGCATGCTAAAAGGAGTGTCTAAGTCAAAAAAAATTTCAAGTGTGCATTTACAGGGAAAAACACACTGAAGAGTTCTTATTAGCCAAGGTCAATTTTTAAGGAAAAAATCATTACACTTTAATTTTCCCCTATTATGCTTATATCATTAGTATAGTAGACTTGTAAGTAATATAAGGAAATAGATAGATAGATAGATAGATAGATAGATAGATAGATAGATAGATAGATTTTATTTTTATTTTGTGTATGTTTGAGGTTCTCTGTATGAGTATGCATGAGTATCTGTACTATTCTATTCACTTAGTACACGTAAGTGTCCATGTCCTGGGAGTGAGCGTGAGTCTTCTGGAAACACCCTTAATCTCTAGACCATCTAACTCTCTAGTGCTGAGGTTCATAGAGGTTCATGCGGTTTTTGAAAGATAAAAGTAATCCTCTCAGAGAAAATCCTAAAGATCCATATGAGAAAAATGTGGTTAAGTCAAATTCTCAATGGCTAATCCAATACAATAACACTGAAGCATAAAATATTACATTGAAATGCATTTAATGGAAAATTTCATATTCATGATATCAGGCCAATTAGTTTATTTACAGAACTTTCTTGAAATTTGAAAATAGTAGGGTAAATGGCTATTTTGGTTACTCATTTAAATTTTCTTATCTTCTTGGGAGATCTGTTCAGGATTCTTCATCTTTAAAGGCCAGTGAGATGATGGCCTGGTGAGCAAAGGAGTCTGCCACCAAGCCTCCTGAAAACTGGGATTTTATGCTTTGGATCCATGTGATGACAGGAGACTTGACTCCTCGGAGTTGCTTTGGGACTCCTGCATGTGTGCCACGGCAGCACCTGCACTCCCCACCCCGACACACACACAAATTGAATAGATGTAAAAAAAAAAAATAAGGTTTTCAAAATATATTTACTTATAGGACAAAGCCACGTGAAAAGCACAGAACAGTTCTGTTCTGCATTTGTTTTTCAGAGCATTCAAAGTTCATGGTGAGATTTTTCTTTGTCCACACTCATTCTGATAAAGTGGCAGTTTCTCACTGATTACAGAGGACACTGGACTTCTCCCTTCTGTGTTATTCTCTAACTTAATTAAATTTCCTTTGCTTTAATGTTGCTTCTTCTTGTTAATGATCAAAAGTGAGTGATTTCTGAAATTCAGGCTATTTTTCTTTATTTTCGCTGTAGAGATATGTTTCCTGTTAACTATTTTTGGGACCGAGGTAATGAATGTCTTAAGGATAGCTGCTAAATGGCTATGCCTCCTGAGACTCCAACCAGGACCCCGAAAGTCTGTAAAGTTTTGAGGAATAGAACTCTGGCCTTGATAGCCATCAACATGTAAAACTAGATTTTGAAAAGAATTTTGTTTTGTTATAGAACATAGCTATTTGTTTAGCTCACAAAATGTGTATAATAAAGAAAAAGCCAATTTTCTCTTTTTAGCCGTAAATTAATTCTCCTGTGTTGTGTTTCTCTTCCCTTCTCCATGGCCTTTTTTTTCCCCTAAATTCTAGGACCTGCCTGCCTACCTGCCCCCCACTCTTCTCCTGGATAATAAAACCCCTGCCTTCCATGATCCATGAGACTTCATCTCACAGCGGCAAGAAAGACAGTAATTTAGAAATTAAACCTGCAAATATTTGGTGACATGTTGCCCTAGTCCGCATTTACCATGTTTATATTAGAAATCTTGTGTAATTTATTTTCCTAATAGTATCAACACGTGTTCTGCACGTACAATGCACCACCACGTTCTAGGAGTTTCCCAATCATTATCTCCTTTGTTCCTCGCTACTTTTTCTGACACATTAGGATCCAAACCTTTTTAAAGATAGGTGTGACAATCTATTTTGGCTTGCCTGCATGTATCACAATTCTGCTTTCCCTATTCCTTTGTTTATCAACAACATGTGCTTTATACTTGGGAGATTCTTGTCATGTTTTAAATGTCTTTTCCAAGAAGACAAAAAGCATTTATTGGTAGGCTTGAACAGTGGGGTTTTTGATAGAAAACACACAACCTGAATATGAAACCAGGTTAAAGTTATGGAATGCATTTGCACACAGCCTCAACTAAAGAGGGAATACACTCTGTTTTTTCTCACTACTGCAGAATAAAATGAGTCCATGGCCAGCAACAACCTTCTCTTCCTAAGGAAGACCATCCAGCAAGCATCTCTTGATGTCTATCTGACTTTCTCACTGTGACCTATTGCACTAAGATCCTAGGCTGTGCAACAGGCATTTAAAAGTGAAGTTCTTGCTTCCCTGAAGTGTGAGCAGAGGAGTGTATTTTGTCTATTGATATAATTCTTAAAACATGGCCCAAACATATGAGAAAACCAGTTTTAGCATTAATATTCAGGGCAGAAAATGAAATATAAATTATAAAGTAAGCCAAGAAATAAAAATGAAACATCTCAAGATGAAAATTGATCTCCTAACTGTGCTAGCAAATAGAACATGAAGTAGCCAGAACTGTTCCAAGGCCAAAAATATTATTCACAAAACTCAGGGTTAATTCATGACATTTAAATTTTGGAAAACTACGATTTCGATATTCTAGGTTTTTCCAAAATGTTAGACACTGGTATTTCTCTCTGTGTGGAAGGGGTATTTATATGTATGCATGTGTGTACTCCCACCCGTAGCCCTAGAATGTGGTTCCCGTTCATCATTGTTACATATACATACACACACATATTTCCCTAAATACAAAATACAACCTGTTCAATCCACATGTTACTATCATAAAAGTTTTCAGGGCTGACCAATTGGTACTATATAACCCCAGGGAAGAGCAATCTGCTGAATTTTAACACAATGCATACCACTCAAAGGAAAGTCAATCTGTAAGTCCTTGCAAAGGTACTCACACAGCCTTCAGCTACTGATGGGTGTCTTGCTCAAGCAAACAGATATATTCCATGCCCATACAATACTCTGATATTGATAAATGTTTCACAGTCTTGTCCAGAATCCACAGAGTGGCCCTAACCCCACTGAGGCATCCAGAAAATAACAAATATCTCATTAATCCTGTCACCAAGCTGAGAAACCTATCTGGGTCAACTAGAGCAGCCCCACCCAAGAGGAAACTGAGAACACTGAGAGATGCTCTGTATCTGCAGCTGGGCATATGTTGCTTAGAGCTGTTGCTAAAGCTGTCCTGTTAAGGGAGAATCCCTACAAACTCCTGCTGTTAAGACTAATGGAACATGCACAGGTGTTTCCAATGTTGGTAATAGTTTAGGAAGTTGCAAAGGCACTGTGATAAATCCCTTAGAGCTATGCAATTAACACATAGGACTCACAGACAGGAGTTCATCTTTGACTAAGAAGACAAAGTTGGAACTAGTACAGGTAGCTCCTATCCCCAGTGCAGAAAAATTGACATGGGGACGCAAGAAATATGAAAAACCAAGGTGATGTAGTGCCTCCAAGGCAGTACATTATCCCTCTAGCCACAGACCTCAGAAATGGGAAGTTGGTGACTTTCCCTGAAAAAAAAAAAAAAACAAGCTGAAAACAAATTTTTTGCAAAATCAAAATGAGTAAAACAGTTCACAATCTGATTGAGAAATTTAGTAAAGACTCAAAAAATACTCTTAGAACGAGAAGATCAATAAATAGTATAAATACTGCAACTGAGAAGCTCAATACCATAATTTCTAATATCAAAAATAGGTATTTTGAAATAACTTAGAAGGAGGAAGAGAGAGAAGAGGATAGAGGGAAGACAAAGAGAGGTGAAAGCCTATTTAACAAATTAAATAGCTGAAACATTTCCAAATGTTTGAGAAGATGTGTAGGTTCAGAAATTACACGGACTCACACAGTACTTTTAGTGCATGTGTTAGTTAAATCTTCAAACATCTAAAACATACAAACACCAAGAGAAAAATAGCATGTGTGACATAAGATGTAGAAGCAGATTTCAAATGAAATCCTATGGAAACAAAGAGGAACAATATATACAAAATCTGAAACAAGAAAGGGTAAAGAAGAAAAATATCATTTACAAAGCAATCTTTCAAGAACAGGAGAGGTGACTTTTATTGGTAAAGAACATGTACTGATCTTCTGGAGGACCCTCGTTCTGTTCCCAGTACTCATATGAGGTAGCTCACAGCTGCCTGCTTCACAAGATCCCTGGTATCTGATGCCCTCTTCTGGCCTCTGATGGGTACCTGTACACACATGCATACACACACATATACACAAAGAAAAATAAAATAAATTTTTCCAAAAACATTATCTTCAAAATTGGAGGAGAAACTAAGAGAGCATAAAAGAAACAAAGTCAGACAATTCCTCATATCCAGACCAGCCTCAGAGGATGTCAGTAAGGACGTCCCATGGGCAGGAAAATAGCTATTATGAACTCTTGTGAAGTATAAAAGGAATACTCTACCAGTATGGTAGACAGATTAAAAGGGACTCAGATATTCTCAATACACAAAATCATGACCTCACAAAAATGAGTGCAAAAGAAATCAAGGGCATACTTCTATGGTTAAATTCATTCATAAGTATTTTAACATTGTAGCTATTACAAATGGGATTACTTTCTTTCTTTTTTTTTTTTTTAAGCAAACTCACTATGTGTATATGAAAATGTTGTTGAATTTTATATATTTATTTTGAAACTTGACTGAAATTGCTAATTAATTTTGAGCACTGTTATAAAACTCTGATGAGAGAAACTAAAGAGGATGAAACAGAATGAAAAACTACTCTGTGTTTATGGACTGCAAATTATCATGGTTAAAATGTTCACATTACTCAATGCTACATACACATTCAAAACAAAATCAAAATACTAATGGCATTGTCATAGACGTTCATAAAAATCCATAAGTTCATACTGAAAGACAACAAAACAAACCATCAAAATAACTTTGATTTTGAAAAGAAGAAAACTGTAGTCAATACAATACCTGACATCAAAGTATCACAGAGCTATTATCATCACAATTTCTAGTGCATACAAAAATTGATTACTAAAACACAAAAATCAAAAATAAAAAGATAATTGCAGTCTGTTTACAATAGATACACAAATAAACTTACACAGAAGGGAAGACCCTTCAGCAAACTAGTGCCAAGGAAGCCAAGCACCCGTAAGTATACACAACTAAGATGAATTAAGAAAGGACTTGAATTCAATCCTGACATCCACACCATGGAAGCAGAGAATTGACTCCTATGAGTTGTCCTCTGACATGAGAGCTGGGGTGCTCACGCACATGCGTGCACACACACACACACGCACACACACACACTATTTAAGAAACACTAACAGTTTAAAGACAGGAGTTCTAGGCCAGCTTTGTCTACAGAGGGAGTTCCAGGACAGCCAGGGCTACACAGAGAAACCCTACCTTTGAAAAAAACAAAAGAACAACAAAAACAAAAACAGGTGATTGAAATGAATGACCCAATAAACTCACTACAAAGGTCTTAGCTCACAAACATTTTAAAGCCACACTGGGGAGAAATAAACTGGGGAATCATGATTTCCAAAAAATAGCAAGAAAGGGTATAGGATTTCAGAATAATGCATGGTTCATTAAAATACTACAAATGATGCTTTAAAGTTCAACTCTCCCTCTTGACAGTTTTCATGAAGATGCTTCATTTTCTGAACAAAATTCAACAGTTAATTTGTGTTAGCATATTCAATATGCCAAGATTATGGTTTTACAGGAATAGCCAGTAATAAAATGACTCACTATTGATGTACAAATGTGAGATTCATTTTCCTGTTATTGAAGCCTATGACAGAAATAGTGAACAGCAATTCCATTCTGAAAAGTTTATATGTATTTCTATCATAAGAATTCTAGCCTTAACCTGTTTCTAACAGATAGTATGTTAGTAATTTAAAAATAGTCAACAGGCTCTTAATGCATTAGAATTGGAGGTATGTCTCTAAGAAAACAGTGAGAGGAAGAGGGAAGGAGGGCTCCTCTGAAAAAAGACGAAATACCACAAATTCATTTAAATCCATCAAGCGATCTAACTCTAAGCATGGGAATAAAACAAAGCAGGGAGTGAAAAAGGAGAAAAGAAAATGTCACTGCTGTAGGCTTGACATTCTCCCAGGGCACATCTGTGGTGATCTGAGATGTACTGTTTGAATCCGTGGAAGCTGATGGAACAGTCGGTAAAACCTGAGCCACTCCACTGTGTCAAATACTGGATATATAGAACATACTTAGTTTTTTCTTAAAGTCAATGCAAACATGGACTCTAGACAAAGTTAATTCCAAGTTGTAGGAAAAATCTTTTTCAAAGAAGCCTGATTCTGGTTAGTCTTTCAGGGTCTCAGCCTTTTCTCCCACACTACTTATTTATATTCCATCTTGATGTTTAAGGAAAAAAAAAAAAAATTCAGGGCTGAGGTCTCATCTGTTTCCTCCATGTCTGAAAACTTCTACAGGTCATTATGATGAATGAGTAGAATTGCAATCTCCATGATGAGCTCAGGCCCTAAATAGGAGCTTTGACCTTCACCCCTGACCCCACTCAGAAATGGAGTTGACCCAAATTCATGTGAGCTAAACATACTTCTAGAAAGATTTTCACAAATACAATTGAAAATAGTTTTAAATTTTCGATCCTTGTGCTTTCTCTTATTCATTATATTCAAAGCAACACGCGAACGAGGACAGAATCTACAGAGTTTAAAGAGCAAGTAAGTCAAATGATGATCTCCAAAGATGACTGGCTAGAAGACAGAAAAGAAGAGAAACACTGTGGTGCCTTCTCATTTCCTAGACTTTCTATCCTTCATAGAAAATAGCCAGCATCATAAAAGGCTCACCTTGATGGAAAATTGCTTAAGGGAACACATTCAAAAACTACTTCATGTAACCTAAAGCCTATACTGTACATGGATAGACTACATATCAAGCCTTGATAGTGGCTGTACCAGTTTCATCCTGTTTCTGGGATAAAATATTCTGGCCAAAGCAAGAAATGGTACAGCCTACATTGGGCTGGGTCTTCCTTTATCAGTTAAGATAATCAACAGTCCTTCACAGACTTGTCCATGAGACAACCTGATACAGACAATTACTCAATTGTGACCTTTTGCAGGTGATTCAGGGCTTTGTCGAATTGACGGTTAAGGCTAACTGGGAAGGCAGTCTTTTATGTATGCATGTGTAATACATGTTTTTATATATGTTTCTCTTCATGTTTAAAACATTTTTCATTGAAGCTGAAATCAACTTGCAAGTTTCACAAATAATCTACAGCTGACTACTCTCAGTTTCCAGTTGGCTCTTCCTGTGTGTCTTTCCCCTAGTCACATACCTCCAATTCATGTATACACACATACACACAGAATAATTCATAATGCAATCAATAAAATTATTAAAATGTCAATCCTATACTATGAATAAGTATCACTACTCAAGGAGTAAGTCAGGGCTGAAGAGGATGGCTCAGTGGTTAAAGTACTTGTTGTACAAGCTAGAGGACAGAGTTAGGATTCCCCGTACCTACAAAAATGCATATATACTGAGTATGGCATTCTCCCTCTGTAATGGCAGGTGAAGATGGCAGAGACATGGGATTTTCTGACTCTGTCTCAAAGCACAAGGTGAAAGATTGATCAAATATGATTCTTGATATCAAGCTTGGGCCTCTATTGACTATCACACACGCATGCGTATACAAGTATGCACACACATGCACATGCATATACAACAATATACATAACCCCTCACACCTGAAAAGGTGCAAAAACAAAAATGTTGAGGCTTACGAAACTATCAGAGATTACATGAAAAAGATCGTCTTGACATCCCTTCCTGCCTGAATTCAGAACCAGGACTAACGTCTTCCACCCTCCTCTGTGTCCACAGCACTTCCTTTTTATTCTTCTTGGATACTTGCAACCACTTTCCAGTCCTTTAGAAATATATATAGAATGATAGAATTAAGTGAAATTCCTTTATTCTTCCAAATTTAGGAATTCTAAATTTAAGGTAGACAAAGGACAAAAAAAACAAAAACAAAAACAAAACAGCTTTCATTCTAAGAGAAAACAATATTTAAGTTCTTCTTCCTAGTTTGCTTTCTATTGCTCTGATAAATACCATTGCAGCAGTCTGCCTCTGTGATGGCTCACTGAGGATGACAAGGAGGCATTGTTCATAGGTGCAAACTCTGCCTGACCTCAGCCGAGGCACCATACTGGACAGTGGGACCCTGAACATCTGAGTTCAGCTGTTTTTGTTCATTCACAACTCCTCAAGTGTTAAAACATGCAGATCATGTGCAATCAAACAATCCCCAAATGAATCCAAAACTTGCAGATAATACAAACACCAAGACCTAGGCAGCCCCTTACCCAATAGTGCACAAAATAATCATTTTAAACACAACTAAAAATAAACTTCTACAACAATTCCTCTTTTCTGTATAAGCCAATTAAAATGCCTTATCGCTACAAATCAATTTACACTAGCAAAATTATTTACATGAGGAACAATCACAAGGACAGGACCAAATGAAACCAAACATCTATCAGCTTTTCACAATGTCTTTGGCAGCAGGAAAAAAAAAAACAAACATAATCCATGTTCAATTATATGGAATTCAATCAGATCTGTGCTCCTCCAAATGGCTTGGATCACTTCTCTGGCTCTGCCCTCTGCAGCACACACAGCTTGATCTCCAGGCCTGATTGGCTCCTCTCCACTGCTGCTGATGTTCTTGGTGGTCATCAAATGGTTCTGGAATCTTCAGAATGCTCGGGTCCCTTGCAACTGGGCTGCAATTTCACCAATAGCTTCTCCTTGGTTCTCTTCATGGTGCCATGTATCAACTTCTTTACATGAATCCTTCAGTCTGGGTCTTCAACAGCCACTGACCTTGCATTTTTACCAGTTGCCTCTCTTGGCCTCTCAAAGTGCCAAGCCTCAGCTGTTCTCCAAAGACCCCTTCATGCCTTCAAAACCAGTCTACCTGGGTGACTCTAACAATACCAAGTTTGGCTACCAGCATGAGATACAACCCCAGTCAGTACTGGAAGAGAGTTTCTGTGTGCTATATCCTGAGGAAACATTTTCCAGATTTTAAGATAGAGTCTGGTTTACAGGAAAAACTGGTAACCTTATCTGCAGGAATTGTTCCCTCATGGGATGGAGTTCTTGCCTCCATAGCAGACGTGTCTTGTCAGGACTATCTCATCTCACCAGTATCTGAACAGGTTTTCAGAAACAAAACAAAACAAAACAAAATGGACTTTGTGAGGTCTGGAGTTTCATTTTGTTCTTTACTGTATCCATATTGGATTAGCTGGCATGATGTCATGCCCCACTTTGCAGGTGCCACTTGTAACAGTACATCACTGTGACAACTCTCCAAAGACAACAAGGAGGTATTTTTCATAGGTGTAAACTCTGCCAGTAGAGCGAACTACTATCATGGCAAGCGCCATACTGTATAGTGGACCTCCAAACATCTGAGTTCAGGTGTTTCTATTAATTCAGAACTCCTCAGGTGTTCTACTGATAGCATGTGCAGATCATGTGCAATCAAACATCCCTCACATAAATCCAACCCTCTCTGACAATACAAAAGGCCAGGACCTAGGCAGCACCTCACCCAATAGTGCACAAAACAATTATTTTACATATAAGTAAAAATAAACTTCAACAACACATCATGAGCAAAATCGACTTGGGGCCAAGTCTCCTTGTCATTCTTACAGTTCACAGTCCACCCTGAAAGGAAGTCAGAGCAGGAACTCAAGGAAGGAACCTGGAGAAAGGAACTGAAGCAAAGACCATGGAGGAATGCTACTAACTGACTTGCTCAGTATTTTTTTTTTTTTTTGTGTGTGTGTGTGTGTGTACAACTCAGGACCACCTGCCCATGGAGGGTACCAACCATATCTATTTTTAATTAAGAAAATGCCTCATAGACTTGTCTATAAGCCAACTGATAGAGGTATTTTGTCAACTAGGATTTCCTCTATCCGAATGACCCTGGCTAGAAAAATTCAAGTGGGACAGTAGAATCATCTATGATACTCTCAAAGACAATGAAAATAATTCCAGTAAGCAGGGAAAAAAAAAAAACCCTAGCAATAAGCAGAATTTCAGCAGTTTTGGAATCCAAGTGAGAAATGAAAAATTGAAGGTGACTAAAATAAATAGAAAGAACTCAAATGGAGCCCAGTGACATAGGTATCAGCTGCAGTGCCTGCTAGCTGACTGCACGTGGATACAGAGCCTCAGTTAGCATAGGGAAGAGGTGAAATTCATCATCCTTTTATAGCATCCTAACAAAATGGTCTGATAGATGTCATATTTAATTAAAGAAAAATGTCTATATGATTAACATTTTAACATTGTATAATATTTAACTATTTTAAATGTTCGAAGAATGTTAAATTACACAGCCTGTCCTTTCTGGGAAATATGTGTATATGAAAGATAAAGCTTTGGAAAGCATCTACGAATGTTCATGTCATGAAAGTACTCCAAAATTTTAATAGTTTGTGAAACATTATACTTTTTGCTATGCTTGAATAAGACAGCTAAAGAGATTTCTATCTCATCTCTTTATGAAATTCCCTCAAGGCATGAAAACAAGCTTGAAAAGTTTCAGTCAACAGTGTAAATTGGGAGTTCGTGTTAAATAAGCCATTGAAAACTACAGTTTAGAGTGAAATTACCAACTCAGCCATTACCATCGGCACCACTGTGCATTTGAAATAACAGCTATATTTGATAATAGCATCATATTCAATCAGTTTATATATTTTTCCTTTTATATCTAACTCACACACTGTGGGAGAGCTTTGAAAACGCATCCACCTTATTCTCTGCCCTTCCTCTTGATAATCTGAGCAAAATAGCAACATTATCAGCAGTCCTGGGACCATAATGCACAAAACAGTTGACCAATTAAGGTGCCATCTCTCTAAGTTTAGCACTGTTTTAAAAGACATTTTTAATAGATAATATCATCCACGAAATCATTGCAAGTGGGTTATTTAGAAGGTTAGCTCTGCATGGCTTGGAGTTTTGCCACAGTGATGAGAGAACACAAGAGAACACAGGGCTTTCCTTTTCCCAGAGTCTGACACTGTGTCACCTGAAAGCTCATTTCAATAGAAGCTCCTAGCACCATCCACTGATGTTATGCCAAGAGAAGGAGATAAAGCTGGAGAAAAGGCTTAAAAGTTAAAACATTCTTGCTGCTTTTACAGGGAACCTGTGTTCATTCCCAGGACTCATATCAAGCAACTACAACTACCTGTAACTCCAGCTCCTGGACGCTGACATTCTCTTCTGGCTTCCACTGGCTCACATAGACATATGTGTTTAAACATAAATAAAAGTAATAAAATGAATTTTTAAATAAATGGAAGAAACAAAAAGAATAGAATCCATGGTCTTGTGAGATAAAGGTAAATTGCATAGGATAAAATAAATATAGCATAACACATGTGCAAGCACACACATACACACAGTAGGAGTTACATGTTATGGAATGACACCAGACAGATGAAGCGCAAGATGATCTGGGAGTATGGTGAAAGTTGTGTCAAAAAAAGCTGAATGTTGGGCTGGAGAGATTGCTCAGTATTTAAGAGCAGTTGCTGCTTTGGCAGAAAACTTGGGTTTGATTCCCATTACCCAGCTAGTAGGCCCTCAAACAACCTTAACTGCAGCTCCAATTAATCTAATGCCTTCATCAGGACCCCACAGGTACCAGGCATACATATGACACACATACCTACATGAAGACAAAATACTAAACCAGAAAATACAAATAAATAAATCATTAAATCATGTTTCAAAGTTTTCAAAACTGGCAACGGAGGCATCTGAGGAGTGGGGATGGGGTATCGTAAAGGACACACAGGCGCCAGGTCAGGGCCCAGGACAGAGCTCAGCGTGCACGGGAACGGAGATGCCTCTGTGTTCTACATCAAAATGTCTTTCTTGTTGACTCTTGAAATCATGGCAGAAATCACAAAAAAAGAAACCCAATACGGTAAGGAAAGAAATTTTAAAAATAATTTGGACTTAATTTGAAGTGATCAAATTTTACTTTATTAATTTTTCATACACACAGCTTTCTGCATGAAAGGCAAGCTCTTTACCCTTGAACTGCATCACCAGCAAGAAAATGACCTTAGAAAAACAATACTAGCTTCTTTTTCTCTTCAACATTGCTAAGAAAAAGTTACTTGGGCCACAAAATTAAGCATATCTAGAATTTACTAACTAGCAGTAAAATCAATTCTCGTTTAGAATTGGTATACTAAAAACATTTTTTTGTGTGTAAGAATGAATGCCTCCAATGTGGTACGATTCTTCTAGGCAAAGTTGTGTTGTTTGTTAGAAATTCAACTTTATTCCGCTGTCTGAAATTTCTTTGGTAGGTCTGGCAGCCATGACTAGGAAGTGGATAGGGTAGGATTTGTGCGGCTACTCAGCCAAGCATCTCAAAAATGCCCAGTGGGCAAGTTCTTGAGCTGCAAGCTTCGGGACCTGTGTCAAGATCCACAGAAAGCACACAAAAGTCATGTGTATAGGTGGCTTGCCTATAAATTGAGCCTCTGATGAAAGAGATAAATAATCCCCAGAGTGAGCTGCCTAGACAGATTAGCCATAAAAGTGAGCTCTGTGACTGACTGGGAAAGGCTGCCTCATTAGTAAGGTGAATGAATGAGGATAACCTGACATCAATCTCGCGCCTCCACATGGATGTACACCTATGTACGTACACAGCAACATATGTATGCCCATGCAAACATTCATATACACATGCATACCACACATACACACATAAACTATGAGGAGGATCAGTGAAAATAAGTGTGACTGGAACTAACATTTGAATGCCAGTTTGAGAAGAAGAAGTTCATAATGTTTTACTGAACTTATTTATCATATTTAAATTTAAGTATTTATCATATTTGTAGCCTATACACACCTTTTAATAGTTATCATGGATGGGAAACTTCCCTTAAAGTTAAAAAAAAATAAATTTTACTTTGTAAAATGTATAAATGTTTTGCCTGTATATATGTATGTGAACCAGGTTCATGCCTGGTGCCTGCTGAAGTCAGAAGTGGGCATTAGATCTCCTGGACTTTGAGTTAGGGATGGTTGTGAGGTACTTGTGGGTGCTGGGAAACAAACATGGTCTTCTAAGGAACAATACGTGCTCTCATCCACTGAGCTATGTCTCCCACCCCAGGAAATTTCCTTTTAAATACAAAAACAAGTAAACTGAATTTCCTAAAGAAATTATGCATAGGAACTCTGAAAAGATTCATCAAACGTTTCCTACAGGTACACGGGCAGGTTGCATTTGTATGTAGATAAAATTTACCCCATTATCACTCAGTTTGCTTATTAGGTATTTAGACATTGATATGTTTTTCTTTAAAAAGTTAAAGAATACTTTCACCTTTAAAACTCACACAACAATTATTAAAACTACCGAAACATATGCTGCGGTGTAGAATTATTTCCTACCACTTGATAATTCCAGATGAGGGGGACGGCAGTACATCTATGTTGCATATTTTAAAGAGAGGCTCAATCCTTCAATAAATATTTACTCACAATTTCTTTGCCCATGGTAGTGGAAATGAATGTGTGGACTGGACCAATGACATCTTGTCCTCAAGAAGCTGTACTTCCAGTTATAGGAGTCAGAGAGATTATACTCCACTCTGTTAGACAAGCGCAGATGAGGGCAAATGCTCTGGGAGAATGATGAGGGTGAGATGGAAGGAAAGGAAAAGGAGGAGGGGGCATGTGCAGAAAGGAGGAGAAGGGAGTGCAGGAAGGAAGAGTAGGAGAGGAGGGGGACAGAGACAGAAAAGGAGAAATGGGGAGGACAATTTCTGTCTCAGGGATATTAAGAAACAGTACAAAACAGCTGAAAGATATAAGGGAAATCCAAGCAAACGATAGTGTTCTCAGATAGAGATGGAGCAGTGTCTACATCGTCTTGGACATTGGCAAAAGGGATCTCAAATTTGAACCAGGTGATTGAATGACAAGTTGTGCTTTCCAATCAGGGTATATTCAGTCTGTTTTAACTTTCTCCTGGGTTCAAACAAGAGTAGTTTCTTTAAAAGGGTAGGGAGATGATGAAGTTAATCATTGCTTCCAGTGATGAATTTGTGTCCTGTGAAGAGAGTCAAGCAAGAAAGAGCCTGTTGCTACTTGATTTAGATGAGAGATCAAGTCACCACAAGAGAGAGCCTGGATGTTTTGGAATGAGGCTGGTGGCATCAGTATAGAGAAAAGTCAGCATGCTTTCAGAAAGAGGCGCCCACAGTAGGACTCATCTTTCTGGTGAGCTGTTTCTGGTGGGCTGAAATAGAATTGTCAGCGTACTTGTGATAGAGCCACAATGGTCTATAAAATCCACAGTGGAAAAAAAAAAAAACCAAAAAAAAAAAAAAAAAAAACAGAAGAAGAAGCAGATTACAAAGATGAAGCACCCACCAGATCTCAAGAACATACAGAGAATCCAAAATGGGATCTCCATAGAATCCCTCCCTGCAGAGCTCAGGAAACCCCCACAGAAGAGGAAAAAAAGGATTATAAGAACCGGAGGGTTCGAGGTCATCAGGATGGGCCACAGAATCAACTAGGCAGGGCTCATAGGAACTCACAGAGACTGAAGCGGCAATCACAGAGTCCACATGTGTCTTCATTAGGTCATCTGCATATTATGTTATGGTTGTTAGGCCGGTGTTTTTATGGGACTCTTAACAATAGCTGTGTCTCTGACACTTTTGCCTGCTCTTAGGATACTTTTCTTCCTAATGGGTTGCTGCACCCAGCCTTGATAGGATTATTTTGCCCAGTCTCAATGTAGCTTGTGCCACATTCGGCTGACACCCCTGGCAGGCCTCCTCCTTTTTAAAAGAAAGCAGGTGGGGACTGGGTGGAATAAAGGGAGAGGAAACAGGTCAGGATGTATTATAGGAGAGAAGACAAAAACAAAAGGGCAGGGTGGAGGAGTACCAGAAAAAAAAAAAAAAAGAATTAAGGAGAGGAGGGAGACACAGCATTCAGTGTGGGTAAGAACACCATGAACCCGATCAGAGATGGCTTGGAGGTTAAGAGCACTTGCTGCTCTTCCAGTGTCCCAGAGCTGGGTTCCCAGCACTCATATCTGAAGGCTCAGGGGATCTGATACCATCTTCTGGCTTCTACAGACACCCATGTGTAAAGGCAGCAGCACACCCATCAAACATGATAAATAATAAAAATAAATCTTTACAAAAGAGATCCCATCAAACTGGGAGGTCAGTGTCGCTAGAATTGAGAAGTTTATTTTCAGAATGTGTAGTCAGGCGTTCCCAGTGCTTTCATAGGGATTCTTTCTTGAATTATGGGAAAGCAAAGTTTACATTTTATGCTTTCAACAGCAAGACTGGGAACAGGTAAAAGAGGCTTGCTGACATGTCCTATGCCTTCTGCTCAGACAACTGACAAGCTTTAACTAGTTTCTCATTCCAGGCTTTTCTGTGTAAATGCAGTGTTGTCATGCCATGGGCTCTCCCTCGCGTAGTGTGATGGCCTATTCTTTTCTTTTCTCTCTTTTTGTCTCTAGTTCAGGTAAGGTTCCTGTACCATCTGAATAAGAGTAATTTTGACTACTAACCTCCCATAACTAACCTTGCATAATTTGTTCCTTGAAAACATTAAATTCGTTCACATAAAACTTCATTAATGGTCTCATTTCAAGCACATAAAACTTCATTTTTCTTTGACATGATTTTCACTTATGAATTTAATTTTAAGTTCTATTTGTCTCCTTGAAAATATTCAATGAAGTATTCAGGTTAAAAAAAATGAAAGAAAATCATTTTAACAGCTTGATTTTATTGTTAAACAGAATGAAAGAGGTTTTGTTTTTTTGTTTTTTTTTCAGAATTGAGACATTCATATCTAGTAACCATTGAATAAAAAGAGGTTTTGAATTTAACTTGTTCATTGGCAGGCTGAGGAACTGGTTTATAAATGGATCCATGTCAGCAAACAATAGGCTTTTTACTTTTATCAGAACTAAGTGAATCAAACAAGAAAAGGTAGAGCATCTTTCCTAAGCAAGAGCTCTACTACTAAGTTACAGCCTCATTCTTGGTACTATTCCTTTATTGTGGGGGTATGTTCTGCTGCCTTCTCTTCCTCCTTTCCTTCCCTCCTAGGCCAAAGTTTAGCCCCCACCCTCTTCCCTTATCATGCTAGTCTTCCTCTGTTGATGACACACAAAGGATAACAGTAATATGAACCCATGTTTCAGCACAACTTAGTTTAGACCGACTTTGAGCTTCTTTCAAATGCTCAAGTCTTGCTCTGTTCAACTATCAGATGCAGATATAACATTTACCTTACTAAATCAGAAACTGAAGTAAATAAAATCTCCTAGAATCTCTGGGATGGTGTGAGACCTGGGGAAGCATGAGTGTCTTTCTCCCTTTTCAGAGCCTGCGGTTATCTATGATTAGCTCCACATTCATGGAGAGGAGTTCCTTCCATGGTTAGAGCAGTAGAGACTTTACAGTATGGAGAAGAGTCTAATGAAACTGAATCAGAACATTAAGTTCTGACCTCAGGCTAGACCCTATGAGGATGCCACTTGTATGTAAAATCAGAATCAAGAAATAGGGAAATGGTTCAGCCTGTGAAGTGCTTGTAGGACAAGCATGAAGAATTGAGTTTGGATCCCCAGTACAGATGTTGACCATATCTTCAGCCACACATATCCCCCTACATACACAACACACATTCCCATACACATATTCTCTCTCTCTCTCTCATATAGTCAATATAGTTTGTGATAATAAAACATAATAAAAGTCTCAACCCTGACAAAAAGCTGTAGACAACTGATAACTAATGAGCAGTTATTAGTTGCCTATAGCTTTTTGTCTGGGGTAAGTCTTCTATTATGATTTTATTATCACAAAATATAATTAATGTACTTATCCCAGGCATTATTGCAAATAAATATTTTAATAGAAGAGAATTCAGTTGTGCCATTGTTAAGAGAGTTACTTTGTGTCTAATATCATGATAATGGTTTACTGATCTGATCAGTCTGGCTTTCCTAGTGAAGGCATGGGCAGATGGTGACAGTTAACAGAGGGTATGCATATGCCAAGCAGAGTGAAATTATACCACAGTGCTCTGGATATCTGTGATTGAAAGCAGCTGTCTCTAACTGTGGGGAGAGTAATGACTCCTATTGTTCTTCAGCGGGGTATGTGTGTGTATCAAACAGACAACTATGCTAGGAATATTCTGTCATAATTTTGTCATGCATGATGATTTTGTCTCCGAAAATCTTCATCAATGTAAATAATACTGATTTTTAGATAGTTTTCATCTTTATTTTGCAAAAATTTCTAGTAGACAAACATATGCATTATATAATTTCACATCTTAAGTAGTATAAGTATAGTATAAGTATTACTTTGAAATGTGTGTGTATGTGTGTGTGTGTGTGTGTGTTTAAAGGGGCTTTATGTATTAGTCAAGTTTTCATGGTCAACACAGCTGGTCATATAAATGAAAGAACATCACTCCTATCTGGCAGACATTAAAATATTGAGCATAATGCCCAAACAGAAATTAATCTGACTCCAGATTATCCATCCATCAATTATATTCCTAACTCAGAAGTAGGTATTAATGACTGTCTCACAATCTTCCCTGTGACCTCAATTCAAACAAGTATTTCAATAGGACCACTTGAGATATGTGCTATTTACTGTTTGGGAACGGTTAATGTGAAAGATGAAACTATTTAAAGTCACTACAAATATTACATAGTCATTCAGTAAAAAGTTCATATAAATTATAACTCTCTAAATCATGACCAAGTTATTTGTATTCAAGTCCTGCTATAACCTATATTTATACATGCATATTTTTTATTTATTCTTCTCTCATACAAAACATCCATACCACAATTTCCCCTCCCTTCACTCCTCTCAGACTTCCCCACCTCTCCTTTCCCCCATATCCATTCCTCATCCATTTTCCTTCAGAGAAGTGCAGGCTTCCAAGGGATATCAACTGAACACAGCATAACAAGATACAATAAGACTAGACACAAATCTTCATAACAAGCCTGGAAGAGGCAAGGAAGATGATAAGGGTCCCAAGAGCAGGCAAAAAGGTCAGAGACAACCCTTTTCTCCCACTGTTAGGAATTCCACAGAAATATCAAGCTAATGATCATAACATATTTGCATGCATACTTTTAAGAAGAAAATTTAAAGAAGTATCAAAATCCTTAAGGAATTTTATGTGATTCAGGCACACACCCCCATAATTCAACTTTAAACTAGAAATCTAGAAGTATGTATGGACAAGAAAACACCACCCAAAAATGAAAACAGAACCTAGTAAGGAAATACTCAGTAAAAAAAAATGTGTGAGATACTTGGAAAAAGGTTGAGCAAAAGATAAAAAAGGTATTAAAGAATGAACAGTTTGACCAGACCCTTCATTGTATGGCATCATTATATCCCTTACCTTTTCCCTGTCCAGTTCTTTGACAGACATGCATACACAGATGATTGTAACATTGTAGGGTTGCCGTAGAAACCACCAACTATATTAAACTTTGAGTATTATGAGTAAGTCATGAATGAAGATATTTATCAATAATGATATCCTTTGAATAGATGAAAAAGTGTACAGAGCAGAAGATAACGTGATCTCCTTTTATGTTGTAATTCTTTTGATAGATTGATACATAAGTTATTAAATAGTTGAAATTATTAAGAAGACATAGTATGGTATAGGGCAAAAGGGGAGTGGGAGAGATGGCTTGGTTCTTAGAGGGACTTCGTTTCTGAATGTTGCTTTTAATTCTGGGAGCAGCTGTGTGTGGTTCATAATCCCCTGAACTAGAAAGGAATCTCCCATTTTTCTCATTGTAAATGTGACCAAGGCAAATAAGTACTGTTTAGAGTCAAGAAAGGATAGCTCCTTTGAGGGATAAATTGTTACAGGAGAGGGTTAAAATCAAGTTCTTTTCTTGAAAGTACAAAAAAGAATTTGAAAACTTTAAAGTCTATACTTCTTTAATCCCTTAGCTTCTGAGCTAATTGTTATGGGCAAAAGTTAAAATCAACTATAGAATTCCCCAGAACATAACTTCACAAGGCCCAGTGGACAACCCTCAAAACGACATGGGAAATGGTCAACGAGAACTCCTGCTGATATTTCTTGCTTAACAAGACAATTTAAAACAACTCATTAAACTTTTAAAACACCAATGATGTCATTTCCTCAGGAGCCTGGCATTAGTTCTACAGGTGCAAGGAAATGAAAATAAAAATTCTAGTAAATTCTACCCTGTTCAACAAAAATGGCTTTTGGTTCATTAGTTTATTGACGGTGGGCACTGAATTTTCAATAACTTTAGGTGTTTCTGCTTTCACTGTATTTGATTAAATATAAACTATTATTTTAAAAATTATGCATTAAGATAAAATTCTGAAGATACTAGGCATAGCATCTATTGTCAACTAAGCAGAAAGACATTACTAAGAACAAATGAAATGCAGACCTGTACTCCTGTGAGCCTATGTCCTAGCTTTATTTCAATTTATTTTTGCTCACAATACCAGGTCCATCACACCTGGAAAGTTAAAAGGAGGCAGAACTCAAAAAACAGCTAGAAACACCACATCCACACACACAGGCAGCAAGAAGTAAATGCATGCAAGCCTAGGCTCAGCTTACTTTCTCCTCTTTTATATGGTCCAGAAGCAAAACCAGGAAATGGTGCCTATGAATTTTAGGTTGGGTCTCCTCACATCAATTAAGATAAGACAATCTCCCACAGGCATGCCAGTGAAAAACAGATCTAATTACTCACTGAGGCCATCTTCCCAGGTGAGTCTAGGTTGTCTCAAGTTGACAATTAAAACTCAACATCACACCACAGTATCACGCAATTCTATAGTCACTCAAAAGCTCAGTCTATGCCCTAGTTAGGATTTCTATAGCTGTGATGGAACTCCATGAGTAAAAGTGTTGGGGAGGAAAGGGTTTATTCGGCTTATACTTCCATATCGTAGTCCATCACTGAAGGAAGCCAAGATAGGAACTCAAACAGGACAGGAACCTGGAGGCAGAAGCTGATGCAGAGGCTGTGGAGGTTCTTAAAAATGGTGAAAAGCCGAGACTTAAAGGCAGAATTCGAAGGTGTAGTAGTACGCTGTTGTGGAAGTTTATTTTCAGTTGTGTTTAAAAATCATTGTTTTTGTGCACTGTTGGAAAAAGGGATGCATAGGCTTTGGCCTTTTGTATTGTCTGCAGGTGTTGGAGTTCTGTGGCAGAAGTTGATTGCTTATGATCTGCTCCTGAGGAGTTCTGAATCATTAAAACACTTGAGCTCAGGTGCTCTAGTTCCACTGCCGATTGAGTATGGCACTGACCAGGACGGCCGTTCCCTCTGCTGAGGCCTGGCAGGTTTTGCACCTCTGAAAAATGCCTCCTGGTTTTACTTGCTAAGATGGCCCACAGCAGCTTACTGCTGCAGTACGATTCTATGGAGGTCCCTCAAAGACAGCGAGGCATTTCATAGGTGAAAACTCTGCCGGACTTCAGCAGAGGGAACCACCATCCTCGCCAGAACTATCCTGTACAGTGGAACTCTGAATGTCTGAGCTCAAGTGTTTTTTATTCAGTCAGAACTCCTCAGGTATAGATCATAAGCAATCAAACAGCCGCTACAGAAATCCAACACCTGCAGACAATACAAAATGCCAAGACGTAGGATAGCCCCTCACCCAACAGTGCATAAAACAATTATATTATACACAAAAAAAATAAACTTCTACAACAATTAAACTGTATATGGCATAAAAAAAATGCTCCTTTTCTACAACTCAATTTAACATTACACCAGCAAACCTATTTATAAGAAGATAAATCATGAGAGTTGATAATGCACAGGACCCAATGAAACCGAACATCTATCATGATTTTCATAACATCTTTGGACATCAGAAAAACATTATCAATGTCCAATTATTTGGAATTCACTCACAATCTTCTGGGCTCCTCCAAAGGTCACTTCTCTGGCTCTTCCCTCTGCAGCACACACAGCTTGTCCTCCAGGTTCTGGCTGGCTCCATTCCACTGCTGCTGCTATTCTTGGTGGTCATCCCATGGTACTGGCATCTCAAAACTGCTGGGGTCCCTTGCTGCAACTGGCCTGAACATTCACCAATAGCCTCTCCTGGGCTTTTTTCATGGTACCAAGCATCAACTTCAATCTGGGCCTTCAACTGCTACTGAGGCTGCACCTTCACAAATGACCTCTCCTGGCCTCTCATAGTGCCAAGCCTCATTTGCTCTCCACGACCCTTTCATGCCTACAAAACCAGCACTACTGTGTAACTCTTACAGTACCAAGCTCAGTTGCCAGCATGAGATACAACCTCAGCCAGATCTGGAAGACATTTTCTGTGTGCTCACTCTGAAGAAACATTTTCCAGATTCTAAGACAGAGTTTGATTTGCTAGAAAAATAATTGGTCCCTTTGTCTGCAGGAAGGGTCCCCTCACGTGTGGAGTTCTCATTATCAACACCAGTGTCTGAACTGCTTGTCTTTCTCTTAGTTAGGTTTGAAGAAAAAAAAAAAAAAAAAAAAAGGTCAGTCTGACTAAGTGGCTTTTTGGCTCCAAGCTGCAGCTTCCACAACAGCAGGGGATCCTGGGCCAGTGGGAAGAATTGCCTGTTGAAACATTCTGATGGTTTGACATTCTTTTTCACCACCACTAAGGGGAAACATACAATCCCTTCTATAGATCTCAAACACAACATCTTGAACTTCACACACATACAATGCAGATAATAGAAAGCAGTGGGAGGGCGCATTGACTCCATGATCAGGAAAAGCAGTTAGAACCTTGCTTTTTCCTGTTCCCAGCTGACCTCTGTTTTCACCATGAAAATTTATCCAAAATATTTGTCCAAACTATGGCTCTCACCTAAGAGCTTCTTCCTCATTTACAACTCTCTCTTATAGAGCTTTCCTTTTATCAATACCTGAATCTCTGTCCTATCGGAACTGCTCTGAGTGTATTTTACTGGACTCTGCAAGGTGTGTAATATTTTTGTCTTCTTCCTTGTCTCCATGTTGGATTAGCTGGAGCGATGTCCTGCCCCACAATGGGCATCATTTGTAGTAGTATGCTACTGCTGTGGCCCCAAAGACAGGGAGGCATTTCATAGGTGTAAACTCTGCCAGACCTCAGCAGAGTGAACCACCATCCTCGCCAGCCCAGTACTGGATACTGGAACCCCGAGTGTCTGAGCTCAGCTGTTTTTATTGATTCAGAACTCCTCAGGTGCAGATCATGAGCAATCAAACACTCTCCCTAGCCCCCCCTCCGGAAAGCCAACATCTGCAGACAATACAAAACCCCAAGACCTAGGATAGCTCTTTATCCAACGGTGCATAAAACAATTATTTTATACTCAACTAAAAATAAACTAGTACAACACAAAGGGACTACTGTCCCCCTCAAATTCGACTTGTAGGAAGTAGGGTCAAATATATACAGGAGGAGTATGCCAGTGTCCCTTGAAGAAGAAATGATTCAAGGACCAGATTCTCATGCCCCAGAAAGTTAGTCATAGGTCTTAGAATCTAGTGGCACTTGGCGAGGGAAAGCTACACTTGAGGCTGACAAAATTTCTCCTTGTTCTTCCTTGTTTCTGGAAGAGCAATGTCTGTAACTGAGATTGCCTGTCTCTCTTACCAGTTCATTTTGGAGAGCATGCATTGCTTGGTATTGTCACAGGTAAACAGGTAGAAAAGAACTTTGCTTGACTTATCCCTAAAAGATTCACTTGACATAGGAGACCTTAAAGGCAATGAAATCAGTGAGATTTTAAAATGCATTTGAAGATATAATGGTTGAGACTTTCAGCAACTTGGGTACTTAATTAATGCATTTCACCCATGGGAAGGGCAGAGAGGCTACCCCAAGTCATGCTGAATGATATGTCCAGTCCCCCCAAACAGTTACCATCTATTCATGGAAATTCTAAGTATGTTGCCTTAAATAGCAAAAGAACTTTTAAGATGCAATTAGGTTAAGGATATGCAGATGTTGGGAATTTTCTGCTATATTTGAACAGGCTCAACTTAACAGAGTACTAAGAGGTTCAGTCTCAGAGAGGGAACCTGAATAAAGCAGAGATCATGGAAGAAATGCACAAATTTTATATTGCTGACCTCAAATATAGAAGAGGCTGCAGAAGGCAAGTGTCGTCTAGAAGCTAGAAAAAGCAAGCACGTGATTTTCTGTTCAAGTATCCAGTAAGAACACAACCCTGCCAGTGGCTTGACATTAGAAATCTGACCTCTAAAACCATCAAAACAATAAATCTATGTTGCTTGAAGCCATTAACTTGATGGTAATTTGTTAAAGCATCCAGCACAGACCAATAAAAATAGCCTCAAACTTCACGTGGCATAATGACTCTCTATAAATGCATCAAAAAAAGTTCACATTTTCATATTCCAGGAACATAAGAGTACAGATCCCAAAGGACCTGATTCATGAGACCCTCAACATTAATTCTCAGCGCTTAGAATCCTGATGACATTCTGTGCTCTTGACAGTCACTTTGTGTCAACACAAAATTGGAGTAACTCCTGTTGTAACAGGATGGGGTTTGGCCCCAGTAAACTTTGAGGGGAGTAATTAAATAAATATTCACTCCAAGACAACACTGTTTTCTAACTGTGTATTTGAATCTGAAAATGAATGAGGAATTATTCATTTAGACAAGGAGTTCATTGTTACAAACGAGGGCTCCCTTCACCAAGGCTCCTTTCTCTTTAACTATCTTAACAATTTATTTTTAAGTCATATGAATATTTGCTAAAAGCTACTTCAAGTCGTGTAAGGCAATGAGACAGTCCCCAGTCGAGGAAATTATATGTACTTAATAATCAGTATGATAGCATGATGTATCCCTCTTGAAAGAACTTCCACAGTCTTCAGAGGATCAAGGAAGTCAGCGTAGAGTCATAAATTAGTAACAGTTCCCTTACCTGAGTCACGAGTGGCTCCAGTAGCCTTTCCACTGTGAGGGTCCGAATTTCCAAACTTTTGGGATCCCATTTTAAAATGATGGGTGAAGTTGCCGAAGTCATGCTCCCTGCGGGGATATGTGACATCCATTAGAAATAATGGGAAAAGACATGCGCTTTGACCAGGTTGTTCAAAGGGAGGGTATCACCCAAGCATAGAAGATGCATGAAGACCTGTTTTAGGTCCAACCTTAAACAGTTAGGGATGAGAGAATCGGAGCCAGTACTGTGTGTTGTGAAACTCTTGGATCTGAGATGTTTTAGAAGATCCCTTCCCATTCCAGTATATGCCAGGACACTACAGGTGAGACATATATGAATATACTGTTAGAATTCAAACCAGAATGCAGCTCAGACCACAATGCTTGCAGCAAACCTTCACTCTCAGATACTAACAGGTAGTCTACTTAGGACATGTCTCTGAGTCTCTAGCTAAAAAGTTCCCAGGTACTGGATATTTCATCTGGTGCTCAAATTTGCTTTCTATGGCTTTGACTAACAAACACCATAACCAAAGAAAACTTGGGGAAGAAAGTGTTTATTTCATCGTACATGTTATAGTCCATCATCAATTTATGTCAAGACAAGAATGCAAGGCAGGACCTTGAAAGAGAAACCACAGAGGAATACTGCTTACTGGGTTACTCCTGTTTGATTCTTCAGTAGCTTTCTAATATAGCATAAAGATCATCCACCTACCTGTGGATGGCAGCACCCACGTGGAATAGACTATCTCACATCAATTAAAATTCAAGAAATTGCCCTAGGGATGTGACCAGGGATCTCTCTGATAGAGACACGTTTTCAGTTAAGATTCCCTCTTCCTGGGTATGTAAAGGTGACAAACAAGATTAAAAACTGTACTTGGGGAAGTGAGATAACTCAAAGGGAGGGTTGGAAGTCAAACATCCTACTTCTCACCTCTTTACCTGCTTGCTGCTTAGGATTCAGAGATCCTGGCTTCAGTCTCATGTTAGGAAAGCTACCTCCACCTTTAGAAAACAAAAGAGGCCCATAATTCTGACTCATAGGCTACAGGTCCCTTCTTCAGAGCCCCTACCATTCTCTCTGTCTGGTGCTGGGACCTCAATTCTCTTCAGAGTCCCTGCCATGCTATTGTCTATGTCTGTCTGTCTGTAGTACTAATAACTCTTCTAATAAACCACTTGCTCCCATCAATGTGTCTCAATGCCCCACGTGAACCCACATCCAAGGACCCTGATACTACAGAAACATTCCATTCATTTAGTGTTCAGTGTGTGTGCATCTGCTATCTGCAGACAAAGGCTTGGATCTTGACCTCATGAAACTGATGCTTTAAAACTAGAGACAGTCAATTCAGAGAACAATTATGTCTTGGTGTGACAAATGTTAGCAGGAGTACAAACAAAACTAGGAGAATTGAGAAATGGGTATTATGGCAAGACTGGAGAGGTGTACAAAGAAAAACCGTGTATGAAAGTATATTCGTTATGACCACCATATACAAGTCTCCAGGGCATTACAACAAAACACCATTTGGCTGTTTTCTTCTTAGCTAAAACCTCAGGGTATCATACACCTTGGGACAACAGTTTCCTTCATTTAAATAGGAAGAGTAGCTTGAAAATGTAGTACTCATGGCTGAAAATTAGCAGGTATATCTAGAATGAAGACACTCAGCACATTTGCATACTTACACCACAGAATGAGTGTTTGATAAGTCTATTCATGTCTTTCTAAATCAACCTACTCTCACCTATGCACAAATGATATAGAGATAGCTCTCTTTCTAGTCTCCCTTAGGTTGCCACAAAACATGGACTCTGGCCTCAAAAAATAAACTATACATTCCACACAGGGTGTGTGTCTCATCAAGGAATTGCTGAATAAATACTGACATTTAAATACCATACAGGTGACCTTAGATTGTAGAAACTGAATCTGAATTTTTTGCCTTAGTGCTGCCGTAAATTGAACTGTTCATGGCTGTTCTCTTCTTTTGAATCAATGTTGTCATTCAATTCCATCCTTATAAATCAATACACATGATCATTCCTACTCAAATTAACAATGCAAAGAAGGTCTACCACAATAGGCACCATGACAAAGGACTTCTTTACCAGCCCTCTCTCCTAAACCTACAGCTAGCTAATCTTTCGGCAAAGACCCAACCAATTTGTCAAGAAAATAAGAAAAGGCAAAGACACAGCGTGCTGGTATTTTCAACTCTCTCCAAATGCCATGTTCTAAATAAACTGAGCATAGCGATCCAAGTACACAGATTTAGATTTGAGTTCCTTTACAACAACAATAGTTGGCACTCACATGCTGCTGGTGCTCAGAAACCTACAGACACTTTACAATTTTCCCATTCACACTAACAACTGCCACAGGCAGTGCTGACAGGCAGAGAATTCTGCAGCTGGGCATGGGACTTCTGCTGTGGAGGGGGTAAGGATGCCAGAAGTTTCCCATTTGTTTTGCTACCTTTTTCTGCATTGATATTTTACCAAAGTTGGTGTCATAGCCTGTATCACAAGAAGCCAAGTTCAGCCATCTGTCCTCATGAATCCAATAAAACACCCAAGTTAACAGTAAAAAGCAAAAGCAAAAGAAGACTTGATCAATGTGTTAGAAAGGTGAAAGAGATGAGGTGACCCTAAATCTTAGGGATTCTGAAGTGAGGCTGACGTGCAAACAGATGGCAAGGAACATCCACATCTAAATATCCCAGATCAAGGTGTGGTCCCACCAACCTCTGTCCACCATTGTCTGGACTTGAGTCTCATTCTGAAAGGTGGTTGGACAAACTGTTAGAACCATGTGACATCTCTTTCTAAGACTCTGACTGGTGAATTTTCCTTTTCCCATGAAAATCCTGGAGAAATTCCCATTTCTTTTGGGTTCATTTACTCAATAGTTTGATAGAGACACAAGAGTCTCCTTAGAATATCTTAAGTGATCCTAGCTCACCAGTTAGAATGAAGTGTTACATCTGGAGAACTAGCCTGAGAATTGTTTCTCAAATTCTGATATGACACTGAATGTCCTAATGGCCATGATGATGAAGAGGTCCTGTGAGAAAGCCAGGGGAGCAGTGTCAAGATCACTTTAATCTGATGCTGAAGTAATTATGAAAGAGTCAGGGGAGGGGAGGGCATTGGAGCTCATCAGTACAGTGGTTGCCATGAGGACCTAAGTTCTGTACCCAGCAGCCACCAAGAGAGTCAGGCATAGTGATCTGAATTTTGTTTTTTTATTTTTATTTATTTATGTATTTGTTTGTTTTATTTTGTTTTAGTTTTATCTCAAAGCTGGCAAGGTGGAGATAGGTAGACCCTGGAGAAATCACTGGTCAGATAACCTAGCTTGGTTGATGAGCTCTAAGTAAAAGTGAGAGAACCTATCTTAAAGGATTAACAAGATGTGTGGTGAGGTGGAAAGATGGCTTAGAGATTAAAGTGTTGACTGCTGTCTGTCGCAGAGGCCCAGGATTCAGTTCCCAGCACCCACATCAGGTATCATACAACAGCCCATAGCTCCAGTTGCATGGAATCTGCTGCCCTCTAGCCTGCGTAGGCTCCTGTACATGAATGATACATATAAATTAATGCAGCTGCACATACATTCACGTAAAAACAACATAAAACTTAAAAAAAAAAAACCCAGGATGTTCAACACCTGAGATAAATGACAGGAAATCTGTTCTTAAGCCTCCACATACAAGGTACACACACCTATACACACATATGAGCATGTGCACACACACCCTGACACACAAACTAGTTAGAGAATTTCCTTTGCAAGATGACCATGCTAGTTATATAAGTTGGAAGATCAAGTAAGGCACACAGAGTCCTTTATGAGTGTTCCAGTATATAACTTTAAAAAGTAACACACAGGAAAAAAATGCTGGCATAGTCACCTCAGATCACTGACGTGGCTTCAAACAGAAAAGGGAAATGATCCTGAGCAGAACCCTGAGCTTTCTATGAGCCAAGAAGCCCAGTTATTCCCAGCCCCATCCTGAAGGTCACAGGGATATTCTGACTCTAAACATAAAAGAGTTTTCTTGTCAAATCTCTCACTTTATCCCCTCAGGAATAAACCTCAATCATTTCTCTGCTGCATAGTTAATATTTAGTCATAAAAATGAGAAAAGTTTACATGCATTGAATTCGTCAAAAGGAAACTAATTCTGCTTTTCCCAAGCATGCTGTCATTACTGGAGTGATTAGAGTCAAAGCCTAACCTTGGCTATCTTAACAAGCTGGGAGCAACCACCTGTCCTCCAAGAGCCAATTAAACACAAAAATCACAGACAGCATGAAAAAGAGAGAGGTCCTAAATATTGTGACCCTGGGGTGGGGTGGTGGAAAACAAAGTGACCTCTACCTCAGATCCATTTGTGGTCTGTTAACATGAGAATTTCGGTTTTTGTTTTTGTTGTTGTTTGTTTTTTTAAAAAGGCAAAAAGGCAACAATATATATATATATATATATATATATTTTTTTTTTTCCTGGTCAAAATGTGGCCCTGTCCATCCCATCAGCAGTCTGGACTCCAATCCTGACTATAAGCTCTTTTGGACAGGTTGTCAACATGGTATGGAATCTCTTTCAGGAAGTAAGCTCCAACTCTGGCTGGCACCAGGCTTCAGTTTATTGTTTCTGCCAGCAGGAGAGTTCTGGAGAAATTCCAGTTCCATGGGGTCCATTGTCTAGTCTGTTTGCCAAAAGGAGAGGCAAGAGTGTCTTTGTAGAATATCATCAGTACTGCCAAGATGATTGCACTGTTTACTATAAAGTTAAAACAAAAGAAAAGAAACCTCACTGTACCCACAATCTTCCTGTTCTTTCTTGTGCACCCATATTTACAAATAGAGACAGAGCTGGACCCAGAATTTACTGTTTGAAATTCCACTGGGCTCCCTCTGAAGAGAACCTAGCAGAGCCAGCTACTGAGCCTCAGGTAAAGGTAAGAATTTTCTTCATCTGCAATGCAGGGGCTAAGGTTACTCTGGCAATCTGCTATCTCTACAAGGAACGTGTCTGCATTGCTATTCTAAGATATCATTGCTTTATAAAATAGCTAAGCCCCTTGTACTGAAACACTTCAAGAGAGAGCCTGTGGGCAGCTGGAATTTCATGAAACTGCTAAAAAAAATTATGTATAGTTTGAACATCATGCTCATGGTCTTCTAGGTTCAACAACTGATCTCTGCCTCCAGAGTTCTAATGAGCACAGAGGAAAATACAGAAGAGAAGAACTAAGGAGACACATTGGACCCTTTAATATCATTTACAAACCACTTTTCAGAGGAATGCATAATTAAGTAATCAAAGCACACAAAAAAAAAAAATCCTGTTTCTGTAGCTAGTAAGTTATGATTTAGGACCTGGAGGCCAAGGGTTGGACATGCTTCAATAAGTTAGTAGACAGGAGTTGACAACTGGGCATCTGGCCCATGACACACTCAATATGGCTGACTCCTGCTAAGGACATCACCCCACTGGGACAATCAGTATTTATAAAGTATCTGTTCTGGTTTTGTTTTTATGCTGCTGTAAAAAACAACATGAAGCAAAGCATTTTGTGGCGGAAATATTTTATGTGACTTTACAGGTTGCAGTCCATCATCAAGGAAAGCCAAGGCAGGAACTCAAGCAAAGCGCCTGAAGAAGAAACCACAGAGGAATGCTGAATATTAGCTGGCTCCTGCTCAAGGTCAGCTACACTTCTTATCTAATCGAGGCCCACTGCTGTCTGGATAGCAATGCCTACTGTGGGATGAGCCCTCCAACATCAATTAGCAATCAAGAAAATGCCCCTTGGTATAGTCCAGTCTGATGGAGGCAGTCTTAAAGAGAGGTAGCCTCTTTCCAGGTATATCATATTAACAACCATGATTGGCCATTCCAATAGGTAAGCAGAAAACTCAGTAGATTTTAATGTTGGGGTTTAGCTTTTATATTTTTATTATTATTAGTCTGTGTCTGAATGCATGTATAAGCCCATCACAGTGCATGTGTGGAAGTCAGAAAAACTCTCCAGAGTTAGTTCTTTCCTTAAACAACATTACCAGCCCTTCACTACCATCTCTCTACAGCATAATCTGGAAATTCTCTTTTATGCTGCTGAATTCTACTATGACAGTTGAGGAAGAAAAACCAGGGAAGCTGCACCTAGAGCCAGGCTCCATGCCCAGGTAAGCCTGGTCACCCAACTTTTAGCCAAATCACTGAGGTGAAATAAACCATAAATAATAAACCATATTTTTAAATTTAAAAATAAATCAGCAAGACTTTGTCATGGATGTCATGGATATCCCAGCAGCTCAGGAACACAATAATGTCACATAGACTTTTTTTTTTATTTAAAGACCTGTATCTATTCAGCTTGGGGAGAATGTCAAATCAATTGTCTTCACTTAGCCCCAGATTCCTCAAGCAGAAAATCACAGTCACATATATTTCATAAGGCTGTTATACATAGGATACATAAGGTCACTCTATATAGGATGTATACCAATATTTCTGAAAATATTAGTAATCATTTCCCCAAATCATAATATGTACATTCATTGCCAGAAGGAATAGAAAATTATATATTCAATACAGACTCATCTAGCAAGACCAGGTCTCAAACGTTTGGGGGCTCAAGCCCCAGCATCAGAAGCTTTTGTCTGAGCCAATTATCTTTACCCAAATACAAAGGAAGAAAACATCAACTCTGCAGTCTCAGTTCTACAATTAACACAGTTTATTATGCCCACAAAAGAGTGTCTAGAAAGTAATTTTGTTTCCTATCGATTCAAATGGAAAGGAATCGTATTTTACATCACAGGGCAATTTCAAAAACAGAATGAGAAGAGAAACACATATTATATATTTTCTTTTATTTGTATATGCTAGGTTTTACACAGATACATAAAATCATACATGTTTTTAGGATATTAATCTGTCTAGGGGAAAATAGGACTAATGAGAGGGGGCAGAGATGAGGAGGAAAAGTGGAGGGACATGTTGGGAACACTATGCCCAATGTATGTGTTTGTTCAAGAATTGTCCTCATACCATAAACAACAATATTATAAACAATGAACAAAAGCTCTGAAATATATACAAGATGAGTAACAAGACAACAGGGTTGTTTTCCTTCCCTCATCAGAGTTTTATAAACACAATAAAAAAATAAAATCAACTTATTTACTATCTGTGATGTTTTTCTTCTTGAAAATTATTGAATTGTATGTCCATGAGTGGTGATCACATGGCCGTCTCAGGAATCTTTTTGATAAATATAGACTATCTACAGTTGTAAGGGAGAGGTTTGGGTCTGTAGTCCTTTTCACTCACAATACTAAGATAAAGCTTAAGGACAAAGGAAAGGAGATTCCTATTGGCAGCAAGGGCCAAGTGCCTTGTTTCCATGCATGGAGTCCTGGCAAAATCCATCTTGAGGTCAACTACTACTGAGACTGCTTTCAAGTGTCAAATAGGTTAATGCTATGTGTCATTCATTGCAGATGTCTCCTTTACAAATCTTCCTGGAAATTGCCTTTGGGCCTCTGCCTTATCCTCTTTCTTCATTCAACTGTTCTTTAAATCATTATGCTGCTTTCTAATTATCTAAGTGGCTACCCCAAACTTCTTTCCATCTATGTGGCTTCAGCTTCCAACTGATCATGAAGTCCTTCCTGTCACCAGTGCTACTGCCATTGATTCCACAAGACCCTCTCTGTAACAGGCTAGCATCTCCTGATATGTAAATTCAGATGAAAATAAAGATGAATAATAACTCTCTTTACTAGACAGATGGGACCATAACTAGCTTCATACATATGTGGCAAAGTCAGTTTATTAATTTAACCTTCTGTCTGTCACCTGGTAAACAAGAATAACATTTGAGGGGAGTGGATTTGTTTTGAAAATCAACGGAATCATTGTAGATGCAAAAGTAATGTATTTTCTTTGTACTATTTGTAGAGTTCTCACCTGTGGGACTGTCCAGGACTATAATGTGCTGAATCTGACTTGAACCCCGCGTCACCCCCAGAGGGTGGGAACCTTAGGTATTCATTGCTCCACACCTTAGACCTGGCTTAATCCCAGCCGAATTTAGATACGATGCCTCTCTGCTCTGCGAACTGGATACACAGACTCAAACTCCATACACAGGCAAGGATACTCCCACCTAGGATGTCCTAAGCCAATGGGAATCCTCAGGGTCATAAGATCCGCCCCAGCCCGTGATCCTCGATATACACAGAATATGCTTCAATAAAGTGAGATGCCCACTGAAATGTGTCGCAGGTGGTCACTGTCCACTAGTCGACTCACGGAGGCCCGCCAAGGTCACAGCAGGATGAGGTGAAGCCCAGGGCTCCCAGACCCCTAGCCACAAGCAGTGAGCCTCTTGGCCTGCAGCGGCAGGAGAAGGTTGCATCAGGCAGGACTACACTCACCCTAGTCATCAAGACCTGTGAGTAAAACTGCAAATTTTGTATGACAAGATCCTGAAAACTCAGACTTTACTGAAACGTGTAAAGAGATGCAACAGAACAACTATCAAAGTTTTCAGCATTCCTCAGAATCAATACTAGAGAATGCATTGCATATGTTAATGTACACAATGTATTATATAGTTTAATGAGATGTTGGTGTTGCTATTGCACACTGTAGAAGGGGAAACTGAAGCATGACAGAGTTAAGGAAGTAGCTCATGGCTATAAAATTTAAACCTTAAGTGTCTTTATGTTACAATTTATGCTCTTGGGCCTGGTGTGTGGCCCTAGAGAAAAATTCAGAACTGCTGACTTCCACTTTACCTCGTGCTACTGAAATGAATCGGGGATCCCTTCACAGTTTCCAGATAATATTGGAGAAGCAGGGGTCCCCTCTTGTATCCCTAATCTCATTAATAAAATAATTTGAGAACAAACTCAAGAGAAGGTTGAGGACAAATTTATTAGCGTTTATATATTAAAACGGGGGGTGGGGGGTGGGGAGCAGACAAGCTGCAAATCTTGGCAGCTGCCTGGAGAAGGACAATGGAAAAGAGAAGAAGAAAAAAATGATATCTTTTTGAGGAAAGCCAGTATGAAGGTCAGACACATGAGGGGCAAGAAGCCACACTGAAGGAGGGAGGGAGGAAGGAAGGAAGGGAAAGAGGGAAGGATAGAGGGAGAGAGCTCTAGAGAAACACTGAAAAAACTCAAACTATCAGAGACCCAGCATATTTAGACTCTGGCCAATATTCAAAAGTAAAAGTGGATTAAAAAAATGAAAAGTCCTGAGTCAGGACTCATAAAAGTAAGCAGACCCAGCTGAGCTTCATGATATCTGAAAGACTGAGGGGATGGGGATTCTGGAAAGGAATGTCACATTATTTCATTAAAGGAATAATTATTCCTTTCATCTCCTTTAAAGTTTATTTACTTTTATGTGTATAGGTATTTTTCCCTACATGCATGTCAGCACCACATGCCTGCTTTGTGTCCACTGAGGACAGAAGACAGCATAGGAACCCCTGGAATTGGAGTAACAGATGGTATGAGCCATTATGTGTGTGCTGAGACAAACCTGGGTCCTCTACAAGAGCAGCCAGTGCTTTTCACCACTGAGCCTCTCTCCACCTTTTCTCCTGTATCTTTAGCATAACTTAAGGTGGACCTGCCTTCCTGACAGTTGTCTCTTAGACAGGAGACTAACCTGTTCAACTGGATTAACTCTTAAGGAGGCAGATATTGGCTTGATTCCAACTATTGGTAGATTCCATTCTTTACTGTAACATTATCCATTCTGAAGCAGTAACCCTCATAGAGTTTAGAAAATGGGCTGAAGTTGGAGCACAGAAGAGATCCAGTTCCAAAGCTGTTCACTAAAAGGGGTTAATGTCTGGGCAGCTTATTTCCCAGCATCATTTAGAGCATCTAGCCTGCAAGCTCACCTAGGAGGTAAAAAAGCAGAACTCCCTTTTGGCATTTCTGGCCAGAGAACCAAGGGTATTTTGAAACTGCTGCTTTTCGGGTTTCTATCCTGAGCTGCTCATGTACTCTCCTTGTCTTTTGTTCTCTACAATGCCTTGATATCTTGTGAGGTTCAAGATTCCAGTGAAGTCCAAAGGAGATAATAAATGTAGGTTCTTATACAGAACTAGGTTTGTGGCACAATTTCACTGACTTGAGAGGAAATTATCAGGAATGGTTGTCAGACTTGCTTTATCTTTAAAACTCACCTGAGGGAATATTTATGCACATACAGACAGTTGGACTCATAGAAAGAGATTCAGATTCACTGCAGTTAGATGGGTCAGTGAATTGGCATCTGTGTCAAGCTTCTATACCAGGGTTCTAGACTTGGCTAGAAACAATTCTTTAAGAACCACTATGATAATATATCACTGCAAGATAAATTGTAACACCTTCCCTTTGATGTAACACCTTCCCTTATTTAGAGACTATAAAATGGAAGGGGCTCTAATTATATTATCTAGAATATTGTAATAGTTGTAATTTGTTAATAAAGGAAAGAACTCTTCATACTCAAGTATCTTTTGCAAGAGATTTTTGCTATAGTTGGGACTAAAGCAGAAAGTATGCTGACTCTCAGCAGACACCTGTGTTATTGTGACAGTACATCTGAATAGAAACAAAAGAGGGAGAATGCTTGGCATTCTTCCAGATGTTACATAGAACTTGAGATAGTCAGATCTAGCATAGTATAGGGAATGTCTTGCTTACTTTACTCCACAAACTTGCTCATTTTAAACACACATCCCTTTACTTTGACAATAAGGTGTCCTTTGCATAATAACCGCCATGGTCCTCTACATAATAACCATTCAGAGCTCCAGATCAGTGAACTGAAAGGTAACCCACAATGCAAATGGCTACTGGAATTATAGGATCTGTCACCACGTCCATTCAAAATTGAAATAATATGCAATTGCCAAGTATTCTTTGCTTTGTTACTTGGAAAGGAGTCAGGTAGTCTGCTACTGTTAAAGTGAGGTGTAACACTCCCCCCAGCCAACTAAGTGTTTGTAGGTCCTCTGTTGATGGCAAAGCCATGTGTTTTAACAAAATGTTAAAATAATTCCGCAGAACAAAAATAGCATTCTTGTAATTTCATAGATCTATATAATAATACTTCATGTCAAACTTAAATGCATGCTAAGCAATGCTTTAATGACTTATTAAAACAGAAAGTAAAAACAGTCAAATTCTTGTATCTAGCTTGGTGCTTCCTTTTTCTTCTCTTGAATAAAACTTTACTGTAAGGAACTATGAAAAGGAAGGTACCCATTCTCAAGCCTTTAGGTGACAAGGTAAGACTAATAAATTGTAATCCAGAGATTGGCATTTGAAAAGAAATGTGTCCATCGGTGTCCATATCTTGCTTAAATGGATTCTAACGAGTTTTTAGACTTAGAATGGTGTACTCACAAATTCTGAAACCATGTACCTACTTAATAGAATTTTACTACCCAAGTATCCTAATAGAAAGTCAGTAATTTGAAATTGAAAATGGATTATGCTGTCAGTCTAGTTCATTTCCTGGCTTCTCATTGCACTGAAAATCATATCATTTGTATTAATATTGGAAACACAAACAAAATCTCTTCCTGTAGTATGGCTTTCTTTCCATTAGTGTAGGAATACATATGAAATACAGGAAGTAGCATGTACTTCCATATGATGTATTAGGCTCCCAACACCTCACATAGAATGAAGATTCCTAAACCAAGCTGATTCACTAAAGGTTATCATAGTCTTATCATAGAATTCATCTGGGTGGTAGATTATACAACCAAAAGCCAGAATTATTAGTATTCTAGATAACATATTTTGTGAACTTATATTTAAAGTTCAAAAGTCACTTCAAATAAATTAATCAAAGCATAACTTTTTAAGGAAATTAACCTATTCTCTGTCCCTCTGACCTCCCATAAATTAGAATTTCATGTGCAACAATTATATACTGTAATATCTCACATTCATTTCAGTGAAATCAATTCAATGTAATCACAGCCTTCATTTTTCAGAATGCAGCAGAATACTTTGAAAACTGCCCTTGTTATCTGTGGTTTCACTACATAATTCATATGAACTAAATTGTCCTAAATTTTCTTTCAGAAAGAACTTAAAGTCTTGCTTAATTCTCTTCTCTACCATGTCCTAAGGACTCTTTAAAACAAAGATAACACTCCACTCTCTGACACGGGACTATTTGGTCATACATCCTTTACATAGACTTTGGATTCAACCACATGGTAACAGACTATCTGTGACTCTTCCCAGTGTTCCCACCTGGGACAGTTTCTGTCCCTTCATGCTGATGAACACCGAGTTGGTCCTTTAGTAAAACATGTTATAGGTATCAGGCATTTGGCTCTACTAGTTAAGTCTTGAAGTCAATATGTAAATATTGTGTGTGTATGCACATATGCATACATGTAATACTTAAAATTGAATGCAAAATTCTTATGAATATAGGAGGGAGATCTTTGACTCAATAATATACTTGACAAGCCACTTGTGTGATAAACAAAAAATAAATTGAGGAAAAATAAGACTCCAACACCAATGACTCTCCATGCTAAACAGACAAGTTCCATCCTATAACACATCATATAAATATAAGGCTTTCTGACTCTTAATTCCTCTGTATACCCATTATGCATTTGGGAGATATGTATTAAGGA
Source organism: Cricetomys ansorgei (assembly GCA_026225945.1). Lineage (NCBI taxonomy): Eukaryota > Metazoa > Chordata > Mammalia > Rodentia > Nesomyidae > Cricetomys > Cricetomys ansorgei. Next base: position 3,618,696 of record JAMJFZ010003624.1, read on the forward strand.
CCCAAGGCTTTCAGAGTTCTTAAAGAGGGTATTGGAAACATCAAGGTGAATTATACTCACCTAGTTTTGACTTAGATTTGTTATCATTAGGTGTTTTGATGGTTGATATTCTCTGTCAACTTGAGAGCAATTAGAGTTACCTAGGAGGCAAACCTGTGAGGATGTCTGTGATAAGGGGGTTCCTAAAGATGTTGAATTGAGGTGAGAAGATGGCTTTGCATGTGGGCAGCACAACTCTCTGGGCTGGAGTCCTAAATTGAATAAAAGAGAAGATGCAAGCCTAGCACTGGCCTTTATTGCTCTTTGCTTCCTATGAATGCAATGTGTGCAGCCACCTCATCCTCCTGCCTCCATGTCTGCCCTGTCATGGTGGGTTGTACTCTCAAACTATAAGCCCAAACAAGCTCTTTCTTCCTTAAGTTCCCTGTGTTAGATATTTTATCTCAGTAACAAGGAAAACAATTACTACCAGAGTAAAAGCAGAATTCACTCAAGAGATGGATTCTCACATAAGTGGCATGTGTAGGGACAGTCACCCTAGGAGATGGCCATCCTTACAGGTGAACAGGATATTTGGAGCAGATAGTGGACAGTTAATCAAAGGCACCTCCACATTTTCAACATCTTGATAGAGCTATGTTGAGTAGAGTTCTTAACAGAGTAACAGACAAATAATAAATGCCCCCTTGAGTCCCTTTCAGGAAAATATTAAAAACAAACAAATTAACACTGTAAGAAAGACCTGCAAGTAGCTCCAGGGAAGAAAGTCCAAAGAACAAGGTAATAGTAATATAATATATAGAAAAAATGATGCAGATATTTAATTAAGACCAATTTTGAACGGCAAAGTCGTTATGAGAATACTTCATTAGTACATAATACCTTGCATTTTGAAGTAAGCCCAAGTGGATTATCATATTGTATTTTAAAAGTCAAAGTTAAATCCACAAATGCACTGGTGGCTTAATAAGGATTTGGGTTGCAGAAACTCATAGGGATACAATTTAAGCCTAATACGTCTGATTCGTGCAGTGTCTCCTCACCTAAAGTAGCTTATTTGTTGAACTGAATATAAACACATAGCACTTCTCTATACAATGGGAGCTATAACAAATGGCAACTGTTTTTCTCTGCACAGAGTTAGCCTTGGCCCTTCCCATTGATTGACATGGTTTGAAAGGTTACAATACATTACAGCAATTATATTTGTTTAGCAGTCTTTTGCTGTGAGGATTGATATTTCAGCATAAGCAGTGCTAGCATGTATGCTCACTGCTAAATTACCGTATTAATCTTGAGAGTCTTGTGTATAAAAGAGAAAAAACAAACAGCAATGTAAGTTTCCTTCTGGTCATCTGCAGCATTTAATTTAGTATGTATAAACCTAAAAATGCCTCAGGAGATCTGCTTCTGTAAATACAAAATTGGATCTGTTCTGCTGCATTTAGAAAATGTAAGAGTCTGTTGTGGCTGTGCATTTTGAGGTAGTTAGCACTTTCCAATAAATTCACAATATTTATATTCTGCAGCAATAAGAGATTTCACTGATGACTGCTCATCACTGACAAAGTTTATCATCCTTTTTAATAGTTGCACATGGTATCATCAAATCCTGGTGTGCTAGAGATGAACAGGAGACCTGTAACTCCCTGAGTGGTGTGTACACAAGAACACAATGCAGGGTAACTAGCAGGGGCTTCCTGCTCTCTCTGATCAGAGGTCCTGCTGACCTTTTCAGGCTCTACCTTATGCAGAATTTTCATACTGCAAGGGCAATGAGACGGGACCTCAATTCTAATGACAAAAACTAAAACCCAAGGATTTAGAGTCACTTGTCTGAAGTTTAATACAAAATACAAGTTTAATACATGTTTAATACAAGAATTTGATACAAATGTGCTCAAAATTTGTGTCTTTCCAGTACACTTCTCAGAATATAACCAAAACTTCTTGCCAGATAATAAGTGTTGGGGGAAGAAAATAGACTGCTCCCATAACTTTCTCAAAAAGGTAGGTGATTCTAAAATATTCAAAGTTATTTAAGTTAACTAAAGCTTTGTTCACCTTTTCTAAACTTTTACCTTGTTAAATAAGACTAGACATTTTAAAATAAAGATTTATTTTTTATTTTACATTAATGAGTGCCTGCATTTACATGCACCATGTATGAGCAGTTCCTTCAGTAGCCAGAAGGAGGCAGATCCAGTAGAACCAGAGTTTCAGATGGTTGAGTTACCACATAAATGCTAGGAACTGAGTCCTGGTGCTCTCTAAGACCAGCAAGAACTCGTACCTACTGAGCCATCTCTTCTGCACCTAGAGAAGGCTAGAGTTTTCTAACACCAATCTCTTGGTATTACCTTAATTATAGAAGGGAAAACCAGGTAGATCAGATCTAACATAGAAGACCTTTGTTTCATTCAAGGTCAAAAAATCTTCAACAGATAATTCAATACATGTAGGTATTATCTCTTCATTCTTGGGTGACCAGAATCACCTTCAGTGTAAACTTCTGCAGATGTGTCCACTTGTGTTTCTACCCTTACCTACTTCACAATTTTCTATTGAAAGATGAAACATATTTCTTCATTTCACTCATGGATCCTTACGTATGACGTTACTTCATAGACACATCTTCATTCCTGTATCCTCAACCTTTCCATGGATCTTTCCAATCCGTGAAAATGTCTTATCAGAGTAAAAGACTAAAATGCACATACATGAACATACACGTACACACACGTACATGCACACACACACACGTACATACAAATGTACACTCTTCTTTCTATTCCTCTCTTGATATACTCCTCCCTCTCTCCCTCTCCCTCTCCTCTCTCTCTCTCTCTCTCTCTCTCTCTCTCTCTCTCTCTCTCTCTCTCTATCTCTGTAGCCTGCCTCCAGAGCAGCTAGTGTAATGCCTGTTCCATTTCCTCATTGCCTGCCTCCTCATCTTCCAGCCCACCACAATCTGGCTTCTCCCTCCATTCCAACAAAATTAGCCTTGCAAAGTTACAAATGATTCCCTAGTTTCTTGATTCAATGGGCCCTATGTGGCTTGCCAGCTCCATAACCTAAAATCAGAGATCTGTGTAAATTATCATGATCCCTGGGTAGGGATGACGGGCAAATTCATGCAGCATTTTGTATTTTTACAGTATGAACTCATTTTGTTATATATAGATATATATTTTGATGCAGAGCATACATTTGCATATAGAAAAAGTCTGGAAGGATGTATCAAATTTGAACAGTAGTTATCCAGGGTGATGGGATTTTGGGTGACAAATTATATACATAATTATATATTTCTACCATATATATCCATGCTACTTATGTAATGATTACACATTCCTTATCTGAATAAAAATAAATCTATCTCAAAATATCCAGAGCCCCCTTTCAGTTCTCATCCTATTTGCCCTCACAGCAGTGTTTTGACAATTTTGTTCTATCCTTAGTTTCAAGGACACCATATTCTCTTGGTATTCCTCCACTGTCTTAACATATGGTTTTCAGTTCTCTTTGATGCCTCATTTTCTTAATCTGTCTCCTTAAATTTACCACTCCATACCACTCTATTGTCCATCTCTGATACCTGATATTTAGATAGTCTCTCTCGCTCATATTTTGTCTATTCATGGATTACCTGATGTTGAAATTTCCCTAAGCCATTTTTTTAACTCAATAGTTCTTGTCTGTGTTCTAGCCTCCTATATTCAATCATTGGCTAAGATTCCAAGTGCTGAAAATGAATTCATTTTCCCACAGGTTGAGTCCAAATCTTACAATTACACATCAGTGGTTAGTTCCATATTTTTATGAAAATCAGCTAAAAATGTAACAGCTGTCTTTGATTCCTTTTCTCACTTCCTACACCAAATAGCTGATCACCTCGAACAAATTCTATGTCCATATATATCACAGCCCCAACTTTTCCCCATATTCTCCTGCATTAATCAAAGATTTCACCATTTTTTCTTTATTGAAAACTTTACTGGGCTGTTGGGGTCATGTTTAGTCTTATCCATCCTGCCTACTCCCTCTATTTAGCAGCAAGAATGCTTTTCCTAAATCACAAATTATATCAAGTTGCTATATTATTTAAAAAGTCTCTTATGATCCCTGTTGCCTAAATACATAGTTGAAGATATTTCCACTGTCACTCAGAAGAGATTCTAAAGTCAATCCTCATTTACCTTGCATCTTCTGTCTTCCTGAACTCCAGACCTAGTGCACTGCAAGCTGCTTTCCAAATATCCCTTAGTCTTCCCTGCCTCTGAATCATTTTTCATTAGCCCTGCAGAGAAACTCCATGTCTGTTTCATTACTTGCCTAATTCCTTATTATCCATCAAGCCTGAGTCAGTTCATTTTACGGCCTGTCCAGGACCATCTTTTCTCACAGAGTACATCACACCTACCATAGAGGGTCATATGTCACTTCCTATTTTAGTTGCACATCCTTTTGTCTTTTCCATACCTGAATCCAGAAACCCATAAGGACATGATTTTGTACCTAAATTGTTTGCAATAAACAGAAAAGTCAATGACTGGTATAAGGGCACCCACCACTTCTAAGATCAGACATTAAAAGGAGGAGTCAAAATACAATCACTTGAACAGACTTACCTACAACATATTACATAGAGATTCTTCTAAAGTTACATAAGACACAGAGATTCGTATAAGGTTTGTTTAAGCTCAATACTGTCAACTGAAGGTCCTCAAAGTTAAAAAAGTGCTTCTTGGGGGTAAGGGGTGGGGAGGAAATTTCAGAACTTGACTCAGAGCCACGCCTAGTGAAAAGCATGATGTCTTTTTAGCAGTCATTTTACTATGGGAATGCCACACTGTAAGGCAGTTAACAATGCATACAGAGGTAGGAAAATCAGGTTTTAGTTACATCTCTACCCATCAGGGGCAAATCACCTGCCTATGTGAAATCACAGGGTAAAAACTTTTGAATATGAAAAAATCCGAGTGGTACTCTAGATTCAAAATTTTTGAATATGAAAAAATCCAGAGATTTTTTCTGGATTCCTATTGGAACTAAAATAAATAATTGCAATATTTCAATGAAATTGCTTTTCCACAAATTGTTTTCAATACTTATAACAAAAACCAGATGGTATGCACACATGCATGGTATGTACACATCGATTCTATGCACACATATATGACTGCCTGGAGCTTATTTGAGAGGTTCCTTATAGACTACCAAGGAAAGTTTATTAAGTATACTTTTTTATGCACTAATATTTATAATTTAGCAGACATAGACACTGTCTCTTCAATAATAGAGAGAGATGCCAAGTGATTAATGTGCTGAATGTTGGCCCATGTTCTAGTCTCCTCTCATTAAACTTTTGAATTAACAGAGGTGGAGAGATGGCTCAGTGGTTAAGAGCACTCGTTGCTTTTGAAGAGGACCAGCCTTCCATTCTCAGTACCCATATGATTGCTTACAACTTTTCTAACCTTAGTTCCAGGTAATCCAAGAGGCATGCACACGGTGAATATACATGTATGTAGGCAAAGCATTTGCGCACACACATTCATATAAATAAATATTTTAAAAAGTGAATTAATGAAAGATTAATCAAAGAGTTTCTTAACTGGTTAAGAAACAGAAGGAAATAAATCACCTGTAATAATACAATAGAATTATAAGCCAAATGTCATATGCTGTATATCCAAAACCCCTTAACTCCACTCTATCCGATGACTGGTCAATGCCCTTTCTTGATTTTAAACACAAAATTATGCCATAATTCATTCAAATAATGGCCATTCTCTGGTCTGCTTTAGAGTTGGATCTGGGTCACTCCAGTTCAAGGAAGTTTGAAAACATTACTCTATGATAAATGTGTACATACATACATGACAAAGAGGGGTTGTGACAATAGCCAAAGGTAATGGATTTTCCTGAGACAATGGTAAGTCACAGGGTGCCTTTAGTAACAAGAGATATTATGTCTTGTTATTTGTAGTTGAATTCCATTATCTACTACCATTTTAATATTTATTTGTCACGTATTCCAGAACTAAAGTCAATGGTTTTATGTAACAGTGAAAGGAACTTCTTGGTACATCTGCATGGATGTTTAAAGTTAAGGTTTTATTAGCACACAGCTACTCTTCTTTTGTGAATGTTGTCTACACTCAAGTTTGTACTGTTTAACACAACAGAGTTAAACAGTGGTGACAGACCATAACCCACAAAAAAACTGATGATACTACCTGGACCTTTACAGAAGATTTGTACCCTTTCCTAATCTGTGCCAGCAAATATCCATTGGGGGGGGGGTGACATCATCCACATTACTTCTCCTGGTGTACATTTTGTATGACCCAATTATCATGGATCCCTACAAGGCCAAGGCTGCTCAAAGTCACAATATCACAGAGCCAGAATACCCATGCCCTCAAACCCAACAGTGATGCTATTGAGAAATAATACTCGTGTTCAATACAATAATCCTTAACATAACTGCATGCCATTATCTGAGGCATACAAATTCTTTGAGTGCATGTAGCACCATGGCAACCAGTGGGCTCTTAGCTATAGATGGAACACCTCTCTGTCTGATGCTGAGATGTCATAGGGATAGCAAAACAGTATGTTGGTGTGTTAAAGCTACATAAAGAAGGAATCTGCTGTGGACAGCATATGCACTGTGGTCTGGCTGGTCATTTTATGAGATTATGCACTCCCAGTTAAATTCTTTATTCTTACAAATTAGTTAGCTCTAGGAAGGACATTCTGTCCAAAATTAGAAAATCTCTCTCACAAAATAAAAAAAAAAAAAACCTTCAAAACATAATACCTGACAATGGTGAACTTCCATTCTTAACATTTCCTCCGGTTATTATCTCTCAGTACTGTGAGATAGGTACATTCAAATCATGTATGCTGTCAGCACCTGGTTCCTATTCTTCCTCATCCCACCTTTTGGGTTATTCATGGTGGTCTCAGTGTCCTTGTGTCTGAACCATGTGATGCCCTGACTTTTCCTACATACCCCCCTCAGTCACCAACTATAGTAACTACATACTACAGCTAGAAATCCACAGAAGTAGAGTTGCACAGCCTTTTTCTTTTAATTGAAACACTCTATCTAGGAGGGAGGTGGAGCCTCATGACAAGAGGTAAATGAAAGTTCACATCCAGAGTAACAGAAACTTGGAAGGTTCTCGCGCATCACCTACCCAATAGTATAAACAGGAGTAAATAACTTTGGAAGGAGGAGACATTGACCATCTAAACTGCAAAGAGAAGAGCGTATCAGACTATAGAACTACCTGCAAACTGAACAGAGAGCTAAAGCACTGTGGTTTTCATGAGTCATCACCCATGATGTGGGCTTCTCAGTGATGCAGCTGCTTTTGTGAGTCATCCTCACTCATTGTAAGTAACCCTTCACCCACATTACCCTTCTAAATAACCCTAATAAGAACTCATTAGGTCACCAACTTGAACATTGTCTGTCATGGGCTATCTTTCTGGAGTGTATAGAGAGTTGTGTGTACGTGTCTGTCAGTGTGTTGGATCTCCCCCAAAAAGATCCCGGCACACAACAACCAACACCATCTCCAGAAGGCAGTGCTGGCAACTATGCTGCCAGAGGTCAGTGCTCAGAACTTAAAGCAAATAATCAAATCAAAGTTAAGTCTTTCCAATAGTAAGGAAAATATGATGCCCTGTATAGGACCAACTTCAAAATGCCTGGAAGAGAAAGACACACTTGTAAGAGCATCCACACAGGTGTGGGAAACAGAATTCCTCATTCTTTCTCACAAACAGATGTTTTCAGCCTAAACTGGCGCTGTGCTTTTAAAATTAATAGTATATTTTTATTAAATATTTTAACCCATGCCTTTCATATAAAAAAGTCTACTCAGAAATTTACCTCCCGGACAAAATTTATACAAAACAGGGTATCCTCTAGACATTTGGGAAACATTCAGAAAGCCAATGTGGCTAGTGTAGAGCAGGAAAGTTAAGAAAGGGTGGGATTGGAGAACTGGGAAGGTCAGGTATTAGAAGAGGCCGCACAAAGAGAAGACAAAAGACTGTACTTTATTCTTGGTGCAATGTGAGAAAAAATATGAAGCTGTTCAACAGCAGTAGAGATGACAGTTGAGGTATGTTGGGTTTTACTATTTTATTCACAGTACGTATGGCCAGGCAGATTTTTACTCTGAAAGAAAACTCTTGAAGGAAAAGGCAGAAAAGAATAGAAAAGAAGATGGGGAGAGGGCACCGCTGTGGTCATGAGGACAAGAATAAAACCCAGTGAAAAAACACTCCTGGGATGGGAAAAGAAACTTAACAATGAACCTTCTGAAGGGGAGGGAAAAAAAAAAAAAAAAAAAAACAGGAGTCAAAATCTGTCTAAAATCTGTGGAAGAAAAGTTCTGCCAGAAGAAAGAGCTCTTGTCAGCCTGAAGGATCTCCACGGTGGAAATGAGAGGAGAGACCTGCAGGGAACAGAAAGCACTTGGCCTAAACCCCTTTGACAAGAACTGTGGTAGTTGGGTCTACCGCTCAGTGGTACCAAGCTAGCCCAGCATGCACAGGGCCCTGGGTTCCATCTTCAACAACCGGGGAAGAAACGATAAAGAAAAAGAATTGTCACTGATTCCTTAAAAATCATGGGTGTTTACATTCTCACAACATTTTTGCAAGGAAAATATTTGTTTGTCATTGTCAACTGAGTATTGAAGCAGCTTCACAGACTTTAGCATGATTGGTTAATAAATGAGTGAGGTAGGAACAAACAAGTCAAAATACGAAGATCTTCCCAATTATGGTATTAAATCATAAATGTTCTGTTTTAAAAGACCTCACAGAACTGTAAAACACAAATTCAACCTACTGTCAAGGACGTCAACTTTATCTACGATATGTCTCCTGGGCTTTATCATTAGGGTTTGTTCAGAAATTTACATTTTAAGATATATTTATAATACATGTAAGTATAAAAAACCTTGAACAAGAAATATTAACTCCTTTGCAATTCAAGACAGGTAAATATCCCCACAATCATAGATGAATAGCTTAAACCAAAACGTACTTAGGTGAAAAAGTTCTAAGCCATTTGAAGAACCAAAGATCACCTGTCAAAATGTAGTAGAGTGGGATGTTAGTTGAATACTGACAGCAGAACATAGGCTTCAATGGTGAGATGCCAGGATATATGATGAAAGACAGAACATTTATTTATGAAGAAAGCATTTAACATGTGCTGTCTTCTATTAGGATACAACCAGAGCCAAAATAGTGAGCCAGCATTTTATGGTTCCACCTGATTTGTCAAAAAGCATGGGAAATGTATTTACAGCAGAGAATCATCTCACAAACGCTCAGTAACACAGCGCTGAGAGTGAGGAGAGTTGCCTTACAAGGGCCTCCTCTTCTGCCGTGGTTTTCAAATAGCTTAAGCTTCTTCACTCCTTGATTTCATAGCTTGTTTTTATGGTTTATGAAAACAAAGGCAGCCATTGCTGAGATAATTAAGAACCATGGGTTTTTTAAGTTGGAAGAAACTGGGATATCTGACATGGTACTTTCTTCAATGGCAAAAAGTCATTTACATCTTTTGAAATAGAGCTGTGATTCAATCCCTGTTTGGGAGGTAATCTTAGAAGACAAAATGAGAGGCCCCTGTCCAAGGAGAGCTACTCACTCAATACTCTTCCTATACCCAGGAGCAGTAACATTCTATTAGAACTGAAGACACGGGGCCACCTCAGAAGGCTGCTTTCCATATTATGAAAAATTCCACCAGAAGAAATGATCCCTGGCTTGACCTTCTGGATAAAAGGTATGCTGCTATTCCAGGATATGTGTCTTTCCACTATTCACCCCCAGCTATTAGAGCAGGAAGGAAGTCCCAGAATCCCTCATAAAACATAAATATGCAATCTCATTCCCTTTTTCCATTCAGGCTGCACAAGAAAGAATACAGATTTAGTTCATGAAGCCAAGAAATAGTCATGAACCTGACCAAGTGATAACAGGAATAGATAGTGCTTCCACAACCAGGAAGCCTGACTAGTCAGCTGTTTAGAATGGGACACAGCTACTCTGACTATTCATCCATGGTAAAGACAAGCAGTATCTTGAGTACTTGTGAGTGCTATTATCTGGGTTGAAAGCCAGGTGTCTACACTACCATTCACGGGGCCCAGATGCACTTTCTCTTCCTGCAGGCTTAACAAGAGGACAGTCAGGATGTCAGCTATGTTCTCTTCAGTATCCTCCTCCCAGATTTAGATTTTACTTATTTTCAGAACCTCTGTGAGATAATAGATCTGAGGAATCCTAGAATGCTGTCAAGGAAACACACATACTACCCTGATGATGAAACATTATGCCTCACTGTAAGTTTTTGCATTACCAGCTCTTAAGAGAAAAATAGAGACCGAGATAGTAGTATGAACCCCGACCCCCAGAACAGGGCAGAAGACATTTGCCCCTTCCAAAGCACAGATATCCACAGTGCTCCACAATTCTCACCTAAATTCATGCAAATTGTGTGCTACTGTGATTGCCCATTTTAGATTATAAATCAACAGCACAAAATACAATATCCCCAGAAATAATCCAGGTAGGCTTCAGTGCAGAAGCCGAGTCACAGTAGATTATTAATCAATAATGAGTGAGTTAATTAGTGACTTAGCTTGCAAGCCTAGAGCCAGCAACAACTATTTGATTAAAATCCTCCTCCCAACATTATGGCACCTGAAATATCTCACAGCTGTAAAAGCTCCCTGAGTTCCTTTTCTCTCCACATTTTCTAAACCCTTTTCCAAGCTCTTTTTAGCAACTTTCCTCACCTGGTAAACATTCTTCAATTTTAATTACATGCTTATTGTGGATGAATCACAATTGAAGTAATTTTAGAATGTGAGGTATTTGCTAACTGTAGAAGAAAATAAAGCTTAATGAAATTCAAATAGCTCTCCCTGCTTATTATCCAAATGTACAGCTGTTTGCATAGCTCTACTTAGCAAATATAGCTATTTTCGTACCCATCTGAACCCCAAATCTCTTGTTCCTACTTAAGACCATTGATCCTCCCCCAGAAATCAGGGAGAAATCTTTTCCTTTTTTAAAACTAGACTTGCATAAGGCTTCTTTTACATTTGCTATGAATAAAGAAAAACATCATTTGGGAGTTCCCTTGCAAAATAGGACAAGACAAAGTATCAAAAACAAGAAGAGAAAGAGAGAAGAAAGGAAGAGTGAGGATGTTCACTTGGCTTAGAAACTCTTTTTTAAGTGCTATAAATGTAATTTTGGGATTGGAGTCAGAATGAACCTGAGACAGATTAGTTCGGTTATCTATTGAAGCCCTAATAATTTTATCTTAAAGTTTGAGATAAAGCTTTTTTAAAAAGGTGAAATTAATACTTCTGTATGTTTCAGCCTAGCCTGAATTTCTTTTCCTTTCATTTATGATTTTTTTAAAAAATCAGGAGAAGTTCTTTGACGTAGGTTTTGCTGGCTTCAAACCAATGATCCCCCTGCCTCCGCCTCCAGAATACCTGGGTTTCAGGACGCACCACTATACCTGGTATAAATAATGTTATGTAAAAGTGATAGAAATAGAAAATAGTGATAGACATGTGATATCAACCTGTGCTGGAATGTTTTATAAAAACATATAAGGCAGTAGAAAGGGGTTACTTAATCTTAAATGTCTATAGTCCAAGAATGTAAATAATTTTACCAGTAACCTATTCAGTCCCAAAAGCATTTATCAAAAGCAGATACACAAGCTCAAAACCTTATAAGACATTTTATGTCAACTTTATACTAATTTACTGTCCAGTTCACTATGCTGCCATCTAAACCTTTCTGTGGGCTACTTGATCCTGTAGGTGTGCATGCTCCCGTCTAAAAGGATAACCTAACCATGCTCCCAGGAAATTCAATAGTCACAATGACTTTGAAGGTGGAAGAGAACCCATGTCGTATAAACACCAAGTATACACAAAAAGCATTCTCCTCCTGAATACTAGCAAACATGCCATGATTAGTCCCAACTAATCAAACAAAGGCTTATCATTGCAGCAACAAAAATGTAGATAGTCTATGATTAATGAACACATATCAGATACAATCTCCTTCTGGAAGGTTTATGTTAGTTATTTTCCAAAAAAAGCAATCTAAGGAGAAGATCTGCAAACATCATTTGCTGTACTCTTTTGTTAGTCATGGGTCCTAGTCAATTATTGATGAGTTACAGAATCCATGGTCAGTTAAAAAGAAAAACATTCTCAGAAAGGAGAATGGGATAACACTACCTCATTAATTGTTTCTTCTATTATTCAAGACACTGTATTTTGTTCCTATTTGTGAATGAGTGTAGGAATGAAAACGCAACACAGAGGTGGCCCTTGAAAATCTTTCTCATGCTCAGCTACTCCATCTTCCCCCATCAGGAGGGCTGGAAAGGAGGGACTCAAAGATCACAGAATGGCTCAACCTTGTGATAGAAAGTATCTGTTACTGAGTCACCCCGAAGAGTCCTCTACAAGTAAAGGCTGAAAACACCTCTTGAACAGAAATAACCTGGAATGTGGAGGTGTTTATTTGGCATTTAGCTTGCTATAACTAGAGCACTGACTGAAACATAATGTCTTTTCCCCACTATCATTAGGTCGGTCTTTCTACTAAGGAAGAAATTGATGACTGTAATTCCAGATTCAGGTGAATTGACATCCTCTTCTGGCCTCCATAGGTACTGCACATATGTAGTGCACAGACATACAGGCAGGCACATACTCATACACATGAAATAAGAATTAAAACCATCTTTAAAGTACATACTTCAGATTTCCTTGGCTTTGACTTAATGCCCTATTCAGTACCACATTCAATTCCAAAGCATCACATCACACTAACTGTTCTCATCTCTTGAGGCAGGTCTTGAGTTTCTTATTCTTCCCTTGTTTAGGATGACCTTGACAGAGTTGAGAGGTGCTGCTGAAGGCTGTTGTATGCCCCTGGGATGAGATCATTTTGGTGTTTTCTATTGACTGAACTGGGAATATAGGGGACAGAGAGATTATTCTGTAGTTAAGAACTCTGGCTACACTACTAGAGGACCCAGGAACAATCCCCAATACCCACATGGTGGCTCTAAACATTCTGTAACTCCAGTTCCAGGGGATCCGATGACATCTTCTGCCCTCAAAGGGCACCAGGCATGTATGTGATACACACATACATATGTACATACACATGTAGACAAAACTGTTAATAATCATCCAATGTTGTTCGTACTAAAATTATTTATTAACACATTATATTACAAATCTCAGGGGTCCAATACCCGGGTGGCTTAGGCAGAGAGCTCACTCCAAGGCTTCCTCACCCCATGCTCTCCTCTCGGTTCTCCTTCTCTAATCCCTGTCCTCATACTCCTGCTCTGCCTTGTCCTACCTGCTCCCTCCTTGCTCCATCCCTCACTCCCCCAGGTGTTTTTCTTCCTGTTTATACACAGACCCTCAATAAACAAATAACAGGAACCTCCTGCGGGGCAGGGGGGGTGTGGAAGCTGGGGATGGCACAAGAGGTGTAAACAAGTAAAAATAAAATAAATATTATCCACAACTATAACATACCACAACACAAAACACCCATACATATTAAATGGATAGATGATAGATAGATAGATAGATAGATAGATAGATAGATAGATAGATAGATAGATAGATAGAGATAGGCAGACCAGGGGTGCTTGAGCTAGAGAGGTTGCTCAGTGGTCAGTAGTCTCTTGCACAGAGCAAGTAACAGAGTTTACTTCCCAGGACCCATAATGCAATCATCTGTAACTCTTGCTCCAAGAGATCCAAACACTTTTCTGGCCTCCATGGGTACCTGTGTGCACATACCTCCACACAGACACAGTCAAAAATTTTAAAAACTCATAAAAATCTATATATGTCTCTGAGAAGAAAACTAGGGACATAAAGTGCCACTGTCATAATCACATAAACTATCAAAATGACTTTTACTGTAAACATTCAGTTTTAGTATCTCATTTGGTATTGGAAAAGGGTGGCCACTGAAATCTTTTCTCTCTCCCATTCTGTGATCTTGAGAGAAACCCGCTCTTCTAAACGTAGTGAGTTTCGTTACATAAACTAAAAATGTACTTGCATGAGAAATGTGTTCTCCATCCCTACCTATTTATTTATGTTCTTATATAAGTCTTGATATCTGGGGCCAGATTTCAGGTTAGGACTTAAAATTACTTCACATTACGACTCCACTTTGACTAGCTTTGTCCAGAGGAAACTCCTTCACCTGGCATGTTTCAAGTATGTCCCTTTGACACACATCCCTGTGATTGTGTTTTCTTGTGTAATCTTCCTTCAGGAATGACAAAATGGTTGAGACTCCTGTAGTAAGTCCCTGTCTCCACCTTGAGACAGCTGATTTTCTAAGATGCCTTAGTTCCTTTTAAAGAAGACTTTTGAAAATACATTTTGGATGTGAGATGTGATAATTATTACTAGATCCTTTCAAGTATTAGACCACACAGAAATATGTCTATCTGCCAATGTGTGACTATACATACAGCTTACAAATTTCTATAGGTAGTTACCTGTATTTTCATGAAGCTAATTGTGAGCTCATATAGATTCAAATGCATCTATGTTCGTCCTAAAAACCCTTCACTCTCATCCTAAGACAAACATGAATCACAGCCCATTCACAACCCATAGTTTGCAATATACCTAAGTGATATATTTTGGTAGAGACAGCCAGAAGAATTGTGCCTTTATGGCCTCAAGTGGCTTTTGTGGTCCTAGCGTTAGAAGTGGGTCAGGGTTGCAACAAAGGCAGAGTCATAAACTGGGTTCAGCTGAGGCCATGCTATCACTGAACAGCTTCTGACTGTCTTCCTCTCACCTCCCCTCCTTTCTTTTTAGTTTGGTTATTTTATTTCAGTTCTTAAAATACCTTTCTTATTATTAATTTTTTTAATAAAAATTATTTTTATTAAATTTATATTTACTAGAACAATACATCCTGCCCCCAACCTCCTCTCTCTCCTCTTCCTCCCAGCTCCCACCCCATCTCCCCTTTCCATGACATAATCAACTGACTAGGACTTTTAAGGACTTAGGAAGACTGAAACAGTAGACATAGAGTCTGCAGGGTCCCCTACATATATCTTATCATTATCTGGCTTGGTGTTCTTGTAGAACTCCTAGAAGTTGGAGTGGGGGGGGTGAGTGGGGTCTCTGACTCTTTTACCTGCCTTGGGACCCTTTTCCTCTTCTCACTCTTTACCCCTGCCCCTACCTGATATTGTGTCTCCTTTTTAAAAGATTGATATTACACTCTTCGAACAGGATTAGATAAAAGAGCATAACATTGTTTATAAAAATGTGGTGACTCTACTCTTTTCTGAAACAGTCATCATCCTGAAGAACATGCCATGCTTCCCTCATGAAAAGAGGTCACTGCAGAGATGAGTTCTAAGTTATAAAACACAACACATGGAAGTTCTGTGGAATTAGCTTCTGATTGTATTTCTGCAGACCTGCTCACTACTCACACCTGGCTGATCAACTGCTTATTGCTATGCAAGATCAGTGCATTTCTACTTAGACTTGAAAAATCTGTGTAAGAAGCATGTGCCAGCCTGGATTTTCACCCGATGCCCTAGCCCTGCTTCCATGTGAATGGCTGCCTATAGTATGTGGCTAACTAACACAGACATCCAAGATGGAGATCTGAATCTTTCCTTGATTTTGAGTTAATATTTCCATGGTGTCCTTCCTTAAGTGTAAACTACCCAGAAGAGAAAATTTTGGTCCATTGTTCTTAATAACCAGCCTCGTTCTCATCCTTTGACACACAAAGGGCATATCTAATCTAACTATCCTGGAGTCCTGTGGAGAGGACGCTGGACATGGACATGAACAAACTCTTGGTCTTTATTTATAAGCAAAGGACAGCCTACTGGGGTGATATACTTGAGCAGAGTGTGAGAGGTCTTATAAATAAACTGACGCCTCCATTGTCTTGAAAGTATGAATTTTCCATACATAAAATTAGCAGGACAAGAATACTTCAGGACACAAAAGAAGTTTTAAAGGGCAGCAGCCTAGGATCTCAGTGTCCTGAACAGTTGGAGGGTCAGGATAAGGACTCACAGAACTGTACAGATAGGAGGGAAGTGAGAGAGCTGGCGAGGATTGAGTAAGTTACTAAGGAAGAGTAAGCCACGTGGCAACAGGAATACATTTTCTGAAACTCTTGACTACAAGCATCTTGCTACAGGATCGAGGCTTATAGGAGAGTCAGCTCAAAGTACACCACACTAAGAGAATTTTTCTTTTAATGAGTAAATAACAAACCATGAAGTATAGAACTTCCTTCATGTCATGGTATACAGACTGCTGTCACTTAAATACCAGAAAAGCTTTAAAGTCTGCAAGGCAAGAAAGTCATTAACAATAAAGAAAATCTTTAGTACTGTTCTTTGTAGAACCTCTGTCTGCAATGGGGAAAGTACTCAAGTCAGGTTTCCATAAACTCAGAGTAAGTTTCCGGGCTTTCACATTAGATACATCCAGGTTTAAGTAAGTGAGACTATGAGAGGCACAGCCTGTCTGAGCCATTTAACATGAACAGAGAAGCTATGGCGGGAGGGGTATTTTGTATGCCACACCTTTTAAAATATGATGCTATATTCCAACACCTTCTTAATGGCAGTCATTCACTGGCCCTATTACAGAGCATCAGGGAAGGTGTTTTAAAACATTGAGAATTAACTCTTACGTCAAAACAACTTAAAGTATAAAGTGAAAATAACAATTTGGAAATCTGGAAAGGAGTAAAATTAGAAATCTGCAATAAATGATATCAGCAGGGACTAGTGCAGCCGAGGTTAAACAGTCTGTTCTTAGGCATATTTCAAGCAGGGAGATGCAGGCTGCTCTGACAGTTCTATTGTGGGCAGGGGAAACAGGAGTTGTTACTCACTTACCACTCTCTTTGTGGAACCTAGACACTGCAGAGCTCTTCTTTTTACATCTCCCCTGTCACAACCACACTACCAGATCATTCTTCTCAAGGCAGACCACGTATGGTAGCCAGCTCTCTAACGAGTGACACTGTACACACTCTCATGTACCACAACCCTACCACATGTTCCACCACAACTGCAATGTGAGCCCCTGAAAGCCTGCTCTCTCACCGGGATACCTGGAAGCTGCTTTGGTCTCTAACATAGTCATGGGACCTTCTATACACTCCAGCCCTCTTTTATCCTGACTGTTCAGCTTTCAGATGAGTGCTTAAGGATTCCATGAGTAAGATGGAAATATGGACAGAAGGCTGAAAGACTTGTGGATGAAAAACAAGAATGGGAAATGAGGTGTCTTCTCAGTCCTAAAAACTACAGAAGAGAGAGGACTGGTAGGAGTGTATATTACTTCAAGAGCTTAAAAGGCTGGCTTCAGATGCTCAGAAGTTATCTCACTAGTAAATTGCTCTAACAAAGCCTTGCATTCTTTGCTTTCTTTATTTTTTTTTTTATTTATTTATTTTTACTTTATATGTATGTGTTTTGCCTATATGTATATTTGTGCACCATGTGCATACAATGCCCCCAGAGGCCAGAAGAATGTGTAAGATCCCCTGGAACTGGAGTTACAGATGGTCATGGATGCTGGGAACTGAACCCAGTGTTTCTGTAAGGGCGAATGAGTGCTTCTCACCTCTGAGATAGCTCACTGGCCTGGGAATTAAATTCTAACTCCTCAAAATTACCACAAGGTATAGGTTCTGAACACAAGATAAAATAGAGACAACTTTAGGAATGCTATAGAAACTGGAGTGACTGAAAGTAAAAGAGAGAGTACAGTCAAGAAATATGACAAATTTACATTTTAAAAAATTCTCATATTGAAGGGAAACTATCATGTTGAAAGAAATTCAAACAAAATAGGAACTTCTGAAAAGGAATTTTAAATGAGCATATGACAGGCCTTATTGGCTGTTTCCCAGTAGACATAACCCTATTCACCATGTCTCAGTGAGCATAGGTACCTAGCCTTGGCCCAATGCTTAAGGCCCACCTAACACATTGCTGTCTGGCTACAGCTCTAGGTATGTGTGTCCATTGTAACACCTGCTTTGATAAAATGGATATAATGAGGGTTTGGTTTCCTGGAATCTAGCTGAAAAAAATCCCCTATTTTGAAAATTAAATTCCTTTTCTGACTTCATCCTCCTTTTTTAATACTTTAAACACACATTGAGATGACATTAGAATGGATTTGAGACATGTATTTTTATTTATGAATAGAAAATACAATTTTCTGGAATGAAGAGGAGGGGGACAAGAGGATTCTAGGAACTTGACAGGTTCATGCAGATCCATATTCATTCTGTTCTCCTCCTGGATTCTCCCTACCCATACAGCACTAGAATATTTTCCTGAACTCTTATAATGTATACACAGATCCAAATTTTTACATGTTTAAAATCCTTGGGAATTTAATGGTAGAAATACTGTCTATTAAACAAAAAGAATATGAGTCAAATACAACAAAATATTAAACAGAACCAAATCAAAAAGTTTTCTTCCTTAACAAAGAATAGATAACTAACAAACTGGAAAGGGAGTAAATGAGCAGACACTTGGGACAAATCTAAACAGGGAAAGATCAAATGTTAAAAGCTAAGTTAGACAAAATGAGTAGCTCTGACAGATAACCAAAGGAAGGTGCTCCACAACCCCCTCAAAAGTCACCAGTGAGACACTTTCTAAAGGCATAAGGTGCTGACATTTTACTTAATTTAAAAAAAATGGAAGAACTGAGAATATTTTCTCTCTGAGGCTGAGGATGCTGGGAATACAAGGCATAGGAGACAAAAGGCAAACAATATTACCGGGAGGAGGAGGGAAAATAATAACTGGCAAAGTCAAGGAGCCATAGCTACCAATTACAGAACAGGAGCAACCATCCACCGAGAACTCTCTTGGTGAGATAAATCTCATTCAAAGCAGGACTGAACATAAAGCTCTTTTAGAAATAACAGTACCAAGACAGAAAGATGTTCCATAAGAGGGGAAGCAAATTAGGAGGAAGAACCGAGGTGGAAAAGGCAATAAAATGAGGCCAGACAGGAGTATAAAGAGGAAGAGGAGGAGGAGCAGGGAGAGATGGTGCTCAGATAGTAGAGAAGTGGTGTGAGGGTTTTGCAGTACAAAGTTCTGGCATATTCATGTCATTTGTTTCCATTACTGTTCTAATTTAGCTGCAAGCATTAACTGTGCCATTGCTCACTATGAGGACCTCAAACACTGAAACTGAATGGAAACAAGTGGCCCATTCAATGTTACATCTACGATCAGTTACTGTAACTACTCTATTCTAATAGTTTCAGATTCGAACTGTGCATTCAATCACATAGGCATGATCATCTGGGGATGGAGAGGGTTTTACTAAATGGGCCAGGAATATTAATTTTTTTCTTTTTAAATATAATAAAATATAAAAGTCAGATAATGAAATTCTGTTTATTTGTGTTTGGTGTATGCTACCTGTTTATGTGAGTGTGCATGCACCGTGCTCATGTGAAGATAGGGAAAGATATTAGATGTTCTTCTCTATTGCTCTCTTCTTTATTCCCTTGAGACAGCATATCTCACTGAATCTGAAGCTAGGCTAACATCCAGCAAACCCCAGTGACCTTCCTTTGTCTAACTTCCTGTATGCTGGGATTGTAAGTGAACATGCAACCATGTTCATCTATTTATGTTAGTTCTGTGTGGGCCTGAATCATCTCTCCCTCCATGTCTCATGATTCTTAATTCATACATGAACAGTATAGGGGTTATGCTCTGTGAAGAAAAAGATATTTTCAAGATATAGGAAATAAAAACTCTGAACCACAGCTCTGGTGTACAATATTGATGTAGCCATGGGATGCGGAGAAGTATATTTCCTATCAACTCTCTTCGGTGTCTACTTCCTTCATAGCATGTCAGATCATGATAAAGCAAAGTGACTCAATATAGGGGCAAGTCAAGTTGGGGCTAAGCTTACGAGGTGTCATGAAATATTTATAACTGCATATATCACTGAGCCATTACTAGTCATTTGACCTAGAAAACACACACACACACACACACACACACACACACACACACACACACACCACAGCTTCACAGTAGGAATTCTCCTTCCATCCTCTCGATGAATTCATCTGGTGCTATGACTAGAAGTTGGAAGACACAGACTTTACAGTATGTGGGTATGCCTTACAGACGCATGCACATAAAACACAGAAACAAAGTTTGCAGTACACGAAGCCAGAACACGGTCTGGAGAAAATTTCACAAATATCATGTGTGAAAAATGCTGTGTACATTGGGACAGCTTTTATCGCCCAATATCCAAATGCCACTCTCCTGTGAGGAATCTCCACCACAAGCCAGCACATGTATGCTAGCTTCTTTTCTGATAGAAATGAAATGATAAATCTCAAGAGTTCCCTTGTAAATTAAATTGTGGAATGTCTAATACAAAAAGAGAGCCACTCGTCTCTGAAGGAAGGCCAAATTTTGTTAATAATCCTTAAATGCATTTTTACCAAAACTCAAAGAAATTATGGGAGAAAAAATTAATAGGTATGCAACATGACAAATATGAATAATGAAATCAGGAGAAGAAAAATCACTTTGACATTTAGAAATTAATTATACAAAATCTGTTTACAATCACACAAAAGCTGAATTTATAACTATTTTAAGTAAGCACTTTGATTACTCAATAATCTAATGAAAAAGGACTGAGTTATATGAATAGCAGGAAAAAAACATTAAATTTCACCATGATTTTGTACAGAATGTTCACATAAACAAATGTCATTGAAAATATAACATTTGCTTTCTGGTTGACACAATTTGCTGTGTGATGTAGATTCAGGATGAGTATGAGCAGTCACTGTCCAGAAAACAATTGAAAGTCCCCTAAATTTAACAGCTCACCTATGAAAGAAACTTGAGAGGCTTGCTCAAATTTGAAAAAAAAAAAAACTCCATAAAATTTACATACATTATTAATAATGCAGTGGGGAAATATGTTTTTCTAAACAAGTGAGGGTAGATAGCTATCTACACAGATATCATACACAGTTCTAAGTCATCCACCCCAGAGGAAGGACTGAAGTGCCAGTCTCCATCCTATTGCTTTGCTAGAGAAAATATAAAATTTGAATAAACAGGGTGATCCAAGCATTTGCATAAACTAAATTAGCAGGATTGGAAGATGACTCAAGGGGGGGACATGTTCAGTGTGCAAGCATGGGGATCTGAGTTTGGACCCCAGAACACACATAAATTCAGGCTAGGTAACATGCATCTGTAAACTCTTTCAAGTTTTTTTCTGGACAGGGATTGCTCATACTCACCCTGAATCTACACCACACATCAGCAAACTGTGTCAACCAGAAAGCAAATGTTGTATCAACTCTCCTGTGATGAAATGGAAAGCAGAGCGAGGAGAATCCCTGAAAGGTCGTAAGCCAGCCAGCCTAGAGTACATGGCAGCAAAAGGTAAGAGACTGTTCCAAACAAGGTGGAAGGAGGGAACTGAGACCCAAGATTGTTCTCTGATTTCCATGTGCACTGGCGGCACATGCATGCCTCTCTCCCCACCTCCCCTCCTCCATCTCTCTCACACACATGCATACACTTAAAGCAGAAAGGGCTATTATAAGGGAATTAGGTGATGGATACTATTCAATTTTCTGAATTTCAGACACTATCGTTTGATCAACTTTAAAAATTTGCAAGTGTTGCCAGGTGGTTGTGGCGTACGCCTTTAATCCCAGCACTCAGGAGGTGGAGGCAGGAGATCTCTGTGAGTTCGAGGCCACCCTGGTCTGCATAGTGAGTTCCAGAGTTACAACAGAGAAACCCTGTTTTCAAAAAACAAAAAAAACCACCAAAAAAAAAAAGTTTGCAAGTGCATGATATCTTCTAAACATATATGGAAATTTCGACCTATTTTTCATTTTTCTAACTCTTATTTTTTTAAGAATGCCCTAAGTTGAGTATTATTCTGAACCAATCTGGTTTAACTACTTACTTCCTAGGGGATAAAAGGACTCCATTATATAATAAAAAAACAGAATTATTACATCTTCATATCTAAGACTTTAATGACATCTTGAAACAACAAAAACATGTAGGATAATGCAAAGCGTTTTATCAATATTTGAGTCAATTAGTAAAACGAGTTGAAATTCCTATGAAAGTCACAGCAGTTTTCTAACTTTTTGACACCACGTTCTCCTTCTGCTGTAAGCAAAATGATACAACACATAAAAGAGTAGAGGGTACATGGCCTTTACTGTTGATTTTGCTGATTAATGCTGCATATGCAACATCAGTACAAGCACATAATTGTATATTTTATTCACAGTCTCAGTTCATTTTATTTTTGCCACATCTTTTGGAAGAATTCCCTAATTTTGTTTAATCTTTTCAAAAAATATTGCCTGCTAAAACTGAATTTAATATTTCTCTGTGTTCCTCATAATTTTATCAAGTTTATAGTAAGTAGAGTTCCCTAAGTTTTAAAAACATAGTCTGAAAATGGTATTTCACACACACACACACACACACACACACACACACACACACACACACACATATATCTAGTTGCCAACTCATCTCTTTACACTATAATATAGTATTTTATAAAGTTCAGTATAATTCTAAAATATCTCAGTTTGATGAATATTAAAGTTGGATAAATATTAAAGTGAAAGTCAAGTTGCTTGTGAAGAGTAACAAGTCCTAGATTTCAAAGTGCAGGCTGTGGGATTCCAGTATCCATTCTCATTTGAACCAGACTTTGCCTAAGTCAGCATGCTGACTTAGGGAAGCTAATTGACCAGATTGCATCTCACTGCCCAACTCTGAAGCAAGCACAATAGAACTGACATCATGAGTTTGTTGTGAACATCAAATTAGGTAATCTGTGGATACTGCTTAAAAATAATGTAGCAGGGCTGGCGAGATAGCTCAGTCAGCACAGTCTGAGTTTGAATACCAGAACCCAACTTTAAAACAAAAGTGAGGCATGATGGTACATGCTGTTTTAGTATTATTAATTATGTACATTCTTTAACAATTTCATATGTACATATAATTAATTCTGATAACTCTCTCTTAGAGTGGTTTCTTGTCTCCCTCCTGTCTTAATCAATGCAAAACAATCCTTTTCCCAAGTTCACAACTTTTGGGATTCTTTTGTGATCCATTTAATTTACACAGGATGATCTATGTGCCAGTGAATTGCAACTGTCCTTGAAGCCTGGTGAGTTCATCAGTGGATATGAAACTAAAGACAATGACTGCCTCTTCTCTGTCAATAGTAAACAACTAATCAGTGAGTACTTGGGCCTCCTGAGAATATCCTCCAGCTATGACTGACACATTCTTGTGTCAATCTAGAGCAGGAATTCATAGTTGCTGTGAGTCCATGATTACATGGCTATGTCTTGCCCAATGGATGTCATTTCATAGCACCTCTCCTGATCTTCTGAATCTTACATCCTTTCCATCCTGTCTTCCCCAATGCCACTCCTGACAAATGATGCAAGAGATTGTATATTGCCTGTTACGTATATGTATATGTACACATATACATGTGCATTCATACAACCATATGTAGACTACACACACACACATACACACACACAAACACTGGCTGGAGTAAGTTATATAATAAAGTCTCACTAAATCCAATTACTATCAGTCATAGTTTCTCTCTTTCAGCCTGGCTTTAGTTGCTATAGGAAATATTTAATATAAAAAGTCAAGCATAAGATACACTTCCTGAAAGACAGGAGAAAACATGTGATGTTTGCCTTGGGGATAGTTGATCTGATTCAATCATTATTGCTTTATTATTATGCTCAAATATTTCACATCACAGGCTCTTGACAGAGAGTTGCAGGAGTTTCTGAAATGTGATCAATAATAAAAAGGAACTACAACATCCCAAACAACAACGAAAATCTTTCCACACTCCCAAAGTCTAGAAACAATTATAACTGGAAACAACCTGGTGATAAACATCCTGGAAACGCCTTTGAGGTTGAATTTGACTGTGTTTCACTGCTGTTTGGGAAGGAAGAATTTGCATCATTTTCTTTCCCTTCAGAGTAGTCATGTCCTTCTTGGGTATCATCCCAAGCTGTATAGTAAGTACATCACCTCAAAGAATTTGATGACATTTGCGCATTCATTGAGTACAGGTACTGGTGTCTTATTTAAAATATTATATGAAGACTCATGACTCATCCAAGTGCTGAAAGGGACTGTGAGTGCTCCACATCAAGGTTCACAGTACATGATAGAAGAGGAGGAAGAAGGAATGTAAGAGCTAGAGGACAGAAAGAGTGCTATGAAATGCTGTCTTCTGGCACAGGAACTCAAAGTGGCTGTGGTTCACTGAGCAAGACTTGCACAAGATCAAGCTAGTTATAATTCCAGTATGAATGCTGAAAGGGTTCACGAGGTTCCTAGCTGAGGAACCATGGCTGCTAGAGTGAAAAGAGTCACTTTTCCTTAGGGGGATAGCCTCAGATAGGCATCTCATGCCCCAACAGTCAGTCAGGAATAACTAGACAGTTATATGAGAAAGAGGACAGAGAAAGAGAGAGGGGGGGGGGGGGGGGGAGGGAGAGAGGGAGAGAGGAAGAGAGGGAGAGAGGGAGAGAGGGAGAGAGGGAGAGAGAATAAACCATAGAAGTTTCCCTTCTGCAGTATTATTCATTCACATTCTCATCCTCGCTTCTCGGGCAACCTCTCGTGCATTTTCTATCATAAGTTGCGTTCACTAAAATTTTTTATAAATGGAAGAAAATGGCAGATATTTTTATCTACCCCCTTTCATTCTGATAACTGTCAGAAGAGTCATCCATGCTGTGTGTATCAGCAGTATTTTCCTTTAAATTCTAAAAACCCTGTGGTGTGACATATGCATTTATTTATTTATTTAATTAATCCGTTGATTAACTTTAGAATCATTCTACTGTTTGTGATAAACAAGTTGCTATAAATATTCATATTAAAGTCTTTATATAGACATATGTTGGGGGTTTGAAATATTAAGAAACTAACCAACTGTTTTCAGTGTGTGTGTGTGTGTGTGTGTGTGTGTGTGTGTGTGTGTGTGTGTGTTTGCCATTTATTTCCCAAGCACTTTGTGAAGTTCTAATTGTTTGATGATCTCACATAGACACCTTACATTTTCAAAGTCTTTTAATATTAACCATTTAGATATTGCTTGTCATACAGTGATACTAATCTTCATAAAAGTAATTTTGAAATAAATTTGATGAGCTTACTTTCCATAGTTGTCTTATTTTGATATGAGGAGGCTATTTTTAAATGGGTTTCATAAGATATTTTCATCCATGTATAGTGCACTTTGATCAAATTCATTCCCCTTTAACCTCTTCCCTCCTAATAAACTCCCACAATAGTCCACTTTTCACTGTAATGTCTAACAATCTTTTAGATTCCATACATGAGAGAACAAATACTATTTATCTATCCATGTCTGACACATTTCTTCTAATATGATGGCCAGTTCCATCCATTTTCCCACAAATGACACAATTTTTTTTGTTTAGTTTTTCCTAATATACTCTGTAATGGACATGTTATCATATTTTCTTTACCCATTCCCACATTAATTGGTAGGGAGGTTGCAGTGGATATGGGGCGTGCTGGAGTCTGCACTGTATGCTGACTTCGTATCTCCTGGTGTATAATTAGAAAAGGTACAGTAGGATCTCATGACAGGTATACTCTCAATTTGCTGAGGACCCTCCATTCTGATTTCCATAATAATTGGACAAGTTGACAATCTTATCAAAAGTGCATGAGGTTTCTGTCCCCTTGCATCCCCATATCCTGCCCACCATTCGCTGTTTTCTAGAAGACAATCTTTCTGAAGCAGGTGAGATGGGATTCCAGTGAATAAGTAACTTCCACTTCCTACCATTAAAGGGATGTTGAACATTTTGGGGCACACATGCCTTAGGTGTACATGACAGTGGCAGAGGATGGAAGCCAGATCTCCAGACTCAGATCCAGAAATCTTCTAGGGACACCTATGTTCCAGAGCCACCTTCCTGTAGGGCTTGGCTTTATATCATACCACAACGACCATCCTGCAACCCTCTTTCTCTTATCAATGACTCAAATAACTATTCTTTAATGAGTCACATGCCTGTCACATCCTCATATTAAAGACTACTACCAGGAAGCTGACCTTAACAAATTGTCTCATGGATAAACGTGTATATCACCTTGTGATAAAAGTCAATTTTAATATTTTGGGAAATTTCTTCAAATGACAATTTATAAATTCATATTTCTATAAACAATGTGAATTATCCTCTAACACTGAAGTATTGTACATGTTTGTATACAGGCATACATTCTTAGATATTGAAAGTGACTGAATGGATCACCTTAAAATTTCTAATTCTAATGTCACACAGGACCATTGTAGGTAACTGCCATACACTGCAGCCCTCAGGAATTTGACTAGCAGCCTTATAACAAGAAAATCCAAAGAAATCATCTCTCTCCATTATTTCTCTCAGCTTCCTTATGGAGATGCAATGGAGAAATACCCAATAGCAATTTAGGAAGTGTCCTTGCCAGATAATGAATCCTCTAATGTCTTAGTACTGGATTTTCCAACTTCCAAGCCTGTTTGAAATCATTCTGTGTTGATGAAACCATGTAATTTATGACATTCTGCTACAACAGCCAACTTAATGCAGCAAAATTAATACATATACACATAGTTTATTCTGTCTTAATTGGAAGTTTTAAATGACATATAATTGTTATTTACACTTATTTTAACACTTGTCAAGTTGAATTTTTACATCTGTAGTTCCGTATGTTTGGTGAACCCTTCACCTATTGCATGAATACACTTTACACAACTTTTTACATATCTACCGTTAATTACTAGGTATGAGAGACTCATTGCCTTTTGACTACAACTCCCTCTAATATGTGGTAAGCTCTACATAATTAACTCAGGTGCAATAAATTGATATGTGCATGCTCAACTAGATTTTTCCACTTTTTCATAGTCTAGGGTCTCATACTTAAAAAATGATGCCACCCACAGTAGGCAGGTATTACCACATTAATTAACATAATCAAGATACTATCCCACAGATCAACCTAAACAATCCTTAATTGACACTCTCTTCTTAGATGATTCTAGATTGCCAGCTAAGCTAGCCATCACAGGGTTACAGTTGCTTCCTGTAAAATGCATTAGAATTTGGTCAGGATCCCTGTATCCTTTGGTCAGTTTGACATGTACTGCTTAAAGACATAAAGATGAAATTGACACGGCGAATGTTCCTTTCTGATCATAAAAAATTATTCATTTCTGTAAAGGAAAAGTTACAAATATTTTCTTTAAAGTTCCTAACTTTCTTAGATTTTTCTATATTGATTTTCAATGTCCCAAAAACCATAAACCTCCCAGAGAGTGACATAGCAGAGAATACAGATGACTTTGAATACAACAATGACTTTTCCAATAAAACAAGGAATATTTCACAAAAAAAGAACCAGGATGCTGGATTAAATGACAAACTTCTGTTCCATAAAAGATGTTGTGAGGTCCATGAAAAAACGGACGCATACTGGGAAAAACGTATTCAGGGAAGACATATCTGATAAAGGACTGTTGTCTAAAGCACACAAAGAATTCTTAATTGTCAACAAGTAGGTAAAAATCAGACAGGAAAACAGGCTGAATACCTTCAAATAGAAAGACGGTGAATGACAAGATTCAACACCTCGTCTGAAAAATAAAACAACAATGTAGTGAATCACATTGATTAAAGTCATCAAATTAAAAAATAACCAGAATGTGGGGAAGGATAGGAAAACGAAAATCCTGCATTCAGTGATGGTAGGAATGAAAAATGATTCAGCTGTTTAGGAAGCCAGTTTGATAGTATAAGAAGTGAAGTCTGATGGTTCATTTACAAAGGTGTTGTGATCCAGATTAAGCCCACATACATAAGAATTGGCAACACTGTACCCCTATTGACAACCTGCTAAGATGTCCTGCCTCAACCACAAAGTTTGGAGTTATTAACAGCCAAGCTTGCCTTCAAGATAAAGCATCTGATAACCCTAATAAACAGAAGGAGAAAAATAGAGATGGATAAACAGTTTTTGCTGATAAAAAGACAAATGGAAGATGTAATAGGGAAGATAAAACCTATATGGTCCATAAGACAGTATTCTTCTGATAGCTGATAAGGAAAGAGAGGAAGGGTTGTGCATTTATGCCATAAGGACTGTTCTCTGTGCACAGTCAATGCACCCACCTTTAGGCTTCAGTGCTCTTATTATGAAATGAGGATCTTTGTTTCTCATAATTACTTCTTATAAAATGAAGCATATTCTAATATACACTCATATTGAACCAATACCTACAATCCTTTCTATTTACTTAAAAGAATTCAAACTGTGTGATCACCAAAATCTATAATGCACAGTTTTTTATAATGCATCTATAACTTTAGAAGCTAGAATGTCACCAAGATATTTCATGACTGGATCAGTAAGACAAGGGAATAATATTCAGCACTGATCATGAATGAGCCATCAAGCCATGGATAGACCTGGGAAAACTTCACATGCATCTTATAAAGAGGTTAGTCTGAAAAGGTTACAACCGTTCAACTGTATGATCTTCAGACAGTAGAAGATTCTGGGGATTTGGGGAGACTGAGGGAAGATGGGTGGAATACATAGGGTATTTAGGACAGCAAGATCACTCATCATAAAATAAGTGACATGTGAGTAATATTGCAATGGACGATACATTTCGCTTTATATCCATCCAAACCCACAGAATACATGGCACTGAGATCAAACCCTAAAGTAAATATCATCTTTGGGAAATAGTGATATTCCAGCCCTGCGTTCATCAATTGAAACAAATATACCACTCTGACATGGGGTATTGGTGGCTGAACAAGCTCCACATACATGATGGCAATGAATATTTTAAACTCTCTCTACTGTTGGGTCATGCTGCGAACAGAAACCTACTATAAGCTTATTCAATAAATTTTATTTCAGAAGATACTCTGATGGCCAGGACATGATCCATGTTTAAGGCCTCTAGTATCTTTCATTCAGAACTATAAGCTCAGGTATATGAACCTCTCATGCTATGGGAAACTAATGTCTCTAAGAGAAAACAAAACAGAGGGGTTCAAGTTCTTCACGTGTAAAAAAACATATGTATAAGAATACATTAATTCATGATTCTTTAATGTAGGAGGCCGATGATACCCAGGCTGTGGACGTAACCAGCTTGACAAGGATCCTGGTTTTTCCCTTAGCTGGGAGTCTGAAGCCCACCAACTGCTTTGCCCCTTTCTCATCTTTACTGTATGGTGACAAAAGCCTCTCATCAATAATATTGTCTATTTTTGGCCTTATAGTTAAACTCAAATCTATTCCTGGGCTGGCTGGGAGAGGAGCAATGCCATCTCAAAGTAATTGTAACAGTCTTACTGGCCTTCAAGTTTTTTGGCATGTGTGAATACTATTCATGCTTTCTGTAGAGATATAAAAAATTATTCTTGGTAGCTGACCTTCCCAAAGAGACACAGCCATAGTCAAGAACAGAAACTAAGTCTCAACAGTATGTTAGCAAGCTTGAAATAGCAAACAGATAATTCACCCCTGAATGCCTGCCCTCCCTTTATTTGTAGCAAGCATACAGACCTAAAATCCAGCTATTCATTAATAGACTATTGTGTTAAGGCTACCCACTAGAACTAACCTTGAAGATTAGAAGCCTGCAGCTAGGAGGGGATGAACACTGCCTGAACACCTGCTAGATAAGAAGTTACAGTTTTGCTATTTGAGTCAGGACAGCTTTCTATCTTGAAGGGAGTCTTGTAATTTTTCCCCAATGTGCACATAGTTAATTTCTCTCTCTTAACTTGTCTTACTTCTATTTTCTTTATTTTTATTATTAAAGAAAGTGCTCTTGCATGTCATCAACATCATAAAGTGTATTCTATGTGTCTTATTAAAGCGCATAAGCGTATCAACCAAAGGGTCCCATAAAAGAAGTACTGCGCTCACTTGTCACACTTCGTTGTTTATCCCCCTTCGTGGAGGCCAAGGACCCCGGAGTGGACTAGAGCTGGACTTGACTCCTACACTTTAATATTATTCATAACCAACTGATACAACAGAGGCCAATGAAGTAGTCTCTTCAGCCCTCAGAAAATCAGGATATCAGCTATTTTCAACAGTGCTGATCATACAGCAGGACCACATCACAGAGGACTTGTGGTGAGCTCAGCGCACTTTGCAGTTGAGGCTTAGAGAGACACAGGAGCTCTGCAGCATTGCTATATAGTGGGAAAACTTAAAGCCTCTGCAAGCAAAGGTCCAGTTTCTTCAGGTAATTTCTGCTCAGGACTTGCTTTCTCAGAGTCAGCCTATTATTTCAGTTGTTACCCTATCGAGCTCCATTTGCACCAGTCAGCAGAGCTTGATGATGTCCTCTGTCAACTTTTCCATAGCAACTTTCCAGTGTGTTTCTATACAAAGCATCAGCCTCTTCCTGCTTTCATCCTTTTTCATATCAACCTTGCACATCACATCATTTGCCTAATTTCTTTCTTCCTTTATAACAGTATTCTCCAGCATTCACTCTGAGCCCAGCTGGCAAACTCTCTCCTCCAGAACCTGGAAGCACTTGGCTCATAATTGCAAATATTGGCTAAAGAATTAAGTTCCATACATTGCCCTGTATGCAAGAGATATAGGACTATACATAGCCTTTGTATAGTTCAGACAGTTATCTTGTGTGACTCCCACCAACAACAAAATGAAAAGTGACTGAGAGTAAATGAATGTTCCAGGTATCCTCAAAGTGAGAGCAGTCCAATTAGGTCTCAGAGGAGAACTAAAGTCACTCATGGGATGGGGCAAGGAGCATGTAGGCATTACAGAGAAATGAATCACACACAGCAGGTGACCTGCGCTCTTGGGCTAGAATGGGTTCTGAGAAGACCCGAGGCTGTGAAAG
The DNA here is from genome assembly GCA_026225945.1 of Cricetomys ansorgei. NCBI lineage: Eukaryota > Metazoa > Chordata > Mammalia > Rodentia > Nesomyidae > Cricetomys > Cricetomys ansorgei. The sequence goes on from JAMJFZ010003624.1 coordinate 3,649,880, forward strand.
AAGTTCGTTGCTGGATGCTGAGTTATAATAAAGGTAGAGCAGAGAGAGGGGAGATGTTTAAACAAAGCAACCTATGATCAGACTAATATTACAGTAAGCTAATATCAACCATAAAGCTACTCCTTTACTCAAAACAAGTTACATCCTGTTCAATTTATCATAACTTAAATAAAACACACCTAACCTCCCAACATCAGAGCTTAGTAACATATAACACAAAACATGGGCTGTTTACAAATCGCAAAAGAAAGCATTATATCTCATAGGACAAGGCAGGAGGAGCTAAACGTCCAAATTTTAAAGCAGAGTTTCTACAAAATGAAAAGCAATTTACTATCATTACAAAGTTTTATAAATCATTAAATCAATCTTTGAGAAGAGGTAGGTGCATGGCAAAAAATATTTGATGCTATCCCAGAGGACCAGAGTTTAGTTTCTAGCAAACACACCATACAGCTCCTACTAGCTACATAACTTTGGCTCCAAAGTAACTAGTACTATCTTTTGGCTTCTGTATGCAGTTGCATGCATTGAATAGATAGATAGATAGATAGATAGATAGATAGATAGATAGACAGACAGACAGACAGACAGACAGAGCTAAATTTTAAAAAGCAATTTATGGTAAGCCAAGGACTGTCTATAATGTAGAAAAGCCAGTCAAGGGCTCTTGAAAAAATTGAAGAAAAGAACAAAGTCTAAGTTAAGACAATGAGTGATGTTTATGACCAGAGAAGAGGGGATAGGGAAATATCAGTCAAGAGGCTGTGCTATTTATTCCCAAGACCAGGCTTCTGATTCTAGCACCTACGTAGTGGCAGACAGCTACCTGAAACTCCATTTCCTAAGAAACCAATGCCCTCTTCTGGCCTCTGCAGGTTTCTGCACTCATGTGATAAACACAAACTCTCATGCAAGCTCATACACATACACATATACATAAAAATAAATGAATATATATTTTTAAAGATTAAGGAAGATAAAGATGCGAAGAACATATTCAAACACAGTGATGTCAACAGCAGATTATACAACAAAATATAGGAGAGAAGAAGGGCTTTAAAAGACTATTTGTTAAGACTAACAGTAAATGCATTCATTAAAATTGAAGTACAAGATGATGTGACAATCAGGGACAAAATGAGTATAATTTTAGACGAACTAAATTTGGGAAGCCTATGGGTGTTCACATCTAGGGAATAGCTGCAAAGAGATCTGGATGCTCAGGAGAGAGTTTTGGACTAAAAATAGAGATTTGTGCATGATTGCCACACACAGTAAACATAGCAGATAGATAAGAAACATATGTCAAATTACCCAGAGAACACAAGGTCAAGATTCTAGATGAAAAATAGAAACTGGGTTGTGATGTGTACGTTCAAAGATAGTATGAAGTCTGTGGGAAAATTACGACGAGAGATGGACATTCTGCTGGGGCAGAATGGGTGGGGGTGGAGGATTAAGGCTCAGGAAGACGTATCCTCCAGATCGGAACTTCTAATCTGTCTCCTGATCCCCACATGCTCACACTTGTCAGCTCCGTGCTTCAAGTGCGAGTAAAGCAAGAGAAAGAGCAGGGGTCACCACCTGTACTATTCAGCTCTGCAAGCTGTTTTTGTGCTCTGCATAAGCAGTTTAACTTCTTTGTCCTTAATCTTCATTAATAAAAGAGAGATAATAATGCCACCTACCCAAATCATTTTGAAGAATAAGTGAATTACTACTGGATAAAGAACTTAATTATCTGAACAAAGTGGAGGCTGTCAAAGTGCCACAAGGAACAACTGCAAATGGACAGATAAAGAACAAACAGAAAGAAAGGTCGTACTGGGGCTCAGCTGCAGCCTATGGTTGTGGATCTGCTGTGAAGCCAACTGAGTCACAGAACAGTCGTTCTTCAGAAGGGAGAAGTGACAACTGGCATTGGGCTGAGCTCTGATGGTACAAAGGTAGGTGGGTGGTGTTGGGTTAGTATTTTTAGCCACATTTGAGGAGAAAAGGGGTCCAATAGAATCTAGGGTCAGAGGGTGAGGAATCAATGGCCTAGAGGTGAGTCTTTTAGGAGAAAAGCTGAGATAATGCACATAACCATACTCTCTCATACACATACATGTGTCTGCGCACACACATCCATGCACTAATGCACACACAATAAATACATGGTCTGTATATCAGATACAAGCCACCAATTATCTTACAAAGTCTAGAAAAGCAATTGAGAAAATGTGTATTACCTGTATTAGTAAAAATTTAACACATCATTTCCTAACACAAGCTAAATTTATGACTCCTAGAGTCAAGAATGTGTGTTTGTGCATGTGTGTATGAGTTTGTGTGACTCTAAATGTATGTGTGTATATGTGTGTGTACATGTATTTGTGTGTATGTATATGCTTGCGAGTGGGTATGTGGATCTTTGTGAGTGTACCTGTGTGAGTGTGTATGTGTATGAGTGTATGTTTTTGTTTATGTGTGTGTATATGTTTACATGTATATGTATGTGTATTTATGCAATATGCAATTGTGTTTATGTAAGTATGTTTGTATATCAGTGTGTTAATATTATGTTAAACATAAAATTGGAACAAATTTAAAACAAAAATTCTCTAATCTCAGAATACGCTCACTAAAAGAGAAACATCATCAGCTGTGCCTCTCGCAACAGTACAGAGAGCAATTTATCTGCTCACAGTTTCAAGAGAGAAAGGAAAGAAGAGTAAGTCTTCATGATTGTGGGCACGTGAGATGGCTCAGAAGTAAAGGTGCTTGCAACTAAGCCTGAGCACCTGAGTTCCTTCAGCAGAACTCATGAAGAGAAGGAGATCACTGCTTCCTGCAAAACTGCTTTCTGATTTCCATAGGCACACTGTGGCATGTGCAAGCCCATACAAATGCACACAGACACAGACACAAAAAATAGAAAAGATTATCACTACTATGTAAAGCCACACAAGGAGTTCAAGTCACTAAAGATAAATCTTATTCCACTGTGTTCCTCTCCCATGTAAGGGGAATCTTTGTTATGAATCTACCTAATCCTAAGGCCAGTCATGTCCATGTGGGTGATAGTCTTCAAATGTTAGAAAGATTCCATCATCAGAGGTGTTTATACATGTTATTTAAATGATAGATAAAACTGTCACAGTATTCATGAATACCTTCTCATTTTGCTCTTTTACATAAAGTGCTTCTGATCCAGATTTTCCAAATTGTTTAAATGACTAAATATGAAACAATCAAGATTATTTCACAGGAAACCCCTCAAATGGTAATAGTTAACCAATGGTAACATTTTATAAACCATGAAAGTCTTAGTTATTCTCTTCTAATCTTAGCAGTCCCAGATAGTTTTCAAGAAGCAAAACACAACAAACACCACAAGACAACAGTGTTCAATTCAGTTCCAGTTACATCAAATAAAAACAAGACTCACATATTTGCAGTAAACAGGTCTCCATCAGCCATAGAAAAGGACCATTGTCAAATATATTTTAAGTACAAAAAACATATATTTTAACTACAACATACTTATGTAAACTGTAACTACAACATATTTATGTAAAATTGCAAATAGGAAAAAAATTTTTTACCATAGAGCCCCACCTTTGGTGAGCAGTTTTCCATATCAGTATTTGAACCTTCCCATCAGTTAGGAAATATCAAATCCAAACACTCATGTGCTGAACTGCACCAGGTGAAGTTATGAAGAGAGCGGCTAACAGATTTTAAAACATAAAACTTTTTACACTCTGTGTAAAGTAATACATCCTTGTAGTGCAGAGGTTCTCTTTCCTTTTTCACTTACTTCGCTTATGTCCTTTCACATGTAGGTGCTGTGAAACTGTTTCACATGGTGCTGTGGCTGCTCTTTTGAAGGTGCTGCTGAGTTTTCCTCCTGCAGACTTTGCTGAGCCATGCATAGCAAGCTGTTTTGTGTTTTACAACACCTATATGTGAAAAGGACATGAGGAGTCAACTTCCCAAAGCCATCTACGTTTGAACTATTTATTCTCCTGGCAGATGCCTAAAAGGAGTTTTATGCTTCTTCAAAGAAAGGTCTGGGGAGTGAGTGTGTGTGTGTGTGTGTGTGTGTGTGTGTGTGTGTGTGTGTGTGTGTGTGTGTGCAGGTGCACATGCATTTGCAGGCGTTATCCTTGATTTCCTTTCAAATTGTTTTTAATGATTCATCTTCCCCGAGATAGGTTTTCTCTATTGTAACTATGGCTGTCCCATCCTGGAACTCACTCTGTAGACCAGGCTGGCCTTGAACTCACAGAGATCTGCCTGCCTCTGCCTCTGCCTCTGCCTCTGCCACTGCCTCTGCCTCTGCCTCTGCCACTGCCTCTGCCTCTGCCTCTGCCTCTGCCTCTGCCTCTGTCTCCAGAGTACTGAAATTAAAGTGCCACCACTGCCTAGCTTCAAATTGTTTTGAGACAGTCTTTCATTGGTGGATACATACCTCAGTACCTCAGCAGGGCTATCCAGCTAGCTCAATCCTGTCTTGGCCTCACAGTGGTTTTTGCTACCACACTGGGCTTTTCTATGGGTGCCAATGAACCTAGCTCAGCTCCTCCTGCTTTAACAGCAAGAACTTTACCTTACCCACAGAGCCATATCCCCAGTTTTAGTTCTAAACTTTTACTTCTTACTGAGTTAGAAGACACTTTTGTGGTTGCCAACTTCACTCATCAGATTCCTAATGAGAAATTCTAAGACCCGTACAGCTCAGCGATAGTAAAATGTCAGTTTAACTGAAGCTTTCGGGAGCCACTGACTAGTTTTCATGATTCTCTTATACCCCCGGAGATAAACTGGTGTCCCAAGGAAAGTAAACTGCAAAATACTACATGAAAACAACTCTGACCTGGCTAACATCATTCTCGTCCTAATTAGCAAGAGTGCTCTTTCCCAGAAATCCCATATCCGCCTTTGTGATACTACATTCACTTGTAACTTTTCATTTTCCTAGTTAAGCTTAGGCTAAAGAAAGACTTAAGGAAACAGAGTTCTTCCCTTCTTCTAAGTGCTGTTAGGAGTTAACAAAGTTCAGTAAGAAACTATGAAAGAAAAAAAATTTACTTAATATAGACCATCCTATTCATTTTATTAAATACATGAAGGTTAAATTTAGAGGGGAAATGGGCCTAGAAAGCTGTTTCAATGGCTAAGAGCATTTGGTTACTCTTCCAGAGGACCTGGGCTCAGTTCCCAGCATCCACATGGGAACTTACTGTAACCCCAGTCCTTGAAAACACAACGCCCTCTTCTGGCTTCCTTACACATTACACACACCACACACATGCTGTACAGACATGGATATACATGTAGACAAAACAGTCATACATATAAAATAAAAATAAATATATCTTTAAAAGATTTTAGAAAGAGGCGCTTCCGATTTGTAAGCCGGTAGATACTGTAATGATGAATGGTTATGGACTCTCAAAGGAAGGAGATAGGTGATTTTTTTTGGGGGGGGGCAAAAATAATATGTGTATGATTTGTTACAAAAAGCACTGGTTCTCTAGTCACCTTTCTAAAGATTCAAAAAAGCCTTCCAGAGAGCTGGCTGGAGGGATAGTGTTGGCACATTTTGGAAGAAATATGTTATGGTCTCCTATTCGGGCATATATGTTGTTCAGGTTGCCCAAATTTATGAAAAGGAAGATTTTCTCTTCAGATAGCAATTCCACATGTGCAGGCTGGATCACAGAACTACAATGATTTCAAGCCATAGTTCTTAGGAACACTAATCGCTAACATCAACTGATCACCTACTATGTGGTAAGTACCACACTGAGCCCTTTACCTGCTATCCATCTATCCCCCCGTGTCTCATGATACCACTTTTATGCTTCTCAGCTTAACATTCCTTTATTGATTTGCAGAAATCACCAAGACTAAATGGTATCACAGCCTCCCAGTTAATATTCTCTGTGGCTTTTTTGTAGTTTTGTTTGTTTTGTTTTTTTTTTTCTTAGACCACCTGTTTTCCAATATTTTAAAATTATTCCTAAAGATTTTTATTCATACTTATGTGTATGCCCATATGAGTGATGTCTCACTTGTGATGATGCTACCCAAAGCCAGTAGGAGGAGTCACATCCTCTGAAGGTGGGGCTACCGGAGATTTTGAGACATAAGGTATTGGTGCTAGAAACCAAACTCAAGTGCCCTGGAAGGACACTGGGCTGCCCTAACCACTGAACCACCTCTCTTGTGCGTCAATCTTGATTCCATTTCTATCCCAAGTGTCCATGTGTCAAATCTCCGACTTTCAAAATCTCTCTGAGAACAAGAGCCTCTAATATTTACCAAATTGATGGTGTTTTCCATACTTGTTCTTCCTAGTGTATCCCACTGCATTTTTCTCAGTATATTTTCTGTAAGAAGTTATTCATTTCATAAAACCCACACATATTGTTGGAAAAGAGTTTTCCTTTTTAAGAGACTCTGCTTTAATTTCTGTAGTGGGTTATTAACTCCAGAGACTCTTTCGCAAATTTTGAGACATTGAAGAATAAAGGACCTAAAGGTATTTTAAGGACATTGACGTTTACCAAAATGTTTCAATAAATAAATACTCTACTAGCCAGCGAGCTCAACCCAAAATTAACATTCCACTCTCGTGACAATTTAGCACAGAAGTAAAACTATAAAAGATGGCAAATGAAGAAACGCAACCTTGTCCTAAAGAAGCTTTTTCATTTCAACCTGCAGTTGGCCTCACTAAGAGGTACTACAGAGATGGCTCCGTGGTTACCGGCATGTGCCGCTCTAGCACAGGACTTAAGATTTTAGTCCCGAACACCTATATCAGGCAGCTCACAATCACCTCTAACTCCAGGTCTAGGGATCCAATGCTCTCTTCTGGCTACCATGAGCATATGTCATCATATACATATATAGACACACAAGCATACACACACATACATGTACATAGTTAAAAAGAATAAGTCTTTGTTTTGAAATTACCACAACAATGAGAGAACTTTCAACTGCCCACAAATACATCTATTACAGAAGATAATCTATGTGGCTGAGACTCTGGAATAAAGTACCACACACATTTCACCCATCCCGACATCTAGGACTCTGACTCTACCTTGTGAGGATATCTGGTTTAGAACGGCATAAAACAAGCTGGTTGCATTCCTTCTGAAAGAAGGCCTTCAGTGAATCTTGAAGCTTTTAGAAACTCTATTTTTTTTTCTTTTGAAGGACACATGTCAGTCATGATTCCAGAAAGCAAAATCATAACAATCTCAAATCAAGACGAGGAAACAAGGCTTTAGACTTGAGCAGGCTGAACGGTGGGCCTAACATTTTCTACTTGCTGAATTTACTCCCTGAGTAATGCGCCTGCAAACAGCGGTACCAGAGAGCCTGGGGGAGAGAGACAGCACTGGGGACTGGGCTGACAGCAGGAATGCCAGGCTGTACTAATGTGCTGCCCTTGGGAAATCGCCCTGACCATCTCTGGGATGGACTGTTAGGCCTTCCAGGCAGTCCAACCGTAAGGAGCTAGGATTTTGTTGTTGTTGTCGTTTTCTTAGTAATTAAATAAGGTTATTTAATTTATTCTTTGAAACTTTCGTATGTTTACACAAGGCAACTTGATTATATCTATCTAGCAGTACCTCCTTCTATCTCCCCGCAGTGCTCCCTGTGCCATCTCTATACCAACCACATGTTCTTTTTGATATGAAGTTTCCTGAGTCCAGTTAGTGCTGCCCATATGCACATGCGTATGGGCCATGCACTGGCAAGTGGGCAATTTACCAGGGCTGTGCCTCCTGAGGAGCGTGACTCTCTCTACTCCTGGGGGGGCTTTTGAGCTGTGTCTGAACCACTTAACACAGGAATATATAACAATGAGAGAACTAAGGAATAGCAAAGAGGTGTTTGCCTACATGTGTGTGCCAGTGACCAAGAGGGTACACCATGGTGGTTAGAAACAGAGAGAGGGGGGAAGCAGGAGGATCTTAGGAAAGAGAATTCTAGGAAGGATGAAAACAAAGGAACAGTGCAGTTTGCCTGGGCCAAGCATGAGTTGATACCACTTGATCAGGACCTAGGTAACTTTGTACCAGCCTGACTCTGTCTATTGCAGGCTCCTTATCTCCTGGGATCTCCTTTTCCTCATCTGAAAATTGGATTTTATTGGCTGTGCTTTGAATCTCTTTCAACTTTTCCCATTCAATGAACTCAACTCTCCCAGACAGATAGCTGAGCCCAGAGACCACATAAAAAGACTAGATCACTCTAGAATTAGAATTTACACTTAGAGTAGACATGTAAGCAATATCCCAACAAGCTGAAAAGCCCTCACAGAAAAGAAAGCCCAAGCCCACGAACAACAGAAACAGGATAGAACAGTTAAGCAGTCTCAGTGTCAGGAGTCTGTCAGAGACTGCAGAAAGACAAAGGCATCAGCAAGCCAGAGTCCAGGTTCACACCTCACCATGAGGCTAACAGAGCTCACGATACACAAGAAGGGAGGCCAGGCTTCTGGAGACGATACCTGTGATAGGACATAAGCAAATGATTGTGGCATGCTTGGCTATTTGTTACTGTTAATATGACACTGAGGAGACGCAATGGAGACAGCAGTGTGTGCAGTTCTCAACGTCAGCTGCACCCATGCAGACGGTAAGTGAGAAACTCCGTGCCTGAGTACCCCAGGCTGGACTAACAAACACTTGAGGAGCTCGTTTCTCCTACGGGGTCATTTCTCACAAAAACTAGCATTTTCATTCTTCACTGACTTTACACCGCAGATGAACTGAAAAACACTTTTTTTTTTTTTTTTTTTTTTTTTATTTCTCTTTCAGGCTCGTCCAGCAGGAATGTTTACCCTTCCCACCCTTGCACAAGTGTGGTCTTGACTTGTTGCGCACATGTCCCACACAGTCACCCAGGGAAGAAAGCCAGAAGCATAGCAAATAGATAAGGAAACAAAGATCCAGGGGAAAGGCTGGAATCATTAAAGAAGAACGTTCAAGAGCTCTGGTCATGTTTCATAGAGGGGCCAGGACCAGGGCAGAGGTAGTCAACACAGAGTTCGGGTCATATTTGGGGAGGACACCCAACTCTGAGTATACTCGCTACCTGAAATTAAAGAATTAAAAATAGCATCACAGATGAACTTTCTTTTGTTCACGCAGGCATGGGCACATGCGTGCATCCATATGTGGAGGCTAGAGGTTCGGGTTGGGTGGCTTCTTAATTCCTCTCCACTTTTTCTTTTGTTGCAACAGGATCTGTCACTAAACCTGATTCAGCTACACTGACAGTCCAGGAAGTCTGGGAGATTCTTTGGTCTCTGCATCTCAGCATTGAAATTATGTCTGTATCCACTAGGGCAGAACTGGGGATCCACACTCAGAATGTCATGATTGCACAGTCACCACTGTACCCACTAAGCCACCTCCCCAGCTCCCACTGATGTAGTTACTAATTTAAATGTAACTCAATTAATAAAATGTAGTTTTAGTTTTGTTTTCTTGGCCACCATGAGATTAAACCAATCTTAGATTTATACAACTAAGCATTTCGGTAACAAAGAACCAATCTTGCTAATTGGGGAAAATCAGGAAGGACTGATGAGGAAATTAAGAAACAGATCTACTATGTCCCAGGTTGCTACCACCATTTATTTGACATAGCCTCTGGAGACTTCTCCACACACACAAGAAAAGGTGGTGGAGTTGAGTCAGTCGCCCAGCACAAACCGGAGATGTTTTCTGGTTTTGTTTTTAAGAAAGATAATGTCCATGAAGCTGAGTAAGGAGGTGGGTGGGGAGAAGCTGGGAGGAGTTGAGGGGAGGGAGAGGAATATCATGTAAAATAATGTATAAAATTTTCAAAAAAAAAACCAAACGAAAGCATTGTTTTTAAAAAAGGAAAAGCAAAAGCTATTAGAGGCAAGAGAACTGTGAGAGCATTATCTCTATTTCTTAATAAATGTTCAGAAAACTAAGTAAATTTCACTAAATACAAATTCTACCTCAATAAAAACTTACTTCAAAATGAGGGAAAGAACAAAAGGCCCCGGTGATAGAGCAATATTATGTGTGAGTATTGATTCTGACTCAACTATAAAAATACATTTTTAAGACAAAATGGAAAATTCTATTCACAGTCAGAGTACTAAATGCAAGTCAGAAGTTGTTTGTAACTTAGGATAGTAGCAAATATGCTTATATTTTTGTTCAAGTACCTATTCTCACTAAATATTTTTTAGATATTTTTATTTTATGTGTATTGGTGTCCATCTGCAATCATGTGGGTCATGTGTATGCCTGGTGCCCACAGGATCAGAAGAGGAATCCCCTGGAACTGGAATTATAGAGGGTTGTGAGTGGCCACGTGGGTACAGGGAATAGAACTCGGCTCCTCTGGAAGAGTGCTCATGGTGGTTCAACCATCTCCCCAGTTCTTACACCCCACATTTTAAAGTGACGTCTCTTTTAGCATATAAAGGTAAAGGTAGTCTCATCCCTAAATTCAGAATAAAAGATGGATACTTTAGCGGGGCAGTGCCAATCCCAGCACTCGAGAGGCAGAGGCAGGCAGATCTCTGAGAGTTTGAGGCCAGACTGGTCTACAGAGTGAGTTCCAGGGCAGCCAGAGTTACAGCAGAGAACCCGTGTCTCAGCAAAAAAGACAAAAACAAATAAACAAAAAAGATGGACATTTTAAATATTTCAATGTTTGGATAATTCCAGTGTGCATATGATGGACATTTGGCAATTGAATAAAAAAGTGAAAACAGCTACTGACATAAGAAACTCTCTACTTCCTAGCATGCTCGAAAATAGCTGGAAACAAAAACAGTAAGAGCTGATGTTTTCTGAGTCCTTGCCTGGAGCCTGGAAGGCTTGAAACAATCACGCAATTTACTCTATAAACAAGGATATAAGCAAGATCAATTATAACTCCCATTTTACACATTAAAATACTGAGGCTCTCTCAGCTTTAAAATTGTATCATTCAAGTCAATTGTCAAGTAGAGAACCATACAGTTTAGTGCCCTAACACTGTTTAACCACTCAGAAACCCACTCTAGGCGATAACTTGGTGGAATGGCTTGCTTATCATCAGCCTGCATCTCTATCTTGGTTTGTTTATAAACTAATACATTCAGAGGTGCTTCTCCATCCTTATTTTTTCTAGTTCAATACTTAATACCGAGGGAAGACACCATACTAACTGCACCCTCTAGATTATAGCCTCGGAGGTCAATTTTGACTAAACAAAAGGTATAAGCTAGTTTAGTATGTGATTTACAACAATAAAATGAATCTATTTAGAGGGCTATACTTCATGACACTTTTGCCAGGAAAGCAATCAAGTCACCATGATAAAAGCTGTTGGCACTACTGTTTCTTTGTAGTTTCATGTGCACACCAACCATTCTGCTCTGCCATCAACTTTCTCTTAATATTGCTGTTAATGTGGTGTTTTCCTACTCTGACTTAGTCTCACATTAAGTCTGATGTTTCTTCTTCTTCTTCCTCTTCCTCCTCTTCTCCTTCTTCTCCTTCTTCTCCTTCTTCTCCTTCTTCTTCTTCTTCTCCTTCTTCTCCTCCTTCTGGATGGGCACGGAGAAAAGGCTGGAGTTGGAGAGATGGCTCAGCAGGTAAGAGACTTAGCTGTTGTTTCAAGAGATGCATCCATGTCAGGCAGCTCAGGATGCCCTGTCACTCCAGTTCCATAGGCTCCAAGGTTACCTGCACCTCAAGTATGCACATGCGTGTGTGCGCACACATACACAAATGAAAATAAAACTTGTTTAAAGAAGTAGTTGTATAGAAATGGCCAATTGTTTTCAGATGAAGATAAAGGAAAAGATAAATTGGACTTTTAAAAAAATTATACTTGGGGAAAATGATAAATTCCTAGATATAGCATGACATAACTTCCATGGCCATTCAGTTAGAATATACCCATCTTGGCAAAATGTGAGGGGTTCTAACAGGCAATTGCTATTATATGGGCTATCAAGAAGTTAACAAAATGTGGGTGCAGTGTAACTACTGTTGTGGGGAGCCTGACATGGGAAGATCAGCTAGAATTAAATGTAAGGACTTTCCTCAATAAACAAACAAAACAAATATGAGCCAAGGAAGATTCCAATGATACATTAAGTGTTATTCCTTCTTTATGGACAAGTAAACATAATAGCAAAAATCAAAGCCATTTCACATTAAACTCAAAGATATACGTGACTTTTACTTTTAATTCCGTGCTCTATTTTTTTCTCACACAGGGAGACTAATAGCAATGTATCCATTCACCGGGAAACAGCATTATAGAAAAAAAAATGCTAAGTACAAATTACAAAGGTTAGACAAGCTTTGTTCTCTTCACACAAAAATCTGCTCATTTAGAATCACTTCATTCTATTTCTCCTTTGTCTTCTATGACAATTTACAAGTAAAAATGATTACACCTCATATTGTCTTCTGTCACAGCTGTAACAAATGACTACAAACTTGGTGAATTGACCACAAGAGCCTACTATCTCACGGTTCTGTGGGTCTGACTGAGTCTCATGTCTAAGTCCAAATCAAAGTGACCTTGGAATTATGTTTCCTTTTGGACAGTACAAGGTAAGGGCTTCTTTCTTTCTTGTTGGGTTTGTTGGCTGAGTTCAGATCTGCCATGTTGTAGGGCCATCTACAATTAATTGCTCAGCTGAGGGCCACTCCCCACTTCTTAGATCCCTGCATTCCCTGTCTCATGGTTCCTTGTTCCCCACTCAAGGCAGGTGTGGTGGGTGAAGCCCTTCTCCTACTACATCTTGCTAATCACTCTTTTGTCCTACCATCTCCTTGGGACCATAACCAGAAAATATCTGTGTTTTTAAGGATTTCTGGACATAGACTTGGGAACCCACAAAATGCAGAATGATCTCTCTGCCCACAGAATTTCATTTGCCATGGGAATTAAGATATCCATTGTTTCCAAGACTAGAGTGTGGACTTCTGTGAGACTGTAGTTCAGTCCAATATACCATGTAATAGTAAAACATACCAAGATTTGAACTTAAAATGAGAAATATATAAGCTTTAGATACTGTTTGCTTGATGATATTAACTTAAGAAAAAATAGTTTAATTGTTGGTTCCTGCTCTTATAAAAGGTACATTAAAAGCTGCAGAGATGCTAGACCCTGCTTTCCACTTCCTTCTACAAATGAGTTTTCTGACATTCTTGACTTGGTGGTATTCATTGAAAATTTGGGAGACTGGAGTGATGGCTCAATGCTAATGAGCATTTGCTGCTATCGCAGAAGACAGTTCAGTTCCCAGAGCCCAGGTCACGCAGCTCACAACTGCCTGTTCCAGCTCCAGCAGATCTGATCCCTCTTCTGGCCTCCATAGGTACTTGTAAATGTTTGTCCATATGTGAGCCCACACACACACACACACACACACACACACACACACACACAAACACACACACACACACACAGAGCAAATAAATAAATAAATAATAAATAAGTAAATACATACATAAATAAAAAAATAAATAAGTATTTCAAGAAAGAATTTGGAAATAATATAACATAAAAAGCTGATAGACAGTGATCTAGTATCAACCAATGAACTTTATCTAAAATCAATTGCCCTCTAAGATTTTCTTAAGCTACTTGGAAGATATTTGACTGGGAGCCAATGTCCAAATCTCTCCAGCATATTTACAAATCAAAACAAAAACATGTTTGAAAATGTATTCTTTTTCAAATGAGTAACAGCCAACAATTAAGCTAGGTGTTTGGTGTTACATCAACTTCAGTGGGCCAGCAGTAACCTCAAATTCTATTTTTCTCTTACTCTATTTGTTATTATCAACTCTACTTTGAGGCAGAGAGGGAACCAAGCAAAACTACATATAGTACAGTGCCTTGCTTTTTCTTTAATTTCTTAATTTTTAAAAATTTATTTTTAAGGATTCTTGAGATCTATGCTATCGTTACAAAAGTTGAGATTTGACAATCTCAGAAATAAGATAGTGATGCTTCAAGAGAATTTACAAGGTGACAAGAGCCCATGGCTTCTTTCTCATGTGTCCCACCTTTGACGTTCAGATGATGGTTGCCATGGTGGGCATCCCTGACCACCTGGCCATCTCAGACCCCACTCTCCTTTGCTGAAGTACTGATAAAGTCTAGCAACATCAAAGGAGCAGCTTTGGTGCTTGGTTTTCACCAACAGTGCCTTTTCTTTCTTTGTTCTGAAGAACAGCCAACTACTCAGTCTAACTGTAACTCACACAAATGAACTGTTTCAGAAACTCAGCACTACAAATATTTAATTTGAATGACAAAAGGAGAAAAGGACGAATGATTTAACCTATCCCATTGGTGGAGGTCAGATATCCAATGGGTTTTACAAGCTCTTCTAAATGGAGCATTCAATTTTTGATGAGATGTTAAAAAACAATCAGTACTCTTGGTAGCCATGAAAGAGATCCAGGAAAAAAGATGAGAATTGAACCAAAGTTTGTGCACCGTAAGCACACATCTAAAAGCCTGCATTCCCAGGCTCCAGGGCCTCAAAACACACCAGCATTACCCAATACAGGATGCAACTTGGTCTACTGCCAGATTATGACATAGAATTCTAACAAAACAAAACAAAAAATTGAGGAATAAAAACCAGAGAAGGTAGAAGAGAAGATAAGTATAGTGTGCAATATGAGCAGTAATGTCAACTGACAGGATTTCCAAATAAACTGCCAGTAGCAGCAAGTGATAGTTCAGAGGCAGAGTCTGACAGAATGCTTTTTGGAAATGTTGAGATACACATCTTTTACAAGACAAGCACTTAGATACAAAGTGACTGAAAGGATGGAAACAGGCAGCTGGTGAGGATAAGACACGGTGGATTCTCAGCAAGAAGAGTATGGAGGCTAAATGTAAAAGCATAACAATAAGACACAATGTACTGACTCAAGGATCACTTCCTAGACCATAGTAATTCATCCCTGAGCCCAGGAATTGAATTGAGGATTGTATTGTATGTAAAGCCTGTGCAAGGCCAAAGATATAAAGCACACAACTTGTGAGAAAAGAGAATATAAATGCTACTTGCAAATTTGCTATTTCACATAAAATAAGTACGTTTCTACCTCATCTGAATATAAAAATTTGAGATGAATTAAAAGCTTGAATGTGAAAGAAAAAAAAAAAAAATATATATATATATATTGATTTTCCCATCATTTAAGACTAAGTAATATTCCTGTACTAGAAGATAAATATATACTAAAATAGTTTTGAAATATCTTAAAAGTAGGAGTATCAAAATAACGAAAGCTATATACTATAAGGAAAATAGTTGAATCTTATAAAACAAGCAGTGTTATTTTGAGGAAAAGATAATGAAATCACAAATATTAATGAGAAAAGGGAGAAAGCAAATCTATACAGAAGACAAAACCACAAAATAACTAATCAAATATGTACTTTCTATTGCGGAGCTCATAAAAAGTTGCTGCTCAACTCTGGGCTAGCTGTTGTTAGCAGTTCTGAGCTGTTATTCAGATATCGGGCACTGTGATAACTGTTGTATCCAAGGGGTACTTCATGGCAGCTTTGCACACCCGGAGGGTGATTCCTCATTGGAGGTGCTGACATGCTAGCACGTATGTTTGTGCAGTCTTCCAAATGTTCTCCATTTAATGTGTCTACTACTTATTTTCCTCATTGCTGTCACAAAATACCTGACAAAAGTTACTTAAGGAAAGTTTCGTTTTGGCTCATGGTTCACAGCCAAGAACTTAAGATGATTGGTCACCTGACATCTTTCCCATAAAGCAGAGAGAAGGACATTGGCTTTCTCATTTTTCTCTTCTTATTCAGTCTGGGACTGTGATGCTGCCCACACTCAGGTTTGATTTTCCTTCCTCAGTTAAAATTCTCTGAAGATACCCTAACACATGCGCAAGGGTGTATCTTCTAGGTGATTCCAAATGCAGTTGACTATATTAAGATGAGTCATAGAAACTGACTGTCTGAAAATTTATCACTTAAAACATGCTACTAGGAGTCTGGAGACAGGGATTAAGGATGTGTACTGCACTCACATGCAAATAGCCACACATACACACATACAATAGAAAAATAAATAATTTTTAAAAGTATTAGAATAAAAGGACACAGTCACTTTCAGAAACATAGGAAATGAATTAAATTTAGGTTCCGCCCTTTAAAGCAGCCAATGTATTCAGCTTTGAGTGATGGAATGAAGCAAAACTGCCACGAACACGTGCAAAGTGCCAGCATGGCTGAGCTGGCAACACCTCGAAGTGCCACTTCCGGCTGCGCATGTAACCTAAGTGGGTTTTATAAGTATGTGTGCAGATAGAGACTATTGTTATTTTTAGACTCCGCAGCAATTAGTATTTTAAAATAAAACACACACTTTCTAAATCAAATAAATAAAAATAAATTATATATATAAATATATATAAATTATGAATTATATAATTAATAGAGCTAAAATTTTCCCAAATACTATTATGTAACATCCTTAATTGCAAATTCCTTGTTATTCATAACACAATCACATATATTAATGAGGTTCATGGTAATCTTCTACTTCATTTGTCTAAGTCTTCTATTGGATTGGTAAACACCATGACTAAAAGCAACTAGGGAAAGAGAGGGTTTATTTATAGCTTACAGTCCAGCATTACAATCCATCACTGAGGGAAGTCAGGACAGCAATGCAAACAGGGCAGGAGCCTGGAGGTAGGAGCTGATGCAGATGCCCTAGAGGAGTGCCGATTATTGGCTTGCTCCCCAAGGCTTGTTCAATCTGCTTTTTATAACACCCAGAACCCCCTGCCCAGGGGTGGTGTGGGCCACTTTAAGGTGGACTGCAGCCCACAGACACAATCACTAATTAAGAAAATGCAACACATGCTTGTCCTTGGGCGAATCTGGTGGGGGCATTTACTCAATTGAGATTACCTCTTCCAAAATGATTCTATCTTATGTCAAGTTGACATAAAATTAGCCAGCACACATCATTTTTCTAGCCAGATTGTCTTTATTATTTCATTTAGATGTTATTTTTATTTACCTGTAGATGTGTACGCTTGTGTGAATATATAATCAGATCTCCCGAAGCTGGAGCTGTGAGACTCCTGATTGAGTGGTGGGAACTGAACTCAGTGCTCTGCAAGAGCTAATATTCTTAACTATTGAGCCACTTTTCAGTCCCAAGCCTGACACAATCTGTATTGTATTGTTTTCCTCAAGTGTCACTCATTTCCAAAGTACTATTAGCATTGTAAAATCTCTCCAAATTCCATGTCTACATGAAAATCCTATCTGAGTCTTAAGTGATAAACTTAGGAATTTTAACCATGATGTGTGTGAATCATAAATATATTTGTGTAACTAGGATGTTTAAACTTTATGAAGAAAGAAACAAGAAAAAATTGCCATTGTTTCAATGAATAGGTAAGGCATGAAACACTCTTAAAATCTGTCCTGGGTAATAGGTAATGATGAAACCATGCATATATAATCCTTAGAATCCAGTAATAAGAATTATTAGATTGGCATAATAACTGAACACTACCTAACACATGCCTTAAGCAAATGAATCATAGTTCTCCCATAAAATAATGTTAAGTGAGCTTCACTGAGATAGAAGAGTAAAATAACCAACTTGTACAAGTTTAATGATATAGAACCCGCAGGAAGACATGGTAGCTGACTTCCAGGCTTTCATTACAGGGACATGGGTAAAATATGTTCATATTAAACTGGAAATTACATTATAGTCATTTTGGTAGATGTTTATTTGCCAATGCTACATAATAAGTAATTGACTTTGGAAAACAATCTCTGGCCCTCTTCACTTATGAATAAAATGGTACAATTTATATTTAAGATTTGAAAAGAAAAGAATTCTGTGAGTCTGTACGTGTGCTCTCTTTCTCTCCCCCCGCCCCCTTCTCTGTGTCTACAGAGGTCAGAAGAAGGTATCAGTTCTCCTGGACCTGATTACTAGTTGATTGTATATGGCTCAGTGTGGGTGCTGGAAACCAAACTTGGGTCCTTTGTGAAAGCAATACATGCTTTTAATTGCTGAGTGATCTAACAGACCTCTACTGTTTATTTAAAAGCAACTTTAAATGCACACTTTATTTAAACTGTATAAACAACTAAGAGGTTTACAATAGGCTCAATGCTGAGTGAAGATATGATTAAAGGATTAAGGGAAAACTACTGTAAAATTGCATGATATAATCGATCAGTAACCTGATATAGCTCAAAAATTTAATTTCAAGTGTACTAATGCTTGATCTGAAAAACATTAAACATACTAAAGTCAAACTAATGAAGGAAATTTACATGGTTTTTTTAAAAACATTTTTTAATAAATAAAGTGAAACTGAAAACTATAAAATAGAGAAAACTATTTCTCATAGAACCATGGTTACTCCTTTTAGTTCAGCTGTCTCCTCTTGTCAGATAAATGACCAGATATTAGCAAAACAATGAGAGATGGTGGCCTCAATATCTCTTCACTGGTAATTTACAGCACTGAGATGGCCATTAATGAGAATGTTTTCAGAGACTAATGGTGACAAACATTCTTCCTGTGTTTTATTTTTTTAAGAAAATAAAAATCCAAAGTCAATGACTCCTAAGTAGGGCACAACATAGAAAATGTGTAGTTACAGAAAAGAAAGAATGATTACTTAAGTATCAACCCCTTCACTAGACTGTTCATGTTAATATTCTCCTTTGGTGTTCACAGCCATCCTAAGGGACAATCAAGGCTTTTGTTCTCTTGGCAATCAGGTAACTGAGGTTCCATAATGGTTAGTGGATTGAATAGTCTCTTTCTACTGCCACCATTCAAACATTATCTTTCATTATAACTCATATAGAATCTTTACCGATTTATTGTACAATTTCTGCTAACCCTTGTTTATGTCTCTCATGCATGTAACTTTCTGGTAACAAGCACTGGTATCCCAAAGGTGGACAAACTTCTTGCCATTGGACATTTGTTACCCGTGCAGGTGCAGGGTCCCTGGGAATGGTGGAAAGCTGGTGTCCCTCCACAGTCTCTAATACATACAGAGGCACATCATCCCTACAACCAGCATAGGTGCATCTGCAAAATATCTCTTCATTTTGTTAAAGCATCTCTTTGTTTTGTTAAACTAGAGCAGCCAGTTACATTCCATCATGAGATTATCTCTGCCAGGAAAGCCACCAGAAGCACTTGTGTGTACAGCTTTGAAATTGAAAATGCTTCTTTGAAAATGTTTGATATACCTGGGCACAGATCAAAAGGGAAACATGGGTCAGAGTAATTTTCTTCTAGAATATGACATCAATACTTTCCTCTGTTTCTTCAAGTGACTTCTGATGAAGCGCCTGTGGAAGATCAATGGTTAAATCGCTTCACAGAACTTGAACATTTTTGGAAAAATAACAGCCAGGATTTGGACTATGCATTAATATTTCTCTTTTCACACCAGACCCTTGTCTGAGGAGAAAGTGTTAAGGGTACCCACTCGTTAAGTGTTCCTAAAAAACCCCTTATGGGTATTCTAACAATTGCCAGACCATAGAGTGAAGCCATCTGCTATAAACTCACGAGTCCCGAAATCATAGAAAGCTACCACCTTGGGACTCAGGAGATGGCACAGTGGTTAGAGTGCTTTCTATGCAAGCATGAAGGCCTGAATCCCAGCACCCTCATAAGTGCCAGGCATGGTGGCACAGGGTTGTATCTCACCACTAGGGAATGGAAACAGGAGGATTCCTTCCTGGAGCATGCTAGCCAGCCAGTCTAGTGAGAGCTGCATTACCAAGTTCCAGTTCCGATGACAGTCCTTGCTGCAAAAACAGACAGGTTGGTAGGTATGTAGGTAGGTACATAGGTAGGTAGATGATAGTTAGGTGGATAGATAGATAGAGAGCAAGAGAGAGAGAGAAAGAGAGAGAGAGGTTGACATCAATAGAGGAAGTCACCCAATGTCTACCTTTGGCTTCTGTATATTCACGCGTGTAAGTGTACTAACACACATAACCTCTGACTTTTCTATGAGACAAAAGGGTTCCATTTGCTGCAGCAACCACACATAGCTTATCCTGCAGACATCATACCAGACTGGGTATTTTAATATCTCTTTGTCTTTGTAATCCTTTCTGTTTATTTTCTCTTTTTTAATCATAGTATTTTTTTTACTGTTTTTCTTTTATTGAAAATAAAACGTTGAAAATATTTTTTCATATAATATATTCTGCCTATTTGTTTTCTAAATGGAGATATAAACATGAATAAAAAAGTCCTGAGTCCACATTTCAGTTATCAGAAATCTGGATTGTTCTCCTGTGAATTTTCATTTCTGGCTGAGCTTGCTTGCTGAGGAACACACCCCTGAAATAAGCCCAAGTCCACACAGTAATCCATTTCCACTATGGCTTCTATTTGAAGGAAGCTAACACAACCTGAACTGGATATGTGTCAGGCATTAAGTTCTACTGTTCAGACTGAATTCTTCTGCAGATAGTATCCTTGAAGTCTAAGCAGGAGCTTGAGGACAAGAAAGATGGGTAAGACGTTTGTGTACACACAGCACAGGCTCTTCTTGACGTCTTTACAGGGACTCACAGCTTAGCAAGATTTACTGGGAAAGGGGGGCTATGAAGAACAGTATGTTCTTGCTCTACACAGAGTTAATGTCATACTGTGCTTTATAGCATAATTCAGTGTGTGCATAATCATGTGCATGCACAGGTGTGGAGTTCAGGAGACTACATGTGGTAGTCGGCTCTGTCAGATGGTCCCCAATATTGAACTGAAACTGTCACTCTTGGCAGCAAGCACCTTTGCACTCTCAGCCATCTTGCCATCTGGCCATCAATTATCCTGTATCTTCTACATCTGACATTTGTTCTTAGCAAATACATAACTTCTGATTAGTGTTCTTAAATGTTTTAAAGACTGCAAAACGATGTTTAGTCCGATGCTTTCTGGAGAGGTAGAAAAAGAAATAAAAGACAAAGGTTGTGTTCTGTGGTTTGTAGATCAAACGAAAAAGTGCAATACAACTTCCCTACTTTATATCTAACTATTACATACATAATGAGCCATATGTGAACCATTCTGCCATGGAAGCTGGCAAGCAACTTGGACACAGAATTTATAACATACTTTAGCAGACACTTTAAAGTTTATAAAAGTGTCTCTATTATAATGAAGGTAATGATTATAAGTCAGAGTCTTTTATAATAGAGATGAGACCAGACTGTGCCCTTGTAACTTTAAAGGTTTATTTTCATAAACTTTTAATTGTGTGTGTGTGTGTGTGTGTGTGTGTTCAGAATCCTCTTGAGCTCAAGTTACAGAAGGCAGTGAGCCACCTGAAATGGTTCTATGAGCAGAACTCAAGTCTCTTCAAGAACAGTCTATGTTCTTACCACTAAGCCATCTTTCTATGCCTACCTTATAACCTTAGTCACCTTAAGTTTGACTCACTAAACCTGGGGCAGGAAGGAGTCATATCAGACACACAGGTCTCTTCACACAAAACCTGGGCTCCTTTCCTCCACATCCTTGTTTTCAAACATCTTTAGCCTCCATATTTTCCTTGAAAATAAGCAAAGGCAGAAGCTCAATAGAAAAATCTGAAAAGATCAAAGCGGAGATATTTTGGCTGCAGCTGGAGACTCGCGAGTCTCAGTCACCCTCCCTTATCCAGTCTGTGTTTCCAGGAATCCCCAGAGTTTGGTGGAATACAGTCAGATACCATCTGCTTTACACCAAGTCATCTCAGAAAATTAATGTGGAAGGAAGCCAAGTTTAAAAATGTGAAGAATTAAACATCAATACAAAAGATTCATTATAATTCAATATAACAATATGAAAATTCTCTGGTTAGCTTATAATTAACCACAAAAATCAATGAGGGTGAAAAATGTGCAAAGTGAATATTTCGAAAAGAAAGATATACCACTGTGTGGGCAGCAGTCTGAGGTGACTTATCACATAAGAGGAAGGAGATGGTCTCAAAATATGGACAGTACTAAAATAAGAGGGGGAAAGACAATAGAGTATGGAGGTGAAGGAAGGACAGGAGCAAGATACTATCAAACAAAAAGGAAGCTCTCAGAGCAGTGAATGCGGGTAGCACCACTAAGCTCAAAGAGAAACAGGGGAGGCTCAAATGGGTGTAGCTGAATCCAGACATATGTCAGCACCAGGTATTTTAAGTTAATGAGCTCTTTTTTATCCTGCAGGCTGCAGGGAATTACTGAAGGTCTCTGAGCAAAGTAGCCATATGATCAAAGTTGCCCTGAAATTTTATTCAGAGAGAGGTATGAAGAAAAACTAGAAAAGAAAGAATGGAGGGAAAAGATCAGTTAGGATGGTCTGCCTATCTGCAGACATTCAACTATGAAAACAATCAAAAAGATAGGGGCAGATCAATTACCAGTTAGCATCATCTGAACAGATTTAGAAAGTCACCTATCACTGCAGATATTTCAAACACATTCTGGTTATCTAATCTGGATCTCGCAAAGGAGTTCATGATCTCAAAGATAATTGATACTATGTGACTTCCAATGACCCCTCCTTGATCTGATATTAAGTGTAGTGCACACGCCAAGAAGATAAAATGTTTAAATTACAAAACTTAAAGGTTGTCATGGGAATGATTACAAGAGTGATGACATAGTCTCCAAGATAAACAATTCATCTACTTCTGAGCACTCCAAATGTGAAATGGAAAATGTAACAGTTAAAGATAAAACCTAGCATCATGTTGCCATGCAGTGTTTATTAGCATTTATTGAGTCTCGTTTTTCCTGGCCACATATCAAGACAGTTTAGGGCATGGGGTCCACAAGAACACATTCCCAGTTAAGGGTCTATTAGCAGTTGATGGGTTCTGGGAGAGGGAGCACCATTTTTCTCCAGGGGTGTGGCTCCTAGTACAATGCCCATGCTCCATTGGGAGGCCCTGCACCCATGCAAAACACACTAGACTCAACAGATTACAAAGCAAAAGAAGAGGACATGAAGTTAGGAAAAGAATGTTGTGGTGGGAAATCTGAGAAGATTCAGTAGGAAGGGACACATGTACTAAATTCTCAAGTAATAGATATAAATATAATTATAAGAAAAATGACTTAAGAGGGAACAAACTTGTGCTGTCTTCCTGACAGGAAGGGCTGTCGCTGACAATATAAAATAATGTAGCCTGTTTATCATGTACTCCTTTCAACCAGCCCCATAGACCAAATAGGGCACAACCTGGGGAAAATAACATCTGCCTATGAATGCAATATGTACACTTCCTGGTGTGGGTTTATTATATTCTCTCTCTTGCTGGTCTTCTGGGATTAGGATTATATTTTTCATTTTCTTTATAACTTGGAATAGTATGTTATCTATGTTTCATTTGAAGGAAAAGAAAGAAAACAGAAAGTTAGTTTCTGCAACTCAGTCCACCCCAGTCATTATCCTATTTAATAACCATATAACTTTCATATGTTAAATTTACAGCTATGCTATTCTTAAATGTCCATCCCTGATTGTGACCCAAATGAAACTGACAGACTTTTCTCCATCTTTTCCAGTCTGTTAAAGTGCTTGTGTGATCTGTAGATCAATTATTCCAAGAGTAATCTGTAGGTACCATCTTCTTTTCCTTTGCTGATTTGTTACATTCAGCAAATTCAATCTACAGGTTCTTAATATAATGATATTTTAAAACATATGCCCTAGATAGCCCTACAATAAATATCAAACATTTAATTCTGAAAGAGTTCTGATATAGAAGGTGATAAAATTATATACTTATCCTGAAAGACTATTTTTTAAAAGATGTTATTTTGAATTGTGTGTCTGTGTGTCTGGGATGTGTATTTAAGGAGAGGCATGTGCATGTGGCTGCAGTACCCATAGAAGCCTGAAGGGGGCATGGATTTCCTGTAGCTAACTTTACCAGTCGTTGTGAGACTCTCCCCACCCCTCAAACTCAGGTTCTTGAAGGAAAAGCACATATTCTTAATCACTGATGGCCTGTCTCCCTAGGCCCTCTATCTAATAGATATTTTAAACATGAAATCTCAGCCTGCATGTTATAAACCTTCCGGACACTGGGTATAACTTTGCAAAGGGGAGTCATTGAATAAGGAAGGAGATTTCAACTGCAGACACCACTATTAAGAAGCTGAAATGGCTACACTGTTGTTATTGTGGGTAGGTAGCTTACTGAGATGGGACATCAAGGATTAGGTGGAAAGCAAGTCAGGTAGCCCTTTCATATTCTATGGTGCTTCTTACGTAGTGAAACTCCAGTTCTTTATTATGTGTCCTGCCTGCACTGCAGAGCCTCTCTGTATTAATCTTGCCTGTTTGTCTCCTGGCCCATTATATTCACTGAGTCAATTCCACCACATTGCCTGGCAACATTTGTACCTCAGGACTCACCTGGCAAGCTGCTTTTTAGCTACTTGGCAGAAATACTGATGCCTTCTTTGCTGTCTAGGTGTCATTGCCTTCCATTCCTCTCAATCCACTTGTTCCTGTATGGGTCTTCCAGTTTGCACTGCCTGAAAACACTTCATTTGGGCAAAGGGACCGTACCTAGTGTTGGCTTCTTCTCGCTAACCTGTCCTAGCACCACCTTCATGGCTCTCACAAGCAATGCCCACATGGCCTGGAACCTCATCCTCAGCAAAGGCTAAACTGTAGTCAAGTGCATCAGCCAGCACTAGCCCTACTATGTCATTTGACTAAAATACCTAGAAGGACTAGATTTAAGTTCTAAAAACAAACAAAAAAAAACATTATTTGTAAAAAATAAAAGATAAGATAAAATATACCAAAGAGAGACCAATGATTAAAAACTTCAAAAAAGTAAGATTAAAAAAGTAGGAACTAGACTCTTGCAATCTAAGTTCTCACTGGTCAAGGTCTCTTCATAGAAAAACTCTCTTTCCTAAGCCCAACTTTATCCTTTAGCAAAAGGAATAGGTTTTTTTCAAGGTTGGAGATATGGCTTGGTAATTTAAGAGCACATATTGCACTTGCAGAGGACCCAAGCTCCCTTCCCAGCACCAACAATGGGCAGCTTACAACCACCTGTGACTCCAGCTCCAGGGGAATTTGATGCCTTATGATGAACCCCTGTGGACACTGTGCTCTAATGTACACTCCAACACGTAGGCACATACAGACACAAAATTTCAATTAAAATGAATATATTGGGGTGGAGAAATGGCTCAGCAGTTAAGAGTACTTGATGTTCTTGCAAAGATTCGAGTTTGGCCCCCATCATAGACACCAGGTGGCTCACAATCAATTAATTTACTGATGCCTAACTGGCCTCTGTGGGGTCCTGCATGTGTGTAGTGCACACACAGACAAGCAGGCACACATAAATCAAAAACAAATTTAAAACAATAAATCTAAAACAAGAAAACAAAAGCAGTCACCTTTTTCCACAATTGTACATTTTAAAATATCTGTTTTAATGGATTTCTATCATTCCTGTGTGTTAACAAATGCATGTGGTTTTTATCTTATACATCTTTCTCATTTATAACCTCACCAAGGTTGACCATTTCTTATTTTGTCATGTATTTCAATCATTTAAGCAAATTATGAGGAAGAAATATTGTTTTAATAAGAATTCAAAATTCAGGAAGATTTATAATGATAACAACTCCAAACAGTATTCTCTTGCAAAACACAGGATGACTTTGAAGGTACTTCCCACCAACACCCTGGGCACGTAAGAATGGTAGACTATCAAGTAAATTTAAAAAAGGAAATAATTCCAGGATTGATTTTCTTTTCTCTCTTTTTTTTTTTTGCCAAAGTTTTACCAGAATATTTCATCATTTTCTAAGATTTTCTTATTAGAATAACTATCTCATTTTGACTGCATGCTTCTCTGTGTGCACAACCAACACTGAGAAAATAAAACTAAAGAAACATTTTATAGGCTACATAAGTAGCTCCTTAGTGATTATCCCTTGGAGTTCTTGCAAAAGATTTGAGTTCAGTTCTCAGCACTCTCATTAGGTAGTACACAACTGCATGCATCCAGTTCCATGGGATCTGACTTCTTCTGGCTTTTATGGGTAGCTGCATGCAGGTGGTGTGCATACAGACAAGTAGGCACATTTAAATCAAAGCAAATGTATTTTTTTAAATTAACGGTTAAAGGATGTCAATATTTCATTTCTGTGTTTCTGTACATCAAGATTTAATTTAAAATATTTACCAGACTTGGCTTCATTAGAAATAAAAGAACCATTCTAGTTAGTAACATTAAAATTACCATTTTCCTTTAGTAAAATTATTATTCATCTTAAAGAGCTTTTTTTTTCTCTGTGAATTATATAGTTACACTTAAATACAGAACCTTGGCATGCCCCCAACAACGTTTGTGCATACACACTTCCTAGTCTGGGAGCAATGTCTGTCTTTACAGCTTTTAATTCTGAAATTTGGAAAGGTTAGAAGATATGAGCTGGATTAAGACATCAAGATGATGATGTTTTTCATGAAAGATTCTTTAAGCTGGTGGCTGACATTAAGAGATTGTTTGAAGACCTTTCTGCACAGAAAGATGCTGCTTTGTTGACTACCTAATAGATGTCTTTGAGATAGTTTCCTACTTGCTGCTTCTTTTCAATGAAATCACTGCCCTTAGACTTTCTGCTTAGCTTCCCACCTCCCTCATTTTCTGTCTACCTTTTGGGGATGCTGCTTCATTCAGTCTTTTCTAACACTATTTCATCTATTTTTCCCAAACTGCACACAGCACTCTCAAGCCCGTCCATAGTCATCTCTCTTTGCTATAGTTGTGTAGTGCCCTTATGGAAAACTAACGCAGTTGTGTCTAGAGGGCACTTGCTACCTAGGTCATCCCAAAAAGCTGGCCGAAGTTTGGCCCCTCCCCCCATAAACCACAGCAAAACTCTGCCCTCTCTCAAAAGGCAGGCTGTGATTGGCAGAATTGCTTACCTAAGTCCCTGGCCCCCAGAATATGCCTCTGCCAGTGTCCCTATCTTAACCAATGGACTTTATCCTTGAGTACCAAAGACGCTCCCCTCCTGAACCCCATAAATGTAAGGACCCTTGCATTAAACACAAGAGAGAGAATGCTCCTCTGATGGCTTCTCCCGAGAGTTTGGTCTCACTCTCACTGGCTCCAGGCTCTGATCTAAGGCAGGCATGGATGTGAGGTATAAACCACACTGCACCCCACACCCCCTCCACTTCCTACCTGCTTGCTGCCACACCTGCGGGCCTCTTCACAGGACAAGGGCCGAGTGCATGGGTAGTTTTCTTATCAATGTAGTTCGTCTGGGAAACGTCCTTTAATGTGATTTTAATTTTAACCATAAAATAGCCACGTCACCTTGTAAATGATTTCAAAAGCTGAGCATAAGGAAGCCTGAAATCAACTTTGGCGCTTCCTTTCATTCATTACTTCTATCCATCAAGCACCAAACAACATAGCTGCTGTTTTTCTAATGGGATTTTTCTATGTATTCCAGGCTGCTGGAGAACTAGAACTACATCTAGAGATCCTCCTGCCTGGACCTGATGGATACTTCCATTAGAAGCATGCACTACATCTTGCTTGTTCTCTATAGCAGGCCTCAAATTCTTCCTTGAGATTCTAACTTACCACCAGCTTGTTGTCAGGCCACTGCCATCTCAGTGACTGTGACAATGAATTTCCTCCTTCCTGTCTCTGGACAAGGTCATCAAGATTCTTCACCAAACTCTGACCGCACTCAAAGTACCACCCGGATCAAGACACTAACTCACTATGTCCAAACTCTCCCATCTCATCCCATAGACATATGGTACTGTGGCTTGCTGTGGGTTTTGCACTGAATTCCAGCTCCTACACATAAGAAGCTTGATTAGGTCATTGGAGGGTAAAAAGTAACCATAGAAAGAGCCAGTGAACAAGGATTTCATTATATAGTCTAATTTGTTACTTAGTATCTTGAGTGAATTTATTTTATTAAATAGATTTTTGCTTTTTTACTGACTGTATGTATACAGGAGATATAGTATATATATTGTATGTTTGACATAGTACACATATAGTGGTCAGAAGACAATTTTCAAAAGTTGGTTCTCTCCTTCCACTTTGTGGATCCCGGAGATTGGACACAGTCTTAGAAGCAAGCATCTTTATCCACTCTGAGATATTTAGCAAGTCTCACACAGCTTAGTCTAAATAGACATCTGGAAACAAGAGGACCCATGGGCAGTTAGCTGTCAATATTATTAGCATAATGATAGAATACTACAATAATTACTAAAATTCATATGGAAACACAAAAGGACATGCATAGCCAAAGTAACTCCAAATAGAAAGAACAATGTTAGAGGTAACACATCATCTAATCTCAAATTATAGTAGGCAGTGGTTCTCAACCTGTGAGGTCACAACCCCTTGGGGGGATAGAACTATCCTTTCAAAAGAGTTGCCTAAGACCATCTACATATCAGATATTTACACTAAAAATCGTAATAGTAGCAAAGTTATAGTTATAAAATAGCAAAAAAAATTATGATTGGGGGTGACCACAACATGAGGAACTGTATTAAAGGGTCTCACTCTTAGGAAAGTTGAAAGCCACTGTACTACAGAGACTTAATAACAAACATAGCATGTTATTGGAACAAAAATAGACATATAAACCAATGGAAAAAAGCACAAGGTCCAGAAATAAACCCATGCAAATGAAGCCACTTAATTTTCTAAGAAACAAAGTAAAAACACATATAGAAAAAAAAGGAAAACTCAGAGAAAAAATAACATTATTCAACAATTTTTTTCTGGGGAAAGTGGATAGAAGACTGAAATTGATTCATTTGTCCTATATAAAAATCAATTAAAATGTAGCCACGTTTTTCAGGTGTGTTCTGAAACTTCAAAACTGCTATAAGAACTATTAAAAACAGGAAAAATACACAGGCATTCACAAAGACTTTCTAAAAAGGACACCAAGAATGGAGGAACTAATCCCAGGATCTAACTGTTGGGATTAATTGTTGGGATTGTTAAAAGTATACGCACAGCAGAGAAAGCAATCAACAGAGTAAAGTATTAGCCAACAGAATGGTAGAAAAACTTTCTAATTATATATCAGACCTAAGTTTAATATCTAGAATATATAAAGGACTTGAATTAAATAACAAAAATAAATCATGCAATCAATAAATTGATCAATGAACTGAATAGATGACTTTCAAATGAAGAAATACAAGGAGCTAAAAAATATCTGTAAACTGTTCAACGTTCTTAGCCATCAGGAAAATGTAAATTAATACTGCCTTGAGGTTCCATCCCATCCCATTCAGATTGGTTATCATGATACAAACAACAAATGATAGCTGGGATGGAAAGCGATACAGCCACCATGGTGTGGTTGTCTACAAATAACATCCAAATGTCTGTCCCAATCAACAGTAAATCATGAATCTGGGAGGAGACTGGCACTGGAGAAGAGGGGAACCTACCCCACTCTGCTCAACTGTTGGCCAGTGATGGATTCTGGGAGAGGAATAGATATTGTCTTTAGTTGTGTGCCTACTGAGGAGCCCGCCAGGCTCCAAGGCCATTTCCAAACCTCCAGCTGCTCGGATGATTGTGGCTAACCTCAGTAGGTCTCAAAAAAGTAAAATAAAACTTAAAGTTGTGAATGCAGAAAAGAGATTTATAGGAAGAATGGGGTACAGTAAAGGTGATATTAGAGAGGATCTGGGTCACGGGATTCAGAATGTTATTTTATACAGACATTAAACTATCAAACAACAAAGCCGATAGAAATTTCAAATACACAAACCCAGAGACATATAAACACAGACCCAGCTATACTTGCTATGCTTTTAGGACTCTGGGTCAACATATCACAGAGGTTTGTGCACAACATAAAACTGAACCAGTGAGATGCCCATCATGAAACAGAACCAGTGAGATGCCCATCAACAGCTGAATGGAGAAAGGGTACTACTTACATACAATGGAATTTTGTTCAGCCATAAAGAAAAATGAAATCGTGACATTTGCAAGGAAATGGACAGAGTCGTAAATCGCTATGTTAAGTGAGATGAATCAGACGGAGGAAGACAGTTACCCTGTGATTCCTGTCATATATGACATGCATATTTCAGTGTGTGTGTGTGTGTGTGTGTGTGTGTGTGTGTATGAGAGAGACAGACAGACAGACAGACAGAGTGATCATGAAACCCATTACCGCTTAATTTTTTGAGACAGTGTCTCACTATGCAGCCCTTGATTGTTCGCAACTCACTGTGTGTACCAGGCTGGATTTGAACTCAGTGGTTTGCCATCCTCTGCGTTCTGAGTTCTGAGATGGAATGTGAGGGCCACCAAGCCCAGAAAACAGTGCTTTCTATGCTACATTTCTAAAAACAAAAAAGGACAACAACGAACTAGGATGCATTTGGCAAAACTTTCTTGTCTTGGTCCCAGGCAGTACACCAAACTTAGGAATATGTGGGGGTGAAAAAAAATACGAATTCACCATTTTCAGCACCTTTAGCACATAGGACAAGGGTGTTATAAAATAGACTGGCATAGTGAGGTGTGAATTAAGTTCACTTTTGAGTCATAAAAAAATCAATGCAAACAGCCGTGCTCCTGAGAGTAGAAGCCCTAAAATAGCTAAGGTGTGAGGCCTCCATTTAAAACAAGATTCAGTCACCTGCATCACTTGCAACTGGAAATACTCTGTCTGTCTCCTCTATTCAATGTGTGACGAATTATTTGCAATGATCAATTTGATCTTTGGAAACTATCTTCCACTGAAGGGAATGGGTATATTCTATAGCTTTAAGTTGTGCGGTAAAAACTTGACATTCAAACTGACATTTGCTGTCTAAACATTAGTTGAGTCCTCAAAAGTATACGAGGAAAATAATAAAATAGGGCTTAACAGGGTGATTTTACAGTGCCCCTTTAGCATGCATTTAAAATATTTTTTGTCCTTTATTCTTGAGAATTTCATACAGATATAAAGTGAAATATGATCATAACTGCTCCCCAATCCCCCCATCTCAACACTCCCCAGCTTCATATTCTTTTCATTTTTTTGGTAATACATCAAACACAGTTTCTGCTGACTATATACCTATGAGTGTGGGGCCATCCATGAGAGCATGGAAAGCCTATTAGTGACTATAACCTCAAAGAAAAAATTCTCCCTTCCCTAGAGTCTATCTGCTGCCAACAGATCCACTGTAAGGGGGTGGAGGTCTGGTAACTACCCCACTATACTGGAATTTTGCTGTCTTGATCTTGTGTTGGTCTTGTGGAAATCAGTCTGGATTTTCTCAAAAGGTGAAAGTAGTGCTGCTACTTGACCCAGCTAAATGAGTCCTGGACATACACCCAACAGAGAAGCTGGATCCTACTACAGAGGAACTTGCTCATCTGTGTATATTCCTGCTCTTTCCACAATAGCTGAGATGTCAAAACAGCCTAGATGCCCTTCAACAGATGAATGAATAGTGAAAAATTGATGCATTTGGAATATTGCTCAGATGAGAAGAAAACTGAGGTCATTAAACTTGTGCAGGCACTTCTGTGTCACGGCCTACCATAAGGAAAGCTACACTCCAGTATGGTGGAGAAACTTGGGCAAATATGTACACAGCAACACCTGCTTCTTGCTCTGTCCCTTCTAGTACATTGTGGTCAGAATGGGCTCCAGGGAGGCTGGTTGGAGGTAACTTTAGTTATGTGGACAGAGAAGAGCAATAGCCAGGTCTTACTGCTACAGGCAATGGGATCCACAAGTGGGGACAAGTTAGGCAACGTGGCCTGCAATGCCATGTAGTGGGATGACTTTGGGTGACCGGGGCAACTTTTAGCAAATCGTACTTTCTCTAAACTAGAAAACCCAAATCTATGCAGCATCAGTACGTTGGTGTATTCCACACAGCACAATAACAGGTTGACTTAAGAACAATGGATGACTCAGAGCACTTTACACATTTTTATGGCATATTTAATTTCTAAATTATGAATGGAATTGACTCTGTTTCCGTAAATTAGGGCCAACTCTTACACACCTATTTTCCTTAATAGTTAAATAAGATTCCTATGAGAGAATCTGAACTCCATGTGCCCACATTGCTAATATATAGGCCTCAACGTACTGGACACTAGTATTGATGCTGTAGTAATGCAACATAGTCTGAATGGTGTCATTAAACCTTTCCACACAGGACAGCTCTGAAACAGAGCCAGACTTTTTTGTCATGAGGGTTAAAGGGATAACACATTATCAAAAAGCTTTTTTACCCTAAGCTTCTGAGAAAACCATGTTATTTCCTAGAATTTGGCAGAATCCTCTCTATTCCAGACGACCCTGAATCACAGCATTAGCTGCACAATGAGTGTGTTTTTATATAAGTATGTGTGTAAGTAGAATCGCTCAGAAGGAGGTGATGTTGAGAGCTGGAAAGAAAACACCTGTCCTGATCATCAGGTACTTTGTTTTTTCCAAAATACCAAAAACCATGACAAAACAAATGCCAGCAGTATTGCCAAAGGACTTATTTGCTTTACATTGAACCATCACACCCACTGCACTACACCATGAATGGACACAGTCTCACCATCTAAGTACATACATGTAAGTACACTGTTGTTGTTGATGGCTTACTACTGACATTTTGAAAAATTTATTTATTTATTATTCTTGAGACAGGTTCTCTGTGTGTAGTCTTGGCTTGCCTGGAACTTGCTATGCAGATGAGGCTGCTCTCAAACAGATCACAGAGATCCACCTGCTTGTTTCCTGAGTGCAAGGATGTAAGGTGTGAGCCATTTATATGGATGGCAGGAATGTGTATAGGATGTGTTCAAGTGAAGGTCAGAGGGCAACTTGAAGAAGTCTTTTTTTTTTTCCTTCCACCTCGTGCACTCTGTGGCTTCAATTCAGGTCATCAGGCTTGGCAGAGAGCATCTTTTCTCACTGAGTCATCCAGACAGCCCTATTGTGGGCGTTTGTGTATTCTAAAAGAGAAGTATCTTAGGAAGTAAGTTTCCTCTGTATTCATTCTTTCTCATATTCACTGACAGGAAAAGACACACACACACACACACACACACACACACACACACACGCGCGCGCGCGCGCACGTGCATATATATATATATATATATATATATACACACTATCTCAGCACCAAACGAGACTCCACATTTTTAACAACTACCTCTAATTTACCTTTATGTGTTCTTTACAAATCAATATAAAGGAAAGTGATACCACACAGCTTCACAGAGTGAGTTTCACATATTCACAGCACATGACTGCTTCGCTGTTGCTGGAAGAGCAACAGACTGTATTTGGGAAGCATTTGTGTTCACACTACCTGTGCTTCCACAAATGTTTAGGAATCACACTAAAGGACAGGAAAATCCACACATCTTGTTTAAACAGTAGTGCTGAAATGCTGGACGGTGTTTTATTTATTATTCATTCATTCATTCATTCATTCATTGCAGTTTGGATTTGTATACTCGCCAAATTCTATTCATATTATTTCCAGTAAGACACTTTTCCCTCCGTCCCCACCCATAGGGCTACAAAACTGTCAAGTAACTTTTCCGTTGGGATGAAGAATATAAGCCAACAATGATGCCTAATTATATTATTCAAAACACAGCTTTGAAATACAACATTTAATATTATGAAAATATTAAAAGATCATATTTTAATTTTATTATAAACAATACTATCAAAACACCATGGCACTCATGTGAGGATACAGCTGTAAGGAATAGTAGAGAACAGGGCTGAGGGTACGGCTCAGTAGTTAAGAGCACTGGATGGTTTTCCAGAGTACCAGGCTTCGATTCCAAGCACACATATAACAGCTCACAATCATCCACAACTCCGGAAGTCCCAGGTAGATCTACCGGTCTCCATGGGAACCTTGGCGTGCAAAGTCATACATGCAGGCAAAACATCCATACTCATAAAAAATAAAAAAAGAATGACAGAATACAAATGAGAATCTACAATTTTATGGTTTATTGACCTAGAGAGACTAATGATACCAAAACAGAAGATGGGATGTCCACATGCAAAATAATATGTTAGCAGCAAAGCGCTGTAGCACACACCCAGAAGCTCTGGGCTTGGGCTGTGTAAGGCGGAGGGGAAAAGTTTGAGGCCAGTATGGCCTGGGAAAAGGAGTCGGTCTCAATCAAAGTAATAGACAAACAAGAGAACAGTTGCAAACCTACCCCACACCACATACAAAAGTTAGATTACAATGCTTCAAAAGTACATGTGTCAAGGTTCACACTACAACATTCTTCAGAGGAAACAGACACATAGATATCTATGCTTTGGATGAGATAATAATTTCAATAAAATGATAAATGGGAATGAAACAAAAAAATGATAAATCTGACTATGTTGAATTAAAACAATTTGCGCTGTGTTCAAAAGATTCTGAAAAGAAAGTGACAGAATAAAATGCCTGCAAGTGACATAGGTGACACTATAAAAACAACGTGTCTGTTATAATATGCAGAATTTATATCCAGAATATACCTTCAGCATTAAATGGACCTGGCGGGTTAAGAGAGTACATGCAGTCAGGAGGAGAAGTGGTAGAGACTGGAAAACAGCTGGAGTGGATGGAGTTCTGCTGAATTTAATCAAATCTCATTGTAATACATGTATGACATTTCCAAGCAACGACAAAACAACAAATAACAATAACCCAGTTAATATGGGAAAGAGGTGTGAATAGACACCATTCTAGAGACATGCAGTGGCCACCAAGCACATTTAATACACTGACAAGTCAGCAGGAAAATGCAGATAAAAAACATCAACAGGTCTGAGGCATGCCTTACAAGCCCAGCCAATCAGGAGGCTTATGCAGGTGGTTCCAAGCCAGCCTTGACAACTTAACAAAGACTCTGTCTCAAAATATAATAGGAAAAGGTTTGAGATATCTCTCAGTGGTAGAGCACTTATATAGCATAACAAACAACTACAAAAAAGTACCAATATGGTTTCACTTCACACCCACTAGGATGGCTATAATTACCAATATATATTATAGCAAGTCAGAAAAGATGTGAAGATGCTGTAACCTTCATACTGCTCCAGGCAAGTCAAATTATGCAGGCATTTTAGAAAGCAGTGTGGCAGATGTTCAAGAAATTAAACAGTTGCCGCACCACTAAATAACTCCACAGCATACAGCCACAAAAGCTGCCATGCTGCATTGATAGCAGCATCTTTTCTAATACAGAGGAGTGATAAATGCCCAAATATCTATCAACTCATCAAAGGACAAACAAAACACTCTAAGCAGATCTTGGCATATTATCCTGGCACAAAAGGAAATGAAGTTCTGGTAAAAAAAAAAAAAAAAAAAAAAAAAAAATCCAGGAGCCTTGACTGTAATGTCATAAGCAAGAAGGCAGATTTAAAAAGCAACAGGCTGCACAATTTCCCTTACGGAATACAAAATGTCCAGAATACTGGAATAGTGTGAGAGACTGGGTGAGGTGGGAGGAGAGAATGAATTCTAGTTAACTAGTTCTAGCTAACTAACTGTAGTTACAGAAAATTCCAAGAGTTAGATGATGGCTATATTACCGTGGCAGCATCATTTTTCAAATACTCTATAAAAGCATATGATGCATACTTTAAAATGATGAGCTTTATAAATGTTCATAAGATGAACCATAAAAATGAAGCCAGTAAAAAAAAATAAGGAAAAAGTAACATTGAAATGATAAAATTTGGAACAAACATGGAAGAAGTAATGCTAAGTGAAACTGGGATCTTTTCAATGCTGTGATGAGCACAGACCCTTACCACAGAGTAAGACATGCACACTAGCATCAGGTCCCTTCTGGCTTTGCACTCCTGGGACACAAACCACCCCCACAACCCAGCTTCCATCTAAAGTTTTGTAGATTCTTTTCTACTTAACAGTTTTCTATTGTTTTCACACTCGGTCTTTATAGAGAGGCCCAAGAGATAGTCACTTCTATCCTCCCAGTATCCACAGTGTATCCATTTTCCTATGATTTTTCTTTTCCTTACAAACAATAGCCTGAAGAAAAGCCAGTTTCAACATGGGTATCCCGATGCCCATGTTGGGGATCAAACTATCTCTCATTCTATGCAAGTGTCTAAAACAGATCCATGTCATCAACCCTCAAGGGCTGGGTGTGTGTTTAGTGAGGGGAGCAACTACGTGTATACTTGTGTGTGGAGGCATTGTGGGTGTAGGGGGTGAAGACATATATGGAAACCCACCACCTATTTATTTATTCATTTATTTTGAGATAGGGTCTCTCAGTGAACCGGCAGTTTAATGACTTAGAAAATCTTGCTGGACAGTTAACCCCAGAGATCTACCCATCTCCTCCTCCCAGAACTGAAATTACAGGCACACACCTCTTCTGTTTGCAATATTTTGCTTTTTACATTTGTACTGATGATTCAAACTCAGGTCATCATCCTTCCCTGACAAACACAGAATTGACCCAGCCACTTCTATAGCCCCTCACCACACTGTGTAATTTCACTTAAATTCTAAGAAATGTCCAGAATCTAACAAACAGATTTTTACAAACATCATCTTGTATTATAAATATGTGGACATTGTCGCTCTAGCTATTCACAAATGGCACCTTCCTCTTCTTCTCCTTCCCATACCCATTCTTCAACTGAAACAATCTCAGAGTGCATTGTCTTTACCTGCTATTTTCCTTCATTATCACTTCACTGAATTTTAAACTGAATGCGTGCTAAGAACCTTTTCGTTATCCAAGCTGGTAGATTTCCCATAGTTTTGACACTAATTCATTTCTCTGAATCAAGTGATTCAGAAAAATCTGAGTCAACTGTCAACTTTCTCCAAGCTAGTATTTTCTCCTCTCTTTCTGCCCGCCCCACCCAAAGCTTTCTGCAGTCTGTCTTCCATCCCACTGTTTTTGCTCCAGGGCACAAAAGTTTCTTAGAGTACTGAGTCAGGCCCTGGAGTCATCAGAAATACCATATCCACTCCAGCCAAACCAACTCCTCAGGCATTTAACATTTTATTTTTGCTATAAACATTTCAGCACAGTTTTATAAAAGTAATATTATATATCAGTATATAAACACATAGGTATTTACATACATGCATACATAATCTTAGTGTCACGTTGATGCTAATTTTATTTTAATTAGTACGTTTTATTTTTCTATCCTAGACACTATTCTCCGATGCAATACTCAAACTATCTGCTGTGTTTTCCAAGTCCGATTGAATCCTACAGCCACCAGAGACATTTCATGTCATCCTATCCGCTTACTCACTTGCTCACAGGATTCTCTGCCAGTAGCCACAAAGTCCTCCCTCTTCACAGCCTACCAACATCCCCATCCTCCCAGGGGTCAGGTCTCGAAGCCAGGTGCTAGCTTTAATATGCCCCATGTGAAGAAACAATGTGTTCCCAATGTATAACCCCTATTCTCTGTTTCCAGAAGAAAATGAGTCATACCTTTTCTATACCTCACTTACACAGTAAAAATGTGCCTGTTAAAATCCAGGTCACAGAAACCTAACCTACACACACCTACACAAACATAACATCCAGGGAGGCATGCATTTCCTGGACTGCAATCAGCACTATTGAAGAGTGCCCAGGTGATTTTTCATAAACTGCCAAATTCAAAACACAGTGATATACATTCTTAAGACAGTCTTTGACACTCTAATTTTAATCCCTGGTCTTTTCAACGTTCCTTCTTACCCGGCTGTATTTTTCTGAAGTTCAGATTTCCAAAATGTTTCTCTAAAATATGTCAAGCTCCCTACAGAATAAAGTCCATCTTCATTCTTCATCATTCACTTATCGAACTGTCTTTAGCCACTTATAATAATAGATGCTGAGTCCATGAAATCCAAACACTAAGCCTCTAAATAGCTAACAATTTAGCAATGAAGTGTGTGGGGGGGCAACAAACTGAAGCATAAACACCTTTATGACATTAAACAAAATTTGAATTAACTGGAATTAATTTCCTCTTTAATTTTATATGCAGAGCTTCTACTGTCTAGCTTCTTCCCTAGTTACCACCTTTACCCATGCACCAATGAAAATCAAATAGTGGCTAAGAATTCCCACAAGCATCTGAGTCTTTTTGCATATAAGATTTGGCTCAATATTTGTACTCTAAGTGACTCTCCATCTCTTAACCTTTTCCACTTCCTTGTGGTGAAAACCTTGCCATTTTAATACTCTGTGGAGAAGGACTTCTCGTGCTATTTAGAGCTTGTTCTCATTTCCTTTCTGTTGCTGTGATGAAACACTTTCACAGGAATGCACCTTAGGGGGGAGAGAGCTTATCTGGCTAATGCTTTCAGGTTAGGGTGTAGCATTGAAAGAAGTCAGCCCAGGGACTACGGACTATTGGTGCTTGCCAGTCTACTCACATGTTTGTATGCAGCTAGCTTCCTTCCTTATCTAGTCTAGGACCCCCTTCCCAGCGAGAGTGCTGTTCACAGTACACTGGGTCCTCTATGTCCTACACAGATATGTCAACAAGCCAATCTGATATAGGTAATTCTTCAATCCAGGCTTTTATCTCCGATGTTTCTAGGCTCTGTCAGGTTGACAGCTAAAGCCACTTGGGACAGAGCTCAGCAATTCTATATAGAAGGAATATCTTCTGGGATTCATCATAAATATCATATATTTTTCATTTCATTTGTAATGTTATATCATAGGAAAGCCCCTTTAGGATGGAATTCACAACATAAGCCACTGACTCTGCCCAGCACCTACTGTATACAAAAAGCACATTTACAATGAATGTGTAGCTAAAAAGCTCACAGGTAACTAATCTTTGAACAGAAGATGAATGCTGGTACACATTACAAGCTTTACCACACCAGATGTTTGCTAAATTGGCATTGCAAATATAAAATAAAATCTCATTAACTTGGCATTAATAATGAGACACACAATCATTCTCACATCACTAAGCAGCTGAATCACTCAGAATAATAGTACCACATTCAGTGGGAAGCTAGCAAACATCATGTGCTATGGCTAGCTACGAACTCTGGTCTTCCTAGCCAAGAATACTGCCTAATCACACCAAGAACATTATCTAAATTTCTTAAGAAAGCCCCAGAATGTTTTAATAGCTAGTTCTAATACTATTATGCTTTGACATGAGAGAATTTCTTCGGGAGATTCTTGTTTACCTGTCTACTGACATAAGTGTACAACCTCTGGAAACTCAATGTAATTCTGAGTCATGACTCATCATGGACAAAATGGACAAAATGGAATTAAGGCTAATTCTTTCCAGAGAAATATTATATCCAGGTAACGATAGAATTCCATTGAGCAAAAAGTTGTCATTTAGGCTTAAAACAAAAGTGTGTACTGACACTATAATTGGTATCGTTTCCAGTCCATGTTGGTACAGCTACATGGCAACCAGTGCTGGCGGCACCACTTGGAAGCATTGGGCAAGCTTTATGAAGTGGAGATTCCCTTGTTCCTTCTCTGCTTCCTGGCTGTAAATCTGCTGCTGCTGTGTCTTCCTCACCATGGTGGAATGATACCCTTGACCTGGTAATCAAGAAGAACCCTGACCTTCTTAAGTTGCTTCTTGGCAGGTTTATAGCCATATACCAGAAAAGTAGCTAACACAAAAGATAAAGAAATGATGCCTTTGGAATATTACAGAGTCATACCAGTTCCTATGGATTATGCTCCATGGGAAGAGCTATCACTTTGAGGAAAAAAGTGATAGCTGGAAGGAAGAAAGTTAATTTTCCAAGATTTATTATGTTCCTTGAGAATCTTCAATCTGTAAGAAGCAACTTGTTCATACTGTAGATGAAAGAATGTAGAGTTGGAAGAGTTGGAAATGGGGGAGTTAGAAGTAGAAGCCATTTTTAAAGGTAAAAGAACTGAACGAGTATCTAATTTTAAAATGTTTCCTGCTGTAATTTCAAGATATCACCTAAACTCCAAACTTCGGAGCTCACCCTATACATTCTGTTCTCAGCTTTTGAAACAAAGCATCTCTTGCTGGTAATAGACAGTAAAGAGATACAAGATACATGCACACATGGAAACTAAACATGGTCCCTGAGTTCCTCAAATCTAACTATGGGCAAAGGTTTTAGTTGTGAAAAGAAGAAAACTGAAGAGTAATTTGCAAATTTTAAAAGAAATGTCAACGGTTGTTGTTTCATAATAAACAATGACGAAAAAAGGGGACTGATTTCTTTTTTCACAGTGGCAGGGCAAACAGAATTAAGCCTGAGTTTCACAGATAGGCAGGTTTGAGATGCATGCTATGTATGTTCTAGAATAGTCTACAGAAAAGGTAGTAGAATTTCCTTCTCTAGATCATCAAAAATCAGAAAACCTCTATCCATGTGCATGTCTTCACACCAGATATAAAAAATATGTAAACTCACTGAAGACCAATGTTCTTGTGATTTTTTTTAATATGGTAAGATTAGGTAAGTCAAAGCAATCTCTTATTAACTTCCTCCCCCCCAAAATAAATATCTGTCAAATACTGCATAATGAGTTAATGATGACTAAATCTATGAGACATATGTTATCCCCAGCTTTCAGATTTAAATATTGAGTCTCAACAGATAATTGCATAAATGGCCTTAAAGGGAAAGAGTATCTACAGTTAGTTTTGCCTATCTTCAAGCCCATTCAGTGTTCACTTTTGATACCAGATTAAAATATGTATTTAATACTTGACTTTCTTTACTCATGCAAATAGCTAGCTTAATAGTAGCTACATTTCAGAGAAACAAGTCTACACACTAGAATCTTCCAAACACACTCATTACACAGTTGTCAATTATGTGTTCAGTTTGTGCATAGCAATGTTACTAGAGCAATATCAAAGTGATTGTTTACAATGCACCCCAAAGAAAAACAAAAGCCAACTAGATACCATTATCTTTATCATCATCTTCACCATCAGCATCATCCATTAGATAATGTCTTAGACCAAAACCACAGCTATCCATTACTGTTCAGATGTACATTCTGTTAGAGAGGTCAAGGCTGCAACTGTAACAATTCTACAAATCAAACCAATTTACAAAAAGGAGATCCTCTGAGTCTCAGCTGCTGCTTCTTTGTAACATTTCCCAGGTAGGGGGTAAGTGGATTAAAAATGTCTTGATGATGAAGAGACAGACCCACCGAGTGATCTGCAATGGTTTGATATAAGTCCATCATTGCTACCAGGAAAATAACCTGTTCTGTGAGTGTTTTTTTTCTGTGTGAAAAAGAGTGATCCAGCGACATTATCATATGGTTCTGGTCAAGTAAAACTCAAGTAAAAGCTATAGCCCTAATCTCTTTTAAAATCAAGGTTAATGTGTTTCAGCCACAATGTGACTCACAGAAGGGGCCTCTTTCAAAATTCCAATGGACCCATTTAGAGAACCACAAAGGCATCAAGACATCAAAGTAGCATGAATTTCAATCAGAAATTGAATTCTTTGTCAACAAAACAGGTACACTTTCCACATCTATTCTGTACTGAGCTCTTTCTCTACTAAAGATCTTCTGTGATCTGTTTTCTCAGTCAAGGACAATGGGTGACAGTAAGCTGTCTAACCACATCTAACCAAACTAGCTATCTTCTGATTAAATACTGTTCTATCTGACCTTGGTTCAACCTGGTGTGAAACACTGTTATCAAGTAGCAGGCACATCCAAGGCACAAAGTAAGGTTTAGTATAAAGTCTGCTTTTTGTCTGAAATGTTTTTAGATACAGTTGAGAGTGAGAAATATTTTTAAATATTTAAAACAGAGTTTTAAACATAATGGAGTTGAAATGTTAGAATTTCTTTCTTAAGAAGATGATTCCTTCAAAGCTGTTAATACATCCATGTTAATTTTGAAAACTTAGATGAGCCTTTGAAGTTATGCTCAGCTTAGTGTGACTACAGCTTGGTCTCTGTCTGTCTTTCCCTCCCAAGACTCAACTTCCCAGTCATAGGTATGCATTTCTGGAAAAGGTCCACTATTCAGGCTGCAAGACATGTTCAGGGCTCTAGCATACTCCACAGTAGAGGTTGACTGAATTGCTTTCACATTTTGATTCTGAAAAGGAAAAGTGAACACAGCACAAAAGACAAAGAGTGACAGGAATGGTCTGGGGGGAGGGGTTCACCATAGAGTTGGAAGTTTTATTTTAGTTTTAATTTTGTGTTACTCCCATGGATTAAAGAACAACATTGTCTACATCTTAATTTGCATATAGAAATCACAAAGGGTTCTTTGCTTAATAGGTGCTAAGCTCAAACTGTCAAACCCTGCTAGCATCCCTCGGCCTCAGCTGCCTCACCACTACAGAGCCCATGACTTTCATCTTTCATCTCCAAAATAACAAAATCCAGTGACATTACTTCTAAAGGACTTTAAACATTCTGATTCCAAATCTCAATAGGTCAATACCCATGTTGTTCTCGCTGGGCTGTGGGTATCATACCTCTTTGGGATGACATCAGGCAGATTCACCAGGAAAGAGAAGAACAGAAAGCTAAGAATGTGGACAGATCCCCCTTCCTCATTTGTGAACTAACAGCAATCATCTCCATTTTTTTTAAACTGATTGGAGAAGAGGATTACTTGAACCTAACAAGGTTCTATGTTCAGCATTGTGTGGCTTGAGGATATTTTTATGATTTCTTTACTTTTTATCCAGCTATGCTCACAGGAACACAACAGTCTAATAAACAATAGATGCACACATATTGGTCCATTTGTCATAGACTCTAGTTTGGCAACAGGAATGAGAATCTTACCTTAAGAATTCCATGTGTCCTTTTAAGTAGGTCCACCGCCAAGTGCCTGGGCTATGGCTGTAACTCACTTAGTAGACTGCCTGCCCAGCATAAATAAAGCCCCTGAGTTGGAATCCCCGTACATCCCCATACCAATCCCTATACTTTAAATAGGGTGTGGCGGCACATGTGTGAAATCTCAACACTCAGGGCATGGAGGCAGACAGAGTAGAAGTTCACAGTCATTCTCAATGTTTCAGGCCACTCTTGAATATACTGAATCTATCTTTAGGAAATAGAATCATGTGTGCTGTATCTACTGGAAGATAAGCCACAGAAGTATTCCTGGGTCGCAAAGAGCGTTTTCTGCAGTACAGTGTACAAAATTACACTGTCATATTACAAAGCCTGTCTTCTCTCATGTCTACTATCTATGTACATTTATCCCGCTCCCAATCTTTTTTGCCTTTGAAGTTTTCACAACTTTATGCATAGATGCAATGTACTGTGATCATATTCACACCTATTACCATGTCTTGTCTCCTCCACTCCTGCTAACTTCTTTCTTCCCACCCTCCTTCTTTCATGTGCTTGTATGTGAGAGCCACTGCATTTAATTTGAAGTTGCTTATATGAGTATGGGTAGGGGGTTGTTTACTGCTCTACAGGCAACTTACCAATGCAGAAAATGAGTCTCCTGCCCCAGGCAACTCAGAAGTTGCCAATATCCCCTTGGATAACAGTAGAGACCCACCCTCATCCTGGATCGAATGCTACAGGCTCCTGTCGTGTGCAGATAACTACAGTTGCTATGCGTTCATGATTTTAACCGTAATGGCAAGTCAAGTCCGGAAGACAGTGTTTCACAGCACTCTTCCCCATCCTCTGGCTCTTACATCCTTCCTGTTCTCTTCTTCAGTGTTCCTCGGGACTTGGTGTGGGCTGATGTGTGTCCTGCTTGGAGCTGAGCACTAAGAACTCACTTATTCCCATCACTTTGACCAGCTATAACTGCCTGCTTTGACCACGATACACTGTAAAAAAGATGTTTCTCTGACCAAGGCTGATAGTCTAGGGACATAAACAGGAATATTTAGAGAGTGGTTTGACTACCTGCCCATTTGGCAAAAGAAAAGTGTAGGTTCCTCACTAGGGCCTGTGAATTCCCTACATGCAGGTTTTTTTGTCCAGGTTTATAGTAACAGCCCTAAATCATCTTAATGGAGACACTTCCATCAATTAAAAGCAAAGCAACCTTGAGTGATTTTTGTCAAATGAAGCTGCAAGGCAATTATTTTCTCAAGTTATAGGAAGCTACTGATATATTTTCAATGTATGTTCTGACTCATCCAAACAAATAAAGCTGTACTGTGGTTATAAAAAATATATTAATAGTATATATGATTCTCTACATGCCTTTGCTAAATGTAGTAAAAACTTCACCTGGCTGTGACTATCACTTTGAAGAATGAGAGATCTGTCTAACCATTCAAAAATCAAGGTCTATTTCTAGATAAATATTGACAGTAGTATAAAAATATCGAGGTAGATGCAAGTTGTAAGAGCCAGTTATACACTTTTAACATTTCCTAAATAAGCTTTCTTCACGTACAAGTTCCGTAGCTTCTGAGTCATGTAATTTATCAGACTCCATGTTCTTTGCACATTTTAGGCAAAGATCTTGTGG
Organism: Cricetomys ansorgei; assembly: GCA_026225945.1. Taxonomy (NCBI): domain Eukaryota; kingdom Metazoa; phylum Chordata; class Mammalia; order Rodentia; family Nesomyidae; genus Cricetomys; species Cricetomys ansorgei. The sequence goes on from JAMJFZ010003624.1 coordinate 3,694,460, forward strand.
TTAATATGGGAAAGTCTTTAGTGTAATGGCAAGGGTTCAGCAGTCTTTATCAGCAGAATTATGGTCCAGGTGCCATCTTCCCACTTCTCAAATGTATAGTCTGGTTAAGCTAATTTTCAGGTCTATGTCTTGGATGGTCCATGAATAAAGTATAAAGAAATTATGCACCGGCCAGCTAGGATTTAAACAATGCTAAGATGCTCAGCATTGCTCATGATGATGTCCGATCTCTGACACACCGGGAGTGGTGTGTACTGGTGGCTCACAACTGTATCTCTTTCTGGAAGTTGCCTTTGACTGAAGAGTAGCTGACTTGCCGAAGGTCAGCTACTCCACCAGAGAAATAATAATCTGATGATATGCCAATTTGGGGGGTCCAAGATCTGGTCTCTTTATTCCAGAGACTAACTCACAGGAACTATTTCAGCTCTTGAACCCCCAGAGGGATTGTGTAGGGAATAAGCCATTTTTAAAGTTATACACACAGTACAGAAAAAGAGAACCAAACACTAGATATTATAGGAATTTTAAGAGTTAACAATAATATCCAGTGGCCTGAAATATCCTGCTGCTGCCTCCCTGGCCTTATGAATCATCCTAGTTACAGAAGAAATACATAGAAGTGAGGTAATAAATGGAATTACAGCCCACATCAGGGTCATGGTAGACCTGCAAGCACAACCAATTGGTCATCTTACTGACCCTAATGATATAATCAAAGCATACCTAGAAAGAACTGAATTCTCAATTGGGCTCTTTGGCGAAGGCTTTGCTACTTCTTTCCTCTATGTACTTTCAAGATAATAGATTCATAACAGTGCCATCTAAGAAGAAGAATTGCTGACCACCCAGAGGAAGTGGCCCCCATTATCCTTCACTTTATTAATCAAAACCAGGTGAGAGTCAACAGATAAATGTTAAATGCCACAAACTTAAATAAGCACTCAGTTACTAGGGCAGCTCTGGTGTCTGGTGGGATATTTGTTTTTACCAGAACAGATAAACATACTTTCAGGTAAGTGGTCGAGTTGGCTAATAGGTTCTTTCCTGAAGCTGTCAGAAAGTATTTCAGGGCAGTTCCTGTTCACCTGGAGACACATTTTTAATGCTATAGTAAGGACAGGAATGTTCGATGGTGAATAAAATGTATGAAGATGATAAAACATAAGGAAACTGCGTCTTGACAGGGCACTCATCTCTTTTTTATTCGCTCTTTGAGAGTTGAGTTTTGCACATGTTGTGATCATATTCATCCCTCTTTCCAAACTCTTCCCAGAATCCACCCCACCCTTCCCTACCCACCCAACCCTGTGTCCTTTTTAAAAAGACCCTTCAAGACCAATTTGCGTAGCTTAAATATTCTTAGAAGCGGATCTTACCCTGAAGAGTGGTCAACTTCATTAGGGGATACACTCTCCTCTCCCAGCACTATCAACGAACAATTAGGCTCCTGGGCTAAGAGTGAATTTGTTTGCCCAGCTCCCCTGTCCATGCTGACCTTTGGCCCGGCTTGGGCCTACACAAGCTCTGTATATGAGTTCATACGTGAAGCTGCCATGTTGTGGCCAGAAAATGTTTCCTTGTAGTCATCCATCTCCTCTGACTCTTATGGTCTTCCCTCTACCTCTTCTGCAATGATCCTGAGCCTTGGAATGAGATGGGGGTACATATGTACCCTTTAAGGATGAGCATTCTGCAGGCTCTTATTCTTTTCACTTTAGCAAGTTGTGGGGCTTAGTGTTAATTACCATCTACTGCAAACAGAAAGCTTCTTAGATGAGGGTTGAGAGAAGTTTTGCTCTCCATTTCCTAGCTGAGCATCTTTGCAGGCATGTGTGATAAAGAGAGATTATCAAACCTGAATGACTCTATCCTAGTAAATTTCTGAAACAACACTGTCAAGATACTGTAAACTTACATGCATTACATGTCCTAAACTCATGCCAGCCATGCAAACTGGTCCTATTTTATGATTAGCAAATTGGGGCCAGGAAGTGCTGCTCATTAATCCTTTCTCTCATGCTAGGCAGCAATGAAGTTGATTCAAATCTAAAAGTTTTACTCCAAAGCTCAAGAAATTAGAGGCTGGGGATAAATTGAAATTGATTCTACTTAGATAGCTGCAATCTAAATTTCAATATTTCATTCACAAGAACAAAAAAGGCAACTAGGTACACACACACAAAAAAAAAGATCTAAAGTCAGTTTTGTGGGTTACATACATGAAACTAATAAAGTTCCTTAACAGGATCCTTATTTTTGGATGAATCTTTTCATCTTAACAACAGTTAATGTAACAGAATATTTTAAAGGCATATTTCTTTCTTTGGACATTGAAGAGGTAGTAACAATAGCCACACTGAGGATTTTAAGAAATGCCAGGTACTGAGACCGTTGTTAGGAAGCTACAGCATGCCGAAAAACTTTCCAGGTCACCTTGGCAAATCTAACACTGCTGAAAACATTCTCACACAATATAAAGTTCTTTCAGTATGAAAGGCTGATCGTTGTTCAGTTTTTGGCACAGAAAGCACAGGTTTTTGTTTTGTTTTGTTTTCCAAACCGAAAGAAAAAAGTGAGAAATTTAGGGACTAGAAATCTTTTGGTTGAACGGTGCATAGTTTTCTAGCACTCTGAAAAATTATCACCACAAGCACCAACTAAAATATGGCATATAATCAGGTGGATTGGGGAAATGCAAATTTTAAGGGTTCTCTAAGGTACCATTCAAGTAGGCTGAGACCTAAAGTTCATTTTATTCATGAACTCATAAGCCTTAAGAAGCAGGTTACTTGACAAATGCCTCTGCTCTTATTAAATATATCTTTGACCATATATTTGTCACATATATAAGTATACACGGAAGTGTACATGAAATATATATCATATATGCTCTTAAGGTCGAAAATACTGACCTAACACACAGTTACAATTCTAACTTAAGAACTAATACGGAAATGTTCCTTAGACCCTCGTCATGGACATTATCTACATGGTAAATATGAGAGAGGGTATGAATGCTGTCAATGAAGGATAAAGTCTTCATTGAAAACTATAGGAACATGGATGAATTTCTCATTCAGGGGAGTGATTCTTAACACGTAGACTGTGGCAGTCTTTTTTAAATCTCGCTAATGGTTTAGAGTGCATAGGAGTCAGAGGAATCATAGCATAATGGGTATATCACTGCTAAGAGTTTCCTGACAGCATATGATAGAATACTCATAGCCAAGAAAAAAAGTCAGAACCTCTTGGCTTAAACTATACTAAAATTAAACATTTAGGAAGAACAGTCTGAAAGTGATTAAGCAAAAGTAACAAATTTCTGAGACATCTGAAGTAGCTTCCTTCCTTGGTCAAACATACACTTGGAATTAAAAAACATGAGTACTAGAAAGCACTCAGAAAATAAATGAAATATCACTGGAAAAGTAAATAATATTTGGAAACAACATAAAGCAAACACATAATCAAAGAGTTTTTAAAATGCATAAACAAGTTTGAAGCTACATCAGGAAATTGAGTCACATATGATTAAAACTTAAAAACATTACCACATAAACATTGTAATGAAGTCATCTTTTCAATGTGCTAGTTATGGGTAAGTGACAGGATTTATAGCTTTGTTTATCCTCATACTTGTTTAAAATAATTCAAGTTGCCCTATATAAAGCCAATGGAATCCAGTGCCACACTTTAGAGGTTTGACTGTAAACAATCACAGAAACACAGAAGCCAGCCTTCCTTTGGTGGCAGCTGCAGCTTTGCAGGGAGGATTATCCACATTGGGGAGGGGTTAGGGTCAGCTCAACTGGTCAGACTTTGCTTCTTTTCTGTGTATTTTAAGGACTTATATGGTATGCACTGTGTGCCAGGCAGTGCTTAGAGCCCTTTTCATAATAAAAGCCTTTGAGTTGCATAGCAACCAGATGAGAGGAGTACCAGTGTCACATCCATCCTACAGATCAGAAAGCTTAAGTACAGGGAGGGTCAGCACCTTCTTCCACACTAGCAAGTGGCAGAGCCAGGATCTGGACCCAGAGTCCAGGCCTGCTCGTCTGTGTTGTCTCCTGTTTTCATTCATTTCCTTTGTTTACCTGGCTTTGTCTTAAGAAAAAATATGTTTTCAAAGTTTGTTAATAAATATATATTTAAACATTATAATGGACATACAATAACCATAAATGTTTAGAAGGTACATCAGCTATTTCAGTAAATGGATATAATGTATAGAGAATGGCTCAGAATCATTTATCATTGCTTGGTTGTTGACATTACAAATCCTTCTCTACTTGCTATTTTGAAGCACATAGTTATTGTCAACTATAACCTACAATACCACTATAGAAGTTACTATTGGTATTCTGTAATACCAATATACCAATACCACTTGCAAACTAACCAATTTTTTTTTCTACATTGTTCCCATCCCCTACCCTCCACAGTCTTGGGTAACCAACATTCTACTATCTTCCAGATCAGGTTTTCTCACTTCCATTGATCTCTCCCCTTGAGTGGTCTAACCCTTTCCCCCAAAATTGTCTGACATTGTGCTTTTCATCCACCTCTTACCCACATAACACCCCCTATTGATGCAGGTAGAAGTGTATTATTTCATGAAACAAGTATTTATATAACCATGGAAGAGAGCAGCAATCAGAAGCAGAGCTCTGATTCTCATTAATGCTGAGTATGGAGAGGTTCGCCTACAAGGTCAATTATCTGCAAAAGTATATGAGGATGAGTTTTCTGACATCATATGACAGGAAACCCTGACAGAGCTATGAAGTCATTGGAGGCTTCCTTCATGAAAGGCTAAGCAGCAGCTCTAAAATCAGTGACCAGGCCAAAAAGTTAGGAACGTGGACATCGTATTTCTTTATGTGTCTAAGCAGTGTGGACAGCCATGCCTAGCACAGAATTAGGGGGACAACTAGCTCTGAGATGTGTCCCAGAGACTTACCAACATGGGAAGTGTGATCCAGAGACTGTGACCCAGATAACATTTTATGACAACGCAAGATCAGAAACTGGGGGTAAATATAGGCTCATGTGAAGGTAAGGAGACAGTTACAACCCTCATTATTTCTGCCTCCTCTAGTTTAGCCAGGAATTGTGAATGATGGTATCTTCTAAACTCTTTCAGCTATTGCAGTTCACATTAACTACTTCCATTGGCCTCATCTGGTCAAATAGCTTACTGTGATTTAACCTTCAGTATATTCCCAGGATGCGTAATGTCAGACAACACTTTTTCTCTTCTCTGGCATTAGAAGTGGCCTTGGGTGGGCCTTTCTAAACAGTCATGAAATATAAAACCCAGCAGAGTCCACAAGAAAATCAGAAGTTTGAACATCTCTGAAAAGAGCAGAGAGGCTGTCCTGCTGTCTGCATGCCTTGCTCCTATTAATATATTTCCCGATAGCGTGGTTCTGGTTTTTAATAACAGCATCACACTGCTGACTCAGAATCACCATATGGTCCTCTTGGACCCAGGTCTTTCTATCTGCTGTACTTGTGCCTGCCTAGCTAGTCTTTTCTTAAGCATTATCTGTGCAATGATTTGGATGTTTTCGTGCCTGAGAGAAACTTGGATTAGCCTTATTGATCTTGACTTTGACTTCAGCAGATCCCCGCTGCAAATTATTCCATTCTTGAGTACGCTGTCCTTGTTCAGACACTCAGAAGGCCTCACCTGTCTCACTGCAAAAGCCTCTTAATTGATTTCTCTGCCACCACCTTTTCCAATTATGATCTGGGCTTGGCACAGTCATGTGTCATGCTTCAGACATTACTGAACATTAATTAGACAGCTTCTCCTTGAATAGATATGAAGGCAGAACCTGCAGGTTAGCATCCCCATGAAATGTGCTCCCAGCTTTCTTTCCATTGGCTCTGGTCCCCCTCCAACCCCATCCTCAGGTTTACCACATACAATTTACTCATCCCTTAACTCGATCTTTCTGCAATGCCAGAGCTGTTGTGCTTTCAAAGTAATCTAGATTATAAGATCTTATTTTTCTGCTTTTTATTTTTCTCAGTCTCTTTACACACTACCTTCCCATTTATTCTTCCAGCATGGCTGGTACTATCCATCAGTTCCTCAGAAATTCTAATAGTAATTTGTGGGACTGTTCTAGAGCTAAGAGTGAGTCGAAGCTGGCTTGGAACCCCATCTCAGCCTGAGAAGTGAAAACGGTAGGAGTTTGGCTGCTCCTTGCATTAGCCTTGGCCAGAACCCAGCTTCACAGGAGCAAAGAAATGGGGCTTGGTTGATGCTTTGTCTGCCCTGTAGCTGGAAGCACAGATTCGCCACATAGAGATGAGGCATTGCCAGTACCCCTGTTTCAAAAAATGGGTCCCCTGGCCTATAAAGGCACCCTAAAACCTGCATTAAATGAGATCGCCCCACAACGCATGTCTCCTGAGTTCCTGTACTCATGCAACTCACCAGGCTCCAACCAAAGATGAATGGGAATACCATAAGAACTGAGTCCATCTACATGGCTTTCTGCCTGGGGACAGGGATGGCCAGCCACTGCAGCTCTGTCTGCTCCATCAGGCTGGGGAAGCTGTGGCTGGAAACATGTGTGGGTGAGATTTTTTTTTTTTTACAACAGTAATTAAATTCTGCAGCTCTCATACTGGAGACTGTCCTGATCAACTTCTCAAAGGGATGGAGAGATGAGAAAATTAGAATAGCTATAGACCATAAAATTGGAGTAAGTTTAATATTCTGTTCTCAAAGTACATGCTCCTGATAGACATGTGCTCTTCGACTTATGATGAAGCAGAATCCAGATAAACCCAGTATGAACTGAAAATACTTTTTGTGCAAAGTGCATGATGGTAAGCCCACTGAAAATCATAGCACACCCCACCCCACTGCAGTAGAACATCATGAATTTAGTTTTTGCTATTCCTTTGTCCTGCCCAGTGCTTAAAGTACATGGTACGCAATTCATTGGCCGAAGGAGAAATTCTGAATTCTAAATTCTAACTAAGGTTACTGCTAAAAGCATTGCTTTGTTCAACCAAAAACATAGTCATCTGAGTTATCTGAAGTTGTGGCTGGCGGAGTCTCGGTTATAGTGACACTGACAAGCCACTCTCCAGTCTTCTTTACCAGTTATACATACACTGTCACTACCATATCCACTGCACGCAAATTGATATGGCTATAATTTTAGGGAAAAACCCTTGACAAAAAGATTGTTTGAATTTATGTTCTCCTACTTGCTTTTTACAAATTACCTTGCTGCTTAGAAGCACAATTGTGTGATGCTATTACATACTACTAAATATACAGAATTTGAATTGTTTTTGCCTTGATATAGGCACGGTTACATCCTTTTCCTATGAAAAATAGAAAGGAAAGTGTTTTGTTTTGTTTTTTAAAGAAAACCTTTGAATCAAGCCATGCATATGTAACCCTAGATTTTGTATTTAGAGAATAAAATTATAAAAGTCTATGAGCCAAAAATATAGTTTACAAGGGACTGCTGGTATTAAGGCTATGTATATATACCTTCCCTGTGAGTAGCACAAACAGACACAGTGGGTAAATCATTAGATGTACGTTGAACAAAATTATTATGGCCTTAAGTGTAGCTGACACTGTGAGTATTTATGACTTAGTGATAAAAGTGGTTCTGATGGTTACTGAGATTTTGTTTCCTGTAATGTGGGTAAAAAATGGCCTTTGCTGCTGGGGGAATGTTCAACTTGAGGGAGAATGAAAACTGATTTACAAATACTGATATGGCCTGGAAGGTAGACACTTCCTGCTCAGAAGCCAGAGAGTTGGATTTTCCTAAGGGCAGATGCATGATTGCCTTCACTAAAATTAAAAAACTATGAAAGAAAAAATGCACTCCAGGTTTTGGGGGGCAGCTGTAGTAAAGTGCTTATCCTTTGAGCATGGGGACAGGATTTTGAACCCTAAAACCCACATTTAAAAAAGATGTATGAATGGAGGTTGCCCATTTGCAACCTCAGTACTGGAGATGTGGAGACAGATGGATCTCTGGCTTTTTAGACAGAGTTAGATTATTTGGTGAATTCCAGGCCAATGAGAAATGCTATCTCAAAATGAAAGAATGAGGGTAAAATCGGTGCCTGAGGAATGGAACCTAGCACGCAAACACACAATCTCTCTCTCCCACCCTCCTTGGCAATTTAATATCAAAAGAATAAAAGGATTATATAGGACTCAAGTGCATTGGATACAGCATCACATGATTAGAGGGCAGCACAGATCATGGAATGAGCCTTCTGAGAAAAGAGATTTCAAAAATATAAGAGAACATCAAGGGATTAAACAGGCTTATCCATATTTGGTTCGAAGGCTCATTGCTTTCTAGAAAGGATGATTATTGCACAGTTAAGAGGACTTCAGGGTGGGGCAGTGAAAATTACCCAGTCAAGAGGCCATCCATCAACAGAGCTACTTTCAGTGGGGTTTGCTAAGTCCACAACCTGTTCATAAAAAGAGGAGAGTTAGGAAGAGAGGATGGCCAACACAGCCAACAGTGACAACATGAAGTAAGCACTCCACCTCAAAGCACACAGGGAAAACAGACAAGCCCAGAGACACAGAGGTACCTGACCACTAAATTCTACACCATGGCATGAAGAGGGATGTTAATGAACATGGCTGAATGCACACATACCCCAATATTCACTCATTGTATTCTGAGAGGCACCACAGTATGTGTGTCAATTTAATAACTCAGAAATTTTTGCTCTAGTGGTTATTCATGTCTAACATTAGTCGAAATGTATCTGTCACAATTTTACAGTGTGAAAATGGGATTTTTAGAAACTGGAGGGATGGCTCCGAGATTGGCTAAGAGCACACACTAAGGTTATTTCTCATGTCAGGTAGCTCAGAACTGCCCATAACTCGAGCTGCAGGAGATCAGACACCCTTTTCTGGCCTCTGCAGCACTCCTACCCCCATACATGTGCACAAACACACACACACAGAGAAGGGGGGGTAAGGTAAATCTTTTAAAATGGGAGTATAGGATCAACAATATACGTATCATCTTGTGCTTCCATAGGGCTCTGTACATGAAGCAATGAGGACTTCTGGACAATGAGACCAGACATGCTCATTTTTCCTTCCTTCCTTCCTTCCTTCCTTCCTTCCTTCCTTCCTTCCTTTCCTATTCTTTCTTTCTTTCTTTCTTTCTTTTTTTCTTTCTTTCATCCTTTCATTATTATTATTTTTTATTATTATCATAACATGGCTGTCCTGGAACTTACTCTGTAGACCAGGATGGCCTTGAACTCACAGAGATCTGCCTGCTTCTGCCTCCCAAGTGCTGGGATTAAAGGAGTGCACCACCACCGCCCACGTATGCCCACATTTTCAACCCATCTGCATAGTGGGCAACCATAGTTTACCTGACTAATTTCATTACTCAGCTCTTGACAAACTGCCCAAAGCCAAGCTGCGGTGAAAAGCAAGCCTGACAACTACAACACACATACTGTTCTCTATGGCTCTCTCCGGCTTTGTGGCCACATCTCCTCAGCAATTAGCAGATATAGCTTAGAGTCTTGGATCATGAGGTATTGAGTCCACTGAAAAGTCTCTGTCTGCAGAAAATTACTACCCATATAGCAGCACACAGCCCTAAGCCAGCAGGGTGGGTCCTTGAGAGCTGAATCTTGGGAGACCCCCACCTCCAGTATTAGTGATATTTTATGACTAGCCTTTTTTAATCATGGTAATTGGGTTGGCCTTTTCTCGCCTCTTCCAGCAAAGAAGTCTAGAAAACACCAAATATAAAAGTTGAACTGCAGTCAGTTTCTAAATGTCTTTATGTAAAAATTGCTTTAACTCCTCATCTCCCCTCACTGACCTTTTGTACTTACTCTTATCCCCAGACTCGGATAAAATTTATTTTAGATAATTGTCTTTTTAAAGGTATTTATTTTATTTTCAATTGTGTTTCTGTGTTCCTGAGTGCAGGAGCCTGCAGAGGACAGTGGCATCAGATTACCATGGAACAGGGGTTACAGGCAGTTGTGACTCTTATCCTCTACAAAAGCAGTATGCACATTTAATTGCGGAACCACATCTTCAGCCTTAGATAATGATCTTTTCTAAAGTATACATTTATTTTAAATAAATAAAAATTATTCAATGACATATTCAAAAATATAAATTTAAGAATAAATTAACTGCCTGGCAAGATGACTCAGGAGGCATCCTGTAGACTTGAGCTCTATCCCTGTTACCCATGTGGTTATAGAGAACTGATTCCTTCAAGTTGTCCTTTGATTTCCACATGCACATCATGACAAGAGTGCACACACTCACAAATATACATAGTATAAGTAAGTAATTAAATGTAATTTTAAAATCTAGTAGCTGGGGAGATGTCTCAGCAGTGAAGAGCACTTGCTGTTCTTACAGAGGACCTGGGTTGGATTCCCAGCACCCAAATGGTAGTTCACAACTATGTACTCCATTGTCAGGGGATCTGATGCCCTCTTCTGATCTCTGTGTGGGCATTGCGCGCGTGCATGCGCACACACACACACACACACACACAGAAAAAAAAGCTTCTTAAAAAGGATATCAAGGGTTAAGAATAACAAAAGTTATCCATATATTATTTCATAAGAAACTAATTATCAAGTGTATTAGAAGTATAAAGCATTTAGAAGAATATCCATTCATAAGTTTGTGCTTCTTGTTAATTAGATCAAAAAAGGTAGCCAGCATGGCTGTGGAGGACCAGGATATAAAATAACACTGGAAACAAGTCGTACGAATTGCCAAAGAGTTAGAGCATGCATTCTGGCCACCATAGCTATACATTTTCAATCATCATCTATACTCTTTCATTTCAAGTTTTCTTTTAAATAAAATGCAGTGTGATATCGGTGCTCATTTCTAAGTTGCTTACAAACAAATGTCAGAATTAATCTAAATATTAAAGGCTGCGACATAGCTTGCAGACACTAAATGACCATTATAAAGTATAGAGAATGACTAGAAACTGATTTTTTTCATCTAACACAAAACCATTTAGTTTCTGTAGTCAAGACAGTGTTGAAATGGATATGAACAAGGTTGGAGAGAAATAGAAATGTAAACCACATGAGCCACAGTAAGGGCAAAAGCAGCAAAACTATGTTTCGGGAGAATTTCCTTTGTTACAGTACTTTTTGTGAAACCAGTGTCAATGTAGAAACCTTAACAAGAGCTTCAGAGCAGGGTTTCCTGCCATGCATCCTGCCTGGTGCCTACTGTCCCTGCAATGCCCTGTGTGGGAAAACAGACTGATAGAGTCTTCTTGTCCAGAGGGATATATCTGGCGTATAAAGCTTGAATGTGACTTAAATGTGTTGTACTGTTTGTTTAACTATATATGTGTTTGTTTGCCCATTTAATAGCAGAAACTCTCAGACACTACTTAAGAGGGAAAAATCAGTACATTTCCCAAGTTTACCAATGTACAGAACTTGCTTGGAGGGAACATAGTTCAGAACTGGTGCCCCACAGGGCCCTCCAATGTGCTTCCTGAGGCGGCTGAATCCACCAGAAACATACACCATTATTAGGGCCTTAATTAGGTTAGCTGCAGCTTGTCTCTCAGAACATACAGCATAACTGCTCAAGGTTAGTCTTTCATACATGTACTGGGATTAATAAAAATAGCCTTATGAACCTAGGAAATCTGTAAGAAAGTGTAATAAATCATGAAGACATGGTGTGTTTTCTTTCAAAGATTAACTACACTGGACATGTAGCTTGTTGGCAGAATGTGTGCCTGTCATGTGTGAGGACCTGAGTTAATTCTTTAGCCTCTTTCTGCCACTCCCCTATCTGCTCAGCTCAAAGAATAATTGGCACGGTGCCATTCCAGATGCTGTAAAAATCACTATTTTCAAACACACCAACAACCTATAAATTGCCAGTTATTCATATCTTAGAGATGCTATTCTATTTAAACTGAATACATTGAATGAATTACTTACATATCTATTGGCCCTGTTCTGAATTCTGTGAGATTTATTTATGTAATAAATGTTATATATAATATAATTTACATAGTGTAAATATAGATAGATATCATACAATATGCATGTATATAATTTTATAAAGGTTATTAGATGGACAATGTTCATCCACCCATTAAAGACATTCACAGCTATGAATTTAAGATGCAGAATGGGGAATACTGTTAGGACAATAAAGGCAGCAGTAACTCCAAGGTAAAGGGATCATAGAAATGTGGTACAAAGAAAGGAGGAGAACAGGCAGGAATACTTGTAAGAGATCAGGTGGAGTCTCATTGAGCAAAGCATTGTTGGACTAGAATGTCATGCACAGTATCCTACTCTGACAACAGAAAAGATGCCAATGAAGGCGAGGAAGAGGGAAGTCTTTGGAGTAACAATCCAATCCTGTCAGAAAGAAGGTTCTCCTAGGGGACTGTGTGGTTGGTTATCTTCTTTGGAATATGACCTTATACCTGAAACATCATAGACTTTCCTGCACACCAAATAATTCAAATTTACCTTAGTAGCCAGAGAAGGATACTAAACATTTTCTTCAGAAAAATGGAAATTACGAAAAATCATTAATAATCATATGTAGGTACATGAAGATAAAAATAATATTTATGAATAAAGAGATGAAAAGAAGAAAATGAGAGAGAAGAGAGAGTAGGAGAAGGAGAGAGGGAGGGAGGAAGGATGGGGAGGGAGAGAAGCAGGGGAGAAGGAATGAAATAGGAGAGAAGGATGAGGAGAAGGAGAAACAGGAGACACTTCACAGAATAATTTTAGAGTTAATATGCTACTTAGAGGTCTGGATCATTTAGAAGTATGCCATCAAAAGGCAATAAGAAAAGGGAGTTTAGAAAGTTCATACATCAAGAAAAGTCAATGGCAACAAAAGAAAAATCAACTAGTCAACAAAAATAACACAAAAAAAATTAAACTTTGACACACTTTGTATACTTTCCCTTAAATTTTCATTCCATCCCAGTAGCCCTGTTGAAAAGTAACACACAAATAATGCACAGTTAGGGTATAAGCTAGATGAGAACAAAGATGGAAAAACACTCCTCCGAGCTCCCCTGAGCTCCTCAGGTTAGAAAAGGCCAACAAGGTTCATCTTCATTTCTTAAAGTTGTTCCTTCAGTACCTAGAGGTATAATGGCCCCAATCCCCCTATATTTCATTTTATGTGACCTAGCATAGTATTAATTATCCATAAGCCCTGTCAAAAAAAAGTCAGTTCCACATCTTCAAGCATAACAAGATGGGGTGGCAGAATTTGGGAACAATAAGAGTCATTTGTGGAAGCCAGAGTGCACAACAGTTTTCAGAAAGAAAAAAAAAACATTTAACTTCAGAATAGTAGCATTCATTTAGATAGTTTGTTTCTGAAAAATCTACAGATGTCAATTTAGCTATTCGTTTCATTACAAGTCTAATAATATCCCTGTGTGCATGCTTAGGTGTCAATACTTGCTTGCCTTGCCTAACTCAGACCTGAGGCTCCCAAACATATAGACCCTGCTGTGTGTTATTGCAGGCATAAAACTAGTGTTCAAGGAGATTGTCTCTGTTGCTATGGAAATATCATTTAATTTCCTAATTAGTAGGTATATAAATGCAAAGCCACAGCTTTTGATTATTTCTGAAGTTTGGTGACCAACTCTATTGTTTGTGTCTAATGACAAGTCCCCTCCCCACAAATGCTTTCAATACTTTTATTCAAAGTAAGAATTAAGAGCTTAACCTGCCTTGCATTTCAATGCTTATAAATTGATTTGTTTTACAAGGGAGAAATGTGGAATAAGACAAGGAACACGAATACCATTTATTATTCTCAAGAAAGATGCATGAAGTCTATCTAAATAGCTTTGATTCAAAACCAGGTGATGGAATTTGCAAACATGAGCCATCGCATGCAGTTTATGTGGTGTCAAGGATCAAAGCCAGAGTTTTGTCCATGATGGGAAAGCACTCTATCAACTGAACTACATTTTCAAAACTTCTCTCTAGGTTCCGTTTATAAATTACATTCAGGCCATCATAAGGGAAAAAAGGCCTAGTCTGACATATGTCCTACCCTCTGATGATGTACTGCCTGAGGCTCAAAACAAGAGGGCCAAGTAATATGGATCAGGACCTCTGATCCTTTGAGTCAAAAGAGACAGTTTCTCCTTTTAAGTAGACTCCAGTATTTTGTTACAGAAAAGTGACTAGCACAGTGGGCTTTGGAATTATCTAAGAAATATTCATTATGGAAAAAGTTATAGTGATTTTAGAGACTAAAATTCCTAAATCTATTCCATCTCAACTGGTTTAGTAAAGTAACTCACAATGGACTTGTCTTGAGTATTTTAAGTAGAGTTCCTCTACTTAAAGGAAAGTAAACTCTATCCTCCCATGCCTTTCTTGTTAGCTTGCACATCTACCAACACACTTTAAATATGTACAATTTCTAGCTGCTCCCTCCCAGTCTCTCTTCACATCAGTACTGTAAGAATTCTGAGCTGAGCACTAGGCTGAAGCCACACTGGAAAACTTCTTCACAAATCCAGCAGACTCTTCCTTAGTCTCTAACATCTCTCTAAGCAGATTTCTGTCCCTTCCACGAATATAGGCATGGGGAAATCAGTTATTTGTGAGGTAGAAGTTGAGGAAAATCACTCACCTTGCCTTGTCATTCTCACAAGGTCAGTGGAAAACAAAACCAGTTTAATAGGGACAGATAATTCCTCTTTTTTAAAGATTTACTTTAATTTGTGCATATATGTGTAGTGGTGGTGGAGGGATATGTACTGTGAGTGTTAGTGCCTGCAGAGGCCCAGAGAGAGCACCAGATCCTTTGGAAAGAAAGGGACTGAAAGTTGCTCTATTTGGGCACCAGGTACCAAAATCAGATTCTCTGTAAGTACAGCATGCACTCTCTTAATCACATCTCTCATATGTTTCCTCTTCATTGATAAACTATCCCGATGGTCCTGTGGACAGCATTAGTAAATAAAACTGTTTTCTTGGGAGATAGGAGACAAGATGCTAACACAAGATAAGGCTTTGGGTTTTCTCTTTTACTGACAATATATTTTTCACAGAATATCAGATTCATAAGGGCTACAGTTTAGCTTAGCAAGGTCCATTTTTAAAGTGTTTCTCAGGCCAATAATCAATGTATGTAGTAAGATGGAGATCATAGCTAGAAGGAAAACATTGCTCATTCAACGACTGGAAACAAGGAGGAAGAGGCTTCAAGCCCAGCCTCCTACCAGAGAAAAAGACTGCTGAGAATAAAAATTGAATGTGGGGCCAATTTTTGAGTTCTTACCTGCTCACCTCCTACAGTTGCTCCCAGGTCCAAGACCCATCAATTCTACAACTCTAACTCTGCAGGCTCCCAGCTTCTGCCTTCAACATCTGCTCCAGTGTTTCTACTCCTCCATGGCTGAGCTGGATGTCTGAACTAAGAGCCCTCATAAATAGAAGAAAGGAAAAAGTTCTAGGCTTGAACTTACTCTCTGGGTTTCCTTACCTTCGCTTGCTTTGAATAAAAATCCAAGCTGCACCTGAAGAATAGCATTTCTCTTTTGTAAGGATTTTTGTTTTCATTACTGACTCAATGGACATCAATGACAAATATTCTGTACATGACTCGTTTCCTACCTTTGCATTATTTCTTTTAGCCTTTGTTTGTCTCATAATGTTACAGCCGGCGTTTCTGATGAGCAGAGTCATGGTTCCCACCAAGTTTCATGCCGCCCTCAGGGCCCTTCATCTAGTTCCATGATTCTAATTATCACCCCTGTCTTTGATCCAAGATTTCAAATTTGAATGCCCAGCAACAGAGAAATGCAGACCTCATTCACAAATGTCTCATGAAAAATTGTTCAGGAAATTCCATGGGCTCTTCAAATTCACCATCATCAAAACCACACACTAGCTTCCTACACAATCTGTTTCAAACAAGAGGGCACGTGAAAGAATTCAGCTGCCTTTGTCTCTGCCTTTGTTCTCTATCTCGTGAATTTTCCTGGTCCCAAAGTCCATTCTCATTTATTCAATCACAGATGATTTTCTCTGTCCCTTCTGCCTCCTCAACATCACCTCTCAAAAGCTCTTGAAATTGTATTATTTTACTGGTCCCCAAATTTATAGTGACAATTCTATGTTACTGCTTTCTGTATCCTGTAATGTGATTTTCTAATGTGTTCTTGTTGGAAACTTCTACATTCTCTTAAAATTCTCACTGAAATATAAATGTTCTATGTTTTTTCTAATAAAACTTGAGTTTAAGCACTGTAACTGCTATCAATAACTACACCTAAGCCTCTAGTTGTGTCTTGGATTTTTGCTGTTTGTGGGTCGGCCCTTCCTACTAAGCACTATTAAGTATACTGAGAGTCAAAATTATGGCTCGCTCAGTTTGGTAATGAAAAAAGTGCATCTTTCCCATGAAAGGCAAAACAGAAACATCTTCTCAACCATACTATGTGGAAATGTGAATATAATAATTAAATATTATTTTCAAAGTGAAACATTTACTTTCATATTATAAAGAACAATTATAAAGAACAGAAAACAATTATGTTATATTGTATGTATTAAACTTAAGCTCATACCTTCACAAGGGAATATTATGCAGTTGTTAAGGCAAATGGAATAATGAAATGTGCAGGTAAATGGATACAGTTACAATCATCTTGACTGAGTTAAACTAGACTCAGAAAGAAAAACGTTTAATATTTTATCTGTAGGTGTTAGCTTTTATGCTGTAGACATGTGTGCTTCATTTATAATACTCATAGAGGTTAAGTCGCTAGTAAGGGACCAGCTGAGGGGGTGATTTCCCAAAAGAGGGGAAATATAAATGGATAAAGGGGGTAATAGAACAGGAACATGAAATAGGTGGGCAACAGGAGGGACTATGGAGAGGGACAACCAGCACTAAAGACCATTTTAAAAGCCATAAGGAAGCCTACTATGGAAACACACACACACACACACACACACAGAGACATCATATAATGAGTGGGTAGAGAAATGAGGAAAATAATATTCCAATTAGGCATCAGATGCTACCAAAATGTTACCCTTTGGAAAAAAATATGGTTTAAAGATATTCTTAACTCCTAATTTGTATTTTTAAAATAAATCATTTGATGTGTTTGCTATCGTTTTTGAGAAACATATTACCTGTCATAATAATCACAGATTCTAATTGTATTAGTCAAGGGCATTTAAGGCATATATATGAAGACTGTGTGCAACCATCACCAATTCCAACGTCATACATAGAGAAATCACCTTCTTTGGTGCCAGTTCCTACTCTTCTGCTCCCCAAACTTCTGATATTTGTTGCCTAACTGCTATATTCATAGATTTGATGACTCTGTATGTTTTACAGAAATAAAAATGTACAAATGATATATTGTATGTCTTTTTTATTTAGCATAATATTTTAGCATTTTTTAACCTGTCAGTGAATATTCATATTTATGGCTGAATCTTATCTCATTGAACAGATGGAACAATCTACTTTTTAATTTACAGGCATCAACTCTCACCACTTACTACAACATGAAAGCACAGGGTTCCTGTGGACATTCATCTTCACTTTTCTTAAGGATATATTAAACAATAGAAATCATAGGTCATAAATTAACTCTAAATTTAAATTTTGGGGGAACTGCAAAGTTGTTTCCCAATGTGGCTGCACAATATCACATTTGTCTACTGTTCCTCTACAATCTCACTAGCATCTGTTTCTGATGTTCTTCATTTTGAAGCTTTCTAGTGGCTGCATACAGGTATTTTATTTGTCTTTTGACTTTAATTCACCCAACGATTAACAACATTTACATCTCTTGATGTGCTTATTTTGGACTGGTGGATGTCCCCTGTAGAAAACATTAAAATCTCTATTACAATCATGTCCTTTATTTTTAATTTGGTATTTTTATATTATAAGACCTTTTTATATATTGGAGGAGCTGCACCTATTTGAATGGTTTGCACATATTTTGTTTGATTTGTAGGCTGTCTTCCAGTTTTCTTAATGGTGTCTTTGATGCACTAAACATTTTAACTTGTTATGAAGTCCAACTTAAATAGTACATTGTATTTTTTTAATTATTATTATAGCTTGGGTGTTACAGCTAAAAATGCATGGCCTAACTCAAGACCCATAAGATTTACACCTATGGTTTCTCTGAAGTATTTTAGATTTAGCTATTGCATTTAGAAATAAAGTATATTTTCAATTAATTTTGTAGGTCCAAATTCATTCCTTTTTATGTGGACATTCAGTTGCTCTATTATTCTAAAAACATTTCTTTTTTCATTACATGTATTTATATAATGTGTGTATGTGAACATGTGCCAAAGCACAGATAGGAAGATCAGAGAATAATTTATGGAAGTTGGTTCCTCCACGTGGGTTTGGGGGTTGAACTCCAATCATCAGATTCTGCAAGGACCTTTATCTGCTGAGCCATGTCAAACAAACCCTCAAAGACTATACTTTCCCATTGAATTATCTTGTCACCCATGTTGAAAGCTCATTGGACTACAAATATATGGACTTACTTCTGAATGTGTACTTCCACTCTGAGGAGCTTCGAACTCCCCAGCCACGGCCATACCGCCTCCATCACTGCAATAAGTTTGAGAACTGGTATGTGAGAATCTTGCAATTTTGTTTCCTTTTTAAGAGTTGTTTTGACTATCCTTGTGTAACAAGTGAATTTGAGGGAGAATTTAACAACCTCTTTAAATAAAAAAAGCTAGTAATTTGAGAGCAAGAGCATTGACTCTGTGGATCACTTTGTCTTTTTAATCATGTTTGTTCTCACCTGTGGAAACTGATGTATATTCTCTAATTAGGTTTTCTTTTTTTTGTTAACTTCTTTCAATAATGTTTTGTAGTTTTCAGTATGAAAAGACTTCTATAACTTTATATTATTAAATATTCTACTTTCTCAAGGAAGCAATTAGTTACAAGAAATAAAATCATCTCTGGTAGCTTTCTACCTGATAAAGTACTTAATAATGATGTATGTTTATAATTTTGAGATGAAACATTTTAAACACACATTCAAAATGTAATATTCATTTCACATGCTAAATTAATTTAACTGAGAATAATTCAGAGTCTATCATGAGCTACTGTAAAATGTAGCAGACCTGAATTTAAGGGGTCAGCTATTCATCACAGCAACAGCACAAAAAAACGTACAAACCCACCAAGACATCAAGAAAATTTTCTCAGATTAACAGCTTTTTCTCAAATTATTCAAACAACCTCAAACAGAAATTATTTAAATGCTGAAAGATTTATTCACAATTATAATGTCAGTCTTATTTGAGTTCATCCTTATTACTATAATTATTTACAGAAAGATAGAACTATAAAAGTTAACAACATTTTTAAAACCATAGTGATCCAGCATCCATAAAAGTATTTTGTGGTTTCATGAACTATGCTTTAACACGTGCCACTGCTTTTACATTCCCCCACAAAAAAATAAAATAAAATAAAGTAAAATAAAACAAAAATGAGATCTAACAACACTATGTGACAGAGATGGCTTCACTACAAATAAGTATTGTCTTTGTTGAGGTTTCTTTTATTATGCTGAAACACTATGACCAAAAGCAACTTGGAAAAGAAAAGGTTTCTTTGGTCACACTTCCATCATAAAAAGCAGTTAAGGCAGGAACTCAAACAGGGCAGGAAAATGGAGGCAAGAGCTTTCTGTAAAGGCCATGGAAGGGTGCTGCTTACTGGCTTGCTTCCCATGGCTTGCTAAGCCTGCTTTCTTATGGAACCCAGGACCACCAATCCAGGGGTGGAATCACCCTCATGGGCTGGGCTCTCACCATCAATTATTAATTGAGAAAATGCCCCATAGCTTGCCTACAGCCAGGTTTTATGGAGACACTTTCTCAATTGAGGTTTCATTCTCTCAGATGACTTTACTTTGTGTCATTGATATAAAAACAGCCACCACAAATACATACTGAAAATGTAGTTCAGCGTTAAGAGTTCCAAGTT
The DNA here is from genome assembly GCA_026225945.1 of Cricetomys ansorgei. Classification (NCBI taxonomy): domain Eukaryota; kingdom Metazoa; phylum Chordata; class Mammalia; order Rodentia; family Nesomyidae; genus Cricetomys; species Cricetomys ansorgei. The sequence continues at coordinate 3,714,531 of JAMJFZ010003624.1, forward strand.
TGACCTATACCATTAACAATGGAGGAAGGAGAAGAGGAGGAAGGAAATGATAAGATATTAACAATGTGTATGCATACAATCTAAACCAGATTAATAATTACACTTTAAAGTAATAAGTCAATTTTCTCGATTTGCATAATCAGTGAAAGTTTTTTACTTAGTATGATAATTTTGAGGCTAGAGAGATGGCATGATGGTTAAGAGCACCTAATGCTCTTTCAGAGGACCCACACTTGGTTCTCAGCACTCATGGCAGATGCTTCACAACTATCTGTAACTTCAACTCTAGGGTATTCAACAATCTCTTCCAGCTTCTATGGGTACCTGACGCACATGCACATACCCATACATAATACAATAATACACACACACACACACACACACACACACACACAATTAAAATAAATCTTCTAAAACTTTCGTACTAAAAGATTATAAAAAATTTAAAAAAGATTATAAAATACTAAAGTTAACCTTCTTCCCAAGCTTGAAAAATATGACCTCTAACGCCAAAAAAGGGTAAACTCTGGCCAAGAACTTGAGGCTACAAAAGCCCCCTATTGGTCAGCTGGCTACTGCGCTAATACTTTCACAGTTTTGAAAACCAGCGCTGGATACAATGGAAGTGCTGCGTTGCACAGCAGCTCGAGTCCACAAATGACTGAATAAGACATTGGGTATCCCAAAGAATATAGCTGTTTTACAGTTTTTAAAAAAATGTAATACATTGAACATTTTCAAAATCAGTTCAGTCAACTGGCTGGCAACTTAGAAAGGTACTTTCAGATTCCTGGAAGTTACATTAAAAAAAACAAGCTTCATAAAATATTCAGAGAGGCCTAGAAAATTACCAAGTCAGTGTATACAAGAGAGTTAATGGATTTTATTTATACGACATGCTTCATTCAAAGAGGCATTCATGAACAGAAAGATATGAGTATTAACACAGTGATGTACTGCAGGCCCAACAGTGCATTATTATTAACATTTTTTTAAAGTTTCCTGTTAAGGACCAAGTATTTCCTATATAAGGAGTACCTAATTTACCCTAAATCTCTGATAGAAAAAAGTATTTTAAGTTAATCTTAGAAGAAACTATATGGAAATGAGTGTTTATTTTTCATTTGTAAATATGTATTTGATCCATGGCCCATTACCTTATTTTTTCACTTTCATCTTAAGGATTATTATTTTTCCATTCCTAGAGATGAGCCTACAGACTACTTCACACTAGGCAAGTGTTCTACACCACTGAAATCTATATCCACAGTTACTTTATAAAATGGCCACACAAATTGGTAAGACAAAATTGAGAGAAAATCAAATGTTTTCAAACAAAAAAAGTATTTCAGCAAAAATTTGCTACCGAACCAAGTATAAAAACCAAGAGGCACAGTCTCTTTATCAGCAAAGCATCAGTAGAAACTCAGGAAAATCTCCATTTTCCCACAATTACAACGAAACAATTTAGATTCACAGTGGTAATAAAGAACACAAAATGAGAAAGATCTCCTTCTGTGATGAGAGCTACTCATGATCCTGAATGATACAGGAACGCAAACTAAAAAGTAATGGAACTCTAATGAAAAGATGTAATCATTCTCCCTCAAAATTATCTATAAGATACAATGAAGGTTAAAACATCATGAATGCTGGCTGTGCAATTTATTGTTGTACAACCATAGTCTTCTTTTTAAAGGGGTATAAAAGTAAATGTGAAGCTTTAGAGAAAGAAAAACAACATTTTGACCTCACAACACACTCTATACTACAGTGATTACATTACAATACTCTATTATGACTTCAGGAATGATAACAAAACTCTTTTTTGCCCAGAGAATATAAATAAGTACCACAAAGTGAAATCATGTAAATGACTCAACCTAAAAACACACATACTACTTCTAGCAGAATCATCCACCAGGCCATTACGCAGAAATACTCGACTCACTAGAAATCACAGGAGAAAAGAAAATCATATATAAGATATCTATTCCTTCCAACTACTTGTTGGCAAACTTTTATATGTGCAAAATTATCTTGTATTTGTGGAAAGGTGAGGAATCAGCTATCTTCATACTTGCAGGTGGAACAGAATTTGTATATTGTTTTAAGAGAAACCTGGCGTTAACTATCAGTGCACTCACTTCCTGAACTGACAGTTGTAGTTAGCAGCATTACAACAAGGCACTGGTCCTTGTGGAAAGCAAACTTGTATAAAGATGTTTCCTACAGCCTTGTCTGAACTAGCAAAGCAGCAGGACAAACTGGCTACGGGAGTACAAAGACTCAAGAACCTATGGAAGACCTACACTATACAACAAATAATAGCAATGAAAATTTAATGACAGAGATCAACAGATTTCAGTATGGTGATATTTTCCTCTTTAAAAAAGGTGTATTTATTTTATGTGCACGTGTGCTGAGTGTATGTATGAGTATCATGTGGATACAATACACTTGGATGCCGGAAGAGGGTGTCATATCTCCTGAAACGGGAGTTCAGTCCTTTGGAAGCCAACTCATGAGGATGCTGGGACCTGAACTCTGGTTTTGTGGATACCCAGTAAGCAACACATAGGTTAAGAGCATCACCTCGGTTAAGCACGCCTCTTTGGTGTGTGTGTGTGTGTGTGTGTGTGTGTGTGTGTGTGTGTGTGTGTTTGCACTTTTACACCTCTACTAATGAGCACAACAGACATTGGATACTTGTGTGACAGGTATTTCTAAAGTTAATCCCCAATGTGAATTTGTTGTCTAGAACTTAGGACATACTAGAAGGTAAAGCATACCTGAAATTTTTATCTGTATATATTTTAAAACTATAAATATAATTTCTGATAGATGTAATGTTATCCTAAAACTATGTAGAAAAAATTAATTATGCCAGAAAATTCTTAAACACACTTTAGTTTTAAAATAAGATACAAAATGATACCATCTAAGCAGTGCTTTAAAAAGACCTCATTATAAGATAAACTAGAATATACTCATGATGGAAGGGGGACCAGAAATTTACCAAATGTTCTCTGGGTGGGTTTTTGGACTACAAATTTGTTCTGCCCTTTCCATTTATTTTTCCTTGTTATTTTTCTGGTCAGTAAGTTGTGTTACTGTGTCTGTATCAAAGATAAAAGCCTGTTCCTTTTGAAACAATGTATCTCTTGTTTCATTCTTGATCTATGTACAAAATGTGTCTACATTTCTCCATTCCCAGTCTGTCTCCTCCCTGGCTCCCCTTTTTTCAGGGCTTTCTCAGCAGATATCAATGCTGTAGCCTTCGGTGTCCTGATGTTATTTTCCTATCTCTCCCACTGTTATGCCACTGATCCTATAACCCTGTAGGGACAGTTCTGCCCCAGTCCCCACTGAAGGCAAAGTTTCTAACACAAGGTCACCTTGTCTTCTATACTCTTAATTCCATTATTGCAAGAGCCCAATTTTCCTTCATTGACAGGCTGGATTTCTGAGCCATGCTAGTGGAGAGTTAGCTGAAAATACCACACACTCTACCATGTAGCATTAAACTGATCAGGTGAGTGAGTATTTTATACCTGTGTGTAGACTGTCAATTTGTGAGATCAAATACCATGTCTTACTTTCATGGATTCTGAGCTGATGTTCTTCCACTATATACACACACACATACACATACATACATACACACACACATACACACACACACACACACACACACACACACACACACACATTAGATTTCATACTTTATATAAAAGCATTTGATGAATGACTGATCTGGTTGAATCCAAACCTGTAGGATTTGTTAAAAGATGGAGCAGGTTCAGAGACTTAATTCAATCAGCAATTATTGATGAATGTACTATAATAGAGAAATGTTAGAAAAGACACAGCTACAGTTTCTATCCATGAAAATCACCATAGAAAACAATCAAGAATAACTACTGTTTGGGCTTCATCCTGAACAAGGAAAACGTGTAAACTTCTTGCCTGAGGTCCTGATTTCACAGATTGGCGAACTGCAATCAAGCTTGCTTGCCTGGATCCCAGATTATTACCAACACTCACTTTTGCCTCCTGTCCCAACCCCATTGGTCCTTCTTGCTTTGCACCACTTGACACTGTGCACTTGATCATTTTCAATTATTCTCTTGAATCTAAATATCCTTCCCTTCCAGTTCAGGCTTTGGGCTAGGATTTGAATCTTTTCCTCCTGTTCCAGAGTACCTACCCCCCATACCTGTTTTTGCACACCACACACACCCAAGATAAACAAGCTACTGCAAAACACACAGGGCCTTTAGTTTCAGGCTCCTTCCAAAAGACTGAGAATGCAACAGCATTCTCAAATGCTGTGAATGCACTTTGAACAAACAGGGAGGCTCACTAGCCATTCACTTTCTTCTGTTTACCAGTCCTTTCATTGGCTCTGCCCTGTGCTGAGCAGTCAGATAAGAGAGCAGGCTGCAGGCTGGCTTCTGGCAAAAGTTCCCTCATTTAGAGGCTACTGCTTATGGTCTGCTAGAAACTACTGCAGCTGTCATAGTACTGAGTGTGCAAGAGGTCAACACCGGTGATGCCAGAGTAGCAGACCAGAGAACAAGAGTTGGGTACAGTTCTACACCTGAGACCCATCCCACTGATACCTGGCCTCTTTCCCAAGCCCCTTCTAAAGCACTTCTTTCCCTCTATGGATAGGTTGTAAACAACTGTTTTTTCCCAGAGCATTTATGAACTCACACACATACCACCACCACCATCATCTCCTTTGCTGTCTCAAAAAAATAACCTTAGATGGGTATTTGAAAGAGTTTGGAGTTGTTTTCGTTTAAAGGTACTGTTAATAAAGCTATCACAAGTTTTCACATAAAGGTTTCTATATGCTTTTTATTTTATTGAGAATGGAATTTCTGAGTCATGTAATAAAAACACTTTTAAAATTAGGAGAAGTGCTAAACTATTTCCCAAATCCTCACCAGTCGTGTACAAGTTGCTTCATTCTCACCTAAACTTGATTCTGTCAATTTTCATAATTTAGAAATTTCTTAATTAATGTTGTGACATCACATTGCTTTTTAAGGTTTTATTTTACTTTCAATTATGTGTATATGTGTGTGTTTACGTGTGGGCATGTGGTCATGAGTTCAAGTACCTGTGGAGGACAGAAGCTTCAGATATCCTGGAGTTGGAGTTATAGGCAACTGGATCCTCTGCAAGAGCAGCAAGTAAGTGCTCTTATTGCTGTACCACCTCCATAGCTCCACTCTAGCTTTTAATTTCATTATTTGGGTAAGTAAAAGAATTAAACACCTGGTCTGGAGACGTAGCTCAGCAGCTAAAGCACTGGATGCATGACTCTGAGAATCTGAGTTCTGGTCCCCAGAACCCATATAAATAAATTCTGGACAGATGTAATGTGATGATCTGTAATTTCAGCAATCCAGAGGAAGCAACATAAGGTTTCCCTGGGCAAGCTGCCTAGCTAGATTAGCCCAAATTTATAAGTTCTAGGCTCAGTGAGTAACTCTGTCTCTATAAATAAAAGTCAAGCAGGATCTAAGAACACATCCAATGTCAGCTTCCAATCTTCACACACCAGTGCACATCCATACATGCACAGGTATACCCACAAATATGTGAGCACATACATATGAATAACACCACACATACATGCACAGGAAAAATTAAGTGTATACATTTTTGTTTGCAAGCCTTCTTGTGTGAAATACTTCTTTAGATAGTTTAGTAATGTTTCCCATCAGATCCTTTTCTTATTGAGAAGCCAGAGTTCTATCTGTAATCTTCATACAGTCCCTTGCAACATACATAAGAGAAAGAAATACACAGATTTAGCATATATCATGTGTCTTGAACAAAAATCTTGCCTTTTAATTCTGTTAAATCTTAACATAGCTTCAGATTTCACAATTAGTGCTCCAAGCATATGAAATCTTTCTTAGCTCAAAAATCAAAAAAAAAAAAATCTATATGTCTATTTAGAACTATACCTAGCCAAAATCATAAACAAGTCTCAGACAATGTACTCAATGAATTTAGATTCTGTGGTTCACATTATATCAGTTTCTAGAGCAGTAAACTTTGAATAAGAGACAAAAGCAGAGCAGAACCATAGAAAGATCACATGGAGAAAGAAATATTCTATAAGTTAGGTGGAGTCATCTACACATCCAAGTCAACAAGCTATTTGCTTCAATAAATTGGGTGTTTCAATTGTAGCATAAAATATATCTCAAAGCCATGAAAGATGCTTCTGTACTCCCAAGGCAGTGTGTGTGTGTGTGTGTGTGTGTTTGTGTGTGTGTATGTGTGCACATGTACTTGCACACACAAGCATGTGGACTTTCATTCATAGGAGTGTAATTAGAAGTTTTATGCTAAACCTAATGTATACAGGTGTTTCATGGAGGAAAAAGAAATATTTGAAAAGGCTTGTGAGTTCAAAACCTGAAACCTACATGACAGAAAGAGAGAGGTGACTCTAGTAAATTGTCCTTTGATCAACATACATATACCATGTGTAAATTTTCATTCATTTGTCATCCATGTTTTAGATTTCAAGACTATTTACTGAACCATATATGTATATTCACATATGTCTGGGTGTATAATCCAAGAAGATAAAGTGCTTGCTACCTAAGTAAACACACCTGGATTGAATCCTCATCACCCAGGTAAAGGATGGTAGTGTATATCTGTAACCTCAAAACTCCTACAGAGAGATGGGGATTTCAAAGGGAATCACAAGAGTCAATCCCAGGCAATTATGTCTCAAAGTGAAGATGAGGACTGAAACACAAGGTTGTCTTTTGACCTATATATGTGCACCGTGTTACACAACCACCTTTATTCAAACACACACACATACACACACACACAGGGGCATGAACACACAAACATCCTGCATATATATTTGTACACACAAATGATAAGTTATGTAAAATTATATACAATACATAATTATAAATGTTGTAGGTAATATTACAGATTTTATAGAGAATAATAAATTTTATAGAGTAATAGACAAAATTAGTCCATTTTCTATCAGCCTTACTCATTCTTCCCATTTGTTAATTACTTTTAACTGATAGGAGAAACAATTATGTTTCGCACATGGAAATTCCTGTTGATACAACATGCAAAAGTAATGTAAGAGCTGCATTTATGGATGCAACCTCCAAATCAAAAGGAGTAATAGCATCTCTTTTCATAGTAAAGACCTGCAATATTAAGTGCTATAAAATGACCATCACTTTCTGTTGTTTCAATATGCCCTAAGCAATCATTTCAAAGAAGTATAACATGCATATTTGTGGTTGTGTTCAAATTAATGTTGAAGGTAAAAAAAGAAAACTGAAAACACCTAAAATACGTGTTTTTCAAAATTGTGTGTGGCTTTAACAGAAATGGCATATCTGAAATGTTTTATTTAGATCTGTGGAATCTTTAAAGGATCTGAATACAGAGAATGAATTCCAAGCAGAAAATAAAAAACACTGCATCCCTAAATAAGTCACTCATGCCACCGCCTCTAAGACTCAGAGCACTGTGGAAGTGAGGTCAGCAGTATATAAAAGCTGGAAGAGAGGAAACATTGTGAGACACCATTCTTTATCATCTTTAACTCACAGCTGTAGTTACCTGCACTGGGCACACACAAGACCTACCTCATCAACATTCCGTCAAGGAAGACAGAGGGTCTGCCTTCACTTTACAAGCTGGAAGAGAGAGACACCCTGTATTTAGCTGTGTGCAACCGCTGAGCCCATAGGTCCAGTGGATCCCTCTAGAGCCATTGTCACCTACACAGTTCTGGTTAATCTTAAAAGGTCACAAACAAAACAAACAGGCAGCATGTTTGGGAGAGATTTGTGGTAAGAAGGTGAGGATAACAGTGGTCAGTGTACATGACTTATATATATGAAACTGTAAAATAGTAATAATAATAATACACATTTCTGAACATTGCAGTTTATATATACTATTCATTTTTGGAAATATATACATGCTTATGACTAATATAACTTAAGTTAAGATCAACACTATGTATTATTAGAACTATGAAAATAAATGAAAGAAAAACTTTTTACTACTAGGGAAAAAGCAATGAAGTTTTGTACACCCATTAAAAAACAGATTAAACATAAACACTACAAACACTGGTAGTTTGAACTTGCTTACAGAGAGAACTTTCTGGAATTCTATTTTCAGATGAACAAATTCAATTCCTATCATTTCTACTGTTAAATGGGAAAATTCTACAGGATAGTTTATGAGCCTCAACTAAAATTAAATGTTGATCAATACAGGTTGTCTGTAAACATCTGTCCCTCCATCAAGCACAGATATTCAATCTAATCAGGATAAGTTCCAGACATACATTCTTGTCACCACATGTTCATTTATCAGTAATACACCTAAAAAACATGTTCTGTTTGGGAGTCATTAATATTTTTTTGCATCCCCCTGAATAGGGAAATTAATAATAGGTAATGTCATGAGTAAATTATAAAGATCCAAGAAATATAATTACCCCAGTAATTTCTGGGTTTGTACATGTTGAAATAAAATATTTTTTCAGAAATATAGTCTTAGAACACCCATGGGATAAGGAAAAGCAAGAAGAGGTGTGATAACAACTGTATTAAACTATTATTGTCTAGCAAAAGTCAAGGGTTTCCTTTGCCTCACGAGTTTAAGGAAAAACCATGAAAAGAATATTATGAGTCTAACTAACTTTGGGTTCTATGTCTAATGGTAGGATGGAGTACTGGATGTGGTAAGACATGGACATAAAATTAAAACCAGCAGGCTGGTAACTGAATCTCCAATGAAGAAGTGGACTCCATGTACAATTAATTGACTTGTCTGGAGTAGTAGGATAGTCACTGTTATATGTTTAACACCTTTAGAAGTCTAAACAGTAGTTTAAAAAATGAAATCTTTTTGATGTGCCTCCCATCTTATGAGGCATCCTCCTTCATCTCTGCTTTGACTCCAGCTGTGGTGGTACCCACACTATTTGATGTCCTTCTCTGGGATTTAAACACAAGCCTGAGTGCTCCTGCTAAATAACACATTTTCCTGGTCACACAGAAATCTGTCCTCTTCAGAACTACTGTCAGATCTTCTTTTCCATCATCGAGATACATAATCCTGTACTATGTTGGAATATTTTGAAACCTGTCCTCCTAATGATAATAAGCAAATGCAAAAACATATTTTGCTCCAAGTTTTGTACTAAATACATTTAACCTCTAAGCAAACTCCAGGAATCATAATCTCATATCATTGATAAAGCAAGTTTCTTAAATACCTGGTAAGAACACAGTGTTCTTAAGTAACAGAAAGTGAACTCGCTTTGGAAGCTTTCTCCAAAGATCTAGCTCTTTGCTGCTAGGAAACTGAACCCCATGCAAATACCTTCAACTAACCTACAAGCTGAAGCCAAAGACAGTGTCATTTTCTTCTTTCCACTACTTTCAATAGCTCATACTACTCAGCATTAGCTTGCATGTGTCTTAAGAGTCTGAAGTGGGGGCAGCATGGAAAATATATGCAGAATATTTCCTATGGGGGTCCACAGCATATTCTATGAGATCTTTATTTGTGTATTAAAGGTCCATGCAATAAAAGGCAGATGCTTCTGGTAATAAAATTCTTGGGAAGTCAGTACATATATGTAAATATATTTGTTAGTCAGGGTGGCAAGCTGCTTTTTTGTTGTTTGTGTTCTCCTTTGGGGATGCTGTGGAAAAAGCCCAGGACCTGGAACATGATGGGCAAGCTAACTAACACTGAGATATGCCCCAGCTATAGCAAATTGTCTTTTTATGCATTAATTCCTTTTATAGTTCATATTTTATTCATTTCACTCATTCCTTCCTAAGATATTGTCATAAACAAAATATTTCATTTTCTATTTCTTTAATAACTTCACTCTGCTTTCACAGTATTGATGAATATTTATAAACAAAAGTCACATAAAACGTGCCTTTCTTTCCATAGTGAGCACAGTATTCCTGTCTGAAATACTCCTTCATCATTCTGAGCAGAAAAACTGCAACATAGAAAAAAGCAGGCTGATGAGGGACTGCTCCTCCCACACTCAAAACTCCACAAGCCAAGTGTAAGGTTGGCAGGAAGACTGACATTTTAAAGTAAGTTAGGACAAAACAAAAGTATTATCCCTATATATGATTCTCATGAAAACCTTTCATTGGCTGAAACTTAAGACCAGGAAAGAAACAGCAATAGCAAAAACCCATCTGTGTGCAAGTTCACTATCAACTAATAGAACCATTCAAACATATACATGGCTCACCACAACTCTACCTGGAGACATTAGTAACCAATACTCAAGCTTCTGTGACATGGATGGTAAACATGCCAAGCCCTAAAAGGAGCTGCATTCCTCCAGGGGAAGGGGAAGGGGAAGGGGGAGTCCTCTCTTGTTTCCTAATATTATTCTCAACACTAATCCACAGAACTATCAGTATCAGCTGTTAGTCAGAGCTGTACTCTGTCACTTAAGAAGGCAATTCTCTTCATTTCAACTCCTACTTTACATTCACATAAAATGCAAAAGTGCCTATTACACCGCTGGAGTGTCATCAAAATTTCAATAAAAGGAATAAATCCATGACTTGCTCTATACTATAGTTACTGACTGGCAACTTCAGTGAATCCCATTTTGGTACCTCTGCACATACTACTTATAAATATAAATTTAGCTGTTTTAAAGTTAAGTTTTGGGGAGTATTAACATTTAAAAGAATTTCAATAGGACAAAATGTAGGTCTTCAATTGCTCTGTTTATTTTTATGCACACAATTAGATCCCCTGAGATGATATACTGAGCCAACATTGCTGTCCCATCATGTATAACTAAATCTTTTAGAAACAACATTTGCAAACAGGAGAACTGTCATACCATCCTTGACATAGAATGAAATGCAAGAGAAAGTAATGTCAAATACAGGATTCAGTGCAAGTAACTGATGTAAAAATGAATGAAAAATTTTAAACTATTTAAAACTAACCCCCAGAAGTAATTCAACTTTTTCATGAGCATAAATCTAGGAGCAGACACATTCTCTCAGAACATTTTTCTTCAAATATTAGTCTGAGAAGGACTGAGGGTGCCCAGGTGGAATCGTATCATACGCTAAAGCTATCAAAATCACATGTTTACAAGACTGTAAAGTACAGCCTCGTTCTCCAATAACCGGCTAGCCATTCTCAGTCTCCTGAAGTTAACCAGGGATGAACAAAAAGTGTTATCCTCCTATGTCCTCAATCAAGTTCCCCGGGTGTTTTGCATAGCGAGCAAAACAATGTGCAATGCACAGGCATTGAAGTTGAGAGAGTTTCTGTCTGTGGAGTAGGTGCTGACAGAGCCAAGGACACACAGGTTCAAGTCCAAGCTGAATATTAGGCGGGTGGTTTGAAAACGTCAATCCAGAAAGGCCAAGGGGAAGAAATACAGGCTTCCACTGTTGCCACCCTTTCTCTCCCCTCCCCTCTTTCTCTCTTGTTCTCTTCCAGGCTTCTCTTTCCTTGCGGTTTCACATAGAGACGACAATCAAAGCAGAAAAAGCTGGGTTTTAAATTAGTGTGATGCACACTGGGAATATGTAATTCCCAGGAGGCAAAAAAGAAAGGCAGAAACTGCTCAAGAGGGGAGTGGGGGTTCGGTTGGATACATATCTAAATGACAGCCTCCCCACCCCCAACCTTTAGAGCCCGTAACCATAGATTGTTCCTGGACTCTATTCCTTCCAGTTCTGGGTACTCTATCCAACTTGACCCTTCATACTGACAATGTAAAGAACTGCAGGGCATCCTCTGCGCGAGCGTGCCTCTCTCTTGGTACATGAGACCAATTTTCCAGAAGCCCCTGAATCCGGACAGTTGTAACAGGCAAGGATGCTCCCACCATCCCACCCACCGGGAAGGTGGTGAGGATAAGGAAGGGGGTAAAGAGATGAAGAGAAGACAGATAAAAGGCGTGCCGAGATGAGCTGGAGGGTGAGTGGCTGAAAGGAAGGCAGGGAAGGAAGAAAGGGTGGAAAGGAAATAGGGCTGCGTGAGAGAAGAAAGGGATGAAAGAAAGGCTGGAAGGGAGAAAGGAGCAGAGAGGAGAGAGGGATGTTGGGAAGGATGAGGGCGGGAGGGCTGGGGAGCAGGAGGGAGGGGAGGACGGCGAGGATGGGAGGGAGGCAGGAAGGGAGGAGGGAGGGAGGCAAGGATGGAGGATGCTCTGCCCGGGACTCACCTCTGTGGGTCGGTGGGAGTTTCTCGCCTCCTCCTCCTCGTCCTCTGTCTGCAGCAGCTGGCGTGGAATGACAGAAGCTGCTGGAGAGGCGGCGGTGAGGACTCGGGCAGCTGCTGCAGCTGCTTCTGGCCGATGTGCGGTGCCGCCCGCTCCGCCCGGGTCTCCGCCTCACTCAGGGCTGCCAGCAAAGCCGCTCCCCCCTCCCCCCGCCCGCCCCGCGTCCTGCCCAAGCGAGCGGCAGCGGTCCGGATCGCCGCTAGGGGAGGCACCCAGTGCGCACGCGCAGCCGCTCACTGGCTCGCTCGCGCGTGCCCGCGGCTCGGCCCGGGCTGGCAAGTGTTGAGCACGCCGGCGCGCGGCCCGAGAGCGCCCAAGGGGCGGGGCTGGAGAGAGACGCTCCAGAGGGCGCAGGTGCCGTCTCCATGGCAATGGCGTTACCCTCGGGGCGGGGACCCGGAGCTTCCTGCGGCTCCGCGGGGAGGGGCTGGGCTCCTTGAATGATCTGCAGCGGCGATGGAGGGCCTGAAAGGGACGCACACTCAAACAGACCATGTGGCAGCAGGAGGCCAGGCCCCGGTCCAGCCGAGTGGATGTGAAGCCCTGAACGCAGGAGTACCTGGAAGAGGATGGGACTGTTAGAGCAAACAGGGCTGTGCAGGTTTAACTCTCCTCTGTGGACGCATTTGCGGTGAAAGGCATTGCAGCTCTCTGTATTAAGCACTCTAGGCATGTTGAAGTCCCCAAAATGTTTAAGGTCGCTGTCTGTCCTCCGAGGGGTTACTCGAGTTTGGAACGTGCTTAGAGACATGTGTGTGCCTTGCCAGCCAGCAGTATTCGGAGCTTAGTGATGAGGTCTAACTGTAAGATATGCTTAGAGACAAAAACGATACACAGCTATGCCACCGTGAAGCATAAGTTACAATTGTCTTTGTTCAACCACAGTGTTGAATGACAAGTTTGGCTTTGTCTGTATTACCTCAAAGCAGAAAGAGTGGAAGAAGGCTTAGGGCAGCTTGGAATGTGGCTGATGTGTATTCCTTCTGGAATCCTTGCCCACTGCCATTGATTCTTTTGTTCCTGCCAGGCTCAGATGGCCCTATATCACAGGGTGCACGCATTCTTAATGTCCTTTCATCCTTGACTGTGTCCGCGATATTTGGAACCACTGTTGCTCTGAAGTTGCACATTTGGAGTTGTTAGGAAATTACATGGAACTCAACTGCCCTACTATCTCTAGGCTACCTCTGTATGCTACTATCTTTCTCTCCCAGTGTCTCCTCTACTTTGTTTTCCCTTCCCATCACCGCTTGATCACTTTTAAAACGTCTAGGGAAAAGTGGACAAACATCACCAAATGCAAGATTTAGAAAAACATCCTTAGCGAAGAATGGTGCTTCAGGACCACGGACAGTAGCACTGCCTGGCTGCCTGCATTCCTCCCTCAGAGCTTTTTCCTTGCTCTTAGCCTATAGAAATTAGTTGAAATACTCGAAACAAGGTACAAGTTTGGGGAGGGGGGAATAAACAAACAAGCAAACAGAATAAATCAACTAATTAATTATTTAAATAAGTAAATATATGCAGAGTACTTGAGTTTTAAAATAGATGACCCCGTGGACTGGAGGCGACAGGAAGCTGGTCTTCTGTTAGAGTTTTAAGAAATCCTTGGTTTAGAGTAAGCGCTTCAGAATTTTCTAGCGGGGGAATTGGCAAGACTCTGGCTGATGAAGTACTTCCATAAAAACAGAAATTACATGCGGAGCTACATGGCGCTTTCCTGGAAGCAGGGGGCACCTTTAATTTTAAATGTTCTCAGAATGAAAACTAAAGTAGTCCCAGTTAAATGAGGCAGAACGCTCACTCAAAGGGCTGTCTTTCATTCTGATATTAATTCTGTTATTTTGTTTTTCTTTGTTTTCGTTTTCAAGACAAGATTTCTCTGTGTAGCCCTAGCTGTGGTGGAACTCGCTCTGTAAACCAGGCTGACCTAGAACTCAGAGATTCACCTGTCTCTGTGTCCTGAGTGCTGGGAACAATGTATGCACTACCACCACCACTGGACTATTTTTGCGATTTTTCCCATTCTTTGGGTGAATCTGGGGGGCGTATAAACTGAAATATATAGGTATTTTAGTTCCATCAATTAAGCTTACACTTACAATTCTGCTCAAATCAACAACAAATTAATCTAGACCATATACTTCCATGTGAACATGAGAGTTCTCTTGCATTTTTCTGCTGTGAATTTCAAGAGTATAAGATATTACTAAAAGAAATTGAAAGTAATTTGTAAGCTTCTTGTTCATGCAATGTTTAAATTAGTGTTAATTATAAATATACCACAAAACCAACCCTAATTCCCCATTCTCTTAGCTCATCTCACACTTTCAAAAAGGACCAAACTATTGTCTGTCAATCAGATTGCCTAAAGATACTAGAACTGAATCCTGATCTCTTGCCCCAACTGTGACAGATTAATGACAAGAGGCAGATAGGTCATGGGAGGAATACTGCAGCCTCTCTTTCACCTTCCTCCTACGCCCTGCCATGGACTATCCTGCACACCTGGCAGTGAGGTTCTGAGTCTTGATTGAAGGTGGAGAAACCAAATGGACAGAGGAGTCCAGCATATGCACACATCACACACACACACACACACTTATACATGCCAGTAACAGAATCATTCTTCCCAATTTAAAGATGGAGAGACTGAAACATGAGATCTGAGTCTGCGGTTTATCCCTATCATCTAGAATATGCTGGCTCACTACTGGAAATGCTGAAAGTGATTTCGTTACCCTAGGCTGTATTTCTTCCACCTCGGATGGTATTGGGGCTTCACAGTTAGACACCTTTTTTGAAAAGGGCTGCCTTATCTGATAATTTTCCTGCACAGACTCTTCCCTTATATTCTTAACATGAACATAGTCTTGTACAATCTCCTCCCTATTATCTACCCCAGGGAAAATCTTCCTTTCTGTCACTGGGAATAAACCCAGTGGTATTCCCAGTTCCTTGGTTTTCTGGATCTCCACCCTTTCTAATTCCCCCCATATTTCTTTTAGCAGCACCAACAATTCCTTTTTTCCAATTCCCTCTTTATTTCTTTTATTAGCACTGCCAATTTCTTCTTTATAATTTCTTTTTTTGAAGAGAAAGAAAAAAAAATAAGCCCTTTCATCCTTCCTTTCACTCTGATTTTCCTCCCTTTACCCTTCCTAATTCCCCCTGCAACACTTCTAGTTGCATATTCACTTCCTTAACATTTTTTGAAAAGAAATAGAAGCAAAAGAAGAAAAAGAAAAAGAAAATCACCACTGAAAGCAAAGTAATATCCCCTTGGTAACAGCCACTGTAAATATTTTGCTGGCCTCTTGAACACAAACATCCATCCCCTCTTCCTTTGCTTTTCCCTCTCCTATATTTGAAATCAAATTTCCCATTGTCCTTTTATATCCTTATTTCCCTACTCCCATTTGGATACCATTTGTAAATGAATTCTGTTCTCTTGCCCCAACTATTACTGTTACGGGTTTCCTAACTTGTAACTGATTCCTAAGTTGTAACAGATTCCCACTGTACCTTTTACCCTCTAGCTCTAAAGAAGAGACAGGAAAGATAGAATTCTTCATCACTCTTGCAGGTGGCCTTTAAAGATGCAAAGAGGGAAAGAAAAAGAAATTTGCTGCCCTTTTTGGCTATTGTTAGCTTGGATAACAGGAACTGCAGAGAGAACTACTAACATCTTTCAAACCACCACACAAACTGTCAGTTCCAACTGCCATCAATCTCCTTTATAACCTAGCAAAGTTCTCAGAAGTCCAAGTAGCATGTAACCACAAGGAGAGCTGCACAGGACAAAAAGCTTCTTGGCAAAGCATCCTGCTACAAGGTACAAACATATAAGGCGCAATCAGGCAATAAGGCAAAATGACAGCTGATAATTTTACTTTCCACCTCCAAGAAGTTTAATAACTCATTTATATTTTGAATGAAGAAAAGATTTCTTCAGTCTACTCCTATTGAAAATGCAAACAGAATACCAAGTTAGTCATATGTTTTTCAAGTACTAATATAAACATTACATTACATATATCATATCATATCTATCATTGGATTCCACAATGCTATCATTTTGTCCTTTTCATTTATCTTTATGTTTTTGCTATTGGTGGCTGGTTATTATATATCTTTGAATTTTCTTCATTCAAATGGTTGCCCTTCAAATACATCCCTCAGAAAATCATCAACCTTCCCCTTTCCCTCTTCATATTACAAATGAATGCGAAAATAAATAACAAAGACTTGTTAAATCTACACTTTTGTGTTCAAAACTAACATACATTAAGGATAATTTGATCTGCAATGGTGTGACATCTAGATTTTTAAGAAAGACTCCAAAGCAACACTGACAACCTTAAGTAAAATTACACCTAGAGCTTATACATTTAAATGTCAGATCGCTGAAGAACAGGGCCCTCGTACAGTCTGTCAACTTTGGAGATTTGTTTCTGTGAAGTTTTCCTGAGCAATTTCTCTTTTTTAATAGAGTGTCTACCTTATATTCACAGCAAAACTGAGTGGCAAACAGAATGCTTGTCAATCTTTTACAACTTCCTCGCTATCACTTTCCATCTATATTGAACCAACGATATCACCCAAGTTCTGAATTTACAGCAAAGTTTCTTCTCAGTTTGTTACATCCTTCGAATTTTACAATGTAGTCATATGTATCACAACCATTGTACTATGAGGAATGATTTTACTGCCCTAAAAACGCCCTGACAACCTTTTGTCTCTTGTTAAGACTTTATTTTGACATATATATAAGGAAAAGAATATTTCAGTATATAGGGAATATCCCTGTCCCCCAAAACCCATAAATAGTTTTGTTTCATCATGACTATTTTCTCTTTAACACCAAATGATAATCTATTAGGACCCGGTGACTAAACTTTAGCCATTCACCTACTGAACAGCATCTTTGGTGATTCTAACTTTGGAGAATCATAGCTAACACTAACATAACAATTTCAACTTCAATAACACATTATGTCAGACTCTGCAACTGTATTTATTATCTGTCAGTTGTACTCTGCATAGGTACACTGTGTTCTTATATACCAACCACCAGGTTTAGACTATTGTTTAAGAAATAAGCAAACGATGAAACTCTTGCTTTAGATATTTGTATGTACTCCTTTTAGTCTTCAAATAACTTTTTAAAAATTACTTTTTAAAAGTATTTAAAATAATATTTTAAAATAACCTTTCAAAATAGCGTTCCCTACAGGTATTTTCTCTGAATAAGCCATATAAGATATTAATTCTAAATATATTTTTTTCAGCCACAATTATTATTGATACCTCTAGATAATCACATGTGTGTGACACATTTTTAAACAAATATGATGTTTGAAAAAAATTTAGATGATTTATATCTGTGTGTATAAATGAGTCTAGTATGAGCTACTAAATGTCTTCCTTTCTCATGTTGGAATATTTTAACAGCATTTAAACATTTAACAGCAAAAATCATTTAGCATGATTTTTTATTTTCGTGTAGAACAGATTTTGTAAAAGGATAGAGAATGTTTAAGGAAACTACATCATCAGTAGTGTTCCCCATATGTATTTGATCAAGGAACCCTCTCCTTCAATGCACCTTTCCTGACTATAGTTCTAAAGAACATGCTTTGGGAAAAGGGAGCCTTCATTTCACTTACTAAGTTCTAATGAGTTTTTTTTTTTCTGTTCTTCCTTGATTTACAAAAAAAAAAAGAAAAGAAAACTGATCCCTCACTGCCATTGTTATGTTTATCAAAGAATGATTTCACATGCTGGAGAGAAGGCTCAGTACATAAAGTGCTTGAAAGGAAAGCCTGATGCCTGGAGTTCAGATTTCCATAACCCACAAAAACAAACAAACAAATAAATAAACAAATAAACAAATAAATGTGAACATGATGGTCTGTCAGTAATCACAGGTTTCAGGCAGCAAAGACAAGAATTATTTGGACTAAGCTGGCTGCCCAGACTAGAAAGTAGGCCAGCTCCAGATTTAACAAGAGATCTTGCCTCAGTAAATAAAGAGTAATGGAGAAAAATACCTGATGTCAACCTCTGACCTCAATGTTTGCGTGTGCGTGCACAAACACACATACATGCATACTAGCATATGATTCAAATAAAGACATTTTGGTGTTGATCTTTTCCTGTAGAACCTCTCTTATTGTACATGTGAAGAAGCTGAGACTGATCATGATTTTTCTCCAGAACAGTCACAGAACAAGTTAATTGCTGCATAAATTATAAGTAATAGGAGGTAGTGAAGTAACAAGTAACCCTCAGTATCCAGAGCCTTCCTTGATAATTCTATAATACATATAGAAATTCTAAGACTTAAGCAGACTCAACAGTGACTACACACATCTGGAATCTACTTAATCATCATTATAAAAAGAAATAAAATGATTAATTAGTCTGGCCCAGGTCTGACTTGTAGATTAGGCCCAAAATAACCACATAACACACCGTGTAACAAGGTGAAAAAACTAGCATAAACCTGAAACACAAGCAACCTGAAATCCTTTGTAAACAATTGACTTCCACAGCGAGCATAGTCTCCTGTCTGGCAGTTTATAATATTCCCTACATGAGTTTTGATGACCAAATATGAATGGAAAATACATAAGCATAATCAGTGCCATTTACAGATTATTTACTAGTGTTGCAAACTAAAATAAGTGCTTTCCGAGTATTAAATACATGAAGTGAATAGGATCTTTGACAGTTTTAAGACACAAAATTTAAACACATGGTGTTTTTTAATCAAGGTTGGGTCCAAAGCATGACATTGAGAGTGACCATCATATTTATGCCGTTGGGGATAATTCTTGCATCCGAGCATGGAGATGACAAGTAACAGGGGTGCACTGCTAGCCCACACAATTTGGATGCAGGGTCTACACTGTTTTTCTCAACGTTCTATTTTATCCTTGCTAATGGAAGAAAAAAAAAATGCCCTTTCAGCTTGGAGGCAGTGGGAAAAGATTTACCTTTAACATCTGCATCAAGGCATTTTGAAAAGGAGCTTCAGCAATTTAAACTGACAATGGTAAATTCTCGTTAAAGATTTAGGCTACCAACATCAACACAGGTGATACCTTGGCTATAGAAATGTCTTTATTCTATGTACAAGTGGGCATCTACACACTTTTCTGCAAAGTGTCTTTAACAATGTTATTTTCTCATTTAAAAATAGAGGCCACTGAACAAGCCAATCTTTAACACTATTCAGTCTAGATTTTTGTTGTCTGCTGACATTGTTGAAATTCTCATAATCTTACTGATTTCACTTCAAACCTTGTCAAAAAAATAAAATAAATAAATCAACCAAAAGCTAGGACACATTGGTCTATTCATCTCTTCAAGACATTTTTGACACTTGCCTATTCAATGACAATCAAAATTCTCAATGTTGATTATTTTATTAAAAAACAAAACAACAGCAACAACAAAAAAAAAAAAAAGCACAGGCTGTGCCACCAGTGATCTCATAGTTATTTAAGGAAACTGGCATCAAACAAGGCAGGTGCAATATGAAGGGACAAGGGTTTGTAGAGAGCATGCCTGATAGCTTCTCCGGTGTGGATACATACCAGTTCTCATTCTAAGAGCTACGCAGCCTCTACCACGCAGCCCACCTGCTTCTGGCTGAGGTAAGTCTGACAATGGCTCCAAGATAAAGCTTGACCTCAGAAGAATTCTATACACCTTATCTGACATATTCATTCAGAAATCCAGGCATTGTCTCATGTCCACATTTCATTCTGTGGCTATAACATATGGCTTAGTAATTGATATATGATGGAATTTGGGTACACAGTGGAGAATGATAACTTTTTGATGACTTCCGAGAGGCAATTTTCTTTTAAAGACAGCTAACACAAGCACTAGCCTCTTTCCTTTGGGTCTTAATGGCGTGTGGGTGGAAAACAAGGAAGTGACTCAGTCATTTTATGATTGTATGATGCCAGATTCAGGTAGTAAAAATTAATCCATTGTCTTCACGCAGAGGAAACAAACAGCACTCAATGCAGGACACAGTAGGCTGGAAAAGGTGGGGCACAGGGGAGTGAAAGAGGAAGATGCAAATAAGATTAGAAATTCCTGGAAACATTTAGTCCTGCTAAGCTGGGGACTGTGAGGAGTAAATTGGTCTCGCAGAATCAAGGTTATGTGTGCCAACAAGAAAAAGTCCTTTGAGTTAGTGCTAGAACAATGAAAATAAGCTATGATTGCTACCACTGCTAAAGGAACACAACCTCCACTCCCAAGGTACAACAAGAAAGAGATGTAAGAATGGTATGTCCCTTCTTCCTGTTTTCTTGTCTCTCCTAAGTAGCTCCTGTGAACAAAGCATAAGAGGCTATTTAGAAATGGCTCCTCGAAAATTTAACATGAGCTTCTCTTTCAGAGAAAAGTGAGTGCAATGATCAGTTTTTGTGATTTTGACACAAGTCAGAGTCATTTGGGAAGAAGAAACAATTATTGTGAAGATACCTTAATCAAATGGCCTGTAGGCAAGTGTTTCAGGGAATTAACATGATTAAAGATTGATGTGAGTGGGGGATCTACCCACTGTGGGTGGTCATTCATGGTACAGGAAAACAAGTTGAGCAAGCCATGGAGAGAAAGCCATGTTCCTCTGTGGTTTAAATTTCAGGTCCTGCCTGAGTTGCTGCTTTGGCTTCCCTCAGTAATGAACTGTGATTGGGATGTATATGTCAAATAAAGCCTTTCCTCCCTAGGTTGACTTTGGTTATCATTTTATCACAAACAAGAAACCCAACAAGGACAGGGAGGGGATAAAACTAGAAAGGAGATAACTCAATCAAATTATCTACACATCCATCCCTTTGGTAATTCAGCATCCACATGCCCTACTAGTTACACTTAAAAATATAGCAATCTAAACTAAATAATCTCAAAATACTTCAAATTGGAATGTAACAATCATTTGCCTAGATTTGACTAGTAGAAAAATGCTGTGTTTCTCCTCAAATGTAGAAAACACAAACTCTTCACCTATATATCCATCTCTATAATTTCATCCAATGTCAAAAGCCCACTTGGATATTCTGTCCCTAAAAGACTGAACTATGAATTTATCTACAACCATTTGTCTATGTCTTAGAAGAGAAAAAGTAAATGAAATGGATATCACAGAGTCTATACTACAGTGCTGTGCTTCGGGTTTTAAACATGGATAACTTCCTTGGTTGGCTAGTCATTCAAAATTTAACCTTAGCCATAGTGTCAGTTAATACAGTTGTTACTAGATGGATGTGAGTCAAATCTTCTTAGTGAAGTGGTCATCTTAAGTTGTCTAGGCTCCATTAGTTTCTTTTTTTAATTTATTTTTAGTTGCATGCATGTGCATGCATATCCACATTGATGTGAATGCAGGCACCTGAGGAGGCTAGAAGTAGTGGATTGACCTGAAGTTGAAGTTATAAGTAGTTGTGAACCACCCAATATGTAATCAAACTCGGGTCCTCAGGTCCATTATTCATTGAGCCATCTTTTCATCCCTTCCGTTAACTTTTCCCATTGCCCACTAAAGGACTCCAAATATTCCCTTTGGTTCCAGCTACATAATTCTCTTGCCTTATATTATCTAGCAACTCAATCTCTCGTTGATAATCAGAAATCATTGTAATTATTTTTCTGTTGATTCAATGATATAAAAAGCACAAAACGACCAGGTGAATGACCCACATTCCAACAATTAGGTTATTTCTACGAAATAACAAACAGAAACTAATGTTAAACAGAGTGGGGAAATCATGGTTCAGTGCTCTTCTTAGTTAATGAGTTAATGGCAGAAATATGTCATTTAATACATCTAGTAAAATCAGATCCTACACAGGAATAGAAATACTGGAATGGTTAGGTTATTGTGTCTCAGATAGCCCTGTATCTGATTCTAATCCAAGTCTATGATAACATGAATTCTATAGCAGCATTGTTGAAGGTTTTTTGCTTTGTAAGACATTCACTGGTCAGAAGCAATAATGCATGGAGTATTTAGATAGTGAATAAATCACACTGAAGTTTTTTGATTTTAATCATGAAAAAGGAATTAGAAACAGGAAAAAATCAAGATTGATATCTACTATTAGTTGCACAAAGACAAATGAGCACAAAATACTTTTCCATTTTAAACTGGAATAAATTCAAATAAATCAAACTGGCATGGATGGTTTTCACAAAATTTGTTCCTCGTCAGGGTCTATGTTTGACTTCAACTTTTGATTGTTGTGCTCTCAGCAAGGAAAGTAATAGATAAGAGGCACCTAATATTAAGCATTCAAGAATTTCTGCACCTGTCTTGATAGCTACCTTGTACATGATCCCATTGACTGGTCACTGCAGAAGCTAGGGAATTTCTGTCTGGATGATAGTCACAAATCATGTCAATGTGGAATCTCATCTTTGCTCTAGAATATAACATTACTGATTTACTTCTGCTTTACAGAAATCCATCGTTCACGCTTTTATTGGAGAGATATGTATGGACGAACAGTTGAAGTAAGCAATGAACAAGTTGAAAATAATAAACACATTCTGATATTTCTTCCTCCTAAAGACCTAGAATCTTTTTTTATGTTTTGCCAGTGAATTGTATTGTTCTGTCATCAATGAGTATAGGGCACATTATAGTACAATGTTAGGTCCATAACCAAACCACTCTACCTTTTCAGTGAGTGAATTAAATATAAAAATCTCTATAAATTGCCCTCTGTTCCTAAAAATCTCAGCATCTATTGCTTATATATTCTCCACATTACAACTAATATGTGTAAGAAACATGAATTTTTTGTAATGTTTGCTATATAACTCATCTCCCTTACTAAAGTTTTATACTTGTCCCTCAGATACCCCTGCAATTCGACAGTATGTGTAAAGGTAATAAGAGGTGGTAAGAATGGGTTTCAAAAGTAAATATGGATTGAAAAATCACTTTCTGAATTTGTTAGTTTCGAATCTTCAGAATAAAAAGTCTAACATCCTTAGATGTAGAAGACTGTCTCTGTTAGGATTGGAAGTGTGATGATTTGTATTTTTGATGATATCCATCCTCTGTCTATGAAAATATTCCCATACTGAAACCCAGAGTTTCATTGTTTTCCAGTACTCCACATTTCTCACAAGATGGTGGGCATTAAATTCCACAGCGAGCTAAGGGCAAGGCAGAATACTCAGCTTATCTTGTAACTCTCAAACTTTCACTTTCAAATTTGAAACAGAGCTTTGGATGCATCTACAGCTCTGAGGCCTGCTTTGAACATGTATATCAGAGTCTTGGGATTGCAAATGTCCTAGAAATAACCCAGTGTAGTTGGGGAAAGAATTTGGTTTATTTCTTCCTCCACAAAACTTTAGTAGTGACCCTTGCTAAATCAGCAGTGGAATAGTGGAATGCACGAACCACATGGCTTCACAGAGCATTGCCCTCAGCAGGTTTTCAGCTAAAGAAATAAGCCATCTACCTGCCATAAATTATAGTTACTCCTTTTCTATTGGTAGCTAACTCAGTGGTATACCTATGTTCCATAAAGCATCTCCCCCAAAGATCTATATATTTGAAGTCTTTTTCTTGACACAACTTCCAGCACAATTAAAACTCTAAGAACATACAAAGGTTTAAAGCCATAAAACATAGTTTGGTGGTGAAATTCAGAAGCATTTATAGTATATCAGCACCTCTGAGACAGAAGTGGATGAAGGTAAAACACACTGGGGTTTAGAAAGTGCAGAAGATGCCACATGTTATCAATTTCATGGATACCAGACACTGAATGCTTCCATCTCTGCTGATAGCTAGACAGCACCGCATCCATGGGACTAGGACAGTGATACTTTGAAAGCTGATGCTGGATGACTGAAAGGAGGCACACATGCAAAAATAGCAGAGAAGACAAAAAGGAAAAGTTCGTCTCTGCTCCTCCTCCTATTTGATTCTTCCATGAGTATCCTTTCTTATAAGGACCTTCCTTCATGCTGGAATTATAAACATATGCCACTATGCTTGACTTTATTTGTGTGTGGTTTCTGGGTATTTAATTCAGGTCCTCCTGTTTTCAGAGTAAGCGTGATGCTTTCTGAACTGTCGCCCAAGCCCTTACAGAAATTTCAAGTTATGTGTTTAGAATAGACACTTCAAGTGTACAACTGAATAATCTTAATATACGCATAAAGCCAAGTAACTATCACTACCTAGTTTTACCAAATATTGTTACTTCTCAGGACTTGTATCCACTAATTGCAATTTATGATCATTTCCTACTCTTCCCCTCTCTCTGCTGATTTTGGCCATTGTAAACTATAGTCTAGTTTCCACTTCTATAGGTTTGCCTCTTATGGAGATTTCACACAAAGGAATTACAAAATAATTAATGATCTTTTATAGCTACCCTTTTTACTTAGAAAATTTACAAGGCATATGTATGCTGCAGCTAGCATGAATATCTCTTTTGTCAATCCAAAAACTGTTAGTTACTATAAACATTGCTATGACAAAAGTTGAGAAATAAGAGATTTATTTTTATTCACAGCTTAAGAAGGGATGCAGGGGCCTGCAAGGTACTCATTAGAGCAGATATCCTCCTACAGCTTCCTTCATCATTTTAACTCTTTGTCTTAGCTTCTAAATCCTTCAGGCATTCCCTGGGAGCCCACTCCCATGCCAGACAAGGAATCAGGTAGGAGATCTTCAAACCTTCACTCTCCCTCCCCCTTCAAAATCAAATCACCCATTCTCATCCTCAGGTCTGCAGCCCAATGTGGTCCCTCTCTGACCACATTCCAAGGGAACTAAAGATCAGGATGGCACATCCTGCTTTCCTCCCTCCTGTATACCTGCTGAGGGCTCCTAGACCCAAGTGTCAGCTCACAATACCAAAAACCACATACTATCTGGAATCCCCAGTGACCACACATGGCAGGATCCCAGAAGCACTCCCTACCAGGCAACTTAGAGCCACCACAATTCTCCTAAGAGCCAGAGAACTAAGAACCATGGAATAAAGCACCCACCCACAAAGACAATACCAGATATCAGCACCTATATTTGCAATCATTCC
This sequence comes from Cricetomys ansorgei, assembly GCA_026225945.1. Taxonomy (NCBI): domain Eukaryota; kingdom Metazoa; phylum Chordata; class Mammalia; order Rodentia; family Nesomyidae; genus Cricetomys; species Cricetomys ansorgei. The sequence goes on from JAMJFZ010003624.1 coordinate 3,739,956, forward strand.
AAATCCAGATGCCTAGAAGCCAACACAAAACCACAATCCATAGTGATGACAATAAAAAGCTAAGCAGCAATGCTACAATAGGCCTCAAGAAGTGAAAACACAGTGGAATGGAATGAAGAAAACAATTTTAGAGGTGAAAGTGGAAATTGAATGAATACAGAAAACTCAAATCAAAAGAAAATTTTAAGAACTCAAAGAGTAACCTCAGTGGCAAGCCTGATCAACAGAATATAAGAGATAGAAGAAAGAATCTCAAGTACTGAAGACAAAGTAGAAGAAATGGATACCTTGGTCAAAGAAAATGTTAAATCTCAAAAAAAAAAAAAAAAATCTGCTACAAAACTTTCAGTAAATCTGGGACAGTAGGGAAAGACCAAATCTATAAATAATAGGAATAAGGAAGAAGAAAAAAGCAGGTCAAAGGCACAGAGAATATTTTCAACAAAAATCAGAAAAGAAAACTTTTCCTACCTAAAGAAGGAAGTGCATATCAAAGTTCAAGAAGCATAGAGAACACTAAATACATGGCCACTAAAAAAAAATTCCTCGTGGCAAATAATAATCAAACCTGTATTGAGAATTCTCTGTTTCGATCTGAACCTCCTTTTAATTCGATTGCTTGGGTTTTTGTTTGTTTGTTTGTTTTGTTTTTTATTTCAAGACAGGGTTTCTTTGTTGGAACTCTTATTGTCCTGGAACTCACTCTGTAGACCAGGCTGGCCTCAAACTCACACAGATCTGCCTGCCTCTGCCTCTCGAGTGCTGGGATTAAAGGAATGCACCACCACTGCCCAGGGGAATTATTTTTTTTTTTCATGTCTAGTTTATTGAGTTCTGTATATATTTTAGATATTATCTCTATCTGATGTGGAGTTGGTAAAAACTTTTTTACATTCTATAGGCTCCCACTTTGTACAAATGAAAATGTTCTTTGCTTTACAGGAGCTTTTTAGTTTCATGGGGCACAGGCAGAGAGTGGATCCAAATAATAGCCAAAATGAGGAGGAATTGGAAGGAATAGAGGGAGGAGAAACTGTAATCCAGGTATATTGTATGAGAAAGTAATCTATTTTCAGTAAAAGGAAAACCTAATACAAATATGTCTGTTTTAAAACTCTGGCATGGAAAACCAAAACAGACTTGTAATGTTGCAAAAAATCTACTGAATAAATAATACTTTTAAGTCAGTAGTAGTGATGCATGCCTTTAATCGCAGCACTTGGGAGGCAAAGGCAGGCAGATCTCTGTGAGTTGGCAGCCAGTGTGATTTCCAGGACAACCAGAGTTACCTCAAAAAATAAAATAAAAAAGTAAAAAAATAAAAATAAAAAACTACATTAAAATTTCTTATAGAAGCTATGAGTTTAAGAGCATAGTATAATGATTTTGAATCAACAGCACATTCCAAATCAAGTTCTATTGACAGAGTTTCTACAGTCTCTAAAGCATAAAAAAGCATCAGAAAATTACTTAGTTTTCCTTCCTACATATTCTTCATTTTCTGTTATGTGTCACCTATATATGCAAATGAGCTGACAACCTCCTTCTTAGATCATAGCATTAAGAAATTAGCCTTATTAATCCATTAGCATGGGTGAGGAAAAGAGCAAAGGAATAATTGGCCTTTATTGTTTAACCAGAAGGTTGTTTCTCTACTCAAGTACTCTTTAATAAAAAAAAAAAAAAAGTATTTTCTTTTGAAAAACAAAAAGGAAAAGATGCTCACTGGTTAAAAATGCTTGCTGCCAAGCCTGGAGACCTAAATTTGATCTCCAGGATACACAGGGTGACACAGAGAGAACATACCTGCTATGTCTTGTGACCTGCACACACCTGCTATGTCATACAACTGCCCACACATATGTACACAAACAAATAAGGCAATTAAAAAAAACATATTTTTAAAAAGAAAGAACACAGTTTATTGTGGCAGAAAAGAGCCAGTACCAGAAACATGAAGTAACTAATCACATTGTACCTGCAGTTGGGAAGCAAAGAGAGAAGAAGGCAGGTCTGTTTTGGTTTGGTCTGGGAATCCCTGTCCATGGAACAGTGCCACCCATGTGCAGGTGGATCTTCCTCTGGAAACACCCTCTCAAATATGTCCAGTGTGGGTCTCCAGGTTATTCCACATCCTGTCAAGTTGACAATAAAGATTATCACACTGAGTAATATTTGTACTTATGGACATAGTGCATTTTATTTATCTACCCATCAGTTGAGAGACACTGGGGTTGTTTGTTTCCACGTTGGGAAATATCTAATAATGCTGATAAAACATTTACCAACAAGAGTTCCAGGGGTGTGCTTAAATTCTTTTTGGGAAGACACATTTTAAAAAGCATTTCTGGCTCACATGGTAACTCCATTGTTTCCATTATAGGGAACCAGCGAACTATTTGTCCAAAGTGACTGCACCTCTGACATCCCTCTCAACAGTGTATGGAGACTCCAGTTTCAGTATATTCCTACTAGCTCTTGTTACTTTTCTTTCTGATTACAGCAGACCTTGTAGTTGTGAATTTCTGTATCATTTTGTTTTTGACTTACATTTGCCTGAAGGATGATGATGATGAACAAATGTCCATTTCTCATTACCCATTTGTTTGTCTTTTTTTGGAGACAATTTATATTCAAATCCTTGATGTCCTTTAAACACATTTTTACTCTTGAGTAGTAAACATTTTTATATGCTAGATAAAAATTCTGTATCAGATGCAGATTTACATAAGCATTTTTCTGTTTGTGAGCTAACTTTTCTCTTTCTTCGAGGTATCATTTATAGCAAATGCTATCTAATTTTGTTAAATTCTATTTATTTTTTTCTTATCACTTGTCCTTTAGGTAGAACACTACACCCTAGGCTTAAATATGTATTTTTAATCTTTAAATTTTAAAGTTTTAGTTATTTTACACACACACACACACACACACACACACACACACAACCTGAATTTGACTTAATTTTTTGGCATATGCATGTGCGTGGTGTGGTGTGCATGTATGTATATGCACATGGATGTGCTGGTGCCTATGTACATGTGAGCATTTGTATATTAATGTATCAGACTAATGGCCATTGTCTTTATCCATTACTGCCCACTTTATACATTGATGTAGGGTCTCTTCCTGAACTTAGAACTCACTGTTTTGTTTAGTGGGATTTCCCTGTCTCCACCTTCCAAGTACTGAGACTATAGAGGAGATTCCATGCATATGTAGCATCTGAGCATGCAAACACAGATCCTTAAATTTTCAAAGTAAGTGCTTTACCAGTTGAATCACTCTCCCAGCACATGGCTTAACTTTGTACAGCTAACAGAACTTACAAGTCTTTCTTTTGTGTGGGTATGAACAATAGTCCTAGCATCATTTGTTGAAAGACAGTCTCTTCATAGGCTTCTTCATATTTTTTTGCAGCAAATTAATCATTAATATACTATCTTTCTGAAGTCTTAATTACACTCTATGTATTTTTCACTCTTCTTGACAGTACTGTACTGCCTTGATCATAGTACCTTTGCAATTAATTTAAATATTAGATGAGTATGTGACTGGTAAAGATATTTCGTACAGATTTTAGGATTGGTTTGTCAGTTTCTGAAAGAAAAATAGGTTGCTAGGATTTTTTTTTTAAAGAAACTGAATTAAAGGGAAAAGCTCAGTTTGGGAAGTCTTTTGATACATAAACACACAATATCCCCATATTCAGTTGTATATTCTTATTTCAAAAACACACTGTAGTTTCTGTAAAGAAAATATTTCCTTTGTTCTGTAAAATTTATTCATTTTTTTTCTTTTTGGCATTACAAATGAAATTGCTAAGCATCCATTTTATCTATTTTAATTTTTGAAAATTTCATGTGCACTCATGTTTTGCCTGCATGTACGTCTGTGTGAGGGTGTGGGATCCTCTGGAACTAGAGTTATAGACAGTTGTGAACTACCATATGGGTGCTGGGATTTGAACCAGGGTCCTCGGGAAGATTAACCAGTGCTCTTAACCACTGAGCCAATTTCCAGCCCCTAAGTTTCATTTTAAATTTATACATTAGTATATAGAATCACAGGTGATACTTACATGTCAATTTTCTATATACAAAATTGGTTACATGACATCATTTAATATTTAGGAACATGAGGATTTTCTGTGTAATGGGTTACATTGCTAGCATTCTGAAGGCTTTTCCGTTCATTGTACTTCTTTACCTTGACTAATCATACTGATTATTTTGGCTGCCTTGAAGTTTCTGGGATTAAAGGTCTGCACCACCACAGCCAGCAGAATTTCAAATTATTCAGTCTTTTAACCAGAGATACACTCTTGTCAGCTTTTCAGATCTTGGAATTATTTTATACACATGCTAAACACTGTCTTGTATTATACATTAAATATTTTCAAATTTTCAAGGTCCTTTATATATTTTAATTTCTTCACAGGAAGTCTCATTGTCTGGTTAATATGAAGTCTAAAAAAATAATGAATCTGATAAATAGATGTATGAATTTGCAAACGTAAAGCTTTTTCAACTAATCTAATACTCTGAGTAAATTGAACAACATGCAAACAAAATTTAATATCTAATGTAATTACTTAATTATGCAATTTAAATTAGAATTAAACATGACTCACAGATCATATTTAAATGGATAGAATTTTTACCTATTAAAATATTAAATATACAAATATTGGAGAGATGGTTCAGTGGTTAAGAGTGTATAGTACTCTTGCAGGTGATCTGCGTTTTGTGCCCAGCATTCATAATAGATGCATCGCAATCTGAAACTTGGAAATTGGACATCCTCTTATGCCCTTGAGCATCTGCACTTTCATACACGTACCCCCCCTACATATACACACACTTAAAAATAAAATAAATCTTAAAATAACGATGAGAGCAATAAATATAGTTGTATAGGGCAGAAAGTATTTACAGATATTATTTAAGTGCAAAAATATTAATGATTTTATTGTCTTAAAATAATAACTGGAATATGTAGAATATGTGAAATATGTGAAATATTTGGTAACTTAGCATGGCTGTCTTCTAGTTTATTCTGGTATTAAAAGTGACTATAGACCAGAATCAATCCTACACTCTTAGAAATCTCTGCAAACAGGATCTGGTGGAGATTTTGGTTTGCCGTACAAACATATGTGAATAAGAATTTTAGAACCTGAAATAAGAAGAGGACAATCTTCTATTGGTTTTTCTACCACTGTGTAGAAGCATGCTGAGAAGAATTGCTCTCTGGTACTTCTGGTATCCAAATACAAGCTCTAGAGAGGCAATTAGGTATAGGTGGCAGCAGCTTCCCAGCTCCTCTGCAGTTGTGGTCTTGAACTGGGCAGTTCTAGTGTACGTCCAGATTCTACATCTTTCTACTGGGAACAGAGGTTGTTTATCTCCCCCTGGAAACCCAGTAGTGTGTTCTAGGAAACCTCTTCATTCCCTGTCCACAACCAGGCCATTCAACTCTTCCAAGAACTGTATGAAGATCCAATTCTCAGTCATCTTTTACTTAACATAGCTGAAGAAAATTACATTTATTGCTCTAGAACTATGTTAACTATGACTATTTAAATCTACATCTTCTTAGTATTTGAAGACGTTTTCTTGACAACAATAGTGCATGTGTACTCTTCAAATTCCCTAGGTGTCTCTACAACTAAAGATTTCAATATCTTATGAGACATGGAATAGAATGCCCTAGGGTGACTTTTCTACTCAGTCATTCAATTGGAGCCTTGTTTATGGCCATTTAACTATGAACTTCAAAATAATGCATAAGTTGAGTTATACATAAAATGAATACTTTTTAGAATCAAAATTATAAAATAATAAACATGAGAAATTGTGTTTATATGTGTTCAGAGTTGAGCAGATAATAAATTTTGTTGAAAAACTAGCTTATGAACTTGACTGTTCTTATATATCTTGGACTCCCTCTATAATTGTGGTAGGTTTCTCAGCACTTCTGGGCTTTGGTTGGAGTCTTTAACAGATGAAATTGTCTGTAGTTTAGAAATTAATGCCATTTCCACTACCACCACCCTCATACCACAATGGGACAGGAGGAACACAGAAATAATTCTCTCCTGGGTCATGGGGAAATGTGTCTCAAACTTCCACTCTTACAAGGTTTCCTGAACCAACTGGATCTTTTCTCTTTCCTCTAAGGGATCAAAACATTTCTGAATACCAAGAGAAGTATAAAAGCCCTTGAAGTAGCATGTCTTCTTAAAAATGTGATGACTGATCAATTTTAAACCTTGCGGTCTAATTGGAAGAAGAAGTGGCAGAGTTCCAAATCTTTGTATGACCAAACATGTCATGTGCATACAGCAGAGGATTCTTAAGATATTTACGTATATGAAGAAACCTAAATAGAATCTCCAAATAACAGAGGAGAGAAAACTCCAACTAGACATCTCTAACCATTAAATGAAATCTCCAGTAGTGAGAATGAGTTACAATTAATTGAACTGTTAGCCAAAATGGCCCCAAGGAAATCACAAACAACACAGACTATAACCAACACTATTGGTTGCTCTATACAAACTGGTGGTAAGTCCCTATTGATGAAGAAAGCAGGAAAAATAACTTACTGAACAGGAAGAAGTCAAGTTGATGCCTACCTAGAGCCTTCACCCCTACAAACTAGTCTTAATGATACTGGAAGGTACTATGCCTGCTTCCAGAGAAGACAGGGAAACACTAACCCAGGTACAAAACCTGTAGTCTACAAGGAGGGACCTGACTGCAAGATTTGCTGGTGCAATCCTGGAACAAAATTATGGGAGTAACCAACTACTATCTGAATGGCATTAAGGCTCACCCCATGAGATGGAACCTATGCCTGACACTTCTGGAGTGGCCAAGAACCTGAAACAAGATATACCATGGACCAAGGGGAAAACCAAATACTACTGTTCTATGAAAGAAACATAGCAATAAGATGACTGCTAAGGACACTCTGCTATACTCCGAGATCGGTGTTTCACTCAGTAATCATCAAAGAAAAGTACTCCTGCCATAGATGACAACAAAAAGAGAGACTTATAACTGGATAATGAGCTAACAGTGAGAGACTCTAGAACACTCAGTCCTAAATAGGATGTCCCCTTCAAAACCCTTCCCTCAGGATTCGTGGAACTCTGCTAAAGAGGAAGCAGAAATATTCTAAGAGCCAGGGGGAATGGAAGACACTGAGAACACAAAGTCTTCAGACACAATAGGACTGAAGCACATATGAACTCCCGAAGATTGTGGTAGCATGTACAGGGCCTACACAGGTTTAAGTCAGACAGGATCCCATGTCTGAGGGGAAGAAGACACAAACCTCCAACCGTATGGCAGAAGCCATCTCCAATTGATATCCACTGCAAAGGAAAACTTACTTTTCTCCAATGTACTCTCACTGGGTATAAAACCCACAATTAAGGGCAGGCTCATACTCAGCAGCAGATGGCAAACACAAAACAAACTCAATGGTATTTTTGGAAATGTTTTCTTTGTTTGATTTTTTGGTTTGTTTTGTTTTGGTCTTATAATGCTTTGTCTGGGCAACTTTTTATTTATTTATTTTTTTTAACCTTACAGAGCTGCTTGTAAGCATCACCCCCCTTGCACATTGTTCTTTAAATATTTATCTGATTCACTTATTCTCTCATACTCTTTGGAATATCAATATTGCATATGTAAAATGGATTGTTTTTCCACCGGTATTTCAGAATCTTTTGGGTTCAGTTTTAATAATTAGTTTGTATTTTACGTTTTCCCATGTGTTTCCTACACTTGGGGTTGGTGTTTATTTGTTGGTGCTTTTGCCATCTCTTTACCAGGCTGTGTATATTTTCTGGGGGGAAAAAGAAGAAACCCTTTATTTAAATAGGTCAATAGTCCTGTTTTTCCCTCTTGTACTGAAACAAAATCCTTTTCACCACTTATTTGTCTGAATAGTGAATAGTTGTGTTCTAAATAGAACGGCTGGGGGTGTGAGGAAAACAAATCAAATCTCAAAATGCTAAATTCGTAGTGAGTTAATGTGGTTGCAAGCACAGATCTACTTTGGAGAGTCCTCAAAGTCTTGTCGCCTCACTTTGAATTTATCTACACAGACTCAGGATTTGACAAGAGGCATCCAGTGATGTATGGCTGGAGAGGTATTAGTAGAGCTTCACTCTGTTCCAACACAAATTATTCTTCACCAAGACAAGCAGATGTTGAAATCTACTTGACAAAAGAAAAACTCTGGCATTGTGATTCAAGCTTGAGTTGTAATTGTATAGAAGGTATCAGAGAGTAAGCTGTAAGTAATGGACTCTAGAGATAGTTCATGCATTAAGAGTACTAGTTGCTCTTGTAAAGGATCACAGTTTAATTCCCAGCACACATATCAGGTGGCTCGCAATAGTCTATAACTCTAACCACTGGAGGATCTGAAATTCCTTCTGGCCTCTGGCATTATTGCTCATATTTCCACAGAATGTTAAAGAAAAGTTCCAGCATACCTTACTGATGAAATTTGGCAAGAACTAGGCCACCAGATAATGAGCTGGGCTCCAGTTCTGGAATATTAAATTAGCAAATAGCAGAGTATAGACAAGGGATCAACACGTAAGTGGAAAATTACAGTAATGATGAGATGAACGAACAAGGCTTTCCCTGCAGAGAGAGTTAGCCCAGGAGGAAGGGGAAGATGGTGACCCCAGGTCCATGTACACATCTGCTCACCTCTACTTTCAGGTGAAGAAAGTGACAGAGGCAGATTTCAGACTAATGATTTTTGCCTGAGTTGCTTATAAATTAGGTCTCAACGCATGAGGAATTCATAAACTTGGGGACACCTCAGTCTCTTCCTGTTTCCTGTGGCTGTGTATTCCCTCTTGAGCAATAGAAAAGGAACAACAAATCAGGGACTGCCAGTTTGGAGTAGAGATGGGGTGTTTTATTCTTTCTTCATTGCAAAGGGAAAGGGGAATTAAAATTGGTACATTGTCTTCCCATTTCTCCTTGCTATGACCTTGAGAAAAGTAACTTAGGGATTATTTGGGCTCACAGTTCTTGGGGGATATTTCATCATAACAGGGGAGGCATAGCAGCAGCAAGAGAAGGAAGCTAGCTGGTCACATTGCATCCACACTCAGAAAGCAGAGAGTGTGTAGGAAGTGGGCAGTGCTGTTGAGCCTCAAGGCTTATTCCCAGGGATCTACTTCTTCAGTAGACTATATTTCCTAAAGGTTCCACAACCTTCCTGAATAGCATCGCCAGTCAAGGTGAAATGTTCAAACATGTGAGCCCATGGAGAGCTTTTCACATTGAAATATTTCACATTGAAATCCAATACAGCATCAAGATTTTGTATTTTCTTAGAACTCAGCCCTAAGCCCTACATAGCAGAAAGCCCTGTATTTCCTGTGGGTACAAGTCTACACTATAATAACAAAGTGAACCTTGTTTCTCATTTACCATTATTTGTTGTCTGAATGTATCTTTCCTCCATAAAATCATGGAGAAAAATAAGAGTTGGAATACAGGCTATTCATTTATTCCTGAGTTTTTGACTATACTATCATTTTATGCGATCTAGCATAGCTCCTGTTCCTTAGAGTTAAAACATATTTTCTGGACATGTTTGTTGCATGAAGATAGAAAAGAGGAGGGGGATGATATCAGTTTGTGTTATGCCTACAGAAGAAATAATAAGGGTGAATAACATGACAGAGATAGCACTGAGGAAAGAGAATAAGAAAGGATGAAGGAAAATGTGGACATATGATTGTGTTTAAGAAAGCAGAAAGGATGCACAAAGGGTAACAAAGAAGAAGCAGTTGGAATGCTAGAGGGTGATGGAATGGACCATGGAAGTCAGTAAAGAAAAGGAAATTAAGAATAAGGAAGCTTTCTGCAAAGATTGAAGGTGAGCCAAGAGAAAGTTCTTATTCTATTTAGTCACTAAAGTGTTATGGATGACTTTGTACATGCAATTTCCCTGTAGGCAGGAGTAGGGAGTCCTATGGATATATACCCAGGAATATTCTAGCTGAGTTATGCGGTAGATATGGTAAGTAAAAATCATAAAAATTGAACCTGATTAAATTACAAACAAGACAAGGTTTTGCTAATATATTTGTTAAAGTACTTGGGAGTATTGACTAAAACTTTAAAAGGACTAGTGATTTATTTATTTATTTATTTAACACTTCTATTTTTTTTCCTCTTTTTAACATAGATAATTAAACAGAACCTCTATACATCCAAAAATACCCCCTGCTTCTATATATGATACCAAACATATATTACACTATTTGCTACAAAACACCTTAGTGCGTTATCTAGTTAGATAATGCTTGACTACCAGTCTTGAACAAAGTTTCAGTAATCAAAGAAAATAATCAAATTCTAAGTTTTACATTCATCTATTTTTTCTTGTGTGTGAATATGTGCGTGTATGTGCACATGTCTCAGAGTACATATGGAGCTCAGAAGACAATGTGAAAGAATTGGTTCTTCTCTTTTGCCATGTGGATACTGGACATTGAACTCAGGTTGTCAAGCTTGGCAGCAAGTGCTTTTGCCCACCGAGTGATTTCACAAGCCCAGTCATACTATTTAAGTCATCGTTTACTAGCATTTGACAATAATGCTCCTATTGTCTACTGTAACATAATCATGAAACAAATTCATCATATTCTGTGAGTTTATATCGTTTTGCTCTAACAAGAAAGTATGAGACATCCAAGATAAAAACAATCATTAACTTGCTATGTAGGGAGGAATGAAAGTGTGCAAGGCTTCTCCCACCAAAAGCACACTTAAGAGCCTGAAAGTTGTATGGGACTGATGGAAAGATCATGTGTTACCGATATTGGCATTAAGAGCCACTTGAATGACTAGAAGAATTTCTTCTCCTTCAATGACACTATGCAGCCTACTCAGTCATAAATGTCCAGGCTGTCAACTAGTGAAAGGAATAGCTTGATTGTCAGATTTCTGGCTCTGTTGTTGTCAGCACACACAATGGAATTCTCTGTCTCATTTTCACACTCGGTTAAGCCAACCTGACTTTATTTTAGTGTAGTCATTCAGATGATCAAATAAAACAAGCTCACGAGGCAGCTTGCAATCTTGAGAGCAATACAGAACTGTATTTCTTTCATTTACTCAGCCCACCTCAAGTTTGCTTAGGTAGAACATATAGTACCTTCGTTGTCTGGGGGAAGACACATTTCTCTTAAGCACAAATGGGACCTTTTAAATGTACATTTAGATTTTAATATCAACTGTAGTTCAGAATAGCTCCTCTATTAGGGTCAGGTGACCTGGGATCTGCATTATTTCTTTAAATGAAGACAAAAAAATACTGTTTTTTCTTTAGTATAAAAGCTTTGCTTGCTCATGAGAGAAATACTTTAAATATACCAGTGGGTAAGGAAAAGAAGAATCTCATCTCATTACACAAAGTAACAACTATTGCCTTTTTGCTCAATTCCTGTAAATATTCATCTGTAATCACCATTCATATACAAAGATAGGGAAAAGATGAGATATATGGCACATCTGCTTGATTCAGGAATCTTTTTGTATCTTACATGTTCTGAAAAATGTCATTTGAGTATACAGGGGTTAGAATCCCTTCATTTTTCTAGTTCCTGTTGAAATGGTGCAGGTAAATTAAACAGAAATGTCTGTCTTTGATAGGAGGAAACAGGTTATCACCTCACCTAACAGGAGTCTCAGAAGTTTCCAAGCATGAGTAACACAAGAGGTTTATGGATAGGAAAATTAATGTGTCGTCAGAACACTGTCTCACCGGACTCCTGGGGAAGCTTCTTGTATGACTAGATTAGGGGAGCCCAAACTCACAGCTGAGCTCAAGGAGGTCTCTACTTTGAAACTCACACAGAAGAAAAGAAGAGCCCTTTTCAAAAGATGGACTACATTAACCTTCACTAAATATTTTAGATTTGCTCTGTGCAGCTGTCCTGTTTTCTGAAAGAATGATGCATCCCACCCCGCAGGATTTTGAAACACCAAGGTGCCAGTGGCAGCATCTTGCATAATGCCTATAGTATCTGTTCCCCTTGTTCACTTGTTCTCTTATGTAATACTTATGCAATCGCCCCAACTATACCAATGTATTGAACCTACCAGTTTGCTTGAAAGGACATTCTGTGTTTGGCTTTGACCATGAGCTTGTGTCTAATGGGGAGCGATACTTGACAAAAACATCAAGAACTGCCTATACACAACAGTCAGCAAACAAACTGATGTTTACAGGGTAGTGGATCCTCACAACAACCACTGGTAGAGCTCAAAAGCTAGAGGGGACTGTGTATGATACAAAAAGAAAGAAGGAAACTATTGTAGTCCAATTCCTTTCTGATATAAAACAAAGATATGCCATGTCTCTAGTACTTTAAGTCACTGAATTTCAGAGTCAATTTTTTTTATGTAATTACAAACAGTAGATAGGGGTTGGTTAGCTACCAAATTTTAGAAAGGAAAAATGTACATTACTCTCATGAAGAACTTCAAAAACAAGGCCTTAGTGGATATATTTCCTTTTTCAGTGTCTTGTCAAATTGGGGGGTGAATTCAGGAATGGAGTCACATGAAGCCAGGACCAAGAAGAAATGGACTCGCGTGAAGTAGACCACAGCACAAATGAGAACTACAACTTTATGGTATAAATCTATGATAATTAAGGATTACTTTTTCACCAACATCCCATAGCCCAGGGAGTTTCTGCCTTGGCATCCATGACATTTTCTTGGGTAATTGTCTATTGTAAAAATCTATCCTCTTCGGTCAACGACTTTTGAAATCATTGGTGGTTCCTAGGAACTAGAGGGCAGGCCCACTGTCCACAAGATGTTAAAAGTGTGGTAACCAAGACAATCTCTAGACATTGGCAACATTCACTCATAAAGGACATTTCCCCTGATGTAAATTCATTGACCTGTTCTACCCTGACCGATGAGGTCATTTTCCCTTATACCCACTCCCTGCAGTTCTCTTGGCATACATGTGCTATGGTTGTTTAGGACTCTGTCTTCAACCACTAGACATATGTAGATTCTGGCTTTTGTGTGTGTGTGTGTGTGTGTGTGTGTGTGTGTGTGTGTGTGTGTGTGTGAGAGAGAGAGAGAGAGACAGAGAGAGAGTGAATGAGAGCAAAACAGAGTGGGGGAAATTTTCTATTAGAGTAGTGCTTCTCAACCTTCTTAATGCTGTTACACTTCAGTACAGTTCCTCATGTTGTGGTGACCCTCAACCATAAAATTATTTTTGTTTCTGCTTCTTAACTGTACTTTTGCTACTGTTATAAGTCATAGTGTAGATATGTGATACGCTGATGGTCTTAGGTGAACCCTGTGAAAGGGTCACTCGACCCAAAGAGGGGTCATGACCCATAGGTTAAGAACCACTGCATTAGACCTATGTTGAAAGAATAAGAACTGTCATATGTTATATATATTTAAGCTTTAATTTTTATGTATATGAACCTGTGTGAGTTTATGTGTACCACCTGCATGTAAGAGTTCACAGAAGTTACAACCTACCCCTGGAACTGCATTTACAAGTAGTTGTAGGCCACCGTGTGAGAGCTGGGCATTGACTTAGACCCTCTGGAAGAGAAGCAGTCTTAACCACTGAGCTCTTTCTAAGCCCTTATGCTGTATTTCTTGAGTGTGTAATGCACATCTAGTTCATAGAAAATTGTAACATTGGATCTGCAGGCTAATATCATGTGCTATAATTAGAATAGCTGAACAGCCATAATTCCTAGGCATTTATATATTTTTCTCATATTAGGAGCCAACTATCTCTTTCATAATCCCTACCACAGCTAAAATTCTCTGGATAATGTAGTTGAATTCAATCTCAATAGATTTAAAGTCATAAAACCCATCCTTTGTTTTTTGTGCAAACCAGAGGTGTGGGATTTCTGTGAAGGATACACTTCCTCTTTCACCTTGAACTCCTTTCTGAAGATTTAGTTCTTCATTTTTAATTATGTATATCAGTCTGTTTCTTTTCAGTCAGGGATATACGCGCATAGAGGCCAAGAGAGGGTATTGAATCTTCTGAAGCTGGGGTACAGAAATCTGTGATTGGCCTGATATGGGGGCTGGGAACTGACTTCAAATACTCTGGAACTCTGGCATGTGCTCTTAACCACTGAGGCATCTCCCTGGACCTTGAACTTTTAACCTTTTTTTTTTCTTTATCAGCTAGGGATTAAAATGACAGAGTTAATTTCTGTTAATCTTCCGTAAAAATCATTGAAATTTTGTTTGGAATACAATCCTTATGTTTTTAATCTTCCATTGAAATTAATGATTTACTAAATACTTCACAGCATCAGTATATATATATATATATGTATATATATCACTTCCCTTATTCATATATGATGTTGTTTGGTCTCTTGGGCTATGGAGATGGATCCGAAGGTAAAGAGTGTATGCGTGTGTGTGTGCGTGTGTGTGTATGCATGCTATGTAGGAATGTATGTGCATGTATTTTTAATAACTACTATGTTTTCTGTATGCCTTTTCCTTTTGTCTGTATTTTATGCTCAGCACTTTGCTTGTGATGCTCACCACATAGCAAAAGTTACTCATTCACAAACTGAGAAAAGGAGAAAGAGTACAGTCTTTTTCCTTTTAAAAATTATATATATGTATGTATTATGTATATGGCTATTGCTATTTTAGCACATATATTTAGGAAGCTTATAAAATAGTAGGTTCCCATACTGCTTTTTCAAACACCCTATAATGATCTTTTTAAGAGGCCAATCCAGAGGCACTTCGCTTGCCTCAGTTTTATGTAATGTATATCATCTTTTGCAATTAAAGTATTATTATGACATCTTAATTAGGGCTGAGAATGTGATTTCAAATATTCACTTTCCTCATAATTATGAAACCCTTCTGTTCATGTGAAAAATGACCCTGACTTTTGGGTCCCTGTCAATTGATCGCATTATGTCCAGTAAGCTGAAAAGTGATGGCCACCACAACATGTGGTTTGCCTAGAAAACATGTAAAAGACAGTGATTAGAGGTTGGTGAGGAATCTGACAGTAAAATATCAGTCATCAGACTTTTGAAAAGAATCACCAGTTCAAAGAGAGGAACAATGATAACATCAAATTCAAACAAACAGACAAGATGAATAGACATGAGGAATTTCAACAAGATTGTAATTTACAGCCTCAGTGGGATCTAATGGGTTATTATATGGAAAAGATTAGCTGTGCATTGAATAGAAGGAATTGAAATGTAAGAAGGTTTAGTATAAAACTATACTGGGCAAATTTAACCAGCAAGACATACAAAGAACAGACATTAGTAAATTAACTTGGAAAATTAGCTAAGAATTTAAAAGATATAATTTAGCAAAACAGCAAAAGGTGGAAAAGCATAAATGTATATGAGAATTATTTCAGTTTTCATATACTAGAATTTACGGAAATATATATTATAACTTAAAAATAATAGGACTCAATACTTGAAGGAGTAAAGGAAGATAAATTCTATGAAGAATGATCTTAATATGCAGACTGAAAAATTTTGAGTAACATTGATAGTATCTAGGAAATAAATACATTCCCTAAATGCATGCTATAAAAAAGAAATCAAAAGTAAGAATGTAAGCCAGAGGCAGGCAGACAGAGACACATACACACAAACACAAACACACAATCATACAGGGGGAGAGAGCATGTAAGTGAAAGAGAGAGCTGGCGGAAGAGAAAGAGAAAGGGGGGAGGATTAAATAAAATCAATATGTTGTATGTAATATGTTTGCTTGCTATACAATAGCTTCACAATATCTAGAAAGCTCTGACCAGAAATCAACAGTAGTTTTAAAATCCATGTTGTAATTATGTAATTATCTGTATTGAAGTTCGGAGGTAGTAAAATTCAATAGATATAGCATGCCCAAAAGATATGTCAGATCAAAATTGACATTCCCAAGCCATTTACATGAGGTATTTGCAGGAGTTTCAAATGTCCAAGAGGTTTTCTGGGGTAGAGGGATGGGAAAAGAAAATTCTAAGAGGAACATGCTGTCTCTTTTACATCCCACCCATAAAGGTTCCTATGTTATAGTAGTCTGTCCCTTCAGTAAGCATCATGAGAAGGATCAATGAAATCATCCAAAGAGTGAAAGTATGAAACAATCAAACTTACTAATTTCAGATGCATTTTCTGCAGCCTCAGAAAGATAGCAAAATGTGACCAGACAAAATAAAAATGGGAAAATTAAACTTTGCATATTATTACTGTCTCATAAAATAATGAAATTATCAAAGACACATATACAATTGACACCAGTATCCTTCATCTAGGTAGATGTGTTGGGCTGGGAAGCTGTTGTAATGATACAGAAAACAGAGGTTTGGAGGCTGAGATGGTTGGCCAGGGCTCTCAGAATTTATGAGAGAAAAGGATGTGTAGTTATTCCTAATGGATCGGTTAGAGGCATGTGTGATATGGAGCAAAGTGAATATTATCTTAGATACTCAAGAAAATATCAGAAGGAAGAAGCTATATATCATGGATAATGCCAAAAAGATGTAGAATAAGATGTAAGCTATGAATCAGAGGAGAGAGTATCACCATAATCAAGAGACATGTTGGCACAAAGTACAAATTATTCCTTTGGGGTAGTTCCTGGGAACCATTATGCTCATGCCAAGAAATTATTCCTTTCTCTGTTTTCTTCTTGTCTCTCAGTATTAATTAGAATTCATTTCTTACAAAAAAAAGCTCAGAGGAACCATATAGCTATATCCAAGAGATCTCATACTAAACTACACAAGACTGCTAAAGATCCATCAATGAAAATGAGTCACATCAAAATAAGGAAGAGGGATACACAAGAAAAGCAAATTAGTTTAGTCGTTCCACCTCTCCAGATAGTCATTTCCAACTTCTCACTACCCAGATTTACGCCCAAAAGGTTCCGGATTGTGTTGGCCCGTGGACATTCCTGTGATGTGTCTTCTCGATTGGGTTAATTGAGGTGGGAAGACTCACTCTGAATGTGGTGGCACTGTATCACTGGTTGGATCCAGCACTTCACATATGTAGAGCTGAGCACAAGTAAGAATGAACACACACACTCTCTCTCTCTCTCTCTCTCTCTCTCTCTGATCTTGACTATTGATGTAATGTCAATAGCTGCTTTGTATTCTTGGCAATGGTAGACTGTAACCTGGAATTGGGAGTGAAAATAAACCCCTTTCTTTCCTAAATTACTTTTGGTCAAGAATATTTTTGACTGCAACAAAAAAGGAAAGGAGGACAAACTCAGTGGGGATAGAGAAGATTTCAATAGAAATATTCCACTTTGAAACAAAGCAGATAAACTAACTTTAAATGAATTTGAATGTTTTATTGACACATGAGATCATACAATTTAAGGAACAACATAGAACTCTGATCTATTTTGAAACATGTGGCCTCACATTGCTTAAAAGTAACAAGAGACACAGATGCACTAGCCAGTTCCATGGACCAAAGTGTAAGAAAGAATGCGAAGAAAATCAAATGAACTTGCTCATTTATCTCAGTAGCTGGGAGGGGTTAGCATATTGATTACAACTGTGATTCTGGTATATTCTGTTCCTTTTTCTTCATATCTCCATTCATTTCTGCACACTGGATTCTGATAACCAAGGAGGGAACTGCAAGCTTGAAGGTCAGGTGAGTCAGATTTGTGACATCTGGGCCCCCCAACACATCATCCACTCCTGGAAGCAAAACTGGTCAGGAAATGAAATGAAGTGAAATGTCACAAAATGATGGACAGAAACAAGTTAAAAAAAGGGAGGATGGGACAGACCTGGCATCGGAGCTTTGGCATGTGAACACTTATCTGTAGTCAGGAATAGTGTTCAACTCACTCTCTCCTTTCTACGCAGTCCGGTCACTCAGCCCATAGGATATTGCTACACACAGTTAAGTGTTCCCACCTCAAAACCATCAAGTCTAGAAACTGCTGTACCTACATTCCAAGATACTTGTTTCCTACTTGACACTAGGTCTTGACAAATTCATAATCAAATACTAACCATCACATCTGATTGATTGATTTATTGGTTATCTAGCATGTGGCTCTTTTTGTTTGTTTCTGTTTTTTGCCTTCATGTATGTCTGTGTGAGGATGTCTGATCCCCTGTTACAAGAATTAAGAGACAGTTGTGAGCTGCCATGTGGGTGCTGGAAACTGAACCGGTGTCCTCTGGTAAGAGCAGCCAGTGCTCTTAACCACTGAGCCAGCTGGAGCCTGTGACTCTTAAAAGTACGTTTTGGAACATCTAGGCTCCCTTCTCACTGGATTTGTTGGATATTTAGGATTTCCCTTTCACTTCTATGAGTCTGTTTCTCAGAAAATGTTCATGTCTGTACGTTGGCATGCCAACACCATCAGATTCTTATTTAACAGTCCCAAATAACTTAGCTATGCTCTTAATCATCCCTGTATGGTTCATATGACAGCCATCAAACTGTTCATGATTCTTCTCATCTAAGTCTCATTTTTTCCCAAATTGCACTTATATTTCCTTTTCTGCATTAAATTATAATGGGCTTAGTTTGCACTTATTAAATCTGTCTGCATGTTTAAATTTTTTATTAAAGGTAATGGGTTTAACTCTACAAATAAAATGTGTGTGTTTTAAGATTTGGGATCCTGTTTACTTTTGCAATTAAATTTTTATTTGAAAAATGAATTTGCCATTATATGGAAATTCAGAAATTGCTCTGAATGTGTTGTTGGTCAAATGTCTTTCACATATCTTTTTTTAGATTTTATTTCATAAATTGTAGCCTGTCACAATGAAGAACAAGTATGGATTGTGTTCTGCTAATATCATTTCATTTGATTTAAGAATAACATGCAACAGGCTGTATAATTAGAATAAGCAAGATCTATTGCTGAATGTATTAATAAAGAATATAAATAAGATAAAATTATATTCAACATTTTTATTTGCCTTCTGTTACTATAACAAATTCTATGACCAATTTAAGAAGGAAAGGGTTTATTTGGCTTATTGGTTACAGTTCTGCATATATGAAAGTCAAAGCAGAAAATCAAGGTAGAACCATTGGCTTGTTTCTCATAAATCTGTCAGCCTGATTTTGTATATAACTCAAGTTCACCTATCTGGAGAAGATGCCATCCATACCATATAGTCTGATACTCCTATATAAATCATTAATCAAGGAAAGTATCCCATAGACTCAGGTTGATGGAGGCAATATCTCACTTGAGCTTGCTTCTTCCCAGATGACTCTAGTTTCTGTCAAGTTGACAAAAACTAACCAGCATATGTTAAAAAAAAAAAGGTATTATGTGTTGAAACTCAGAATATTGATAATAAACACACACACACGGATTTTTAAATTTTCTCTCTACTAAATGCTTTTTACTAGAATGTTACCCTCAAAGAAGATGCCATATTGGCTACATTCAATGCAGCTCATACAAAGACTCCATGAAATAAGAATACAGAACACTTGCTCCTTAAGGCAAAAAATGAGAATAATTCTGATACTTTCCCGTTTTTTTTTTTTTTTTTTTTTTTTTTTTTGCACTTGAACCAGGACGAAGGACATTGTGCTATTTCAAACTAGAGGACAAGTCTAGGATTGATTTTTTCTTTTGGTTTTCGAGGGGGGAGTATATTTATGCTCATAACTTCTTCAAAGAACACATTTCAGGCATTACCTATGATGTATGCCACAGAATCCTAAAAAATAAAGTTGATTACAAAATGTATTTCAAGGTGGAAAAATGTATGGAAACTCCCTGAGCATCCAAAACATAAACATAGGAGTGGTTCTTCAGGGTCATTGTCTGTACTAGATTTAGAGGTGACTTTTCTTCTGTGTGGTGGTCTCATACTTTTTCTTTGTGGAAAACAAGTTAAGAGTCTTCACATTTCTGTGAAGGTATGGTGTGGCATTTTTCACCTAATTCTTTTTGGAATGCTGGAAGAAGTTTAGGGCTCATACATCTACCTGGAAAAAAAAATCCTGGGTCAAGATTCAAGTGATGGGCAACATAAACTGTGAAATGAAGCAATGCATAGGGTGACAGGATCTGACTGACAGAGCACTGACCAATGAGAAGTCTTGGTTACCCACATAAACAGTTAATGGGTGACTTAGCTAGGAATGTAAAGTACATTTTAAAAACATAATTCCATCTCTAAACGTATAATACTATCTCTAAAAAATAAACTCTCTAGACATTATAGTTATTAAAAAAGAATTTCATTAATACAAGTTAAAATTTATTATAGTCATTATTAAGCTTTTAAATATTCCTGCCTTAGACATTAAGGGGTCTTTTATTTTATATATTACAGTGTAATTAAATTACAGTAAGATTTACCTCTTAGTGTATATTCCTTTTTGATGTTATTTTATATCAATGGTCCCTTCCATACCCAATCTCTTACAACCACAGATATTTTGTGCACATAATTCTGTTTCAGAATGTCATAAATGATTGAATACAGTACATGGATCTTAGAAACTCAATTTTTTTCCCATTTAACATGTGTTTTGAGATTTACCTTACCAATGTTTGTGTGAGTGATTCACTTTTTATTGTCCCGTGAATGTGCTATTCTTTGTGTATTCTTTGACCCTTGAGAAAAAATTGTTCCTTTTGTTTCCTTTTTCCCACTAAGCATAGATGAACTTAGCATGAATGTTTTCACAAAGATTTTTATTTTAACCTTGAGATGTAGAGAATGCATTCCATCTCTCCTTCCTGTCACTCACGTTATTGTCACTCATTTGCCTTAGCATATGTTATAAACATATTAGCTTCTCCCTTTGCTTCAATTCAATTATCATTCCAATTCAATTATTTTTCAGGGTTACACAGCCGACTGAAGTAGGAACTAGACACATGTGGCTGACTACATCTAACTTACAATAAACTTAAAAGTTCATTTCCTCTATCACACTGGATACAAACCAACTACTCAACAGCTGTATGTGCCTAGTCTTATTTGGGCAGAGAAAAATAAATAAATATTAGTCGTTATGAAAATTTTACCAGATGGTGTTGTTGTAGGGCACTCAAAATAAGACAAAAGCCAAATCTTCTCTTAGCTTCTTTTCAATTGTTAATAAGATTGTCCACTCTTTTCAGCAGACCCAATCTTTTTGCCTGAAGCTGTATATCTTCTGTCTGGTACTATTTTCTTTTACATCTGTTTTAGTATAAATCTTCTACACAGTAAGTTTTCCAAGATTTTGCTTATTTTACAAATATTAACTTCATTTCTAAATGATACATTTAAACTGTATCATTTTAAGGTTTAGAAGGTATTAAGTTATACCTTAAATGTATCATTTAAGATATTCTAACCAAGGTATAGAATCCTTGGTTGGTAATTACTTTCTCTGACCCTACTTTAGAAATATCATTCAATTTTTCCTGGCATGTATATATTGCGATTTGAATATGCCATAACTTATTCTTTGTTATCCATTGAGAGAGAAATGGTTATGCTTATTTGCTCTTCTCTGAGTAAGTCAGATCTGTGGGGTTTGTTCTCTCTCTTTAGATGTTCATAACTACATCTACAGCCACAGCTTTGGAGTTAAGTGCTGGGTCAAGCTGAAGACTTTAAGGGACACAATAGAAAATGCCAAGCCTACCATAGAAGTGCTGAGAGCTGACCCTAATGAGAGCCCAAGAAGAAGAGAAGAACCCTGGAGAGAAAGCCCATATTCTTGGAGAACAAGCAGGCGATGAAGAAGAGAATGCTGGTAGAGATTTGCATGGTCAAGGCCATAGATGTGAGGTATCAGCTAGAATTGAAGTATCACTGGACAACACAGGAAATGCATCCAACTGCTATGATACAGCAAAAAACTTGGAGGTCTGTCATCCTCAAATGCTCTTCTCAGTTTATTGTGATTGTTTTGGAGACAGATGTTTAACTGAGACTTAAGCTAATGGTTAGACTTAGTTTCCAGGTCAGCAAAGCCTAGGGATATATGCATTAAGTCTCAGAGCTAGGGGACAGTCTCTCAATTGTTCCCCCAAACTCTCATTTCACCTTCCCAGGTAATGGGGCTGTGTCTAGTACATTCACTCTTTATAACACTAGTAGACTGTACTTGACTGAGCATGCCCTGTTTTATTTTCCTCCCAGGATGTGTATAAAGGCAGTATCTTTACTTCTAATTAATTATAATTTGTGTATGTCCAGATGTGTGTGTTGTGTGTGCAGACATGTGCATAAGGGCTGGCACACTTGTGCCATGGTGCAAATGTGAAAACGAGAGGGTAGAATGTAGGATGTAATAAATTTACTTTGGGTCAGTGAATTGGGCACACATGATTAGTGTGAGGTGATTATTCATAATATACATATTATTAAATCACATGACATAAATATGTAATTGTTAATTACAAATACAGTTTAATTTTAAAAGTCAGATTCAAAGATGGAGATCTCTGATAGGATGCTTGGTAAAAAGCTCCGGAGTTTGGAGAAGGTATTACAATGAGGGCACAGATTTTGAGGTCATCAGACTATTAGTACTTGGGAAGGAGCTGCAAGAAGATGGTACACACCTCTCTAAGTATGCAAGACTCTACCATGGAAGAGAGACTGTCTCTTATCCTGGTGATACCAGGAGAAGGAAAACAACAATCAAATGAACAAATAAATTTCAAGCAGTTGTTTTAAAAGTTTAAAGATAGATCCTTAAAATGCTAATGTTTAATAACAGAATATAAAACAACAACAAAATAGACTTGCAAAGATCAAGGAAAGGTAGAAAAATCCAAGGAGAGCAGAAAAATCCAGATGCTGACAAATAGTGTTTGAGAGGAGCAACGTGAAAAGACTGTGAAATCAGGAGATCTTCTTGATGTTGTTCAGGGGCTGCAGCTCTGCCTCTGCAATCAGCACTACGAGAGAGAATGCGTGAGATCTGAGATTTGCCGTTCTGATTGCTGACTGTCATAAAAATCTTCAATACTTTTCTGAGTTATTCTGAATATGTTCCTATGATTAAAAAGGAGTCATTCTAAAGAAATTAAAAATTGTATATTCTTTTTAGATATTTCAATTCTCAGATAAGGAAAAATTTTCCTTCAAGCTATATGTTGAAGAAAGTGAGTATAATCTGATATTTCTCTTCTTTAATAAAAAAGAAAATGTCTGCAGGTGTTTTGCTTCACATCTACAAGGCCAGTGATGGAAAAGCTGAGACAGGAAGCTCGTCCATTTAAGGCCAGCCTGGAATGTATAGGGAGATCCAATTCTTAAAAAAAAAAAAAATCATTTTCAGTCATAAATTGTATATTATTTCTATAGGTATTCCCCTTAAAATATTTGTACATATGCAGAATAATCTTAAAAGATAATCAAGATTTCCCTGATTCTATAATTAATTTTTACTGGGGTTATAGAGATGATGGCTGTTAAGAAGCTATACTACGATTGCAGAGGACCTGAGTTTGTTTCCCAGCGCTCATGTCATATCTGGCTGCTTGCCCCACTTATACCTACAGCCCCAAGGCATCTGAAGCCCTTGTCTGGCCTCCCCAATTTCAATCACAGATAGGGGAGGAGGAAGGGAAGAAGAAGAGAGGGGGAGAGGGGGAGAGGGAGAAAGGGGGAGGGGGGAGAGGGGGTTAAGGGAAGAGGGAAGAGGGGGGAGAAATAGACACACATTATTTAAAATGAACTTTTAAATTCTTTATTTAAAATTGTCATTATTTGTTTTAGATGTCAAATGTGAGCTCTTGAAAACATTGTGAGAAACTTGAATTTGAAACTCAGTTCTTTTCTGTGTCGCTTAGGATAGAATAAGGGTGAGACATTTTCATTTCGAATGTACTTTCTAGGCAATCATATTTTAAATGATGCCAGCTTTCACTGGTAATGTTAACGTGGTTAAGTGTGCATAAAAACCAAATCATTTCCATCCATTTCTGTTTTTTTTTCCCTCTGTAGAGAATTGTAATTTTGGAATAGTTATTTTCTGAATTATCTGTAATCTAGGCAGAAGCTTTGCTGTGCCCCACTTTTTTTTTTTTTTAAAGAAATAACAGATGAACCATTTTCACAGTGGGCAGCTTCACTTTTGAAACAATTATTAACATTTTTTTTCTGAGTGAAAGTGCAATAGATAAAGAAATTAGTTCAGGAGGTGGAGAGCCTAAACATTTTTTGTATTTGCTTCATGCTGTGAGATGGAAAAATCAAATGGGTAAAGCTACAGCCAAAATTCATTCTGCCTAGAAAACTTCTGTATAGCATGGCAAACATAAAAGAAATCTATTCTATTTTTTCTTTCAGCTTGAGAGGGTACCATCACCTTGTCAAAAGCAGAAAAAAGAATGAGTTTGATGGGTCTGGGCAGAAGTGAACTAGAGAACTCCTACATCATAATAAAGAGATGACTCAGGGGTTAAGAGCACTTGCTGCTCTTGTAAAGGACCTAGGTTTGGATCCCAGCAGTCATGGTAGGAGGCTCACAAACACCTGTAACCCCAACCTCAGGGGAGTCTAACTCCTTCTTGTGAGTCCTCAGACACCTTCAATAATGTGCACATAGCTACACACATCACATAAATAATAATAAGATTTTTTAAAACAATCTTAGCTTTGCTGTGGCAGCACATGCCTGTAATCCCAGTGGAGGCAGAGGCAGGTGGATCTCTATGAGTTTGACTCTACCCGGCTCTACACAGTTTCTTACAGGCTCTCCATGACTCTATACTTAGACCCTGTCTTTAAAAACAAACAAAAACAGAATGCAAAAAAAAATAATATTTTGATGAAAAGCACAAGTTTATTGCATCCCTTTACAGTCATTCAGGTAAAATATCATCTCACTAGAATTGCTTTGTTTAGCTAAGTACTGTCTAGAAAAACTGTTACATAGCACAGGGCACAGACATTAAAAGTCTTTCTTACTCTGATCATGTTTACCTTTAAATTTTTAGAAAAGCATTAGGAATTATTTTTCTTTAAAACCTGCTTATTTAATAAGAGAGAAATTTTATGGCTCTACTAAGAAATAAAATGAATGTTTTCATGATTTTCCAGGTGACACATGAATATTCAATTTATCCCCAAGCTTCAGCAATCATCATGGTAAAGAGGAGAAAAAGATTACAAGAGCCAAAAATTAGAGAGGACTGCTACAAGGTAGTGTTTTCTGGATATGGCCAGGCCATTGCACATGTGGACTGATGGTAGCTGAGGTTGCCTGCATAAGGCCTTCACAAAATCAATCCAGTCCTCAATCCACACTGGATGGAGGAGAAACTTCTAAAATTCCAGTCTTGGCAAAGGAGATATTGGTAAATTATGGTTGCTAATGAAGGGAGAGCAGTTTTCTTGAGGGGTATAGTGTTTGGTGGGTTGCCTTTGCTGCAGTAAACAACCTTACACCCACTGATGTAAAAGAAATAACAACTTAAACCTAGCAGGTTTAAGAAAAGGACTCGTACAGGCTGGAATGGAGGTGTCTCTGAGCATTTTACTGACCTGCAAGACTCTTTTTCTCCTGCCTGGCTGCCTGGCCCATTCTTGATGCAGGGATTGGTGCCTAGCCTCATTCCATCCTACTACAACATGCCCCAATTGTGCTTGCTATAACCTTGATGGGAGTTTCTTTTCTGGGGAGAAGGGGGGGACATTAATGAGTGATGATGGAGGTACATCTGGGGAAGATGGGAGGGGAGAGGGCATGGAGAAAGGGCAGGAGGGAGGCTGAGATGTATTCTATAACTTGTATGAGAGAAGAAAAATTAAAATAAAATTTAAAAAAGAAAAAGAAAAAAACTCAACACAGTGGAAGACACAGCGGCATCTGGGAGAAGGTAGATGGAAAAAGCAGGAGATGGATATGATGAAATACATTGTATACATGTGTGAATTTCTTAAAGAATAAAATATTTTTATAAAAAGATTATTCAAATCATATAAAGACCTGAAAAATGGTGACATCAAAAAGCTTTGTTATTTCATAAGAAAAAAATTAAATGAGTTAAGTCTCAGTACTTTCTATTGAAGAATTGGCATTAAAATTAAAAATAAAACTTCCCTGAGATTCTTAGCTTTGCATTAGTTACTTTAGCCTAGCTCTGATCAAATATCTGGTAAAATCAACATACGGGGAAAATGTTTTTTATTTTAATTTTGTTTGTTTATTTTTATGTGCATGCCTGCATTATATGTCTGTGTACCACATGCATGCCTGATGGTCAAGAAGGGCAAAGAGGACATCAAGTTATCTGAGACTGTGAGGTTCCATGTGGTTCCTAGGAATTGAATCTGAGTCCTCTAAAACAGCATCCAGTGCTCTTATCTGCTGAGCCATTTCTACATTGCTGGAAACGTTTCACTCATGGTTTCAGAGGGTTCCGTCAGCTATGGGTGGGAAGTGATGCAGAGCAACACAGTTCGCACCATGGTGGGCCAGAAGCAGGGAGAGAAAGGAATTCTGCTGCTTGGCTGCATTTCTCCTTTTTCTCCTTCACCTCTATATTTCCATCCCATGGGATAGTGCTACCCACATTCAGAACTGCTTTCCCACTCAGACAATCCTCACTGGAGATGCCCTCATAAGCACATCACAGAGGTAAGCTTTAGCAATCCCCTAGGTGATTCTTAATACACTGAAACTGACAACAAAGATTGATATGAACTCAATGGAGAATTTCAGTGCGTTGGCTAAGATCAGGTTACAGGAGCCTAAGATTCAATTTGCATAAATCTACATAAACCCTACAACAGAAAATGAGAGTGTAAGAAACAGAGGTTAGGTGCCGACAACGCCTATTCATCATCCTTGTCTAGGGGGAGGTATCCTTAGTCCTGTGTTTCAGCCCCTTTGATGCTAGGGAAACAGCTACTGAGATCAAAATTTATTCAGAGTAAAAGTAGAATTCAAGGGAGAGAGATGCAGAGAGAGGCAGACATGGGAGAGAAGGAAAGAGGGAGAAAGAGACAGACAGAGACCAAGTTATCAACACTCTCTCTACTAACCAAGAGGACAATGAAATGTCCTTGAACAGTGTCAAGAATTCTCCTGCCTTCTGACTTAAACACTTAGGCAAATAGTGCTAGTCAATAAATATATCTAGTTAAAAATAAAGATCCTTGAGATTTCTAAGAGGCTAATCACAAAATAAGTATTTAAATCTAAACCTTTTAAGTGGTCTTGGTTTGCTGTTGCTGGGTATGGGATTCAAGAGTCAGTAAAGGTTCTCATAATACAAGTTCTAGCTTTCGCAAAGTGACCTTTTACACTGTCATCATGTGAGTGGAATGTCCTCCCTGCGAGTGCATCCTGTCACTGCTGGTTTCCTGCTCCAGGCTAAGAAATGTGGCAGGGCGGGGCAGGGACAAGTAAAAGCATGGCTATGGATTTGGGTCTTTGGTTAACCGTATCCTGTCACTACCTTGGTGGGCCTCTGTGAGTCAACGAGTGGACAGAAAACACTCGGAACACGCTTCAGTGGCTGTCTCCTTTTTAAAGAGGCATGTAGCTTGTATATCAAGGGTCACTGGTGGGGAAGGAGCCAGTGACCCTGAGAATTCCCATTGGTTGGGACATCCTATGTGGGAGTGGCCTTGCCTGTGTGTACAGTTGAGTCTGTGTAATCTGGCCCGCTGGAGAGAGGCATGTTTGTTTAGTGACAGTTCATATCTAAATTTAGGAGGGTTTAGGCCAGATCTAAGGTGTGGAGCAAAGAACTCCTATCGTCCTCACCCTCTATGGGTGGTGACCTGGGATTCAAGGCAGCTTCAACGCACTATAGCTCTTGGATGGTCCCACATTACACTTGCATTTATAGTCATTTTATTTTCATTTTTAACACTTACTATCTTATTTTATTGGAAAAAAAAATGTATCATTATAAGCTATGAACTTTGGAACTCAGAATTTAAAATTAAAATAATCATCTTCAGTATACACGGATACGGTAGGCTTTTGAAGGACTGTTTCAGGATATCTCTTTCATCTTCACTTAGAAACAATGCAACTGTTATCTCAAAGCAATCTTCACCAGTTGCTTTTGTTTTTGACACTTTGAGCTGTAGAAACTTCCTACCTAGCTTCCCTCCACCTATATTAAACTATACGCATATGAATTTTTCTTCCGTCTTTCTGCAGAGGGAAGCCACGCAAAGCATAAAAATGGCTGTATTGTTGCCTGACTCTAGTGCCAGGATGGCACGGTCAACAGTTTCAGCCTTCTGTAGGTTTCAATTGCTGCACAAGTAGAAAAACCCAATGTCTCCTAAGATGCATGCCAGAATTTTGGACAATGGTGCTTGTAGGCTGTAAAGCACACACAAAAGAGCAGAGTCTGCAATTTAATGTCAACTTACTTCGGGGACACTAAAGTCAAAGATTTCTCAAAAGAAACAATACCGAGTTTATTCCATTTTATTATAGCACTAACTCAGGCATCCTTTTACATACTTAGTAATAATCATGCAAATCACACAAAATAACTCCAGTTTAGGTTCTTTTGTATGTCTAATTAATGTAAAAGTTTTAATAAAATGGGTTTGAAGATTGAGTGAACTGTTTATTCAGTAGTAAAAAGCAAATTACAACTTTTTGTGCAAGATGTTGTGGACCAACTTTGCCTTAACCATCATGTGTGTGTGTGTGTGTGTGTGTGTTAGTAATACATAGGAAGTATACACAAGAAGCTCACTATGGCATATATATGAATGCATATAAGTAGTCTTTAATGAGAGACAAATAACTTAAATTTTGTGGTTATTTGTGGACTGAGTGATTTGTAATTTTTATGGTGAGTTCATCTAGAAGTAAAAAAAGTGACTCTCTAGTTGTGATCTCTCACCTAGCTATTGTCAACTTAAATACTCATATTGTAAGTAATGTGCTGGATAGTGTCCTTATATAGAATAAAATTGTGCCTTTTTATTCCACTTTCCTATATGTCAAAGTTCAACTATGGGAAACTGGGTCACAGTATCTAAAAGCATAAAATGTTATATGGCAAAGTGATCCCCCAAACCTTGAATATTTCATGGGACACACAAGTTTCCCAGAGTAATTTCATACAATTACTCCTTTCCTTCTAATAGTTTGGAGTCCGAGGAAACAGATAATAATGTGAGCAAAATATTTTATAGGAACATTTAAAGCCATTTATTTTCAATGTTATGTGAAGGTAATAACAAGAGATATTGGAGCATCCTGAGGCCATGAGGGGCCCTTGACATTATCTCTAAATAGGGGCCAACAGTGTATCTTCCAGATCTATACACAGAGTGATGTGTGGACAGAGATGGTACCCTGACAGAAACTGAGACATAGGCAGGCCATAATGGTCTCAGGAGACAATAACAAGCTCAGGAGAAACACAATTACTCCTCCCTATCCCCTTTCTCCAACCCTCTGTTTGCATTCTTCATTGACTGAGTCTCCCCATTCCCAAGTGCTGATGACATAAAGCAGAGCATAGTGTACAGAGGAAACAATTGCATAGAATAGATCACAGTCTAAAAATGTCATTCCTATGGTCCACATTTTATCTAAGCACATAGAGCAGATATGATTGAGTCCAAAATGTGTGTCTTGTCCTTAGAAGCACATATTAATGTCTTGTAATGCATAAGCAAAACAATTTTAAAAATCTGATTTCTTCTCATGTTCACTCAGACACTTTTTCCTTCCCACTGTACTAGATTTCAGATTATTATTTTTTCTTTCTGTTACAAACACATCCAGTGGTATGCACTGAGTACATTCCAGAATGGAGGGAGGTTCCATGTTATTTCTGTGTGTAAACATGAACATGGTTGAGGCACGGTCATTGCAGCACCATGGAGAGTGAAACACATCTGCTGTGTGACAAAACTTCCTAGGGAGATGCTACACACTCAAATTGGGATCCCATGATATACCATGGTTAAGACAGAAGTTCAACTTGGTGAACCAATGAGTTTTATTGAGGTTACTTATAGGAATATGGGTTTTAGAGGATACTTACTGGAGCAGAATGATTCAAAGATATCTGCATCACCAAAGTCCACACCAGCATGGGTGACAGCTCATAAAATATGGAAATCTGGAGCACACTGCACAGCCTGCAGATGGCTCAACAGGTTAGATGGTGTCCTTTCCTGGTACCTCAGTTGGTCTAAACTTCTAGGCAGTTCAGCTGGTTTCTGCTTCTTCTAGGCAGCTGTTCTGGTCTCAGAGTCTCCTTCCAACTTGGTTTGCCAGATAGTCTCCTTTGGAGCTTTTATGACTTACTCTGGTGGCAAGAGTCCTAGGGAATCTGCTTAGTTTCAGGGACTTCCTGAAGCTATTTTGAATTGCTTACTTTCCTGCACAAAGAGCTTCCTGCAGAATGGAATGTTTCAATCTCAGAGGAAATCACTTCAAAACAGCATCCCCTAAAGAGCCCCAGACTTTCAATCTGCCCAAGGGCTAAGTTCTAGCCATGATTCTCTCCCTCATGAACTTTTAGACCTTGTGCAACTTCTCTGCTCCAGAATCAGAGTTTCCAGCTATGATCTAATAAATTGGATTTTAAGATTATTTTTATCATTGGACATTTTTATTAGAGTGTACATAAGCTTACACTGTAGAATAACTGATTTTTTTTTTAAATCAAAGGAAAGTCCTCCATTCTGACTAAAGACATGTCACTCTCTCTGTCCCCATTATATGATGCAGAGAGTCAAATTTGTCAGTGGTCACTGGTAACTTAGGTTCAGGGGATTTGCTTTGAGGTCAGGTAGGTTCCTTCTTACCACAACAAAGGACAGTGATTTTATAGTGTGTGTGTGTGTGTGTGTTGTGTGTGTGTGTGTGTACACATTTTTAACAGCTTGCCAAGTTTTACCACTCTTATTTACACATCCCAGTACCACATTTGTTACCTGTCAATCACCTCAATTAAATTACTAGATCCAGGGGTCATATTTAAAAGTTTTTTTTGTCAAAAGTACATTAAGAAACCTCACAGTTACTGATTTTCAGGAAAGTTTTAAAATAAAGTTAACCTCCTGAGCTGGCATATGTTAATGGTTGAACACCAACGTTAATTTTCCGGTGGGCAATGACTTAGCCTCAGAATATGCCTGTGGTATATATACTATTTACAGAAGACCTTAACTTTAAAACACACGTTTTGACGCACGTTGCATGTAACAGTGTGGTTGCTGGAGTGTAATTGATATCCTAAGCATGGAATCCATACCATGACCGTATAAAGGAACCAACTAACCTCACACTTTAAATTAATTGCATGTTTCTAAGTTTTCCAAATTTTGCAGAACTTGTTTCACACAGCTCACTCATCATTAAAAAATTAGTTTGCATATGGAAGACAATGGTAGGTATTTTATTCTCCCATCATGCTTTTAGGTGACAGTGGTTCTCCTGTGAAAAACTGTTTAATTACTTCATTGTTTCATTTCCAGAGTCTTGGAAATAAGATCAATGAAAGCTATAATAGAACTTTAGTTAGTGGCAGGAATGATAATGAAGGACACTCTGGAAATCTTCATCAATGTGCTCTGATTGCCCATGTCAATCTGTGGGAGCTTGACCACTCTGCCCTTCACATGTCTGAAAAAAAAAAAAAAGATTTATCTCGGCCATTCAATGTGGCTTATCCTAAAAAGAAACTTCAGAGATAAATGCAATCTACCAAAGGGCTTAGGTTCATGACTGTGAATAGTCATAGCTGCTACACTGGTTCCATATTGGGAAATGAAGCTTAAAACATCAGTCCAAAATGTTAATTCTCATTTTGAAAGGAACAAAACTGTTCCTTCTCATTGCCATTTTTGTGTAACAATAGTATTGGAAAAGCAAATATATTTTTCTACTGTGTAGGCACATTACAGTAAATACTGGGCACAATACTTTTAGCTCTGACTTTTTGCATTTTCTAGTTTTATTCAAAACATTGTCTAATTGTTAAGATACGGAGAAGTCCCCAAAGTAAGCTTGCTCAAAATGTGGTTATTAATCTCTGCCTTCGAGACTACGAGTAAGTTATGGTCTCACTGAAAAGCACTTTGCTTTATCAGCTCTCTATTCACCTTGTTAGGCAAATGGAGTTATATATATATATAACTTTATTACTTTCTTATGCTTATTATAGTCTTTGAAAATGTTATCAACTCACCAGAAAAATAGATGAAGTAAAGGTTAAAACAAGAAGTAAATTCGTACATTCTGACAGTGTATGACTTACTGTTTAAAAATTCATCTGTTCTAATGGATGAGGGCATAACCACTCTAAATCTTGATGTTTTATTTATGCAGAAATGTTACTACCAGAACACCTAGGCATAGTTTATGACAAGTGATTATAGCATTTTATATTGGGGAGAACATATACACATATGAAATATATTGTCAAGTATAATATTTATTGCCAGCCTTTACAATATGAGAAGTTTAGGTATATATTTATGAATATGTAAAATACATGCACAATAACAAGTAAAGGTTAAAATAACATAATTTCTATTTTTGATTAAACATAAGGGTTGTGAGATGCATCTTTGCCCAGGGGGTCAAATCCAGCTAAGTCTGTCATTACTGCCCTAGATTTTTTACCTTTTGAAAAAATCACTCAGGATTTTTGTTTGTTTATTTGCATACCAATCGCTTCATATGTAACACAAGTTTATGCCAAAAAACAGTGATTCCTTAGGCCATGTGTCTCTGAGAGTTTCAAAGCTATTTAAAATGTTTCAGAGTGGATGTTGAATATGATCAAAGTACATTGTATGCATACATGAAATTATCAGAAAATTAGTGAAAATCCTATATTTTAAAGTTATCAATTCCAAATATCAAGTTTTATTTGTACTGTAATGTTGTGGTATGTTTAGTTGTGGATAATATCTTAGTTAAGATTAGTCTCTTACTTGTTTACACCTCTGTGCCATCCCCAGCTTCCACCCCCCACAGGAGGTTCCTGTTATTTGTTGATTGAAGGTCTGTAGAAACAGGAAGAAGAACATCTGGGGATTGAGAGGTGGAGCAAGGAGGGAGGGGGAGTAGGAGGTGGAGAGGAGTAGGAGCTGGACGATGGGGAAAATGGAGAGGAGAGGATGGGTGAAGAAGCTTTGGAGTGAGCTCTCTGCCTAGCCGCCTGGGTATAGAATTCCCTGAGATTTGACATAGTTTGGGATTAATAAAAAGCATTGGAAAATTCAAAGATGGACTCTCCATGAAGCGCCATAACGTTATTTTAACACTGTAATAACTACACATAAATCCTCGGAACATACTTAATTTTTTCAAAAAGATAGATCTGTTTATAGGCATCTACATACAAAATGTCATTTCTCAATCAACTCAAGCTACCAGTGTCTGTAGACCAGAAGTTTTGTTTCTTTGTATATTTTTTCCATAATGTGTTCCTCTAGTACATAATTTTGGCAATCATTTCAAATGATTATTGTTCACATAATTCAAACATAATAGCTTATATTTTCGTTATGATTTCAAATTGTCTATTACGGTTTGGTTCAAACAAAAAGTCAACTTTTTGACATGAATAATATATAGACTATGTAATATTCTTTCTTTTCTAAAATTTTCTTTTCTAAAATTTTATTTTATTTTAATATAAGTGTGTGTGAATGTCTGTGTTTAAGTATGTGTCCATGTGTTCAGGTATCATGGAAAGTATTATGAAAGGTATTAGATGCTCTGCAGATGGAGTAACAGGTGGTTTTGAGCTGCTCAATATGGGTGCTATTATTTTACTGTAATACTTATATTCATTTATTAATATATAATAGGCTACCACAACATGAGGATTTATATTAAAAGTTTGCAGCATGAGGAAAGTTAAGAACCACTGTTCTAGAGTTTGTTGACTTGACAATTTGAACTTGTCATAACTCCAGGATTGTGATTTACTAATAGCCCTTGGTGGAGGAAGCTGATATGAAGTAGCAAGCTGGTGCTTGTTTTCTGCACTCCTGCTGAAAAAAATCCTCAGCTTGCAGAGGAAAGGAAAACAATATACAGTGATAGAAATAAATAAATGTAGATGAGAAATATTATCTCTACTATTTCCTTTAACAGTGGTAGCACTTCTTTTAAATCATGTGAGTTATTCTCTCTCTTTCCTTTCCTTCCTCCTTCCTTTCTTTTTTTCTTTTTTTTTTTCAGGAGAGAGATTCTCTTTGTAGCTTTAGCTATCCTAGAACTCATTCTGTAGACCAGGCTGTCCTCAAAGTCATAGAGATTCACCTTCCTCTGCCTGTGACACTACCACCTAGAACTAGAGCCATTCTTATAGATAGGCATATACAAATCCTCTTTCCTTGTTAGAGAGGAATATTTAATTTTTTAATCCATCAGCATGGCGGCTATAGGGTAGAAAGAATGTTAATATACACCTTTAATCCAAGTATTCAGAAGGCAGTGGTAGCACATGCCTTTAATCCACAAGACGGAAGCAATGTAGAAATAGTGAAGAAGAGCTCAGAAAGAGTCAGTGTCAGACAGGAAGTAACTTCTTAGATGAGTCAGAATGAAAGGCAGGCAAAGTGATAAATCAGAGGGAGGGTTAACAGAATGAGTCAGAGTAAGGATACATTGAACTCTCACATTAGAAAAGCAGGGTCCCAGCACAGAAAGTTAGGTAGTCTAAGGATTAGATACAGAAGCAATCTAAAGCAGTCTGAAGAGGCTGACTGGGGAAGAGACAGAGATAGTCTGAGGAGTCTGAGCCAGAGAAACAGAAGCAGTTCAGCAGAAGTCAGTATCAGACAGGAAGAGTGAGTCAGTTTGAACACGAGCAGAGCAGTTCAGTCTAGTGCAGTCAAAGAGTTTACCAGAGTCAGAAAAGTCAAATCAGAAACAGTCATTTGGCTCAGAAGACCAGTTTGAACCAGTCAGTTTGGAGAAATTTGAGTCAGAGCCTCCAGTGAGTTGAATCAGAAGATTCAGTTAAGTTCAGTACAGCTCTGAGTTCAGAAGGATCTAGTCAGAGTGGCTCAGTCAGCAGTAAGTCTCAGAGGCTTAAATGTTTTAGATTGTACAGAGGCTTTAGATTATACAGAAGCTGAAGCCTTCAATTTCTAGGTCTAGAATTATGATTAGATGGTAAGGTGGCCAAAATGCTCCAGGACTCCAGGACTATGACAGGGGATTGAATTACCCAAAGGATAAACTGCCTTTTGCCTTGAATCTATGGGTATACCCTGTGTTTGTCTGAGAGTGTGTCTGTTCCTTGGAAAGGAAAGAGTCATGATTAACTAATCCAAACTCTCATTTGCTGAAATAAATCAATCAGAAGCTACTGGTGGTATCCCCAGTTCTACATTATTCTTCTGATGTTGGCTCATGGTTCATCAGGTCCAGGCTACCTAAGGAACAATTATGTGTATTTATCAAGGTCTTCTATCTCTTCTCTGTTTTAAGAGAGATACATATTTCAAATGCTTACCACTTCTGTCCTCTCATTCAAAAGTGATGAAAAGGACATCTCTTTCTATGTGTTTATAAAGCCTGAAAGACCTTGATACTTTGAACTCTTCAGTGTTACACATAGTGGTATAATTTGGACATTTTACTTTAATTTTTTATAGAAACCCTTTCTCAATGCTCAGGACACAATCTATATCTTTAAGATCAGCCCGATTGAAGTGAACCATGTATTTCTGAAATAGGATACTTGCTTCAGACAGAATCTACTATGACACAAGAATGTATTTTCTGACTCTTTTGGGGGGGCATAACTTACTTCTCCTAAGAATTTCTAATTTTTCAGGCAAATATATCTCTCAAGATGGTCCCTTTCAATATATTTTGAACATACTGAGACAAATCTCATTCTTTAGAGCCTACAGAGGCCAAGTTCTCAGGCTTTGATTTTCACTCATCCCTTTGAAGATTCCATCTGACAGTAGAGTGCACGGAGACCAGTAGCTTCCTAAAATTAGCTGGTTTGGGACTGTTTCCTTTGAGGTATGATGCATATGTGTATGTGTGCATGTGTGTACCATGGTATACATACAGGGAAGACAACTTGCAGGAGCAGGTTATCTCCTTCTACTGTGTGCTTTCCTGAGATTGAAGTCAGAGCATGGGATTTGATGGTGTGGGGTTTGAGCCATCTTTGTGTCCCATATGCTATGATATTTTAACTATCATACTGCAATTTTTGGCTCTGTGTTACCTATAAAGTGCTAATTCAATATGCATAAAACTTGTAACAACCTAAAATGTTAGGATACATATCTACAATTCCTTTGAACTAAGTTAGAAATCTCAAAGGCTTTGGACAGTAAGACTGATCATTCTCAGGATTTCATAATTTATATAGAAAATATATGAATATGCCAGATCATCATTTATACATAAGCTGTTGTTTATTTTGAGTTGTCTAAAGGCAAAATAAGAAGTCTATAGTACTTGAAGTAGAGTTTATAAAACTCACAGGTATTAAATATTAAATGGCTTTACAAGACATAAAGATATGAAATCATGGAGAAAATTTTCCTTTCTCCAGTGTAAATACTCAAAATCATTTGATGAGATTCACAATGGCTTGTTCAGAATTCATAGGAGACTCATCAGAGCCCCTGTGAGCATTTAAAAAATATTATTTCTATGAATAGCATATTTATGACCTATGCATAATTTATGTGGTACCTATATAAGAATTACATTAATTAGCCATCAGACTATCATTCCTAGAAATTTAACTTTAGAATCTTTTAGTTTTAAAATACTTTTAAAAAATTCATATGTATGTGTATGTGTCTGGGTGTAAATATGTGTATCTCAGTGCAGGTGCCCTTGGAGTCTGGAAGAAGGTATCAGTTTCCCTGGTGCTGAAGTTACAGGTAGTTGTGAGCTACCTAGCATAGATGATGGTAAATGATTTTGGGTCCTCTGTAATAGCTCCAAGCACTAAGCCATATATCCAGTATTAACTTTTAAGGCATCAGAATCATTTCTTGCTCCCATTCTGTATCCCCACCATAGATCTGCTCAGTATCTGATGTCATCCAGAATTATTTGGTTTCATTTTCCAAAGGGCAGCAGGACAGAGTCTTAATTTCTTGCTTCTCTTGCTCCTTGAACTCTCTCTGTACGGATTAAGGTTTACATGTGAGAGTGGGCCCAGTGTTCTCCAGTGAGATATGGACACACAGGACATCTGCTGTGAGCCCTGGTATAAACACATTTGGTTAACCATGACATATGGTCCTGTGGGGATCCCAGTCAGTCAGATGCAGTGCCTGTTGATGTATCAGATGAGGTCACCCAGCTAGTAATGGTAGATCTGGGGTTTGAAAGTCATGCCCTTATATTCACTTGGAGTTTCCTGGATATTTGGCAGTAGCCTGTGTGAGGAATAATTAGAAGATCCTAATCTCCTTATGTTATCACTTTATAGCCTCAGTTACTGTTCTGCTTTTATTTCTGTTACTGTGATAAAATACCCTAAAAGGTCTTGAGAGAAGGCTCAGTGAGTAAAACTCCTTACTACCAAGCCGGTGGATTGAATTTGACCTGCAGGACTTAGTTACTTTCTATTGCCATGACAACACACCATGACCAATGCATATAAGAGAAAGTATTTTAGTTGGTGACTAATGGTTGCAGAGAGATAGAGTCCATGACCATCATGGCAGGAAGCAAAGCACCCTGAAGGCAGGCATGGTGCTGGTGCAGTAGCTAAGAACTTATGTCTCTATCCACAAGTAGGAGACAAAGAATCATGAACTGGGAGTAGCATGAGCCTTTGAACAAACAAAGCCTGCCCACAGGCACACACCTCCTCCAACAAGACCACATCCCCTAATCCTTCCCCAACAGTTCCACCAACTGGGTACTTGAGTACATAGTATTCAAACATGAGCCTTCGGTGGCCTTTCTCCTCCAAACCACCACAACCCATAATGGTGGAAGGAAAGAATGAAGTTCTTCATGTTTTCCTCTAACCTCCACTCCTCTACTCTCATTCTATGACACTAGTACACAGAGAGAGAGAGAGAGAGAGAGAGAGAGAGAATATTTGTAATATGAAAATCAGCAACTCACTGCCCACAGTGTATGCAAGAAAGGTTTTATTTTTATTTTTA
Source organism: Cricetomys ansorgei (assembly GCA_026225945.1). Lineage (NCBI taxonomy): Eukaryota > Metazoa > Chordata > Mammalia > Rodentia > Nesomyidae > Cricetomys > Cricetomys ansorgei. The sequence goes on from JAMJFZ010003624.1 coordinate 3,778,109, forward strand.
TTCCAATTGCAATTTCAGGTTACAGTCCCACTATTAAAGGGGAGTCAAGACAGGAATATAAAACATGAACCCATAGTCAATCAATAGATCAAGGAAAAAGATAGCACACTGGCTATCTTTTTGCTTGGCTTTCAGCTCGCCTTTCTACCAGTACATTATCCAGGACCCCCAGATACAGGGTGTGAGGCCAATCACAATGAAATGGGTCTTCCTAAATCAATTAACAATCAAGATAGTCCTTTATAGGTATGACAACTGGTTAACCCGGTCTAGGTAATTCTTTACAAAGAGTCCCTTTCTAGGTGACTCTATATTGTGTCAAATTAGCAGTGAAAACTAACCATCAGGTTATGACAGCAGTTTCTTTGCTGACCACTGCTTTCACACATAATATCAATTTTCTTTCTTTGATGTTCACTGTCCCCCCACTTCCTCTTTGGAGCTGACAGAAGAAATGTCATCCCAAAAGTCATCTTATTTCAGGAGGCACCGTGAAGTTGGACCATATTCTGACAGTTTTCATAGAAGAAAACAAGAATCTTTTTAGAGAGTGGAGGCTTATAGGACCAGCTTGGGAGCAGGAAACATTGATTATAATATGCTCAGTCTAGAAATCACAATGTTCAGCTGTTTCATTCTTCCATGAGAAAACCAAAACTCAAAGAAGGCAATGAACCTGCTAAGGATCTCCTCTCAGTTACAGCAAATGATACAAATGCAGGTGTCCTGACAACTGTGCAAACATTTTTGCCGCCCTCTACTGCTCATTTATAAGCAGATCTTAGTAGTGCACTGTCTCTCCCTAAAGATGTATACCCACATTTTGAGGAAATAATTTTTTCTATTTTTGTTATATTGAAAAATATTTTTCATATATTCTAATATATATATATATAATATATATGTTTTAATATATTCTAATAATGGTTTCCCTTCTCCCAAATCCTCCTGGGTCCTCCCCTCCCATCTGAATCCACACCCTTTCTTTCTATCTTACCTTGGTGAAAAGGCATATATACACACATAGAGGCAGAGTCACATATCTTTGCATATACAGGGATCCTATAAAAACACAAAATATATATGCAAAGGACCTTTGAGATAAAAATAAAAAAATAAAAATTTAAATGTAAATAAATAAATAAACATTCTGACTAAACATTATAAGACAAAGAATCTACAAAGACGCCATTGAGTTAATTTTGTGTTGGGCATCTAATGCTGGGTATAGGGCCTGCCCTTAAGAGTGGTTTGTTCATTCCCCAGTGAGACTCTATTGGAGAAAAGTAAATTTTCATTTTCAAGTGGTTATCAACTGGAGACAGGGAATCTTGCAGAAGAGGAAGAGGAAAAAATGGAAGATCCAAAGGGATGGAGTACACTGAGAAAGCAAGGCCTTCTAAGTATAGCTGGACCATCACACATAGAAACTCAGAGAGTGTGGCAGCATGCCCAGGATCTACACTGTTTTCCAGTGGACACAATCCCATCCCTAATGCTGAGCCATTTTTTTTCAAATCCGCAAAAATCTAGATATACTATTGGTACGACATTACTGTTTGAGTTTTCCTAATCTCCTTAGGAAGAAAATAGGACAAGAGCTTAAAAAGTAGATTAAAATAATCCAAAATAGCATTATTCAAGGCTTGTTATAGGACAGTTTCAGAGTTAATGATTTTAGCAAGAGTCTTGGCATTACTTGATGAAAATTCTAATTTCACGTTTTCAATGGCTGTCACAATGGTGAGATTTCTGTCTCTTATAATCTAGTTTGTTCTCCAGATATAGGCTGAAAACTTTCTTCCCTTTTGGAACAGAAAGGTGACAGCATGTTGTACTGCACCACTGTGGCAGGCATAGTCTATTCTTTGTCACAAAAAGGATAGACTGACTGCCAGAAGTTTGGGGCAGACTAGGGAAATAGTTAAATTTTATGGGAGGCTGCGTACAATAAGTGATTTTACTCTCATGCAAGGAGAAAATTTTACTTCCCTAAGCAAATTTGCTTGAAAAGAACTACTGTAGTGTTCTCTAGCAGGTCACACAATTCCTCCAGCAGCAATTCTACATCTGTTACTGCGCTTTCTTCTAAATCCCAGTGGAGCAAGTCCAGAGATGAGTGCCCCTGCTTTTTGTGAGAAACATATGGCAAGCCATATTTCCCTCTATTGACCCTAAATGTGGGGATACTCAAGCTGACACTGACTTGAGGGCAAAATAATTATCCATTTTTTTTTTCACAAAAGGTTTTGACGTACCTAGTACTTATGAATCTAATTCCATGACAATTTACCAAGCCCAAACCCTGAGTTAGAATCTCAGGTAAGAGAGCTAATAAGTCACATTCTTGGACCTCAGACAACTCTCTACAGAAAAAGGAAATGGAAAGATGAAAGTTTCTTTTACTCCGTCAAGCCACCCACTGCTGGAAACTGACCTGAAGTTGAAGCTCAAGCTGAGTCAGGGTCCGGATTCCAAGTTCTTTGATAGAATGTCACTCTACTTTAAATGACACTTGTCAGAACTTCTCTTAAGTGCATTTAGATCTTTCAGAAATTAATCCATGGGTTACCTTATGTCATCTAAGGAATATGCTTTGCCTACTAGGCAAGTTTTATCTAAAACTGAAAAAGGAAACAACTATTTGAAGAGAAAATGCTAGTAGACAATAAGGATGTGAGATATATATAAAATTTAATATATAATATAAATATATATAATTATTATATATTATATAAGATATAAATATTTTTTTCTGGAAATTTCAGAATATTTGTAATTTCCTTAGGAGCAAATCAAAAGGAGCCAGTGTTTTAAATTTTCATCAAACTTCATATGCCATCTGCTTGGGAGCATAGGAACCTGCAAAGGAATATCAATTGGGGAGTCAAAATTTTCCTCAAGGCTATGTCGAATGTGAGCTTGTCATGTAGTCACTCACACTTGGTATTTCTGACTTGTGTTGATATTTTAGAACCACCAATCAGCAGGTGATTAGTTTAGAACTGGCGAATGATAGGTTTGAAGTTCATTTTACTTAAATGGAAAATTGTATCACATCTGTATCATTTTACCCTTTCAAAGAGCTCCAAGCTGTCATTTAATTCCACTAAATCACTTTGAGGCTCGGAATTTTCATCTCCATTTCACAGATAAGAAAGAGAAAACACTACGGTGGCTTCGGCACTTGGCCCTGGCCCTGGAGTAAATCAATACCACTGCAGAGATGACAGCTTAGCACACTTAGATCCTTTTGACTTCTAGACTTCCAGGACAAAGGATCTTGGCAAAAGAGCCAGTCTTTGAAAAACCAAGATCCTCAGGAAAGTCCCCCTGCCTTTTGTAAGTAGAAACCTTTGTCTTTTATTTCAGGCCCTTTGGAAACTCCTACTTGGCAATAGATAGCTATAAAAATAAAAATAAAATGATCCAAATACCTATGTGGAAACTGTAGGAACAAAAACTTTCATGGATTTGATTTATCTGTTAACCATTCCTGTCTAGCATCCTCAAAAACAGTTTATCCATTTATTTGCCAAAGTATAAGTTATAGATTGCCCCAATATCACTGTAGTTTGTGTCAAGTTCATGTAGTTAGTTACTCTTATGAGGCAATTTACTTTGAACTTCATATACTCAAAAGGATGCATTTATTATCTCATCTAATATTGAAGACCAAAAATCTGAACAAAGCTTACTTCAGAAATTTAGGATTTTCCAAAAGGGTACAGGCAAGATTTTAGCTGATGTTACATCTCAGTTGAAAGTTTGGCTGGAGAAGAACAGTTTTGACTTACTCAGTTTGATTCCTTCAAAGTTCCTGCACCGAAGGCTTCATTTCATCATTGCATGTGGTCACTTGTAGGAGAAAACTGGACTTGCCACTGAGCAGTACAAGGCCTGAGACCTTCGTGGACTTAACCAGAGACAGACCTGCCCAGGCATGCCCAGAGACAAAACTACCCAGACATGACCAGGGAGCAGCAGCTGCAGTCTGACAGCCAATGGGATGCTGGGCCAGGTGGAGGATATAATAGGCTTCCCCCCCCTGTAATAAACTGAGTCTGTCTTTTGCCACTCACCTGACTCCTGGAGCCTGTGTGTCTTGGCTCTGCACCAACTCTACCCCCTTGAGTGAAGGGTCCCATGGATGGGTACAAGCAACAGTCATTCCATATTCCTTGGCAGGAACAAGTTTATCTAGCTTGCTTCTTTAGAGAAAATGTGAAGAGAGATAGGGACAGAGAGAAAGACAGGGAGACAAAACAAAAAAGAGACAATACAAATAGTCCTAATTAGCATTAACTGTCAACTTGGTGAAGCCTAGAGTCTCAACAGGATGATTATCTTTATCAGGTTAGTTTGTGGACATGTCTGGGGAAATTGCCTTGATTGACAACGCAGAATTGTCTAGCCCAGTGTGGGCAGCACCATCCCTAAGCAAATGTTCCAAGAACACAGGTTCAAGAACACTAACTAAGCAAGACCCTGAAAATGAGCCAACACATTATACAAGTCATCAAACACCATCCTCCATGATTTCTACCGTACTCCTTGGTTATGAACGAGTTCCCTATTTGGAAGTAATGCTCATGGAAAAGCAAACAGTCCTGCTTTCGGTTTCTTCTCTTGAGTTCCTTCCTACTTCCTTAATGATGTACTATGACCTGGAAGTGCATAGTATATGATAAACCTTTCTCTCCCTTAAGTTGCTTTTGCTCTAAGTGGTTTCTCATAGGAAATGGAAGTAAATTTAAACAGATAAATAGATGATAGACAGACAGATGGATGTTAGAACAGAGGAATGGAGGCAGATAGAAAGAGACAGAATGTGAATATTCAAGCAACACAAAAGATTATGTAATTTGTAACCTTATCATAGAAGTGACATTGTATCAGAGCCAGTACACAGTGGAAGGGATTACCCGGACCCTACACAACACCTGCATAGAGTTGGGGATTCAGTGAAGCTACGATCCCCAGTGTGTTTAGCTTTTAGAAAGCAAGTACTTTTTAAAAAGTAAAGATTGTGGGTTTGACAAAACTATGTAGTAAACATTTCAATTGTGTCAAAGAAGGTTTTAAATTTAAAAATTGGTCACGAATCTTCCTTGCTGAATGTGATGGTTAATTTTATGTAGTGAGTAAACTGAATTACTCAGAGCCAAGAGAGCTGATGAGATATTAGCTCTGGGTGTGTCTGAGAGGTGTTTCTGGAAGATGTTAGCATTCTGACCCACAGACTAAGTAACACAAGCAGCCCTTCTCAATGGAAGAAAAGGACTCAATAGAACAAAAAGAAGAATGGAAACATAATGTCTCCATGACTGAGCACATTTATCGTTTCATGCCCTCTGATATCAGTGTTTGGAGTTCACGGAGTTGCATATTTTATCAACCATTTAGGTTGGACTGGAACTAACCAACCACAGGCCTCCTCAGACCTTCTTGCAGACTTCCCAAATTCCATGATTCTGTGAGTCAATTTCATACAATATTTTCTTGTATATTCTTATTTATTCCTATTATTTCTGCTTTTCTGGAGAACAATGATTAATACACCAAGAAAATTAATATAGAAACTAACATTAAATACATTTCTTCTTAACTCCCTTGGTCAGGATTTTAGGGTAAAATATATCAGAAGGTGATGAACCATCACAGAGAAAGACCAGAATTTGGGATGATTAGCAGTGTATGTGTGGGGCTGTATGAAGCATTTTATGTCACTGTGACCAAATACCTAATAGAAGCTACTGAAAAATGAATGGGTTTAGAGAATTCATGGGAAAGCAATGTTGCTGGAGCAGTTTCATCTGTGGTAGTAATCTTGCATCCATACATTTCTTACTGTGCATTGCAAATCAAGAAACAGAGAATTCAAGCTAGACCTAGAAATGGATGTCCCTGTCCTCCACCAGAGACTGATTTCTACCGACAGCTAAGCTGTAGCTGATAGCTATTATGTTGGTCCTCAAAGAAAACAAGGAGATGCAAACCATGTCAGACCTCAACAGAGGGAACCATCTATTTAGGCAGTCACTATACTGGACAGTGGAGCCCTGATCATTTGACCTCAGGGGTTTTATTGATTAATTGATTAGGTGTTCTACTGACACAAAAACTCTGCCCCTCATTCAAAGGCCTATTTACATAATGAAGGAAACCTGTAGTCTAGTCTCATCCCATAAACCTTTAGCAGCCAAGCTATGTCACCTTTACATTGGAAAAGCTCAAGAGGATCTCACAACCCTTAAATGGCAGAACTATGTCAACTTTATGGAGGGGGAAACTCAAAGTCTAAGGGAAGTATTCTCTCCTTGTTGTTAGATACTGTGAAAGAGGGATTACACGCAACTTTGCTCTGCTGCAACTGTTCTGCCAAAGAGCAGTGAGCAGGTGCAGATCATGAGAATTCATATGTCTTAATCACAGATTTACACAAAGCCAACACTTGCAGATAATACAAACTTCCAAGACTTGGGCAGCCCCTCCAACAATGCACCAATTATTATAAACATAACTAGAAATAAATTCCAGCACTAAGTCACAATCTCACAGTTTCCACAAAACTCTCAAAACAGTGCTATCAGCTAAGTACCAAGTGTTTGAACATATGAGTCTGTGGTAGACATTTCACATTCAAACTCTTTAAAAATGTGGAGGTAGCATTTTGAAGGGAGTACCCAGGAAGGGATGTAGGGTTGAAACCATGTGGTTTCTGATAGTCTCTCTCATAACCAAGAAAAGCAGTTAAAGAGGGTACAATATTATTTGTGTTCAATTGACATATAGCAAGCTATTTTCAACATAAGGATGTTGCTTAGGTATTCAAACTAAAATGTGACCAAGGGTGACAATTACCAAGAAATTGGTAATTCTGTGATATATT